>JASVEL010001790.1:0-677412 GCA_032618575.1 Nicotiana noctiflora
TCGAAGCTTATTCCTAAATGCTGTAGGAAATCTTCTATTGTTTTGCTGGTTTTCTACTGCTTATTGCTGGGTATTTGCTTTGCTGTTCTTTGGGATTCAATTGATTGCTGGAATTCACTCCTATTGCTGTTGCATTGCCTGTCGTGATCTGACTGCTATTTCCTGCCTATTTCCCTTAGACTCATTGGTATTTTTGCTGAATCAGGTACACATTCCCTATTCGAGCAATGTAATTGAAGTCAATTGATGAAATGAAATCTTGATTCGAGTTTTTTGAAAGCTTCGCTGTTATTTGTTTCTTCTTTTACATTTAGTATAAGTAGTTACATCTGTAATTCAGTAGGAAAATGTTGTATAAATAGTTCATGTGAAGCACGAACATCTGCTGGAAACAATGTAATAGTACAGTAAGTAAAGGTAGAACAATGATAGTAATCGAAATTACCTAGTTAAAATAGACTAATGGTAAAATTAACTCAGTTAATCTCGAAAATAGGTTCATAACAGTAGATTTGTAACAATATCAACGTATGATAGATAGTCTAATTCAATACTTGTTAGCTTTCCTTGAGCAGTTTAATAATAATTAAAATAACATAAAGAATGAAACAGTAGCTGAATATAAAGTTAATTATCATAAGGTCAATCGAATTGGTTATACAATTAGCTTAGTGATTAAGTATAGTTAGTTTTCTGAAAGTTACAAGGAGTCACAATTTAGCGAATCATTTAGCAATAGTTCTGTCTTATATAGTTAAATAACATTCCCTCATTTTTAGATAATAAATAACCTATTCAGTAGTTTAAATTAGTTGATGAAATATAAAAGCAAAAGTAGTCTGTTAATTGGATTGCATTCACATTAGATAGTTAAGATTTGAAACTGGCACTATAACTTTGTAATATTGTTTTATCTTCATTGAATAAATGCAATTCAAATTTATTCCCTACTAGTTCTGAATATTTGTGTATATAATGAATTTTAATTTTCGTTTTTCCTTTTCAATTATATTTGGTTTGGGCCTAATAGATAGCGAAGGCCCAGATCTGTAGCGATGCACAATTGGGCTTCTGATAGACAACTTCCGAGTGTTCTGGGTTTTTGAGACCCAGTTACATAAATTAGCTCACTGAATATAAGCCCAAAGAGTCCAGGCCGAGTAATATAAGGAATAAGGCGTGGACATTCTGAAAATTAGTTAACTATGGAAAAACCAAGTGATAGAAAATATAGTTGTATATTAGGATTGGACTATAAAAATTGAGTGGGACGAGCCTCGCATGAAAACAAAATAACGGGGCCCCCATATAAACGAATAATTATATAGACTCGGGAAGGTTGATAGCTAATTCCACAACCTTTCCTAAAGATTAAAAAGCCGTTAGACGATTTAGGCACGATTTAATAAATATACTTTCCTTAATACGAGTGCACATTTGATGTCACTCAAATCGTAAATCCCGGCGAAGCCGAAATGTATTATAGGTCACAGGCGTACTGGTTGCGGTGTGACTCGAAATATATTTTCGCAACGTCGTAATTCGTAAAATATTAAAGTTTGAAACATGTACACATTGTTAAAAAACATATAATAAGTCACAGAGTCAATTTCCTCGGATTCAGAATTAACCGGTGACTTGGGACACCATTATCTTCCTAAGTGGCGACTCTGAAATTATAAACAAAATCCCGGACCGATCGTCCTTTATTTGGAAAATCTCCTTCCTCGTTGTCATTATATCCTTCCCGGGGTATTTGAAACACTGAGGTATACCCTATTCTCCTAATAAGGAATTAAACAAAAGGGTAGTAAAAAGGGAAGTGTGACACGCGTCCAAGAAACTTAGTAGTTCATGTCCAGCGGTGGCGTCGATCAGTTGATTGATGTGAGGGAAGGGGAAGGAATCCTTAGGACAGGCCTTGTTTAGGTCGGTGAAGTCCACGCATATCCTCCATTTTTCGTTCTTCTTTTTGACCATTACCACATTGGCGACCCATTGTGGATAATTTGACTCCCTGACAGATCCGTTGGCTATCAGTTTGTCTACTTCTTCGCGTACTGCCTCGGTGATTGTGGCGTTGAACTTTCTCCTGAATTGTCTTACCGGCGGGTGCAGCGGATCGACGTTGAGCTTGTGGGTGGCAATATCTGGTGAGATCCCTGGCATGTCTGCATGGGAAAAAGCAAATGTGTCTGTATGGTTAGTCAAAAATTCATGATACTTATCCCGGTCGGCGAGCCCGTAGCTGATGTACGCCTTTCTTTTTGGTTTTTTTCTGATGATCTGATCCTTTGGATGTATACTACGAGTTTGATTCTCGAAATCCCCATAGAGGGCGCCAAATTGTTTGACCCAAAAACTATCGGGTTGCTTTTTGAGTTAGGGACAATCAAAGATTATATAAGAGGGTAAATCGGAACCAATGGTAATATATTCAAAGACAGATCTATGGTTCGTAAGTAGATTGTTCTTATAAAATCGCGAGAGAACTTATTGAAGTGTTAAAGCTAGCCAACAATAGAGAGAGAATGATAGATAGAGAGAGGTTGTATTATTAATGAATAGTAACACTTGTCTTACAAATGAGGGAGACCTTTCCTTATATAGAAGGAAGCCCCCTCGCCAACACATTACATTATTTCAGAGCTACTGTTATTACAGCGACAGAATTAGGCGTAGGAGTTAGGACGCCTATACGGGCGGGTTTGCCAATACGCCTTTATGGTTGGGGGCGTACTTCCACTCGTCGTATGGGCGTGAAGGAAGATATTATCTGACGTCTACGGCCGTATAGGGATATGTACTCGACTTACATTAATCGTATCCGACTCGACCCCATACAAATATTATAGACGATTCTTAAGAATTACTCCCTCCATTTACTTTCCGCTTGTCCACTATACTAAAAATCTTACTTATCCATTTTAGCAAATCAAAAGAAAGATAACTTTTTTTCTTGTTTTACACTTATCGTTCTAATTCCTCAAATCGTTTCTCAAGATTTTTTGAGATGTTATCTTTATTATTGGTAAAATTGTAAAATTCATACTTCATTCATTTTTTCTTAAAGGGAGTCAACAACATACCCAATATTTATCACACAACGTCGGGTCTGAAAAGGGTAGTGTGTACGTAGACCTTATCCCTACCTTGTGCGGATAGAGAACCTGTTTCCAATAGACCCTCGACTCAAGATAGTATAAATACCACATTAATAAAATATAAGCAAGAAGAGACTATCAAAAAGCCAAGTGAGATTATGCTGGCTATGGGTTCAAACCCATGCGCACTTATGTGCAGAAGATCTTAAGGACCTTAAGTCTTCCCCTTAAAGGGAGTGCAAAGTCAAAAATGAACAACTAAAACTGAAGAGAGAGAGAGAGTACTAATGTGTTGAGACAATCCTCATCTCTCCTTGTTTTATAGATTGGGATTACCAAGGGATTTGGAAAAGGATAATATACCTTAACTAGAGGTCTCAAGTTTGTCCGAATCATAAAAGTAAAGAAACCCAAGGTAGGGTACACTTAACCCTTAATAGGTTTTACTTGCCTCAACTTAAATTAGCCTGACTAGTAAATTACAATTATTAGACGCTTAAAGCAACATAAAAAAAGAGGAAAAATCTAGACGTTGGGAGTACAATCTAGTAGGGAACAAAAACTCTTCTTTTCAGCAGGTTGATGTTCTCATCATTCTCTATTTCTATGATTATATAGTGTGTACAACAACTATCATACCCTGTATTATCTCACACCATGAGATCTAAGGAGCTCGCACCATGGGATCTAAAGAGTAATGTATACGCAAATCTTACTCCTACTAAGTATAGAGAGGCTGTTTCCAATAGACCCTTAGCTCAGGGTAGTGTGTGACATTGCAATTCATGCTTGTAGATTGACGAGTGAAGACTACATCTACAGATACATTCTTAGTTTCAATTATGTTCATGTATGGACAATACAAACTAATAGATGTTACACATGATTACTATGATAATTGATTTTGTGCACATTTTAGAGGTCAGAAGTAAGAACCAGGTCAACCTCAGAAAAAGATGCAGAGCCCAGAGGTGTAGTTCACATATAAAATTGGTCTCTCATAATTTCATATGAAAAGAAAAACAGGAACAGACAGGAAGAAAATGGGAAAGAAACAACTACAATCACTTGACCTTTTTTGGTCAGTGTTTACATCTCAACTGGTGAAAACATCAAAACTAATTCACACCACATATCGGTAAGTAATATAACGGCCTGCAGTCTCACTTGGTCTGATAATCTTCACGACTTGGCCACGTTTTAGCCCATAATATCTAGCAATAGGATCGGTGATCTGAATTCGAGGAAGCTGTTTTAACAGAAGAAATTTAGGCATTCGATTAGACAGAAAGCTGCAATAGTAATCAGCCATGCCTATCCAAATAGCACAAGTTAAAAGTGGCAGTGCTAATCAAGAGGACAGGAACAAAACAATCCGCCAAAAGGTAGAAGCAGAAGATAACAAGGCCAGGACCACAATAATCGATGCATGCAGGTAGTTTTTTAATCAAAGCTACTCACTTAACAAACATTAGGTTCATCAAAGCATAGCTCAATATGGAAACTGAGTTGTTCAAGCTGTAGATACGTTTGGGCAAGCCTCCCAGCTGGACCCTAGTTCCTTATAAAATTTCCCCTCAACCAAACCCCAAGTATCATAGAAGTCAAGCTATAGAAATGTATTAACATAGACACATAGCTATTCGACACAAGGTTTCAAATGATCTTTCACAAAAAATAAGACGCAACGAAAAAATTGGTTAATTTCTATACTACTAAGGGAGATAATGACAATGTTGGCTTTAACACTATAAGGAAACATGCTGCTTTATCTTCTTCCTTTCTCTATCTTCAATTTCATTCACAATAGGTTGAAGGGAACACAAAGCCATCACGTTAATTCGTTGACTCTTAACCACACTAGCACTTAAGATTTTGCCTTCAAATTATGAGGTACCATGTGTCTCCTGGTCTTTAATGTATTATATGAAGTCAAAAGTTTAACCAGTGCAATAATGTTATCAAACACGAACCTGTGTTTCTTTCACAGTATATCGTTCCAACAAGGTCTTCTTCTCTTCAGGAGTAAGTGGCTGGTGCTCCGGAACTAGAACATGATTTTTTATGTTTACCAACAGCTCAGCTTCCTGAAACATTAAACACATAGCACGGTGATTAAGCACCAATTTTCACTATCTAAATGGATAATTATCAATCACATAAAGCAACTAAAGGTGTAAAATGCAAGCTCCCCTAATTACCAAGTCAAACAAAGAACAAAAATGTCGCCCCTCCCACACCACAAAAATGAAAAAGGAGGAATAGCAAATAATCCTTCATATGAGTGAAAAAGCCAGTAGAATCACTCTCGGTCAAAACCCAAAGAAGATAAATTGATAAATTTCATATATGTATAATCCCCCTATCAATATGCACATGGTTGCAAAGCACAATAACCTCTGATGTTGGAGGTCCTACTACTTGAGATGTAGCATCAGGTGATCAAATGAACAATAGTTGGACCAAAACCGAAAAAACCAAATAGAAAAGGTAACAAAAAAATGATCACAAAAGTAGAGTAAACTAAGCTCCTCAGCTATTTTATAACAATTTCAATCCTTCATTCAAAGTAGCAAGGAAAAATTATTTGTAGAAATAGTAAGTAGTCACCTGGAAAACCTCCAAATGGAATTTCGTAGATATTTCAGAAATGCAGGTACGAGCAAAGGGAGTCAAATTTTGTTGTACAACGAGGATTGCCTGGAAGACATCTTCCTTTTTCATGCGTTCCGTATAAGTTTTCATTGTCTTAACACCAACCTTTGCCTCCTCTGGAAAGAACACATATATCTGGATTCAATAAACCAAGAAAATGCCTGAGACGTGTAGCAAATAATTTCGCTGAGCAAATTATTCCTAGTGAAATGCAAGAAATTCAAATGTTGAAGCAGCCAAAAGCAACTGAAATTTTTCATGCTAAACAGAGACCAAAACAGATTCAAAGGACAAATTGTCATATCACATTACCCATCAACTGTTTCCTTAGTTACAATATTACAAAAGCATTTTTACAAGCAAAATTCTGTTGCTTTCATATTGAACATTTTCACTTCATTCGATACGGGGATCACATTGAAAAGTCGGGTAGGAAGGAAAGGAAGATGCAGGAATAGCCTCCACCGAGATTGTAACTTTACACTAAGTGATGCAACGTAGAGTTGCAACTACAACTATAACTCCAATTCCCAACTTTAGTGTTCCTTGAACTATACGTTCAAATACAGTGTTATCAAAGGCGAAAAGCTCTAAGGTCTTATGGGGCTTTAAGCGCTGAAAAAAGGCGCAACTAGCGAAAAAGTAAATATATGTATATGTAGTCTAAGACTAATAATTATAAGCATGAATGACAAATATACAGTGAAAGAAATTTTTAAAAAATTACGATCAAGTGAAATATCAATTGTTTAATGATGCATTTTCAGGATTACACTCATTGGCAAGTAACTAAAACGCCCACAAAACGAGGCGAAGCGCTCAACCTGTTTTGAGCCTCGCTTCAGGGCTTAGGCGCACTTTAAGTGCGCCTTTGACAACACTGGAACTATATGCATATTACTTTACATTATTGAACTAAACAATAAGGACAAATTCTTTACCCTTTCTAGTTTCCGTTCTTCCTTACATCCACCGATGTTTTTTCTTTAAGTTGTGAACAAGTCCAACATTGAACTCGTTGCTATATATATAAAAAATATGTCCAACTGGAGTGACATGGATAATGAGTATTCATACACCGGCCCCACCTAACTTGGTACTGAGGCATAGTTGTTATATCCTACATAAGTATATTTTTTTCTGATAACTGAGAATCTCCGAGGGTAAAACAGTGTGTGGTTCTAAACTTGGTGAGGGTAATAGGTTCGTCCCTCTACCCTTCTCCCATCTCCACTTAAATACCACACTTTTATCCTTGGCGGGATTCGAACATTTGACGTGCGTCTAGCCCACACATCACATGTTCCAATCTTACAGCTAGACAAAAGCTCTGGGGTACAAAAATACACTTTTATCTATATTGTAATTATTGACGAGCTTTTTTTTCTTTTCATTCTCCTAGGTCTCAAAAAAAGTTTGATTCACGATTAGGATTTTTCCTTTTGTTTTGGAGAAGTCCAACTTTGATCTTTTTGAATGTCCTTCCCAATTACATTTACTATATTGGGTCCATTTATCCATAATTAACCTTTAATGTGTTTTCATTTTCTAATTGACAAACCTTTTTATTCTTCCCTTTTCTTCATGATAATGGACAACATTGTTTAACATAAAATATGTTTACGTCACTATGTGGTGGAAAGAAATAGACATTTTTCTATGATATCCCCTTAACTTGTCTTCAGCGAGATAGTTTATCCAATGTCAAGAGCATCTATTACAACAATGACAATATATTCTTAGACTTTATCAAAATGAAATCTTCAGTTATACAATGAAGTGACAGAGTATACCAACATACTAGTAAAAAAGGAGCAACTTAACCCATAAAACCTGGAAAAAAATCAATATTTTTGCTGGATAAGTAAAACAAAACCCAAAAAGTTGATCTATTATAGGAAATATCAAAATCCTTAGACAAGAAAGGATTGCAAATCAACCGACAGTAACCTTAGTTAAGATTAGCCAACAACAACTAGGTCTCCGTCCAACTATTATCATAATAGTGGTTTCAAAGGCGCGCTTAAGCCCTGAAGCGAGACTCAAAACATGTTGAGCGCTTCACCTCGCTTGGCCGGCGCTTTAGTGTCGCATCAAAGCCTTAAGACATACTTTTTCTTTCCAATGAGTGTAATCCTCAAAAGGCAACATTATACAATTGATATTTCACTTTATCATAAAAATTTTGCAATTTCTTTGTACATATATTTGTTATTCATACAAGTAATTATTCGTCTTGGACTACATATACATATTTTAATTTCCAGTCGCGCCTTTTTTCATTAAAGCCCAAGCATTATTTGCGCTTTACGCTTAAAGCCCTAACGGACCTTGGAGCTTTTTTGCGCTTTTCGCCTTTGATAACACTGCTATTATGCAAATACCTATTTGAAAATTAGGCAAGAAAGGATATTGAAAGAGCACAGACCAGCTCAGAACTGTTGTTGCGCTTGGCTTTCTGAATAACGAGGTCTTCTCTCTTCATATTGTCACCATACTTCTGAAGAAACTGATGTTTTGACATATTGATCTCAAACTCTCCAACTAGGTAACCTCTATCCGCCAACATTTCCATCAGTGTCTTACGAACTCTGAAAAGTCTCGAGAGCTCCTCTTCCGATAGAGTCATCTTTGCCCTACTAAATTCACAAATATATAAATAAATAAAAAGGCAATGTTACCAGGAGTTAATGTACCCTTTAAGATATGGGTTCCAACAAGTAGCTTACCCCAGCCCCCCCACCCCAACCCCTGTATATGTGTTGAGAAATTCAAAACCTAGTTAGTTACTAGCAATTGATGTCGCTCTCCTAGAATCAGAACCCTCCGCCTCTGAAATTTATAGTAAAAGAATATGATAGAACTACTAGCTAGAGATATACTTTGAACACTGAACACCTTAAACACGATTTTCACACAATCAATATACATATACATCCACCCTTTAACAGTCACCAATTTTGAAACAATATTTATTACTAACACCCCACTACCACCACAACTTTGAGCTACAATCGTATAAGAAACATATATTTAACAATTAAAAAAACTCGCAAAAATCACAGGTAACAATGATATAAAGGTTGATGCATTCTTTGAGAAAGTAAAACAAATACATAAATATTAATGCAAAATCAGTAAAATTTGTTGTTAACGATTAAAAATTAGGGGTTAGGGTTTTGGTCGGAGAAAAAAAAAAGTACATACAATTGATTTCGGAGCAAAGCGAAGTTCGTCGTCCAGAGAGAAATATGGTAAAGGGAGGGAGTTAGCAGTAGAGGGTTTGGTATTTAAGGCAGAAAGCTCGCTTTAGCTTATTTTTTTGGGCTAAGGCCCTTCTTTCAAATGGGCCACTCTAGATTCCATTTGTTTTGGAGCCCAATAACATTTTTGAACAATTAACCAAGTAGCTGCCTACATAATCTCTTAAACTAAAAATAGCTGACGAATATATAAATATATAAAATTTGTTTATAATATATGTGTAACTATATATAATTATTATTTATATCGGTCACATAAAAAGTGAATCTGACCGGCTATTTGTATAACAATCCCCATTTTTTTTGGGCCTGAAAATGACAAAAATAGGGCACTATAAAAATGATTTTAACTTTTGGCCTTCGGATAGGTCACCTTACCATGAGAAAAATTTCAAGGCTGCAAGCGAATTATTAGTGGAGAGTTTGGTATTTAAGTAAGAAAGCTGACTTTAACTTCATTTTTTAGGCTTAGGCCCTTTCTTTGAAATGGGGCACTATAGACTCCATTTGTTTTAGGGCCAAATAGGCCCAATACTTTGTACAGAAATATGACGTTATAAGGATGGTCTTTAACTTTTGGCCTTTGCGGCAGGTTACATGATCATGGCAAACCTTCAAGGTCAAAGCGAGCAAATTAGTTGTAGAGGGTTGGGGTATTTAAGGAAAAATGTTGGCTTTAACTTATTGTTTTGGGCTAATGCCCTTAATTCAAATGGGCCATTCTAAATTCCATTTTGTTTTTGGGCCCAATGGGGCCCAATACCTTTTTTTTTTATTTGGGAAAATGACAGAATATATGACAATATAAGGGTGGCCTTTAACTTTGGGCTTTTGGACCGATTCAATCCTAGCTCTCTTACTGAGAATGAGCATTCTCAATATTATGCCTCGAAGAGGACTTTAGTACGAGATTTTGAGTCTCGCGTGTTTACCATTTACTACTAAGGCAATTTGAAAGTGAATCGTATTTCATGATATCTTTCTAGTGTGATGGATGGAATATATGACAAAGGTGAATTTATTGATCGGTTATGTCATATAGGCCCGAGTTGGACATCCAATTACTTCGATTTGAATTATCCAGAGAATGCAATGTTTGATATATATAGAAAAGATGGACAATCAAACCTATTTTTCGATTCACTCAAAGAGGTGAATAGGGTCCAATAGAGATATGTAAAAGGCAATAACTCCTTTAGTATCACTTGTATTATTAACCTTTTCTAACGAAAAAAATTTACATTTCATCGCTCGACCAATAATATTTATAATTCCTAACCAATGTAAATATAATATAGACTAATTATTTGTAGTTTACACACTGTTGACAAAGCCCTTACTTTTGGATCGTGACAAAGATGACTAATGATATTGCAAGCAAACTAATTCTGGTGATATAATCCGTGAGTTATTGAAAATAATGCGCTAATATCTGTATTTCTTGTTTGGTCTTAGAAATTGCATGCCAAAGGGAAGAAGAAGATTATAATCACAAATAAATCGAGAAATGAATAAATTAAAAAGAAGATTAAAATCTAATAGGAAGATGCCGGTAATTCTTCATGCTTGTAAAATGAATTTATGCTTGTAACCAGTATTATGCGAATTAATTAAAGTGACATAAAATAACAATTTGCAAGAAATAAATATAAATATTAAATAGAAGAGAAGCTAATTAATCATTATCATATCCATTGGTACATGAGTCATGTTTTGGGTCCGTCTTTAGTCATATCTCACGATCCCACCCGGCAACTAACTTCCAATCAACTTTATTCCAACTGCGATAAAATCCATCTTCTTTCACCAACCAATAGATATTATGATGGTATTTGTCTCTTTTTGGTTGAAATGCTTTAATAGAAGTGAATTGTAAACCCCAAATGGCTAAACAATAATATGTATTTTTCTTCTTATAAGCTTCAAATGAAAAAAAGTTGACCGGGTCGAAGAGTTTGTGAAACCCTAGGGAATCCCACTGCTTTGCAGTTAATTTGGACTGATTCTGTCTCATTAGACAAAGTGCTAATAAAATGAACTATTGGTATTTTGTGTGCAAAAGAACATGAGAATAGAGACAAGGTAAAACACACAACAAAAATGAAAGTTAAGAAATGGTATGTAATGGAGGCCATTTTTTGTATGAAGGTTTGTTATAATTTATTTGTTTTGCCTTCACCACTCTCCTACATATAGTTGAAATAATGAGTTTTTTTTTTTTTTAGGAAAAATAATATTTAGGAAGATTTAACATTTTTGAGACTTGGTAGTTTGGTAAGACTTCGTTATCATTTTTTCATATATGATAAGTTATTAAATTTTGTATTCTAAATGTAGCATGTGAAATCAATAATTTCTTGAAATTTCTGCATGCAAAGATAGAATAAAATTGATGCTTCATTAATAATAATTATTTAACATAAAATCATATTTGCTATATTAGGCATATTGTAATGACCCGACCGGTCGTTTTTTAAATTTACGCCCCGATCCCCAATTTAATTGTTCCCCTAAGTTCATTTATGCTATTGTGGTTTGCCGGGAGGTTCGGTTCTAGAATTTGGAGTGTTTTGGGACACTTAGTCCCTAAATGAGAGCTTTATAGTTGAAAAATGGCCCGTATTCGGAATAGTGTTAAGACGACCTTGGAACGGAAATCTGATGGTTTCATTAGCTCCGTTAGGTGATTTCGAGGTTGGAAGCGCGTTCGGAATGTATTTTGGAGGTCTGTAGCTCATTTAGGCTTGAAATGTCGAAGTTTGGAATTTTTGGAAATTCGATCGATAGGTGAGATTTTGATCCAGGAGTCGAAATGGAATTCCGACAGTTGCAGTAGTTTCGTTAGGTGATTTTGGATATGTCTGCAAATGTTCAGGTCATTCGGACATCATTTGGTCGGGTTTTTGAAAGCATGTAGGTTTCGGAAGTTTTGGATGAAACTTAGGCTTGAATTCGCTTTGATTTGGTGATTTCCGTGTTTAAGGGTGTGTTTTTATGATTGGAACAAGTTCGTATCGTATTTTGGAGTAGGTTGGTGATTTTCGTTGGGTCCCGGGGGCCTCGGGGTGAATCCGGGGGTCCAAACGGACCATTTTGGAGTTAAATAACACAGCTGAACTGCTGCAACTGCTGTCTCTGCCACTCTTCTACGCGATCGCGATTGTCCTCCCGCGATCGCGATGCCTTGTCAGTTGCTTCTTTGCGATCACATGAAGTCCTACGCGATCGCGATGGTTTAATACTCCTAACTACGCGATCACGTTCCTGGCCACGTGTTCGCGTAAGGCAATCTCAGGACCCTGGATAATTCTTAATCGCGATCGCATCCATCTCTACGCGATTGCGATGCACAGGTCCCTTCCTCTCCGCGTTCGCATCCCTAATATCGCGTTCGCAATGGACAATTTCTGGGCCTTCTCAAATTACTCTACGCGATTGCGATACTCCTTACGCGATCGCGATGCAGAATTACCTGGGCAGAAAGATTAAATCCCAAATTCGAGGGTTTCTTCATATTATCACATTTTGACTTCTAGAGCTCGGTTCTTGGCGATTTTTGAAGGGATTTTCACCTGGGTAAATTGGGTAAGTGTTTCTCACACCGTTTTGATCAATTTCCATGAATCCCCTGTCACACCTCCCTTATTACTACCCTTGACCCTTTTTAAAGAAACGTAGGGTATACCTCAATGTTTATATACCCGAAAAGGATATAATAACATAGAGGAAGGAGTTTTTCCAAATAAAGGACAATCGGTCTGGGATTTTGTTTAATTTTCAGAGTCGCCACTTGGGAAGATAATGGTGTCCCAAGTCACCGGTAATCTCGAATGCGAGGAAGTTGACTCTGTATTACAGTCCGCGAAACTAGAAACCTGGATAAGGAATTCTGTTAACCCGGGAGAAGGTGTTAGTCATTCTCGGATTCCGTGGTTTTAGCACGGTCGCTCGAACTGTCGATCTCGATTTTATATGACTTATTATATGCTTTTTAACAATATGTACATGTTTCCAACTTTAATATTTTCTACGAATTGCGACATCGCGAAAATGTATCTCGAGTCACACCGCAACCAGTACGCCTGTGACTTTTAATACATTTTGGCTTCGCCGGGATTTGATTTGAGTCGCACCAAGTGCACATTCGTATTAAGGAAGGTATATTTATTAAATCGTGCCTAAGAAGCGTCTAACGGCTTTAATTCTTTGGGGAAAGGTTGTGGAATTTACTATCAACCTTCCCGAGTCTATTATACACTTCATTAATTGTTTATAGGGGGCCTACTATTTTGTTACTATGTAAGGCTCATCCCTTGCATTTTTAAAGTCCATACCTAATGTATAACTATATTTTCTATCACTGTATTTTCCTTAATCAAATTAATTACTTTATGTTTCCAGAAATGAGTCCAGGCCTTATTATTGTTTCTGTTATCACTGGGCCTGGACTTCTGAATTTATACTCAGCAGATTGATGTTGATATCTGGGTCTCGAGAACCCAGATTACATTGAGGCCTTCGTTCAGACGCCCAATTGATGTTCGAACACGATCCAGGCCTGCGTCACACATTAGGCCCAGACCAAAACGAAGCAGCAGTAATGAAATCAGAAAATGAATACTCACAATATGATCAGGCATTTGGAATCAAAAGGAATGAATGCAAGTTAAACTTTATTCATTAAGAAGAAATTGCTATCAAAACTAACAGTATCGACTCTGAGTCATAATTGTCTAACACGCATAAAACTTAATTAACAAACTATTTTGCCTTGTTCCTCAATAGTTAACTTTGTACTACTAAACTGAGTTATCTATTAACTAAGTGATAGGAGATTATTTAACTATGTAAAACACAATTAAACTAAATGATTCATTTACTTATGCACAGTATTCATTTACTTAAACTAAGGCAACTCATTCGCAGATTCATAGCTATACTTCATCACTGAGTTTTATTTGATGTCCATCTTAATTAAACTATTGCTTCATTTTATCATTGTTACTTAAACTTGTTCCAGTTCAACTATCAAGCACCAGATTAAACTGTCTACGTAGGTTGATGGAATTTATTTACTATGAACTTGTTGTTATAGGTTTACGTTGGGATTAATTGGCCTGGTTTTATGATTTTACCCTATTTAACTAAGTGATTCTAGCTACTATAACTACATTACCTCTACTTACTACTTATTACATTGTTTCGTTTTGAGCTTCTACATATACACACACGGTATCCTAATGAATTACAAATTCGAACTAGCTAAACAACTACCAGAAACAAAAAATGTAAAAATAACTAAATGCTTTAAACTCGGGACTTCATTTCATCAACACAACTTCACATTGCATAGCCTGAACAAGGATGTGTACCTGCTTTAGCAAAGAGATTCAATGAGTTCTAAGGGATGGAATAGGTACAACAATTAGAATCAACACAGGCAATGCAACAGTGACTAGAATGAATCCTCAACGAGCAAATGAATTTTAACACAGCAGCGAGCAATAGAGACCACAATGAAGAGCAGAAATCCAAACAGCTTTCAATATGAACTCCAAAATAGGAAAACCCAGGCAGCTATCTACGATTTAGTATATAAGTTTTTTTCTGAAAATTTTGATTTCCAAAATCCAGCCCTTGAACAGGCTCTAAATGGGGGTATTTATAGGTGGGAAGTGGTGAAATTTTTTTGGGGGGGGGGGGAAGACAGAAAATAATTCTAGTTCCCTCTCCTTCTTTTTTACCAAATCTTACACTTTAGTCTCATTTTCTGTTATGAGATGCATTCCAGCATGTGCTGGAAGGTTCTATTTGATTCCTTTTTGGGGCTTTTACTAGTGTGCCCCTACTTATTAGTGTTTTTTACTAAGTTACCTTTTCTTTAGGACCAATGTGCCCTTAATTTTGTGCAAAATTGCAGAAATCAGAAGCCTAAATGTCTTATGTATCCCTATAGGCTCTATTTCTATTCCTTGTATGCCCTTAAGGGCATTCACTAATTACCCGACCTATCCAGGTCTAGTTTTTTCCTAAATTTAGCTCTTATTTAGCTAATGGCCAGCATTTATACTAATATTTAAGACCTGGCCAGATTATACTTAAATTCATTTCAATTTTAGCCATTTTTATTTCATTTTCTGTTATTGAAACTAGTTTGCAGGACTAGCCTGCTTAATTATTCAGAACTAACCTATTTAAGACTTAGCCAGTCCAAAGTTTGGATTTAGCCTTGCAATTTTGGCCTATTAATGAACACAGACTGGCTAAGACTTTGCAAGTCAAGCCACTAGTGAACAAGGGTCAATTTGGGCCTTGCAAGCCTAACCTATTAGTCTTAAACCAGTTTTATTACACACTTGGCCTATTTAACATTTAGCCAGTGTGTCAAGACAATCAGAGTAGGTCAGTTGCAAAACTGACCACTCTTTGTTATTCATTTTACTTATAACCTCTTTTTGTGGTTTTCAATTTGAACCTATTTTAAGCTACTTAGCAACATATTTTCAATTTTAACCACTTAACAAGTTTATACACTACTGCAGCTATAACCAATTCCACCTAGGCATGATAAATATTAACAGTAATCAGCTTAACACAAGATTGTTGCAAACATAGCCATTTTTACACAAAATTGCACACATAGCCATGAAACCAAAGTTACTCATCTTTTAACCAAAACTCATAGAAAAGATTGAATATTGTTGAATTTCAATCAAAGACTTATAATTCAGATTCCATAACACAGTGCATCAATTAATCATGAAGCAGGCATAATCAGAACTTCCTTATGTTTAAAAGGACTACTGAAAACCCTAGTCATGCTTAACATGTTCTTGACCAAGCACAGACGGGTAAAACTCATAAAAGAAGTTTCAAATGAAAGCATGGCTTAAACAGAACAACACGAATTTTCTAAAAGATACGAACTAATCTAAACATGCAGAAAATCTAAGTAAGAGACATGATGGTAGACATGAAGATGGACTAATCAAAGAAAGACAGATCTTTAACAGAGAAACATAATCAACAGAGATTTTTCAAAAATGAAAACCCTAATCTATCATGCAGTTTGTTTATACTGCTAACATACCAAAAAAAACAACTAGAAAAAAAGAAAAAAACACAGACAAACAAAAATCAACGAAACATAAACAAAAAATGGAAAGGGAGACTTAGCTCGCAGGATTTGACTCCTGAGCTTCCTTATTTTATTTTTCTTTTCTTCTTTTCTTTTTTTTCTTCAGTTTTTCTTTTCTTTTTCCTTATTTTCCTTTTCTGGTTTTCTTCTTTCAGACTCAAGACTTTAGCTTTGAAGTCTTTTGGTTAGGGGATGAGTATTAGAGGTAAGAAAAAATAGGATTTTTGGGTAGTGGTCTGTTTGAGTCGCCGGAGTTAGGGTCCCGGCGACCTTTTTTCGAATATTCGATAAGATGGGGTAACATTCGAGGGAGGTGGTTTAGATAGGGTGATAGATCAAGGGAAGGGGGTTCTTTGGTGTTAATTCGGAGACTGTTCTCATAGATTTGGTCACCGGAGATGAACTCCGATGACCGGAGTTTCAAGAAGATGGGGTTTTCGTGGTTTGTTGGGAGTTTTTAGGGTGGTTTGTGGTAGAGAAGAAGGGAAATAGGGGTTTGGGTTTGAGGGTTGGCCGGATACTGCCATGGAGGGTGGACAGTCTCCATGGCCGGCAAGGCTTGAAGAAGAAGATGAAGAGAGAAGAAGAAGGGGACAGGGGTAGCTAGGGTTAGGTTTTGGTGAAAATGGCCGGTCTCTCTTAGAGACGGGGTTTAAATACCCATTGAGGTTTACTGGTCCTTGGCCGTTGGATCAATCGAGATCAACGGTCAGGATCATCTTACATTAGACGCTGTCGTCTCCTTAAATGAGAGACAAATCCCCATCCGTTAGATCTTAGGGTTTGGACGGTCAAGATTCGATCTTGGATTTTAATTAAATGACTAATTCCTGTTAAATGTCTCAGCCGTTGAATTTAAATGGACGAACGGCTAAGATTGTTCCTTACATATAGACTGGACCAGATCTCTTTGGGCCATTGTGTGTTTCGGCTGACATTTTCAAACTTAGCCTAATTTTATTGTACTTTGTATTTTTCCTTTTTCCTTGTATTTAATTATTTTTGTGGTATTTTCTTTGTATTTCATTTTTCCTTTTTATATTATTTAAATTATTCAATTTCCTACTTCCACTAATTTTCTGATATTTTTTTGCCAATTTTCTACTAATTTTCCTTGAATTTCCACTATTAATGCTTATTTTTTGTTAATTTTCTTTTTTTTAACTACTTAATTTGTTTAACCTATATTTTGTTTAATTTTCTAATTTTAATTTCTAATTATTCAATCATACTCATACATCTAATTTCAATCAAGACATGTAATTGCACCCAAAAATATTATTTATTTTAATTTGAGAATTTATTGCTTAGTGCAAAAATCACGTGCTCACAGCTGCCCCTCTTTGCTCGGGAACACGAAAAGTTTTAGTGCAAAGACAAGTGAGCAATAATGAGAGATTTTTGCCCACTAGCATATTCCGTGAGAAGCATTTTTGAAAACCTTTTGACCGCACCCTCCCTCAGAGGTTGCCTACATATCCTGGGCTAAATAGGAATCAGGTCTGTGTAGTTCGGGAAGGTCTGGCAGTTAAAACTACCAGACTTACTGTTGCATTGACACTTTTATGACTTGCTGACCTACTCCTTATTACACCAGGAGGGGGGGGGATAAAATGTAAAATGAAGAAGCTATGCTAAGCTATAATTCTACGAATTACAATTGTTCCTATCTAACTTCTTGTCTCTTTATTCTTCTTTATCTCTTTTTCCTTGATTTTCTGTGCGGCTGTCTTTATTTTTTGTTGATTTTCTTTTCCTTGCTTCCTCTTTTATTCTTTGATTTTCAATGGTACTTCTCGCCTTCAAACTGATACCTGCTCAAAACAAAACAAAAACAACAAACTTTTCTTCTACCCCAGTGTGGGTTTTTCATGTTACGGTGTTACTCATGTTAGCTAACACAAACCAAAATTGCAAAAATTTAAATTGCAGAAATATATTCCCTTGTTATACAGGTGGGCGCCTGAAAAAAAATTAAAAATTACAGAAATGTATTCCCTTGTTATACAGGTGGGCGCCTGAACAGAAATTAAAAATTGCAGAAATGTATTCCCTTGTTATACAGGTGGGCGCCTGAACTGAAATTAAAATTGCAGAAATGTATTCCCTTGTTATACAGGTGGGCGCCTGATGCATGAAATGAGAATGCAGAAAGTGTGCCTTTGTTATCCAGGTGGGCGCCTGATGCATGAAATGCGAATGCAGAAAGTATTCCCTTGTTACCTAGGTGGGCGCCTGATGCATGAAATGCGAATGCGAAAAGTATTCCCTTGTTATCCAGGTGGGCGCCTAATGCATGAAATTAAATTTTATAGAAAAATATTCCCTTGTTATTCAGGTGGGTGCCTGATGCATGAAATGCAAATGCAGAAAAAGTATTCCCTTATTATCTAGGTGGGCGCCTGATGCATGAAATGCGAATGCAGAAAAGTATTCCCTCAGTTTGATAATTGGGGTGAATTTGAAAGATGATACCTCCTTGTTGTTTTTGGTATTTTCTTGATTGAGTGATTTTTCATCCATGGATTCCTCCATTTATTGCCGAACTTCTTTTTTATGTTTTCTTCCTTTTCACATTGGTCACATTCACTTTAAAGTGATTAGTGACGATTTGTTCCTGTCTAAATCACAATAACAAAATCTTATTAGTTATGAGCTGCTGGCAACTGGCATCTGCCGCTCCTGCCTTTTATTGTTTTTCCTCTTTTTGCTTTTCTTCTGCTATGCAGTCTTTCAGTTGACTATCTTCCGTAAGCTCTTTTTGTATTTTCTTGTTTTTCACCTTTTTGTTTTCTTTTCTTTCGGCTTTGATTGCCAAACTTCTTTATTTCTTTTCAACTCCTTTCTTTTCTTTCTTTTCTGATCCAGTGTTATTTCAGCTCTTATCCTCAGAAGCTGGTAGTTATCTTTCAATGGACAAACAATGAAATGCAGAAACAAATGAAAAAGGGTAAGGGTGTTTTGGAGAAGTGATAGAACTTATATGGGTATGTTGGCTGATTCCTTTGACCATGCCATGTATTTAAACTCCGACCCAGTTCGTCCAATCCATTATTCTGACTCCAACTTCCTTGCAACCCAAACCGATTCTATTTTTGTTGCTTTTCTATTTTCCAAAATGAACCTCGCAATCGCCTTATGGTGCCGTGAAAGGTTTTCACCAATAAGACTCTCTCATTTATTTCTCTCAATTTGCAGTACCGGTAAAGGTTTTCACTGAGAATACTCTTTCATTTTTATTTTCTCTCAGCCTCACAGTCGCCTCACGGTGCCGATTAAGGTTTTCACCGATGAGACTCTCTCATTTTTTCACTTTTCCATTTTTCTCTTTTTCTTTTGTTTTTCTGAATCACTAGTGTTGTCCAATGTCCCGTTCTTCCTTTATTCTCATTGTATTTGTTATTTTCTTGAAATTGATTAGAATGTCTTTCTTTGGACTGTAACGTGGCTTTTGGATGGGTTAAGAAAGAAGGGTATAAAGGCTTAAAAATTTACGAGGGTTTAAAAATATTTACAACTCTCGGAATTATAAAACATAACTTCTGCCCCAGTTTCAATATGTGGGGGATTTTTTGGATTTTTTCTTTATTGTGACTGAAACTCAGTGAGGTTGCCTACGTACCCTTTCGGGATCAAGTCAAAACGTAGTTCGAACCACGTCGATAATTCATGGTTTTCTTTTGACTTTTCCCGATTTTCTTTTGTCTTTTCTTTTGCTTGCATTTTGTTTTTCATTTGGCTATTTTTTTTTATCATTTTCTATTTTTCTTTTGTATCGTAAGCAATTCCGAGAGAGGGGTATGAAAGAATAGATTGAACACGGCTCAATGGGATGTCAATGGATAAAGTGTTTGGATAGAGAATAAAATGCCTTCATCATTTCAATTCCAAAATCACAACAAACTACAATCATACAATTGAAAAGGAATCATACATAGTATCTTTGGACTGCATCTGAATTGATAGCAGTCTCTACGCATTTCCCTTCAATGTCTGTCAGATACAATGCCCCATTAGACAACACCCGTGATACCATGAACGGCCCTTGCCAGTTCGGTGCGAATTTTCCTTTTGCTTCAGCCCAATGCGGTAAGATACGTCTCAATACCAGTTGTCCAACTTCAAACTTCCGAGGACGCACTGGCCATTCTTTGTTGATATAATTGCCCATGGCAAACCACTACTAATCGCTTCTCATCAATCAGATTTAACTGTTCTAGTCGGGCTTTTACCCATTCATCATCATCAATCTCAGCTTCAGCTATGATTCGAAGTGATGGTATCTCGATTTCCGCGGGTATAACAGCCTCTGTCCCATACACCAATAAATAGGGTGTGGCGCCGATAGAAGTGCGCACTGTTGTGCGATAACCCATAAGAGCGAAAGGCAGCTTCTTATGCCATTGTCTAGACTCTTCCACCATTTTCCTAAGGATCTTCTTTATATTCTTATTTGCAGCTTCTACTGCTCCATTTGCCTTTGGCCTGTAAGGTGTAGAGTTACGATGTAGGATCTTAAATCTCTGACATGCTTCCGCCATGAGGTGACTGTTCAGATTTGCCCTGTTATCTGTGATAATTACTTTGGGAATTCCAAATCGGCATATAATATTTTCATGCGCAAAATCCACCATGGCTTTCTTCGTCACCGCCTTGAATGTCTTTGCCTCCACCCACTTAGTAAAATAGTCAATCGCAACCAAGATGAATCTATGTCCATTAGAAGCTGCAGGCTCTATTGGTCCGATAACATCCATGCCCCAGGCGACAAATGGCCAGGGTACATACATCATATGAAATTTATAAGGTGGGGAGTGGATTAAATCTCCATGTACTTGGCATTGGTGGCATTTCTTCACATACCTGATACAGTCTCGCTCCATGGTGAGCCAATAATATCCAGCTCTCAAAATCTTCTTTGCTAAGATATACCCGCCCATATGAGGTCCGCAAGCTCCAGCGTGTACCTCAGTCATAATCATATCAGCTTGTTGCGCATCCACACATCTCAGCAAGCCCAAGTCTGGTGTTCTTTTATATATAATTCCTCCACTGAGAAAAAAGCCATTTGCTAAGCGTCTTACAGCTCTTTTCTGATCTCCAGTGGCTTGTTCTGGGTATTTTACTGTCTTCAAGTATTCCTTGATATCGTGATACCACGGTTCCCCATCTAACTCTCCTTCCACAGCAAAACAGTAAGCATTCTGATCATACACCTGTATCTGAAGTGGATATATTAGGCTTTATCCGGATGATGTAACATAGAGGATAGTGTGGCCAGAGCATCTGCTACTTCATTGTGCATTCTTGGGATGTGTTTGAATTCTATGGATTGGAATCTTTGGGACAATTCATGTAGACAATGTCGATAATGTATCAATTTCAAATCTCTTGTCTCCCATTCTCCCTGAATTTGATGTATCAAAAGATCCGAGTCACCCATGACCAAAATCTCTTGAACACCCATATCTATTGCCATCCTTAATCCCAATATACACGCTTCATATTCGGCTATATTGTTGGTGCAGAAAAATCGAAGCTGAGCGGTAACGGGATAGTGTTGACCCGTTTCTTAAATAAGCACTGCTTCAATCCCAACTCCTTTACTGTTGACGGCTTCGTCGAAGTACATCTTCCATCCTGGCTTATCACTTCGTTCTATTTCTTCAACATTCATTGCCTCCTTATCCGGAAAGTATGTCTTTAGTGGCTCATATTCATCATCCACTGGATTTTCTACTAAGTGATCTGCAACTGCTTGCGCCTTCATCGCCGTACGTGTTACATAAATGATGTCAAACTCTGTGAGCATAATCCGCCAGTTAGCAAGTCTTCCTGTAGGCATGGGCTTCTGGAATATATACTTTAGAGGATCTAACCGTGATATCAGATATGTAGTGTATGCTGACAAATAGTGCTTCAATTTCTGAGCCACCCAGGTCAATGCACAACATGTTTTCTCTAACTGAGTATATTTTACCTCGTAAGAAGTGAATTTCTTACTAAGATAATATATAGCTTGCTCTTTCTTACCAGTTTCATCGTGTTTTCCTAGTACACAGCCAAAGGAGTTATCAAGCACTGTCAAATATAAGATCAAAGGTCTTCCCGGCTCCGGAGGAACTAACACTGGAGGATTTGCCAAATATTTCTTGATTTTATCGAAGGCGTCCTGACATTCATCGGTTTATTTCACCGCTGCATCCTTCTTCAACAACTTGAAGATAGGCTCACATGTTGATGTCAACTGAGCGATGAACCGGCTAACATAGTTCAGCCTGCCCAGTAAGCTTATTACTTCCTTCTTGTTCTTTGGCGGAGGCAAACTCTGGATGGCTTTTATCTTTGACGGATCTAGTTCAATGCCTCGCCGACTTACTATAAATCCCAATAGCTTCCCTGAAGGTACTCCAAAAGCACATTTCGCATGATTGAGTTTAAGATTATACCTTCGACGTCTTTGGAAAAACTTCCTCATGTCCCTGACATGATCATGTTGCTTCTTGGACTTTATGATGACATCGTCCACATACACTTCAATTTTTCGATGCATCATATCATGGAACATTGTGGTCATTGCCCTCATATAAGTAGCTCTGGCATTCTTTAACCCAAACGGCATCACCTTATAGCAGTATGTTCCCCAAGGCGTGATAAAAGCTGTTTTCTCCGCATCCTCTTCGTCCATTAGGATCTGGTGATAACCCGCATAGCAATCTACAAAAGAGCCAATTTCATGCTTGGCGCAATTGTCGATTAGTATGTGGATATTCGGCAATGGGAAGTCATCATTTGGACTGGCCTTGTTAAGGTCCCTGTAATCCAGACACACCCTGGTCTTTCCGTCTTTCTTTGGAACTGATACGATATTTGCTAACCAGGTGGGGTATTTGGTAACTCGTATGACCTTGGCCTCAAACTGCTTATTCACCTATTCTTTTATCTTCACGCTGATGTCCATTTTGAACTTTCTCAACTTTTGCTTTACCGGCCGGCATTTAGGATAAATAGGAAACTTGTGTACCACCAAATCAGTGCTAAGTCCGGGCATGTCATCATAGGACCAGGCAAAGATGTCCTTGTATTCATGCAACAGCTTTATTAACTCTTCTCTGAGGGAGGCTTCTAGGTGTACACTGATTTTTGTCTCCCGGACATTATCCTCACTCCCCAAATTAATAGATTCGGTCTCAGTTAAGTTCGGTTTGGATTTTTCCTCATATTGATTCAAGTCTTTACTTATTTCCTCCAGTATTTCCTCATCCTCATATTCCATTTCACTCTCATTTTCAATTTTTTGTATAATAATTCAATTGTCAAAACTGGGCCGGGAATCCTTCATGCATGTCATATCATCAGAATCAGCGCATATTGAACTGTACAAAAGGAAGAAAAGAAAAATAATAAAAATAAGGAGAAAATGAATAAAGAAGAAGAAATTGCATTTCATTGATATTTTTTCAAAAGATGACAACGACTGGATACATTTGATTTCAGTGGGGGGGGGGTAGGGATTACAAATAAAATTGCTTTTTGGGAAAGGATGATATATTTTGAAAGCTAACTACCAAGGCTCCCTCCTGATTGGAAAAGGAGTGGCTTCCCAATTATTGAGTGCAACACTAGGCCCCACGAACTGAATATCTATCTTACTAGCCCCCTCGCCCATCTCCACCATGTTCACGTCCCCAAATAACATTTCAAACCTTACGAGGAGTTTCGCATCTGGCCTTATCTCAGCATACCTTGACGCAACAGTCACTAAATGTCGTTGTGTACCAGGCTTAGTGAAGGTGTCGGATAATTTGGGAACTGGTTTCGGGAGGGTCCAACTTTTCTTTTTGGTTCTTTTGGCTCTCTAGATGTCGATATAAGTAGGTTTAAAGCCCAATCCAAAGGTGTCATTGTTTCCTGGTAGATGGACAGGTTGCTATTCCCTATAAAGCTATCCCCAAACCTTTTCCCGGTGTGAACCCATTCCTGATCATTTCTTTGGCTACCATCACTGCGGTAGGTGCCACTGAAGGAATTCGCAAGCTCTCTCCTTCGGCTATCTTGTTGACTACCACAGTATCTGTCACCTGATACACCCATGGGCCCTTGTCCCCATCAGCTTCCTCGAAAGGCATTATGGTATTACAAGCGTCTTCCTCTCCATGCACTGTAATTTCTTGCTGTTCCTATTCGAACTTTACCATTTGGTGTAAGGAAGATGGTACGGCCTTGGCCGCATGGATCCATGGCCGTCCCAGCAATAGATTATAGGACACAGTGATGTCTAACACCTGAAATTCCATGGTATAGTCTACCGGCCCAATGGTGACCTCTAGCACAATATCTCCCAAGGTATTTTTGCTTCCTCCCTCAAACCCTCAAACACTCACACTATTTCG
Source organism: Nicotiana noctiflora (assembly GCA_032618575.1). NCBI lineage: Eukaryota > Viridiplantae > Streptophyta > Magnoliopsida > Solanales > Solanaceae > Nicotiana > Nicotiana noctiflora. Next base: position 24,554 of record JASVEL010001790.1, read on the forward strand.
TCGGTTTCTGTTAGGATTAATCTTCAACTTTCCGAGAGTCGAGAGTGGACAAAAGTTTGCACTTGACCCATTGTCTATCAAAACCCGAGTAACCACTGATTCTTCACCTTTGACGGTGAGATATAGTGTTCAGTCCCTTTATCGTGTTCAGTCCCTTCGACAGGCAATTCATTGTCCGAGAATGTTATCTTGTTCGACTCAAAAATTTTGTTGGTGATCTTTTCAAGATGGCAAACTGAGATTTTTTTGGGGACATGCGCTTCATTCAGTATTTTCAATAATGCCTTCCTGTGCTCCTCTTAGTGAATTAGCAATGAAAGCAAAGAGATTTGTGCAGGCGTATTTCTCAACTGTTCTACTATCGAGTAGTCTTGAGCTTTTATCTTCTTCAAAAACTCTTCTGCTTCTTCTTCAGAGACCGGCTTCTTCACATGACTCTCCTTTACCACCTTCATTTTTCTTAACTCTTTCGGCGCAAAGCACCGCCCGGAACGAGTGAGGCCGTGTGTTTCATTGACCTCCCCTATAACTTATTTTCCCCTGTACATCACCGTGACCTTGTTGTAGTTCCAAGGTATGGATTTAGTATCAACCACAGGCATTTGCACCACCGGCTTTATGACCACTGGTTCCATGTATGCTCCTTTCACTATCAAGAACGGCTTAACCCCTGGCACCACAATTTTCAAAGTTTCAACCACTGGCGGCTTTTTCACTGGCACCTCGGCTGTCGCTTTTTCTTTCTCAACCTCTTTCTCCATTTTACTATTGGATTTTATCATCATTACTGATTGGGACGGCTTCCTGCTGCTCTCTTCTTATTCTAACTCTATCATGTGTGTCTCATGATGAGTCGGTAATGGATTTTGAGTAATGTTTGGAGCCTCCGAAGCTTGCACCTCGATCCTCCTACTATCAATGAGCTCATGTATAGCAGATTTCAAGTGCCAACAACTTTCATTATCGTGCCCCGGTGCCCCGGAGCAATATTCACATCTGACTGACTGGTCAATGTTTCTGGGAGGTGGATTTGGAAGTTTTGGCTCAATCGGGTTTAGCATCCCCAACTCTTTCAGATGACGATAGAGGTTGGAATAAGACTCCCCTAATGGGGTGAATGTTTTCTTTGTTTGGGCTCTGTTTCTCATTTCTGGATCAGGTCTGAAGCTGGTCTATTTGGGTTCTTGTAGGTTCTGGAAGGAGGGTAGGTGTTCTGTGTATGATAGACATTTTGTGGAGCTTTGGCTCGCCATACATGTGGAGGTGATGGGTAATGCTGAGTTTGTGGGATGGGATAATATGGAGTAGTGGGTGGATAATATGGTGGAGGTGGGTTGTAAGGTGCTGGCGGGTATGATTGGTATGGGCGAGGTGGGTGATGGTATGTATTTTGGCTCCGAGTCCATGATCTACTTTCTACAACTGAAACCTCTTCCTTCTTCTTCTTTCTAATAGACCCTCCATTCCCGATCTGTATAGCCTAATTCGTGGCCTTGATAGTAGAAAAGCTCATGATTTTGTTGGTTTTCAATCCTTCCTCTACAAAATTCCCCATTTTCACTACTTCATTGAAATTCTTACCAATAGCTGACACCAAATGGCCATAGTAAGTAGGCTCTAAGGCCTGCAGAAAACAATCTACCATTTCAGTCTCCTTCATAGGAGGATCCACTCGTGGCGCTTGTTCTCTCTATCTAAAGCCGTACTCCCGAAAACTTTCTCCGGGCTTCTTCTCCATCTTGGTAAGCGACAGCCTGTCTGGTATTATCTCCAAGTTGTACTGGAAGTGGTTAGCAAATGATTGAGCTAGATCATCCTAGATGAACCATCTAGTGTGATCCTGACGTGTGTACCACTCCAACGCAGAACCGCTCAAACTCTGACTAAAGTATGCCATCAAAAGTTCATCTTTCCCCCCTGCACCACGCATCTTGCTGCAATAACCCCTGAGATGGGCTACAGGATCCCCATGTCCATCGTACATGTTGAATTTTGGTAGCTTGAATCCAACCGGGAGCTGCACTTCTGGGAATAGACACAGATCTTTGTATGCTACACTCACTTGGCCTCCTAGCCCTTGTATGTTACGAAAAGATTGTTCTAAACTCCTCATCTTCCGTGCCATTTCCTCTTGTTCCAAGTTCTTGACGGGATTTTCTTCCGTCATCTCCATTAGTGGGGTATAAGAGTCATACTGCCTAAATGTCGACTCCGGCGGATAGTAATGGGCATCTTGCACATGGAACACTGGTTCACTTGACGACTTATGTAGAGCAACAGGTGGTGGTGCCACATACATCGGGCGACCTGTGGTGGCCGAGGTGGAATTTGCTTGGACAGTGGTGATGGTTCCTGTGAGGTATAGGCATAGTAGTGGTGGTAATCTGGGTACGTGGAGGATGAGTTCATGGTAGGTGGCTCGGGATTAGGATTGGCGGGAGGGACATATGCTGGGTTGGCTGGATATACGGGTAAGGGTTGACCCCTAGACCAAGCTTGGTACATTTCCGACATTTGCTGCTTGAGCTTATACATTTTTTCCTTCATCCCCGCTACATCCACGGCCTCTTCTTCTTGCACTAGGTCCATGATAGTTGGCTCAATTTCCTGAGACACAGCCTTAGTCATAGTCTTTGATCGTGTGTTGTAATGATGATTTGCCAGAGTACCAGTTGCCAGCTGAAATCTGATTCTCATAAACAACAACACTTGTTAATAGTTAGTACATAAAAGGATAAGATGCAACAATTAAAAATCACAACTTTTGCCTTTGATCGTTATGCATCATCCTGGCAGTTTTTCCATTTTGAATCAACATCCGTTTCTTATTCATCTCCTTCCTTTCTTTCTTTTTCCTCTCTTTTCCATTGATTTTCGTTCCTACTTGTTTGGCTATCATACAAACAATTGATATAAAGTGAAAAGGATTAGCAACAACTTCTTTGATCTTTTCATTGATACTCAAAAACATTGATTTACAAAATGATGTTGTGATACTAATGCAAAAAGAAATACGAATACAAAATGCATGCCCTATGAGTACATTAATTCTCCTAATGCCCGCGAGACGTCGTTCGGCCATGCTGTGGGCCTATATGCCAATCCGCTTTGAATCCTATCCAGGTCAGACATGACTTGCTTCACAAAGAACTTCACGGCTGATACAAATGTTGCCTGGGACATATCTTCACACAATTGGCATTTTCTGGTGATGTACTGAGCAATATGGACAATTCTTTCTCGAACGACCCCTTTTTCTTGAAGTAACCTGCTGATCTGTTTGGCGCGAGCGTCTAAGGTTTGTTGGTTTTCTTTCTGTAGTTGTTGTAACTCGAACTCTAATCGAGCCATAGTCGTGTAACAATGCTCTCTTTCTTCCTCAAACTCTTTGATTATCTTGTTACTTTTGACTGTGGCTGTGATGACTTTCATTCTCAATCGAGCTACCTCAACTTCATGTTTATCTTGTAGTTGCTTAACCATTCTAGCTATTTCCTTGGCATCTCTGGCCAGTTGCTTCCGAATCCTGACTAACTCTTTTTCTGCTTTGTCAGGATCGAAGCTGTAGTCATTTACTTTGCGCCGAAGATTTTCAATTAGCTTCTCGTCTCGACTAAGCGAATCGGGGTCTCGGATGCAATTTTTATTTTTGCAACTTGAGCCTTTAGAATTTCATTCTAATTTTCAGCTGCTTCTTTTCTCCTTCATCAGATGCTGCCTGTAAACTGCTCTCGAATTGGAGATCTCGTAACTGTTTTTCTAGCAAGCTGTTCTTGGCCTTATAATCATTTTCTTTGGCCACCCAATTTCGGTATTCCTTAGACTGCTCGGCCAAATCTTGAACGTGAGGTCTTTTGAATGATCTATCATGCTCAATACCCCGTCGATACCATGCGGTGTACCCTGGCGATACTTCTCCCCAAGCTCTATTTTCCACACAAGTTTCCACCTTTAAATTTTGACACTCATTCCAAATCTGTCGGACCTTTGCTTCCAGGAATTGCCCATTCGGACTAATCTCTATTACTTGCAAACTGAGGTCCCCATCCTTTGGAATAAATTGACATCTTCCAAGCTGTCGTAGGACCCTGTATGGGGCATAAGGCTGGATACTTTTTAAACCCATGATCAAGAAGTGTGACCCTTCCGTCGACATGTAAATCACCTCATCGAGGGGCAACCATCCGTATGCCCAATCGATTTGGCTATCAGCCAACGATCGTAGATATGAAATCCAACCCTTAACTCCCTCTGGCAGCTTAACTTCCTTTGTTCTCGTATAGAATTCTTTGAGGCACGTTCTTTCAGTCGGCCCATAGCTTGAGAACGAAGGATGATGGTATAGATGTTCTATCAACCAGATTTGCAGAATCAAGTTACATCCCTCAAAGAAATTGCACCCCGCTTTACATGTAGTCAGGGAACGGTAGATATCGGCTATGATCATTAGAGCCAAAGTGCAATTATCTTGTATAATCAAAGTGCTGGCTACCCCGGCGACTCTCGTATCAATGTGCCCGTCCTTTCTTGGAAATATGATTATTCCGAGAAACGCCACCAGAAAAGCGAATCGTCGATGTTCCCCCCATTTGGCTCGGTTGGACTTGCTACAGAGTTTGTTTGTGGGGTCATTGAAACCCCTGACATGTCCATATCTACTGTAGACGAAGTTTAGGGAGCAAAACCCATTAACCAAATCCTTGTTGTGGACGTTCCGAGCAATCTTCAAAGAGTCTAGGAAATGGTGCACCGTTATCGCTCTTGGAGCCACCGGGTATTTCTCTTTTAAGGGGACCTCATTTTTCCCTATATAGTAAGCAACTTCCTTAAGAGTAGGAGTGAGTTCAAAGTCCGAAAAATATAGAACGTTGTGTGCAGGATCCCAGAATGTAACAAGTGCTTGTATTATATCGCCTCGGGGAATTATGTCCATTAGTCTCGTAAGGTCCTTCAAATAACATTTGACCCAATTCTGTCCTTCCTGTCCCATGTCGTTCCACTATAATCTTAGCTCCAAAGGGATTCTATTCATTAAAGTGAAGGGTTCATTATGTATCATGCTCATCCTGCACATTTATTAAAGGCGATTTTATTTAGAAAAAGGAAAAATAGTTTTCAAAGCAAATTTTCATTTTATAACCTTCTCAGGTTTTTATTTTGAAAAAAAAGGAAAATACACGACTTTCGAAGTGGCCATTTTTGCCAAAACATCCTTCCGACGTCCTTTCAGAACATTCAGCTATTTCCAAAAATAGCGATCGCCTCGATTATTTGAAACAAAAATATTTTTTGGTCATTTTCTAAAAGGGTGGTTGGACCCGACCAAGGGTTTCCTACGTATCTCACCTAATAGCGAGAATCAAACCTGCGTAGTTCGGTCAGATTAATCGACCAATTATTTTAACAACAAAGCTATTTTATCCAAAAAAAAATTCAGATTTTCAACTTTCTAACAACTCTTTTATCAATAGTTCTCTCTCTTTTTTCTTTTCATTTTCAAATATTCTCTTTCTACTCTCGGGAATTTTGCCGGTCCGCATAACGATTAAAGACAATTAAAAATGCAACACGTAGTATGCTCAATCTTTAATTACCGAGTCACTTATCCTAGATGGACCTAACCCCTGTGTTGAGTCCCCTAAGTCAGTTATGATGCAAATAATCGTCCTAGACCTATGTTCAATATCTTATGGTTTCATAGAGTTCTAGACCGTGTACCCGAGTGGACGACTCGGATCGAGGAGGGGGCTACGTACTGGTGACCCGCGGAGTCAATCGGCTTTGTAACTTATCCGATCTCTGTTTCTTACCTTGGGTATGACTTAACAGAAAGGGGAGTCTCAACCAGTAAGCACATCCCCGGAGGTGAAGAAGAGAAGGGTTTTCGACACAATTTATATATACAATCCATATAATATCAAAGCGGTAAAACACATAGCATGTTGTTCAAAGCATATAACAAAGTTAAATAATATCGATGACGACGATTCTAATGAGCTCGAATTCTTAAACCCTGAAACCGAAGTTCTGGGTTGCTTATCCCCAGCAGAGTCGCCAGAGCTGTCACACCTCCCTTTTTACTACCCTCGACCCTTTTTAAAGAAACGTAGGGTATACCTCAATGTTTAAATACCCAGAAAGGATATAATAACATAGAGGAAGGAGTTTTTCCAAATAAAGGACAATCGCTCCGGGATTTTGTTTAATTTTCAGAGTCGCCACTTGGGAAGATAATGGTGTCCCAAGTCACCGGTTAATCCCGAATCCGAGGAAGTTGACTCTATATTATAGTCCGCAAAACTAGAAACCTCGATAAGGAATTCTGTTAACCCGTGAGAAGGTGTTAGGCATTCCCGGATTCCGTGGTTTTAGCACGGTCGCTCGAACTGTCGATCTCGATTTTATATGACTTATTATATGCTTTTTAACAATATGTACATGTTTCCAACTTTAATATTTTTTATTGCGACGTCGCGAAAACGTATCTCGAGTCACACCGCAACCAGTACGCCTGTGACTTTTAATACATTTCGGCTTCGCCGGAATCTGATTTGAGTCGCACCAAGTGCACACTCGTATTAAGAAAGGTATATTTAATAAAACGTGCCTAATAAGCGTCTAACGGCTTTAAATCTTTAGGTAAGGTTATGGAATTTACTATCAACCTTCCCGAGTCTATTATACACTTCATTAATTATTTATAGGGGCCCCCACTATTTTGTTACTATGTAAGGCTCATCCCTTGCATTCTTAAAGTCCATACCTAATGTATAACTATATTTTCTATCACTGTTTTTCCTTTAATCAAATTAATTACTTTGTGTTTCCAGAAATGAGTCCAGACCTTATTATTGTTTCTGTTATCCCTAGGCCTGGACTTTTGAATTTATACTCAGCAGATTGTTGTTGATATCTGGGTCTCGAGAACCCATATTGCATTGAGGCATTCGTTCAGAGGCCCAATTGTTGTTCGAACGAGATCCAGGCCAGCGTCACACATTAGGCCCAGGCCAAAACGAAGCAGAAGTAATGAAATCAGAAAATGAAAACTCACAATATGATCAGGCATTTGGAATCAAAAGGAATGAATTCAACTTAAACTTTATTCATTAAGAAGAAATTGCTATACAAAACTAACAATATCGACTCTGAGTCATAATTGTCTAACACGCATAAAACTTAATTAACAAACTATTTTGCCTTGTTCCTCAATAGTTAACTTTGTACTACTAAAGTGAGTTATCTATTAACTAAGTGATAGGAGATTATTTAACTATGTAAAACACGATTAAACTAAATAATTCATTTACTTATACACATTATTCATTTACTTAAACTAAGGCAACTCATTCGCAGATGCATAGCTATACTTCATCACTGAGTTTTATTTGATGTCCATCTTAATTAAACTATTGTTTTATTTTATCACCGTTACTTAAACTTGTTCCGGTTCAACTATCAAGCACCAGATTAAACTATCTACGTAGGTTGATTGAAGTTATTTACTGTGATCTTGTTGTTATAGGTTTACGTTGGGATTAATTGGCCTGGTTTTATGATTTTACCATATTTAACTAAGTGATTCTAGCTACTATAACTACATTACCTCTACTTACTACTTATTACATTGTTTCGTTTTGAGATACACACACGATATCCTAATGAATTACAAATTCGAACTAGCTAAACAGCTACCAGAAACAGAAAATGTAAAAATAACAAAATGCTTTAAACTCGAGACTTCATTTCATCAACACAGCTTCACATTACATAGCCTGAACAAGGATGTGTAGGTGGGATTTAGTATATAAGTTTTTTTCTTAAAATTTTGATTTCCAAAATCCAGCCCTTGAACAGGCTCTAAATGGGGGTATTTATAGGTGGGAAGTGGTGAATTTTTTTTTGTGGGGGGGAGGGGGGAGATATAAAGTAATTCTAGTTCCCTCTCCTTCTTTTTTACCAAATCTTACACTTTAGTCTCATTTTCTGTTATGAGATGCCTTCCAGCATGTGCTGGAAGGTTCTATTTGATTCCTTTTTGGGGCTTTTACTAGTGTACCCCTACTTATTAGTGTTTTCTACTAAGTTACCTTTTCTTTAGGACCAATGTGCCCTTAATTTTGTACAAAATTGCAGAATCAGGAGCCTAAATGTCTTATGTATCCCTATAGGCTCTATTAAATCCACAACTTTGCCATTTTCTATTCCTTGTATGCCCTTAAGGGCATTCACTAATTACCTGACCTTTCCAGGTCTGGTTTTTTCCTAAATTTAGCTCTTATTTAGCTAATGGCCAGCATTTATACTAATATTTAAGACCTGGCTAGATTAGACTTAAATTCATTTCAAATTTAGCCATTTTTATTTCATTTTATGTTATTGAAACTAGTTTGCAGGACTAGCCTACTTAATTATTCAGAATTAACCTATTTAAGAATTAGCCAGTCCAAAGTTTGGATTTAGCCTTGCAATTTTGGCTTATTAATGAACACAGGCTGGCTAAGACTTTGCAAGTCTAGCCACTAGTGAACATGGGTCAATTTGGGCCTTGCAAGCCTAACCTATTAGTCTTAAACCAGTTTTATTACACACTTGGCCTATTTAACATTTAGCCAGTGTGTCAAGACTATCAGAGTAGGTCAGTTGCAAAACTGACCACTCTTTGTTATTCATTTTACTTATAACCTCTTTTGTGGTTTTCAATTTGAACCTATTTTAAGCTACTTAGCAACATGTTTTCAATTTTAACCACTTAACAAGTTTATACACTATTGCAGCTATAACCAATTCCACCTAGGCATGATAAGTATTAACAGTAATCAGCTTAACACAAGACTGTTGCAAACATAGCCATTTTCACTCAAAATTGCACACATAGCCATGAAACCAAAGTTACTCATCTTTTAACCAAAACTCAGAGAAGAGATTGAATATTTTTGAATTTCAATCAAAGACTTATAATTCAGATTCCATAACACAGTGCATCAATTAATCATGAAGTAGGCATAGTCAGAACTTCCTTATGTTTAAAAGGACTACTGAAAACCCTAGTCATGCTTAACATGTTCTTGACCAAGCACAGACGGGTAAAACTCATAAAAGAAGTTTCAAATGAAAGCATGGCTTAAACAGAACAACAAAAGTTTTCTAAAAGATACGAACTAATCTAAACATGCAGAAAATCTAAGTAAGAGACATGATGGTAGACATGAAGATGGACTAATCAAAGAAAGACAGATCTTTAACAGAGAAACAAAATCAACAGAGATTTTTCAAAAATGAAAACTCTAATCTATCATGAAGTTTGTTTATATGGCTAACATACTAAAAAACAACTAGAAACAAAGAATAAAACACAGACAAACAAAAATCAACGAAACATAAACAAGAAAGGGAAAGGGAGACTTAGCTCGGAGGATTTGACTCCTCAGCTTCCTTGGATCAATCGAGATCAACGGTCAGGATCATCTTACATTAAACGATGTCGTCTCCTTAAATGAGAGACAAATCCCCATCCGTTAGATGTTAGGGTTTGGACGGTCAAGATTCGATCTTGGATTTTAATTAAATGACTAATTCATGTTAAATGTCTCAGTCGTTGGATTTAAATGTACGAACGACTGAGATTGCTCCTTACATATAGATTGGATCGGATCTCTTTGGGCCATTGTGTGTTTGGGCTGACATTTTCAAACTTAGCCCAATTTTATTGTATTTTGTATTTTTCCTTGTATTTAATTATTTTTGTGGTATTTTCTTTGTATTTCATTTTTTCCTTTTTATATTATTTAAATTATTCAATTTCATACTTCCACTAATTTTCTGATATTTTTTGCCAATTTTATACTAATTTTCCTTTAATTTCCACTATTAATGCTTATTTTTTGTTAATTTTCTTTTTTTTTTAACTACTTAATGTGTTTAACCTACATTATTTTTTAATTTTTTAATTTTAATCTCTAATTATTCAATCACACTCATACATCTAATTTCAATCAAGACATGTAATTGCACTCAAAAATATTATTTATTTTAATTTTGGAATTTATTGCTTAGTGCAAAAATCAGGTGCTCATATCCCCTCTCAAATTAACCTTTTAATTTTGGTTTTTAATGTGAAATTTGGTGGAAGTTCATAGACCAAACTAATGGGGTTTGAGGGAGTAAAATACCTCTGATTTGGGCGATTTTTATATGGTTAGACTCGTGAGAGTACGAGGGTTCTGAAAACGTAAAAATATTTCGATTCCGAGCTGATGGCTGCAGAAGTATTTTGGTCATTTCACCCACTTTCATGCAGTAGCTGTAATTTTATCATTGTAATTAGTTACTTGCGATGTTATTTACACTGTGTAATTGGTTTGACTAGATTCAGGCCACTCGGAGTCGGATACTCGTGGCAAAAGCGTCGTTTCTTAGCGGTTTTGTACCGAAATTGAGGTAAGTGACTTGTCTAACTTTGTGTGGGGCAAACCTTCTCCCCTAGGACATTATGTGTTATTTTAAATGCCCTAGTACGCGAGGTGATGGGCGTGTACTTGCGCAGATTGTTGAAACACCACCTTACTTGAACGTTCAAATCGTGATATCCTTGTTATTTAATTGGTTCAATTGTGAGACTTATCTGGTGTGAGTTAGAGAAGCATGATTAGATAGGATTATCTGTCTAAGTGCCTTACTTGTCTTAATTAAATTTCTTGGAACTTGTTGATGCTGGTTTTGGTGTAAATTGTAGTTATTTGTTACATATTTCTCTGTGCTTTTTCTCTTATTGATTGTGTTTGTGCTTGTGACTGTAGGTTCAATTCCCGGAGATCCAAGGGTTGTGGGTTCGATTCCCGGAGACCCGGAGTTGCTGAGATACGGACTGCGGGTTCAATTCCCAAATATCCTGAGATATCGAGATGTTGAGATACGGACTGCGGTTCAATTCCCGGAGATCCGAGGGCTGCGTGTTCGATTCTCGGAGACCCAGAGATACTGATGTATGGACTGCGGGTTCGATTCCAGGAGATCCTGAGTTGATGAATATAGAGAGGGACTGCGGGTTCAATTCCCGGAGATCCTGGACTGGTTGTGTATATTTTGTTATGTTGGTTATTTTTGTTAGCTTAATTGTAGACGGTTGTAGTATTTACTTTATTGCGGTTAATTCAGTCTTATTATTATTATTTAAACTGCTCGATATTATTATTATCGCTATATTATTATTTCTCGATAGAGCCCCGACCTTCCTCGTCACTACTCCATCGAGGTTGGGCTTGGCACTTACTGAGTACCGTCGTGGTGTACCCATACTACTCTTCTGTAGACTTTTGTTTTGCAGATCCAGGTACATCAGATCAGGCATATTTCAGGTGATCTAGGAGCACTTCAGGAGACTTGAGGTATGATCTGCTACGTCCGCGGATCTGGAGAGTCCCCTTCTATTCTCATTAGTGATATTAGTTGTTTTCCCTTATTTCTGTCGTATAGACATTCCTGATGTATAGAGCCACAATTGTACTTTTTCTTAGTCTGTGTTGCCCGTGGGTTTCCGGGTCTTGGTAGTATGTCGCCTAGTGGTGTTTGGCGAAGTGTATGTGCCGAGCGACACTTATTACATTTCATGTACATTAAATTGAATATTCCGCATCGTGTTAGGCTTACCTAGTCGCGAAGATTGGGTGCCGTCATGACAGGTTCATGATTGGTGAACTAGGGTCGTGACAAGTTGGTATTAGAGCTCTAGGTTCATAGGAGTCACGGGACACAAACCGGTTATTTAGAGTCTCACTGATCAATACGGAGATGTCTGTATTTATCTACGAGAGGATATGTAACTGTTTAGGAAACTCTTCTTTTCTTTTTGATTCCTTGTCATGCGATACTTTGACACCAAATCTAAACTTCTATTTTCTATTCTCTCACAGATGGTAAGGACACGTTCTACTCATGAGGACCAGTCACACACGCCGCCTACTGCTACCGCCAGAGGCCGGTGCTGTGGTAGAGGACGAGGACGCGCCCGAGGTGCAGCCGTAGCACCCGCGCGCGCTGCCGTTGAGGCACCGCCGGTGGATCAGGTTGGAGCGCAGGCACCTGGTACACCGACTACAGCTGCTATTACACTAGCACTCCAGGAGACCCTGGCCTAGTTCATGAGCATGTATACTACTTTAGCTCAGGCGGGGTTGCTTCCTCTCACTGCAGCTACATCTCAGGCTGGGGGAGGGCCCCTGACTCCCGCAGCCGTTACCCCTGAATAGCGAGTGCCCGTGGGGCAGGTTCCATAGATTATTATTATGCCTCATGCCGCCCCAGTACAGCCCGGAGGTGGGCCAGCTGCCTCCGAGGATGAGCAGCGTAGATTAAAGAGGTTCAAGAAATATAATCCTCTAGTGTTCAGTGGTTTGGCTACAGATGATGCATTGGGGTTTTTGGAAGAGTGTCATCGTATCCTTCGTACTATAGGGATAGTGGAGACCAGCGGGGTTTCCTTCGCTACTTTTCAGCTTCGTGGGGCCGTTTATGATTGGTGGCGCACGTATGAGTTGGATAGTCCAGATGAGTCTGCCTCGTTGGCCTGGATGCAATTTTCTGATATGTTTTTAGGGAGTTTGTTCCCTAGAGCCTTAGGGATTCTTGGCGATCAGAGTTTGGCGGTTGTGTCAGGGCTCCATGACAGTACCGGAGTATAATTTTAGTTTCACCCGTTTAGCCAGGCATGCACCGACCTTGGTAGCCACGGTCCGGGAGAGAGTGCAGAGGTTTATTGAGGGCCTTATTCCGCCGATCCGGTCCAGCATGGCTAGGGAGCTGAAGAAAGATATACCGTATCAGCAGGTGGTGAGCATTGCTAGGAGGATCGAGAGTTTTCTCCCTAGAGAGCGAGGACAGAGGGAGGCCAAGAGGTCTCGTGAGTCGGGCCGTTTCTCTGGTGCTCGTACTTCAGCAGCCGGTCATTTTGACAGGGGTTATTCAGGTCACCCAGTTCATTCAGCATTGCCAGCAGCTGGTAGTACTCCAGCTCTTCCAGCATCGCAGGATCCTTATTATGCTCCCCCAGTTTCCAGTGCGCCTTCTGCGTGGGGTACCTCTAGGGGTCAGTCCAGCAGGGGCGAGGCCGGTCAGTCACAGCCACCGCGTCCCCTAGAGCTTGTTTTGAGTGACGGGATACTCGCGATCTTTTCAGGGAGTGCCCCAGGCGTAGTAGAGGAGCGCCCCCTCAGACTTCGCAGCCTCAGCGTGGTCCACAGGGTCAGCAGGCCATCGTTCCAGCCCCAGATGCCACCCCACCTGCCCAGCCAACCAGGGGCGGGGATCAGAGTGCCAGAGGCCGCCCTCGAGAGAGGGGTCAGGATAGATTTTATGCTATTCCTAATCGCGCTACAACTTTTGCCTCCGATTCTGTTATCACAGGTATTATCTTGGTTAGTCACAGAGAGGCATCGGTTCTATTCGATCGTGGTTCTACCTTTTCATATGTGTCCTTTTATTTTGCTTCACATCTAGGTATGCATCGAGATTCTTTGAGTGCCCCCATTTATGTTTCTACTCCGGTGGGAGATTCCTTGGTTGTGGACCGTGTGTATCGGTCGTGTTCGGTCACTATTTATGGCTCGGTATGGTTGATTTTGATATTATTTTGGTCATGGACTGGTTGTCGCCCCATTATGCTATTATTAATTGTCACGCCAAGACTGTAACGCTGGCTATGCCTGGAATTCCACGTATTGAGTGGAGTGGTACTCTTGATCACACCCCAGCCGTGTTATTTCCTTTCTCAAAGCTCAGCGTATGGTTGAGAAGAGGTTTGCTGCTTATTTAGCTTATGTGAGGGATGTCAGTATTGACACTATTGATTCCGTTCCAGTGGTACGTGATTTCTCTGATGTATTTCCAGCTGATCTCCCGAGCATGCCGCCCGACCTCTTTGGTATTGACTTATTGCCAGGCACTCAGCCCATTTCTATTCCTCTGTATGGCATGGATCCTCCTCAGTTGAAGGAGTTGAAGGATTAGTTACAGGAGTTATTGGATAAGGGTTTCATTCGACCCAGTGTTTCTCCTTGGGGTGCTCCTGTGTTGTTTGTGAAGAAAAAGGATGGTTCTATGCGTATGTGTATTGACTATCGTCAGTTGAACAAAGTTACAGTGAAGAACATGTATCCTTTACCACGTATTGATGATTTATTTGACTAGCTACAGGGCGCACAGGTGTTCTCCAAGATTAATTTGCACTCTGGTTATCATCAGCTTAAGATTCGGGAGCCAAATATCCTGAAGACTGCCTTCAGGACTCGGTATGGTCACTACGAGTTCCTCGTTATGTTTTTCGGGCTGACTAATTCCCCAGCAGCTTTTATGCATTTAATGCACATTGTATTCAGGCCATATCTGGACTCGTTCATGATTGTTTTCATTGATGATATTTTGGTATATTCCCGGAGTCGGAAAGAGCACGAGCAGCACCTGAGGATAGTGCTTCAGACTCTGAGGGAGAAGCAATTATATAAAAAGTTCTCTAAATGTGAATTTTTGCTGAGTTTAGTGGAATTTCTAGGCCACGTGGTGTTGAGCAAGGGTATTCGAGTGGATCCGAGGAAGGTTGAGGCCGTGTAGTGTTGGCCCAGACCCTCCTCAGCTACTGAGATTCGCAGCTTCCTTGGCCTGGCGGGTTATTACCATCGTTTTGTAGAGGGGTTCTCTTCGATCGCAGCACCTATGACCAGGTTGACCCAAAAGGGTGCCCCTTTTTAGTGGACAGAGGAGTGTGAGGTGAGCTTTTAAAAGCTCAAGACAGCTTTGACTTCGGCCCCTATCTTGATGTTGCCTACCGGTTCGGGGTCTTATACGATATACTGTGATGCCTCACGAGTTGGACTCGGCGCAGTACTGATGCAGGACGGTAGGGTGATTGCCTACGTGTCCCGACAGCTAAAGATACATGAAAAGAACTACCGTGTCCACGATCTTGAGCTAGCTGCCATTGTTCACGCCTTAAAGAATTGGCGTCATTATTTGTATGGGGTTCCTTGTGAGATCTACACTGATCATCGGAGCTTGCAGCACTTGCTTAAGCAGAAGGACCTGAACATGCATCAGAGGAGATGGTTGGAGCTGTTGAAGGACTATGATATTACTATTCTCTATCATCCGGGCAAGGCCAATGTAGTTGCCGATGCCTTGAGTCGCCGGGCAGAGAGTTTGGCATATCTACCAGCTTCGGAGAGGCCTATGGCGATGGATGTTCAGGCTTTAGCCAGGCAGTTTGTTAGACTGGACCTTTCGGAGCCCAGTCGGGTTCTGGCTTGTGTGGTTATTCGGTCTTCTCTATTTGACCGCATCAGGGAGCATCGGTTCGACGACCCTTATTTGCTTGTCCTTCAGGATAAAGTTCGGCGTGGTGATGCTCGAGATGTTACCATTGGGGATATTGGAGTTACGAGGATGCAATGGCGTATTTGTGTGCCTAATGTAAATGATCTTCGAGAGCCGATTCTAGCAGAGGCCCATAGCTTGCGGTATTCCATCTATCCGGGTGCCGCGAAGATGTATCAGGACTTGAGACATCATTACTGGTGGAGGCGGATGAAGAGGGATATAGTTGATTATGTTTCTAGATGCCTCAACTGCCAGCAGGTGAAGTATGAGCATCAGCGTCCGGGTGGATTAATGCAGCAGATTGAGATTTCCGAGTGGAAATGGGAGCGCATCACCATGGACTTTGTATCTGGACTTCCACGGACGGTTAGGAAGTTTGATTCCATTTGGGTCATTGTGGATCGGCTGACCAAGTCCGCCCATTTCATACTTGTGTGCACCACTTGCTCATCTGAGCGGCTGGTGGAATCTACATCAGAGAGATAGTCTGGCTGCATGGTATTCTAGTTTCCATCATTTTAGACAGAGGCACTCAGTTCACTTCACGGTTCTGGAGAGCCGTGCAGCATGATTTAGGCACTCGGGTGGAGCTGAGCACAACGTTTCACTCCCAGACTGATGGTCAGTCCGAGTGCACTATTCAGATTTAGAGGATATGCTCTGTATGTGCGTGATTGAGTTTGAAGGTTCATGGGATCATTTCTTGCCACTGGCGGAGTTTGCTTATAACAACAGTTATCAGTCCAGTATTCAGATGGCACCGTATGAGGCCCTATATGGTAGGAGGTGCAGGTCTCCCATAGGTTGGTTCGAACTGGGCGAGGCCAGGCTGCTAGGTACTGAGATGGTCCAGGATGCAATGGACAAGGTCAAGGTGATTCAGGACAGACTTTGTGCAGCCCAGTCTAGACAGAAGAGTTATGAGGACAAGAAGGTCTGCGATGTGGGTTTTATGGTTGGAGAGCGGGTTCTACTTTGGGTCTCGCCCATGAAGGGTGTCATGAGGTTTGGGAAGAAGGGGAAGCTGAGTCCGAGATTCATTGGCCCTTTTGAGATTTTGAGGCGTGTTGGGGAGGTTGCTTATGAGCTGGCCTTACCTCCCAGCCTAGAAGGATTACATTCCGTATTTTATGTCTCTATGCTCCGGAGATACCATGGCGACCCGTCGCACGTGTTGGATTTCACTTCTGTTCAGCTAGACGGGGATCTGTCTTATGTTGAGGAGCCAGTGGCCATTCTGGACAGGCAAATCAGGAAGCTAAGGTCAAAGAACATCACTTCAGTAAAGGTCCAGTGGCGGGATCATCCGGCCGAGGAGGCGACTTGGGAGACCGAGCAGGATATGCGCAGCCAGTACCCTCATCTCTTCACCACCCCAGGTATGTTTTCTATGATCGTTCGAGGATGAACGAATCATTTAAGTGTGGGAAAATGTAACGACCTGGCCGGTCATTTTTGAAATTTACGCCCCGATCCCCACTTTAACTGTTCCCCTAAGCTCATTTATGCTATTGTGGTTTGCCGGGAGGTTCAGTTCCAGAATTTGGAGTGTTTTTGGGACACTGTCCCTAAATGAGAGCTTAATAGTTGAAAAATAGCCCGTATTTGGAACAATGTTAAGACGACCTCGGAATGGAAATCCGATGGTTCCATTAGCTCCGTTAGGTGATTTTAGGGTTGGGAGCGCATTCGGAATGTATTTTGGAGGTCTGTAGCTCATTTAGGCTTGAAATGCCGAAGTTTGGAATTTTTGGAAATTCGATCGATAGGTGAGATTTTGATCCGGGAGTCGGAATGGAATTCCAACAGTTTCAGTAGCTTTGTTAAGTGATTTTGGATATGTCTGCAAATATTTAGGTCATTCGGACATCGTTTGGTCGGGTTTTTGATAGCATGTAGGTTTCAGAAGTTTTGGATTAAACTTAGGCTTGAATTCGCTTTGATTTGGTGATTTCCGTGTTTAAGGGTGTGATTTTATGATTGGAAAAAGTTCGTACCATGTTTTGGAGTAGGTTTATGGTTTTTGTTGGGGTCCCGGGGGCCTCGGGGTGAATCCGGGGGTCCAAACGGACCATTTTGGAGTTAAATAACACAGCTGAACTGCTACAACTGCTGTCTCTGCCACTCTTCAACGCGATCGCGATGGTCCTCCCACGATCGCGACGCCTTGTCAGTTGCTTCTTCGCGATCGCATGAAGTCCTACACGATAGCGATGGTTTAAAACTCCTAACTACGCGATCGCGTTCCTGGCCACGTGTTTGCGTAAGGCAATCTCAGGGCCCTGGATAATTCTTAATCGCGATCGCATCCATTTCTACGCGATCGCGATGCATTGGTCCCTTAGTCTCCGCATTCGTATCCCTAGCATCGCGTTCGTGATGGACAATTTCTAGTCCTTCTCAAATTACTCTACGCGATCGCGATACTCCTTACCCGATCGCGATGCAGAATTACCTGGGCAGAAAGATTAAATCCCAAATTCGAGGGTTTCTTCATATTATCACATTTTGACTTCTAGAGCTCGGTTCTTGGCGATTTTTGAAAGGATTTTCACCAGGTAAATTGGGTAAGTGTTTCTCACTCAGTTTGATCAATTTCCATGAATCCCCTCTCAAATTAACCTTTTAATTTCAGTTTTTAATGTGAAATTGGGTGGAAGTTCATAGACCGAACTAATGGGTTTTGAGGGAGCAAATGACCTCCGATTTGGGAGATTTTTATATTGTTAGACTTGTGAGAGTACGAGGGTTTTGAAAACGTAAAAATATTTCGATTATGAGCCGATGGTTGTAGGGGTATTTTGGTCATTTTACCCACTTTCGCGCCGTAGCTATAATTTTATCATTGTAATTAGTTACTTGCGATGTTATTTACACTATGTAATTGGTTTGACTAGATTCGGGCCACTCGGAGTCGGATACTCATGGCAAGAGCGTCATTTCTTAGCGGTTTTGTTCCAGAATTGAGGTAAGTGACTTGTCTAACCTTGCGTGGGGGAAACCTTCTCCCCTTGGACATTATGTGTTGTTTTAAATGCCTAGTACGCGAGGTGACGGGCGTGTACTTGCGTAGATTATTGAAAAACCACCTTACTTGAACTGTTCAAATACTGATATTATTCAATTGTGAGACTTATCTGGTGTGAGTTAGAGAAGCATGATTAGAGAGGATTATCTGTCTAAGTGCCTTACTTGTCTTAATCGAATTTCCTGGAACTTGTTGATGCTGGTTTTGGTGTAAATTGTAGTTATTTGTTACATATTTCTCTGTGCTTTTCCTCTTATTGATTGTGTTTGTGCTTGTGGATTGCGGGTTCAATTTCTGGAGATCCAATGGATGTGGGTTCGATTCCCAGAGACCCGGAGTTGCTGAGATACAGACTGCGGGTTCAATTCCCGGAGATCCTGAGATATCGAGATGTTGAGATACGGACTGTGAGTTCAATTTCCGGAGATCCAAGGGCTGCGGGTTTGATTCCTGGAGACCTAGAGATACTGATGTATGGACTGCGGGTTCGATTCATGGAGATCCTGGACTGGTTGATTTATATTTTTTTATGTTGGTTTTTTTGTTAGCTTAATTGTAGACGGTTATAGTATTTTCTTTATTGCGGTTAATTCAGTCTTATAATTATTTGAACTGCTCGATATTATTATTATCACTTATTATTATTTCTTGGTGGGGCCCCGACCTTCCTCGTCACTACTCAATCGAGGTTAGGCTTGGCACTTACTTAGTACCGCCGTGGTGTACTCATACTAATCTTCTGCACACTTTTGTTGTGTAGATCCAGGTACATCAGATCAGGCACATTTTAGGTGATCTAGGAGCACTTCAGGAGACTTGAGGTATGATCTGCTACGTCCGTGGATCCGGTGAGTCCCCTTCTATTCTCATTAGTGATATCAGTTGTTTTCCCTTATTTCCGTCGTATAGACATTCCTGATGTATAGAGCCACAATTGTAGTTTTTCTTAGTCTATGTTGCCCGTGGTTTTTCGGGTCTTGGTAGTATGTTGCCTAGTGGTGTTTGGCGAAGTGTATGTGCCGAGCGGCACTTATTACATTTCATTTACATTATTTCGCTGTTATTTTATCTTTAATTTCATGAAATTGAATATTCCGCATCGTGTTAGGCTTACCTAGTCGCGAAGATTAGGTGCCGTCATGACAGGTTCACGATTAGTAAACTAGGATCGTGACACACATATATAAAGAATGTAAGAAATGGCAAAACCACCAATCTCAAATAGTTCAAACTTTTTCTGTTATGACCCAATTTTTCCTATAGGCTGTAATAGCGCCCAACGTTGCCGCTAGTCAAATCTACAATGAACGAATTCTATGATTCTTTCTTTTAAAAATTTAAAATAGTTGGTTTTTAGTTTGTGCATAAATAAAAAATAAGAATTTAATAAAAATGAGAGATCAAGATTTTTAAAGCAGTGAGATAAATAAGATAACCAAAAAAACTATCAAGTGTCTACTAGCTTAAACTTTAAAGACCTAGTGTCACAATTGTATGAGCAACTACCAGAATATACAAAAGAACTACTGTCTGAAGTGAAATAAACAGAAACATACAAGCAAAAGAAAGACTTCGACTACTGCAGAACGGGCTCAGAAGATAGCTTACCACGAAATCTCGTAGTAGTAGTCAATAATGTGTGCCAGACTGATATCCAGATGCAACTGCCTCAGATCTTACACGTTTAGTGCAGAAGTGTAGCACGAGTACATAAAAAACATGTACCCAATAAGTGTCGAGTCTAACCTCGAAGAAGTGGTGACGAGGGGTCGACTTTAACACTTACTATAGGCAAATAATAAAATGTTAAAATTATAACTAATCATGGATTACATAATTACAGCCTGATAACTCAATAATAGGAAATAATAAACAATCATTTCACTAATAGTAAATCCCAAGTTTATTTCATCATTTAACTATTTATATCTCAAGCCAATGAAGCAATATCAATTATAATTGGTTCCAAAAATTTATTACGCGCGATTCATACCGAGGTCGTACGATCCGATCTAATATAATATATTTAAATTTGCACGATCGAGGTTCAAACGTGTAACGACCCGGCCCGTCGTTACGGGAATTTACCACCCCGTCAGGTTGCAATTACATGTTTTATGCTTTTATATCAGTGTTAGAGCCTATCGGGTGAGTTAGGAGTGAATTGAATTGAAGATGAAGCAAATAGTATGTTTGAAGGAAGTTTGAATATGGAAAGTCAACCTAGAGTTGACTATCGAGTTAGATTGCTCGAAATCAGATTCTGATGATTCGACTAGCTTCGGGAGATCATTTATGACTTAGGAGAGCAATCGGAATTGAATTTGGAGGTCCGGTGTAGTTTTAGGCTTGAATTGGCTAAGGTTGAATTTTGGCGAAATCCGAACGGTAGGTGAGATTTTGATCCGGGAGTCGGAATGGAATTCCGACAGCTGCAGTAGCTCCGTTAGGTGATTTTGGATGTGCCTGCAAAATTTCAGGTCATTCGGACGTCGTTTGGTTGGGTTTTTGATGGAATGTGTAATTTGGAAGTTTTGAAGAAACTTAGGCTTGAATTCGTGTGTAAATGGTGATTTTGATGTTTAGTATGGTGTTTTTATGATTGGAACAAGTTCATATCGTGTTTTGGAGTATGTTGGTGGTTTTCGTTGGGGTCCCGGGGGTCTCGGGATGAATTCGGGGGTCCAAACGGACCATTTTTGGGAAAAATGAGAAGGCTGGTTGCTGTCATAAATGAAGCAGGATTTTGCCCTCCGCGATCACGGGGAGGGGGACGCGATCGCGTAGGGTTAGGGGCTAGACCAATGCGATCGCAGGAGCACCA
This sequence comes from Nicotiana noctiflora, assembly GCA_032618575.1. NCBI lineage: Eukaryota > Viridiplantae > Streptophyta > Magnoliopsida > Solanales > Solanaceae > Nicotiana > Nicotiana noctiflora. The sequence goes on from JASVEL010001790.1 coordinate 45,772, forward strand.
CTCGCGATCGCGTAGAGTTAACCGGGTGGCCATCGCGATCGCATGAGCATCTACGCGATCGCGTAGAAGAGAAATGAGGTCCAGGGAAATTTGTGCTACGCGATCGCAGGAAGAGAGACGCGATCGCGTGAAGCCGGATGTTTGAACATCGCGATCGCGTGAGGCGAGTCGCGATCGCGTGAGGCCGAATTTTTGAACATCGCGATCGCGTGAGGCGAGTCGCGATCGCGTAGAGCAAATGGGTCTGGCAGTGAATTAAATCACAGAACAGAAGGCTCACGGGTTTATACCCCAAAAACACAATTTTGAGCCCTAGAGAGACAAAAACATCATTTTATGGTAGAATTAACATCAATCTTCATGAAATTGTGTTGAAATCTTGAAGAAATGTGGCCTAGATATTGAAAACGGGATTTTGAGTTTTGGAAGGTCATTTGAACTCCGATTTTAGTAAATTTTATATGTACGGACTCGTGGCGGGACGAGGGTTCTGGAAATATGAGTTTCGAGATTTTTCGAGATGTGGGCCCGGGGCTCGGGTTTTGCCAATTTCGTGATTTTTGATATTTTTCGAGTTCTTTCGATTGGGTTATGTTCCATTAGCCTATTTTGATATATTTGTGATGATTTGTGCTAGTTTTGACGTGCGTGGATGCCGGTTCGAGGAGCTAAGGCATCGCGGGCATGAGCTTTCGTCGGTTCGAGGTGGGTAATACTTGTAAATGATGTCCTGAGGGTTAGTAAACCCCGGACTTGCACATCTTAGTGCTGTGTTGAGGTGACTTGCACGCCGGATAACGGGCGTGGGGTAGAGCACCATTGGGGATCATGACTTGGTCCGTCCCGCGTAATAAATAATAACACCTAATTGTTAAAATGAATTGGACTAATTATCACGTTTGGGCTTCGCGCCAATTATTTGAATCCTTCAAGGATTGATATCACTGTTTTGATAACACTGAGCATATTTTATTCTAAATTTAAGGTTTAAAATGGAATTATTGCTATTCAGCATTTTTATAAGGTTATGAAAAACTTGAACAAGGTCTTAATAATTTTTTTTGCTGTGAGCTAATATGATATTGTTGTCGTAGGGCTTTCTTGATTATTTGTTAGACTGATTGTGGCCGAGGGCCATATGTTAGGGCATGACATTCATGTGAGCATATGCATACACATGCATGGATCGGACTGCACGCCGCAGTGGTATACGGATCGGGCTGCGCGCCGCAGCAGGTGTGATATTAATATTGTGCTTGGGCTGTAGGAGCCCCTCCGGAGTCTGAACCCCCACAGTGAGCACGGGTACCCAAAAGGATCGGGCTACACGCCGTAGCGGTCATATGCATTGCATGGCATACATACATTGGTTTACGTGTACTACGTGGCATAACATTTTAGCACTCATACTTTACTGGCACATGTGCATTTGTTGCTTTATTGACCAGATCTCCTGGTATAAATTGTTAAGGAGTGCTGAGCCCGAGAGGCTGATTTGAGTGCTGACTTGCACTGCTTGAGATTCTCCCCGGTATTGGTATGTTATAATGAAAGAAAGTAGCTAAAAATTGAGATTTCTAAATAATCTACTCACATATGCTGAAAAGGAATAAAATGATAGTGTTTTGAAGTTTAATGATAGTTCCGTATTGTGTAGCAAGAGATAGTGCCTTGCGTGGTTTTCTTCCCTTCAGCATTATTTACTTTTATTACCGCCTGAGTTGGAAGTACTCACACCCGACTCCCTGCACCTTGTGTGCAGATCCAGGTACATTACAGCAGAGCTGATTCCATTGCGGCTCGGGAGTGCTTTTGGACGGTCGAGGTAGCTGCCAGCGTTCGCAGGACCTGATTCTCCAGTTTGTCTATATTTTGTTCTGATCACCCCACACTTGTGCACAATTATATTCACTATTTACACTTTGTATACTCTGTAGAGGCTCATGACTCTTGACCCTTCGGTCTATGGGAGTTGGCACATGTTGGGACTTGGTTCCCTGTTTTAAATATATCTATCACTGTTGTGCTTAAATTGGATAAAGTGAGCTTGTGGCTCTGTGGTTATTGTTGATTGGTCGGGCTGGCCTAGTATGCTGGGCGCCATCACGACCGGATTTGGGGTTCTGACAAGTTGGTATCAGAGCCTAGGTTTACTAGGCCTCATGAGTCTTCAGCCGGTTTGTAGAGTCTTGTGGATCGGTACGGGGACGCCTGTACTTATCCTCGGGAGGCTGCGAACCTTTAGGAAACACTTCACATTTCTTGGAATTCTTATCGTGCGTACTTGATTCAGCTTGAGATATGCTTTTGAAATTCCTTCCGCACGTCTGTGTATGCATCGAGCGCTCAGTAATATAAGTGCCTTATGTGTAGTGGAACGAGTTCAAACTCGGGAAGACTAAAATGATTATGCTATGTGTATCCTGGTGGAAGGTATTGTGCTGAAATGCTAAATTGAGGCGAGATAGGTGGATTGGTTCTCCTGTGTAATTGAAAGGTAGTTGATATGTGTTATGATTCGAGCAGGTACAATGCATGTTCATGTACCAAATATGATAATATGATTTGTGTAGTATTGAGACTAATGTTGTCGATATGCATTGTGATGTCTTGTCGAGTTGTGAATGTATTGCTAGGATGGTTTTGGTGATTCTCTGGCAGGTGGATAGGCCAATTTACAAAGGGAACTCTGCCGAAATTTTTGGAAAATTTGGGACTTAGAAAAGATTTTGTCACCTAAAGAGGGGGCGTAACTGTTGTGTGTGAATGAATGCAAGAATTGCAAAAGAGTTAATATTTCTGATGATTCGAATCTCTACCGAAGCTTGTAAATGACTTGAGTTTAATCTAACTAGAACTTTGTGGCATCACTTGAGTAATAATGATATGAGTGGTTGAAAGTGCTTTGATGAATGGCTTCGAGCTAAGTTGGGGAGGTTGCTATTGAATAACCGATTGCACTATTGTGTGCTATGTTGATTCTGTCTCTAAGTATGTTGGAAAATTCTGGTAAAGGTTATGGTGCTTCGTAGATCTAATGAAGTACTAGGGTGTTTTGAACTGCTGTTGGATTCATTAATGAATACGAGCATATTGGATCTTAACTTGTTAGAAAGGTAAAAATCGAGGTTTGGCTCCGAAACCTATTGTGGTGCCAGTTTTAAAAGGGAAATGGATTCACGAATGGTTGACCTGAGAGATGGGTTCGGTATATCGCGTGCTTCAGCTGCCGTGGGCAGGATATGGAGGTGTTGGAATAAGACTCTATCTAATGAAAGAGGTTTTCAGCTAGTATTTGGTTATTGTGGCCTATTGTTGTGATTAGAGACTATCGTCTCGAGTGATGGGGTTGTCGATACATCATATGATCTCACCCGGAGTAGTGAATATGGGTTATTGCAGCGGAATCGAGTGTATCCTGAGTATAGGCATGGGATTAGCATTTGGCATATGATTTCGGAAAGTGCAATGTGATTTATGGTTCGGATGGTCTGTGAAATTTTCACTATATGGTGTTTTCGGACTTATGTGAGATAGGGTAACGTATGCTCGCCCGAATATATGCTGGGTAAGGTCATTCAGCTATTGAGTTGCTTCTAGTACCACTCTGGTACGCTCGAGGACGAGCGTTTGTTTAAGTTGGGGAGAATGTAACAACCCGGCCCGTCGTTACGGGAATTTACCACCCCGTCAGGTTGCAATTACATGTTTTATGCTTTTATATCAGTGTTAGAGCCTATCGGGTGAGTTAGGAGTGAATTGAATAGAAGATGAAGCAAATAGCATGTTTGAAGGAAGTTTGAATATAGAAAGTCAACCTAGAGTTGACTATCGAGTTAGAGTGCTCGAAATCAGATTCTGATGATTCGACTAGCTTCGGGAGATCATTTATGACTTAGGAGAGCAATCGGAATTGAATTTGGAGGTCCGGTGTAGTTTTAGGCTTGAATTGGCTAAGGTTGAATTTTGGCGAAATCCGAACGGTAGGTGAGATTTTGATCCGGGAATCGGAATGGAATTCTGACACAGTTGCAGTAGCTCCGTTAGGTAATTTTGGATGTGCCTGCAAAATTTCAGGTCATTCGGACGTCGTTTGGTCGGGTTTTTGATGGAATGTGTAATTTGGAAGTTTTGAAGAAACTTAGGCTTGAATTCGTGTGTAAATAGTGATTTTGATGTTTAGTATGGTGTTTTTATAATTGGAACAAGTTCGTATCGTGTTTTGGAGTATGTTGGTGGTTTTCGTTGGGGTCCCGGGGTCTCGGGATGAATTCGGGGGTCCAAACGGACCATTTTTGGGAAAAATGAGAAGGCTGGTTGCTGTCATAAATGCAGCAGGATTTTGCCCTCCGCGATCGCGGGGAGGGGGACGCGATCGCGTAGGGTTAGGGGCTAGACCAATGCGATCCCATGAGCACCAGTCGCGATCGCGTAGAGTTAACCGGGTGGCCATCGCGATCGCATGAGCATCTACGCGATCGCGTAGAAGAGAAATGGGGTCCAGGGAAATTTGTGCTACGCGATCGCAGGAAGAGAGACGCGATCGCGTGAAGCCGGATGTTTGAACATCGCGATTGCGTGAGGTGAGTCGCGATCGCGTGAGGCCGAATTTTTGAACATCGCGATCGCGTGAGGCGAGTCGCGATCGCGTAGAGCAAATGGGTCTGGCAGTGAATTAAATCACAGAATAGAACTCACGGGTTTATACACCAAAAACACAATTTTGAGCCCTAGAGAGAAGAAAACTCGAGGAGAACACTGAGAAATCATCGGGTATTCGTCGGAGGTAAGATTCTTGACTCAAAAACATCATTTTATGGTAGAATTAACATCAATCTTCATGAAATTGGGTTGAAATCTTGAAGAAATGTGGCCTAGATATTGAAAACGGGATTTTGAGTTTTGGAAGGCCATTTGAACTCCGATTTTAGTAAATTTTATATGTACGGACTCGTGGCGGGACGAGGGTTCTAGAAATATGAGTTTCGAAATTTTTCGAGATGTGGGCCCGGGGCTCGGGTTTTGCCAATTTCGTAATTTTTGATATTTTTCGAGTTCTTTCGATTGGGTTATGTTCCATTAGCCTATTTTGATATATTTATGCTGATTTGTGCTAGTTTTGACGTGCGTGGATGCCGGTTCGAGGAGCTAAGGCGTCGCGGGCATGAGCTTTCGTCGGTTCGAGGTGGGTAATACTTGTAAATGATGTCCCGAGGGTTAGTAAACCCCGGACTTGCACATCTTAGTGCTCTGTGTTGAGGTGACTTGCACGCCGGATAACGGGCATGGGGTAGAGCACCATTGGGAATCGTGACTTGGTCCGTCCCGCGTAATAAATAATAACACCTAATTGTTAAAATGAATTGGACTAATTATCACGTTTGGGCTTCGTGCCAATTATTTGAATCCTTCAAGGATTGGTATCACCGTTTTGATAACACTGAGCATATTTTATTCTAAATTTAAGGTTTAAAATGGAATTATTGCTATTCAGCATTTTTATAAGGTTATGAAAAACTTGAACAAGTTCTTAATAACTTTTTTTGCTGTGAGCTAATATGATATTGTTACCGTAGGGCTTTCTTGATTATTTGTTAGACCGATTGGGGCCGAGGGCCATATGTTAGGGCATGACATTCATGTGAGCATATGCATACACATGCATGGATCGGACTGCACGCCGCAGTGGTATATGGATCGGGCTGCGCGCCGCAGCAGGTGTGATATTATTATTGTGCTTGGGCTATAGGAGCCCCTCCGGAGTCTGGACACCCTCAGTGAGCACGAGTACCCAAAAGGATCGGGCTACATGCCGTAGCGGTCATATGCATTGCATGGCATACATACATTGGTTTACGTGTACTACGTGGCATAACATTTTAGCACTCATACTTTACTGGCACATGTGCACTTGTTCCTTTATTGACCAGATCTCCTGGTATAAATTGTTAAGGAGTGCTAAGCCCGAGAGGCTGATTTGAGTGCTGACTTGCACTGCTTGAGATTCTCCCAGGTATTGATATGTTATAATGAAATAAAGTAGCTAAAAATTTTGATTTCTAAATAATCTACTCACATATGCTGAAAAGGAATAAAATGATAGTGTTTTGAAGTTTTATGATAGTTCTGTATTGTGTAGCAAGAGATAGTGCCTTGCGTGGTTTTCTTCCCTTCAGCATTATTTACTTTTATTACCGCCGAGTTGGAAGTACTCACACCCGACTCCCTGCACCTTGTGTGCAGATCCAGGTACATTACAGCAGAGCTGATTCCATTGCGGCTCGGGAGTGCTTTTGGACGGTCGAGGTAGCTGCCAGCGTTCGCAGGACCTGATTCTCCAGTTTGTCTATATTTTGTTCTGATCACCCCACACTTGTGCACGGTTATATTCACTATTTACACTTGGTATACTCTGTAGAGGCTCATGACTCTTGACCCTTCGGTCTATGGGAGTTGGCACGTGTTGGGACTTGGTTCCCTGTTTTTAATATATCTATCATTGTTATGCTTAAATTGGATAAAGTGAGCTTGTGGCTCCGTGGTTATTGTTGATTGGTCGGGCTGGCCTAGCAGTATGCTGGGCGCCATCACGACCGGATTTGGGGTCGTGACAAAACGACAATAACCATAAATGCATCTATCTGCTACCGAGGTGTTCAACCCGCTCCACGAAAAGGGAAAATACTTTGTAACAACTGGTTGAAAATTTATTAAGAGACTAATATTTAAAGTAACACAATTCTCAATAACAGTCAAGTGGCCCCTCCAAGAATTCAAGTGGAATTTAACCTTTTACAATTTCCTTCATCAAGTTCCAGCATGATTTAAGCAATTAAGTTAACAAGTAAGGTGTACACATTATACGTAAAACATGGTATAGGTCCTAGATAACCCGGACATAAGCATAATTAGTAGCTACAAACAGACTCACATCACCTCGTGCGTACGTAGACCCCACAAATATATGCACATATTAATCGATTCACCTATGGGGTTAATACCCTCTTACAAGATTAGAAAAAGAGACTTACCTAGTCTCAAAACTTACTTTCCGGCCCCAAATTCATTCTAAAACCTCAACTCGGTGCCGAACAATCCAAAACTTATCAAATGGTATATAAATTAATCAATACATGTTTAAAATTTCATATTCGCTCTATTAAAGTGATTACCTAACCCCAAATGTTGGATTTCAAAAATTCACCTTAGGCCTACATGTCCAAATTTCGAAAATTTTCGAAAATAGTTATTACCCATAATCTCATGAACTCAAATATAAGATTTTCACTAAACTCCATAACAAATTTCATGGTTAAATCCTATTTTTATCAAAAAACTTAGGTTTTTCATCTAACCCATAAATTTCAGAAATTTACATGTTAAAATTTACCCATAATCTATGTATTAAACTCACATTAGGTAGAAATTACTTATCCTCAATAGCTAGGTTGAAATACCCCTTTTTGAAGCTCAAGAATTACCCAAGTGTGTGAAAAATAATATTTAAAAGGCGGGGGTATGAGGCGAAGCGTTTTACCTCTGACGAGGCGAGGCGTAAGCCCTGAGACATGGGTGTAAGTCTGCGAATCTTTAAATTTTACTAATTTCAAGAATTTTAAGATAGTATAAAATAAAAGTAGTTATAAAAATTACATTAAAATCACAACCTTATAACCAATAATCTATTTATTAATTATAATTCAACTATGAATAATACGAAAAGTATGACAAATGTCATAATATAAAAGTTCGCTGCAATGTCATTACAACTCAAACATCAAAAGTAATGTATTCAATGCAAAATCTTATATGTAACTCTTAAGGAGTAATGAATCATGAAAGAATTTCGATATTATAACATGATATTTTTCTTAAATACTCTTTTTATTTAATATGCTTTCTATTTGAAAGAGAATTTATATAAATTATAATTCACAATTTAAATATGATTCTCTAGCATCATTTATTTTCAAGTTTCAACAAGTTAATAAGGTGACATAGAATTCACCATATTATACCATGATAATAAATTATTTGTAAACAGCTACTAGCTAATACTGGGCAATTAAATTAATAAGTATTGCTTCTCGTGAATATGAAAAAATAATAATTGGAAAAATAATTATTTAAAAAATTATGGACTATTATATAATAAATAAATAACAAAAGTTAATAAATAAATACTTTTAAATGATAGGCTTATTTAAAATTTATTATCATAGCAGTCATAGTGGATAACGTGCAATAATTTTTATTTTAATTATGCCATAAAATACTCTCAACTTTAAAAGTAATTTTGAATAGTTAAGATTTATTAAGAAAATTTAAAGATTTACAAGGTTAGTTACACAAAATTACATAAATTTATATGAAGCGAGTCCAGTACACTAGGTGTTGGATGTGTCCGGGGCGTAAGCTCCGACGGCCGAGGCGTAAGTCTCACGGAACTAAGCCATACACATAAGTCTAGGATCGTTTTACGAGTGCTCCGTGTTATACCCCATTTTAACACAGGTCAAACTAGAGTTCAACATATTGGTAATTCTGAAAGTTTAATTAATTAAAGAGAGTCACCACGTAATTATTTTTAACGGTGAATTAGGACACCAATTTTACTCAGTAATTGTTAAAGTTAACTCTGTTTTTACGGTCTTCTTGACTTTGAGATTATAGGTAAGAGTTCTAATTAATCCTATATGGAAGGTTATTAAAGAACCCTATATGATCCGTTAATTACGGTTAACCGACCAAACTTAGGTGAATTAAATTTAAAACTTAATTTATTATTAAAAAGAGGCTTAGCATTTTTGTAAGTACTTGAGGCAAACAACTCACACTAAATGTACAACAGTAGCTAATCTTTGGTTGAAAAGATAAATTTATCAAAACGTCTTTGAATGATGCATTAAGGAAAACCAATTGAATTACACAAGGAAAGCAAGATGGATCCATTAGCGAATTCAAACTTCTAAACTTCTCCGTGAACTTGACAAAGATAAACTATTAAGGCTATAGAAAATACTTGACATATTCAAACTTCGAACTTGAAATAAATTGTAAAAATTTACGGTTCAAGATTATTTAAAGACTCTGGCCAGAATACTATTGTAAGCATTTGGAGTAAAATAGATTTCTTATAAAAATAGATCACCAGTTTAAGAAAACCATTAAACTAATAATATGCGGAAAACATTAGTAGAAACGGTTGTGCTATCCTTAAGCGCTTGTGTGATCCAAAAAAAGTGTAAAACTGAAATGGCGACTCCAAAATGTTATAGGCTCTCAATAAAGATTAAAAGATTAAAGTAAAGTAAAGGATCCGACAACCAATGAAATAAATATTCAAAATATACATCAATTGTTCAGATGGATTTATCATCTGGCTGCAATTTAAATGCAAAGATACGAAGATAATGCAATATTGATGGACTACGTGTGGCTGTGGACGTGATGGCGTTGAGCCTCACATTAAGACTCTTCATGACTCCGATTGCACAACATGTAAAGAAAGTAAAGGAAAAAAAATAGTATTTGATACATTATTGCATAAAGAAAGATACACATAATATTAATTTCCAATTACAATAGACAAACTTACAAACAGTCACATGAATATATATATTTAGACTAAGTAGCTTAAAAAAATACATATGTTTACGAGTTCTATTATTACATAGTATATGGTCTTACTCCCACATATGACTGTTACTTCTCTTTAAATTTAACTTACTAAAGAAAGAAGGATCGAGATCTTTGGATCCTAAGCGTCCATTTGCCTGAAACCCGTTTACACGAAAGGGCTTTCGGATTTTTACGGGATTTTTCAGATTTTTTGAGATAAAAAAATCGGGCTTCTTAGAGAAGGAGGAGTAGGAAGCTTCTAGGGTGCCTATATATTTGGGGGGGGGGGGGGGTTGGCCAGGTTTGAGAAGGGAAAAAATCGAAAATCTGGACAGAAGAATTGGAAAAATGCTCTAGGGTTTTAATATTGGATTTCCAGATTTTTCTTGAGATTTTCGGTTCTTCATATACAAAAGAAAACAAAAATCAGTTTTCTTCTAGTTTCCAATTTGACATCAAAGTCCAAAAAAAAAAAATCAGTCTTTTCTTCTTAATTTTTTTCGAAATGGAGTTAAAGCCGAATGGGTGTTCGAACTTTTGAAGTCGCTGTTCGTATTTTTGGTCGTGGCTCGAAGATCTATTTGAATTTCTCTATTCTGGATTGGCCTGATCTTGCTCGATTCAGTGCCGCGACTGATGTTTTTTTGTCCATTGGAAGGTTAATTCGGGTTCTTTTTAATCTCCTCTGTTTTATTTTAGTGTGATTGGATTCATAGCTTAGTAATTATTTCATTATCTTTGTATAGTTGGAGTACTTTATTAAGGGGAAACAATGCGTTTTGGTTTGGGTTTCAGACCTTTTCTTCTCGATTTTCTTTTGGCTTTAGTTCTTTCACTTCAAAATAATTCCTTCATTTTTCCTGCTTGTCTCAAGATCAGAAACATAAGAAAAATTAATTTTATTTTCTGAAACATGGAACTTAGTTTAAGTAATGAACAGAAATTCTTTTTGTTTAATTCAAGTTTCCACGCTTGGTCCTTGTTGGTTTATCAAGATTCAAGAGTTTATGATTATATTTATGTGTTAGTTATTGAAATTGTTATCAGTTCATGAAAGCATGTTTCAATCTCTGCTGAAGGATACATTTGGTTTCAAAATTTTCTTTGTGTGTTAAGAATTAAATTCTTGTTTCTCTAATTCCTTGGGATGCCCATATACTTTATTTGGTGATTGATTTTGCGGGATGTGAAATTGATTGAATGGTTAAGGGGCTGTGGGAGTGGGAAAAGGCCGAGCCCATTAGTAATTGATTCATTCATATCCTGGAATGAGCATGAATTAATTTCCGTTTCTTTCAGTTTTATTTATTTTACTTTTATTACATCTTCCTATAGCAGCATACTTAGGCCGACAATACTTGGGTAGGCAAATCCTAAATTTTCTTTATTTTTATTTTATTTTTTGTGGCAAGAGGTCGTTTCTTTTAGTTCATTATTCGGGGAATGTCCTGCGCAATTTGTATAGGGTATGCCTCGAAGTACTTGTATTTGGAGGCCTAAAGTTGAACTCGTAGTATTTTGTTTTTATTTCTATTTTTTTTCTTTTATTAGGTGGGAACAACCTCGAACCTCTTATGTCATTATTTTCACGTTTTTGTGTATTTCTACATTAATTCGAATACTCTAGAAGCCAACTTGACTATGTATGCAACTGTGACCTTTACGGGACTTGGGGAATGACTAACACCTTCTTGAGTGAAATGAACTTCCTTACCCAAATTTATGTTGCTGACTTAATTTTGAGTCCAAATGTTTTGAAAGGAAAAATATTTTCTTAAAATGGTGATCTGACTCATCGAAATCAAATGCCAGGTGGCGATTCTGACTGATTTCTTTTGAATGAAATTTGTCACTTTTTTAAATTGAAAAACTCTTTTCAAGCTTTGCATAATTTTTTTTATTATATTTAAGAGGGTTAAGTCTTCTCTCCCCTCTCTCCTCTACTACAACGGTAACTTTTCTTTCTCCCCCTACCCACACCCAGCGATCAACACTCCCCATCCCTCCACCACCGGTGACAACCTGACCCCCTACCATCGCCGGTGACAGGCGGCAGTCCGGCGACCTCCCTGGTAAGGTGACCTTCCTACCCTCCCCCTCACTTCCCTTCTTCTCTATCTTCCCCCCCCCTACGTTGCCCCCCCCCTCTCTCCCCTCCGAGAGCCGGCGATCCCCCCACCACCCCTTCTTCCTCCCCTTATTTCCCCCCTTCTCCCTCCGCCTTCCTCACCTCCTCCACCCCTTCCCTCCTCCCGCTACTACTCCCTCCCCTTCTGCCCCGCCACTCCCCCCCTTCTTCCTCCCTTCCCCCTTTTTTTCCCTCTCTTTCTCTAACTTTTATTCCCTCGGTATTCCCCCCACTATCCGGACAGACAACCCCCCTTCACCATCCCCGTATTTTTATGTGGTTGGTTTATGTGTGTGTGATCTACATATGTTAATCGCTGAGGACGAGGCGAGCTTGCGATAGCTGGAAGAGTAGAGGGAATCAATCTCCGTTGGGGAAGTGCAAGAGCTGAAAGTATCTAATTTCAGGAGCATCAAAATCAACTACCATGTTATTATTTTCTCCGGGAATTGGTACCTCTCGATCCCTTATTTACACTATACCCATACAGCGTTTCCTAGCTACCTTCTTTGTGGTTCTCTCGGGCGCTATATAGCTTACTCTTCTCCTCATATATTGCTAAATTTTGGGTGTGCATCTCTGGTATTCGTAGCCGGGAAGATGGATAGTGGCCGCGGTTGGGGATGGTAGTATAAGGTCATGTCCTCGGGGGGTGGGGGTGGGGTAGGAGTAGGCATGGGGTAAGGAATGATTTTGGGGGCGGCTCGAGAGGCAAGGGTAGTAAGGGGTTAGCGGACGTTTTGCGTTTAGGAATAGGGTCGTGGAACGTAGACACCCTGACTGGTAAGTCCTTGGAGCTGGCAAAAAATTTTTAGAAGAGCAAGGTCAGCATAGCTTGTTTGCAGGAGACTATGTGGAAATGGTCGAAGGTGAAGAATGTAGACGGAGCTAAGCTATGGTACTCTGGGTTCGTGAAGGGTAAGAACGAAGTAGGTATCTTAGTGGATAGGGACCTTTGGGAGTCCGTGGTCGAGGTTAGGCGAGTGAATGATAGGGTAATGTCTATCAAGTTGGTTATAGGTGGGTGCGTCCTCAATGTCATCAGCCCTTATGCGCCTCAAGCAGGCTTAGAGGAGGAGGTTAAGATGCACTTTTGGGAAGGCTTGGACGAGCTGGCTAGTAGTATCCCTCTATCTGAGAAGTTAGTTATTGGAGGAGATTTTAATGGCCACATTGGTGCCGATGCTGGGGGATATAGTGAGGTGCATGAGGGCTATGGGCTCGGGGTCAGAAACGGAGGAGGCTCTTCTCTGCTTTATTTCGCCATGGCTTAAGATCTTTAGATTGCGAACTCGGCTTTTCAGAAAAGGGAGGAACACTTGGTTACTTTCAAAAGTTCGGTAGCAAGGACTCAGATAGATTACTTCCTCATCAGACGGAACGATAGAGGGTTGTACAAGGACTGTAAGGTCATCCCGGGAGAGTGTCTCTCGACTCTCCATAGACTCCTAATGATGGATGTCGGTATATGGGTGAAGAGGAAGAGGAGGGGCGCCCGGGGCCGGCCGAGGATTAGGTGGGGGGCCTTGACTAAGGAGAATGCCCTGGAGTTGGATAGGAGGTTAGTTGATGGAGGTGCCTGGAGAAGTTCTGGGGAAGCGGATGCTATGTGGACTGTGACGACTGATCTTGTTAGGGAGGTAACGCGAGATGTGCTCGGAGTAGCCAAGGGATATTCAGGCAGGCATCAAGGTGACTGGTGGTGGAACGAGGCTGTCCAAGGAAAAGTGGAGGCGAAGAAGGCGGCATTTGCTCGGATTGCGGAGAGCTCGAGCGAGGAGGAAAGGAGAGTGAACATGGACCGCTACAAGGAGGCGAGGAGGGAGGCAAAGTTGGCGGTCACAGAAGCGAAGAATGCAGCCTTTGGGCGCATGTACGAGGAATTAAAAGAGAAAGGAGGGGACATGAAGTTGTGTAGGTTGGCTAAAATGAGTGAGAAGAATGCGCGGGACTTGGACCGAGTTATGTGCATCAAAGACGAGGATGGTAGAGTTCTGATGGGGGAGGCTCAGGTCAGGCAGAGGTGGCAAGCATACTTCCGAGACTTGCTCAACGAGAAAGGGAACCAAGACATAGAGTTAGGGGAGCTGATGGACTCAGAGCGCCATAGGGATCAGGGGTTCTGCAGGCGCATTAGGGTAGAAGAGGTCGTGGAGGCTTTGTGTAGGATGAGTAGGGATCGAGCGACCGGACCAGATGAAATTTCAGTGGAGTTTTGGAAATACATGGGCAGGGCAGGAGTGGAGTGGCTGTCCAGGTTGTTCAATGCGATCTTCAAGTCCAAGAAGATGCGAGAGGAGTGGAGGTGGAGCATAGTTGTGCCTGTGTATAAGAACAAATGTGATATCCAGTGTTGCAATAACTATAGAGGCATCAAATTACTAAGCCACACCATGAAAGTATGAGAGCGGGTGGTTAAGGCGAGGGTGAGGGGATGACGTCAATCTCGGTGAACCAGTTTGGTTTCATGCCGGGCCGCTCCACCACAGAAGCTATCCACCTTTTCAGGAGATTGGTGGAAAAGTTTAGGGACAAGAAGAAGGACTTGCACTTGGTGTTTATCGACTTGGAGAAGGCGTACGACAAGGTTTCAAGGGAGGTGTTATTGAGGTGCCTGGAGGTGAAGAGCATGCCGGAGGCCTAAATTAGGATGATCAAGGATATGTATGATGGCACTAAGACGAGGGTTAGGACGGTGGGTGGCGACACAGACCGCTTCCCGGTGGAAATAGGACTTCACCAAGGATTGGCGCTCAGCCCCCTCCTATTTGCTTTGGTGATGGATGCTCTAACTCAGCATATCCAAGGAGACGTGCCATGGTGTATGCTATTCGTTGACGATATTGTCTTTATAGACGAGTCGAGGGTCGATGTTAACGAGAGGTTGGAAGTTTGAAGATAGACCCTCGAGTCAAAGGGTTTCAGACTAAACAGGTCTAAGACTGAATACTTGGAGTGCAAGTTTAGGTCCGAGCCGAGGGAAGAAGGAGCTGGTAGGGAAGTGAAGCTTGGTTCTCAGGTCATCGCCAAGAAGGACAATTTCAGATATTTTGGGTCGGTGATCCAGGGTGACGGAGAGATTGACGAGGATGTCACTCACAAAATAAGGGCTTGGTGGTCGAAATGGAGGCTTGCGTCGGGAGTCTTGTGTGACAAGAAAGTGCCACAGTATCTCAAGGGGGAGTTTTTTTGAGATGTGGTTAGACCATCAATACTGTACGGGGTGGAGAGCTGGCCAGTGAAGAACTCCCATATCCAGAGAATGAAGGCAACGGAGATGAGGATGCTCAGGTGGATGTGTGGGCACACCAGGTTGGATAGGGTCAGGAATGAAGTTATTCCGAAAATGGTAGGGGTAGCCCCAATGGATGAGAAGCTGCGAGAAGCGAAACCCAGGTGGTTCGAGCATGTGCGGAAGACAAGTCCCGATGCACCGGTGAAGAGTTGCGAGTGGTTGTCGGTAGTTGGCGCGAGTCGTGGCAGAGGGAGGCCCAAGAGGTAGTAGGGGAAGGTGATTAGGCGGGACATGACTATTATGTGGATTTTCGAGAACATGGCTCTTGATAGGAAAGTTTGTAGGTCTAGTATCAAGGTTGTAAGTTAGGGGCTTCTATTATTTCGTGGGATAGGGATGGGTCGGGGGAGGGTTCCCGATAGGTTAATATCTCTGTGAGTACTCCTACAATTACTAATGCATTTTGTTCATGTTGTTGCTTTGTTTATTTTGCCCTTTTATATGTCATATTTTGTGGTTTATTCTGGAGTTACTAATGCTTTTTCTTTTTGTTTTGTTTTTGTTTTTTTCCTTTTCTCGATCTTTCGTCGATGGTCGATTGGAAACAACCTCTTTTCCCTATCGGGTAAGGGTAACCCTGCGTACATATTACCCTTCATAAACCCCACCGTGTGAGACTATAATGTGTAGTAGTAGTTGTTGTTGTAACATACTAAAGAAGGATCACAGATATAACGACCCGGCCGGTCGTTTTTGAAATTTACGCCTCGATCACCAATTTAACTGTTCCCCTAAGTTCATTTCTGCTATTGTGGTTTGCCGGGAGGTTCGGTTCTAGAATTTGAAGCGATTTGGGACACTTAGTCCCTAAATGAGAGCTTTATAGTTGAAAAATGGCCCGTATTGGGAACAATGTTAAGACGACCTCGGAACAGAAATCCGATGGTTCCATTAGATCCGTTAGGTGATTTACGGGTTGGAAGCGCGTTCGGAATGTATTTTGGAGGTCTGTAGCTCAATTATGCTTGAAAAGCTGAAGTTTGAAATTTATGGAAATCTGATCGATAGGCGAGATTTTGATCCGAGCATCGGAATGGAATTCCGACTGTTACAGTAGCTTCGTTAGGTGATTTTGGATATGTCCATAAATTTTCAGGTCATTCGGACATCATTTGGTCGGGTTTTTGATAGCATATAGGTTTTGGAAGTTTAGGGTGAAACTTAGGCTTGAATTCGCTTTGATTTGGTGATTTTCGTGTTTAAGGGTGTGTTTTTATGATTCGAACAAGTTCGTATCATGTTTTGGAGTAGTTTGATGGTTTTTGTTGGGGGTCTCGGGGGTCTCGGGATGAATCCGGCGGTCCAATCGGGCTAATTCATGCATTTTAGAAGTGTTGTTATCTGCTGGTATGTGCTGCAGACGAATGCTCTATGCGATCGCATAGAAGGTTTTGAAGGAGACTAAATATTTGTTCTATGCGATCGCGTAGTGTTGGATGGTTGAGCTCTGCGATCGCGCAAAGGCCTATGCAATTGGATAGTGTATAGAGTAGGGGGTCCCAGGCCCAGCTTTTTGTTTTATGCGATCGCGGAGAAAGGTGTGCGATCGCATAGGTATATTTTGGTGAGCAGTGCGATCGCATTGAGGACTATGCGATCACATAGAGTAGTTTGGTGAGGGTTCAAAATTATTTCTATGCGATCGCAATAGTGTTCATGCGATCGCATAGAGTAAAAATGTCTGGCAGTGAATTTAAGTCCAGAACAGTCCAGTCGCGGGGCTCATTCGCAAAAACCCCATTTTTGAGTTTTAGAGAAAGAAACTCACGGGAAATTGCTAGGGATTTATCGGGTATTCATCGGAGGTAAGTTTTATGGCCTAATTACGTTATTTTATCATGGAATTCTTGTGTATTTCACTGTTAATGGAAGATTAATGGGGGGTTTTAGCCCTAGGCCTAAATTATGATAAATCGTCGATTTGAATTGGCAAACGGAGTCTGATTTTGGTAAATTTTATATGCATAGACTCGTGTTGAGATAAGGAACCTGAATATGTAACTTTCGTAATTTTTTGAGAAGCGTACCGAAAGTCAGGTTTTGGCAACTTGTGGTTTTTGCTGTATTTCGAATTGTTTCGATTGGGTAATGCCTAATTGGCTTATTTTGATGTATTTCTATTAATTTTGATCAGATACTACACTTGTGGAGGCCGATACGCGTGGCAAGAGAGTTGTCTCTAAGCGATTTCGTATCAAAGTCGAGGTAAGTGGCGTGTCTAACCTCGCGTGGGGGAACCTTCACCCCTAGGATATTATTTGTTAATTTAAATGCATTGTACGCGAGGTGACGGGCGTGTACATGTGTAGATTATTGGAAACCACCTTACTTGTACTGTTCAAATCATGATATTTCTGTTAATTAGCTGATTAAATTGTAACATTTACCTGATATTCGTTAGAAAAGTATGGTTAGATAGGATTTATCTGTCTAAGTGCCTACTTGCCTTACTTGAATTTCTTGAAACTTGATATTGTTTTTGGTGTAATTGTAGTTATGTATTTCATATTACTCTGTGTTTTCCTGTTTATTGTTGTGTTGGTGGACTGCGGGTTCAATTCCCGGAGATCCAAGGGCTGCAGGTTCGATTCCCGAAGACCCGGAGTTGTAGTGTTCGTGGACTACGGGTTTGATTTCCGGAGATCCAAGGGCTGCGGGTTTGATTCCCGGAGACCCGGAGTTTATTGATATATTTGTTGAGATACGATCTGCGAGTTCAATTTCCAGAGATCCAAGGGCTGTGTGTTCAATTCCCAGAGACCCGGAGTGGTATTATTTGTGGACTGCGCGTTCAATTCCCGGAGATCCAAGGGCTGCGGTTTCGATTTTCGGAGACCCGGAGTTTATTGATATATTTATTGAGATACGAACTGTGTGTTTGAATCTCGGAGATCCTGAGTTATTGAGATACGAGCTGCGGGTTCGATTACCGGAGACCTAGAGACACTGATATTGGGACTGCGAGTTAAATTCCCAGAGATCCTGAGTTGCTGGATATAGAGAGGGACTGTGGGTTCAATTCCCATAGGTCCTGGACTTGTTGATTTGAGTTTATGTTGTATTGGTTACTTGTAGTTAGCTAATCGTAGTTGGTTGCAGTAATGACTTCATTGTTGTTATTTGAGATTCATTCTTACTTATTCCTGCTTATTACTGTTTTGATCATTATGTTATTGTTTTCTCGGTAGGGCCCTGACCTTTTTCGTCACTACTCCATCGAGGTTAGGCTTAACACTTACTGAGTATCGCCGTGGTGTACTCATGCTACTCTTCTGCACACTTTTGTTGTGCAGATCCAGGTACATCAGATCAGACACATTACAGGTGATTTAGGAGCACTGTCACGAGACTTGAGGTATGATCTGCTACGTCCGCGGATCCGGAGAGTCCTCTTCTATTCTCATTAGTGATATCAGTTATTTTCTTGTTTCCGTTGTATAGACATTTTTGATGTATAGATCCACAGTTGTACTCTTTCTTAATCTGTGTTACCCGTGGGTTTTCGTGTCTTGGTAGTATGTCATTTAGTGTATTTTGGCGAAGTGTATGTGCCAAGCGGTAGTTATTACATTTCCTTTAAATTACTTTCTGGTTAATTTATCCTTTTGTTCATGAAATTGTATATTCCACATCGTGTTAGGCTTACCTAGTTGCGAAGACTAGGTGCCGTGATGACAGGTTCACGATTGGTGAACTAGGGTCGTGACAAGTTGGTATCAAAGCTCTAGGTTCGTAGGAGTCACGAGACTCAGACCAGTTACTTAGATTCTCGCTGATCGATACGAAGACGTATGTATTTATCTACGATGGACTATGTAACTGTTTAGGAAACTCTTCAATTCTTTTAATTCCTTATCGTGCGCCATTTATTCAGTTGGAGCCTATGTCATATGTTCTTTTTTATCCACTCATGTATTGAAATTGCGCACTCGGCATCAAGTATGCGCCGGCGGTTCGTAACGCTGCAGAGGGATTTCAAGGGAGTCAAGAATTTACTCAATCATTGTGATCGTGTGTCATCCATATCGATAATGCAAGAGAATTGAGAGATCTTCAATAGTGCACATGGGAGTGCACTAGGTTCTGACATTTCGGTTGATAAGGACGGTCTCGAGAAGGTTTGCTTAACTGCCTAATCGTCACAATAATGGTAGAATCGCAAGGTGGATGTAGATCTAAAGATAATTGGTGGTAATAAAGAGTATATGGTTCATATGAGATATCTATTTAGCAAAAGATTCAGCCAGCAAAGATACTGAGGGAAATGAGTTTAACTGTCTTAAGAAGGACATGTACCAAACTAATGTCTTAGGTTGTCTTATGATGAAGACATACAAATGATAAAGGCTATTGTCATGGAATAGCAAGATGTATCTTAAGGCTTCGTGCCAAGTGAAAGGATTTCACTATCAACGATCAAATTATGGGTCATGTGTCATATCAGATTTGGCCTGCGATGTATTTAGGTACTATTCAAAAGGTTCTTGAAAAGTTGCGGATGGGCAAGAGTTGAGGCTCGTATGGTATGATGTTGGGACTTTTGATGTTCTTGTGTCCCTAATAAATTCTACCTTTCATTATCAGCAGGGAAGATTTTGGTGAAGGCTACATGGGGCTTCGTAGGTGTGAGAATCACAGTATGTCTTAAGCTGTCGCGGTAAAGAATGCTCGATGCATGGGGCGGGAAGATGTTTGGTTGTATTGTGATGAGGTCATACCCTATGGTGTTAGAGTGTTAATAGAGCACATGTGGTTATATTCGTTGGATCAAGTGAATTGCAGTTGAATAAGAGTAAATGACTTGAGAGAATGGTTCTAATGTGTTCGAGAGTTGTGTAATAGTGGCCTTGAGCTAAGTGGGAGAGTCCTACCGCTTACGATTGGGTCGCATGGTTAATTACCTGCGTGAATTCTAGGTATTAGCATTAATGGGCTATTGCAGCTACAGAAAAGGACCATGAGTGGTAATTGAGTATGTGAATTGTTGAATGCATGTTATGGTCAGCCTTACTGGCTCACGTTCAAACTTGAGAGAAGATTCATGATTTACGCCTCGTATAGGTGCAAGTTGCGAGGGAACTGGTTCCGCTGGGGGCTTTATCGAGAGGGTATTCATATGTTATAAAATTCAGTAGAGTTGGTTGCATACTGGGGCAAGTCAGGGCCGGATGGCTCTCAATAGCGGTCCTAGTGAATTCAAGAGGTAAAGTGTGGTGCCTGATAATACTTAGTCTACAAGTACAGTTGAGGCTCAAGCTTTTGAAGCAACTTATGAAGAAAGGCACAAAACGTTCTATGATGTTTTGACTTGTGGTGTAGTATTTGAGAAACATGAAATGGTCGTCGTTCTTGAGATAGCATGGCCTCATGATTTAAGGTCACTCGAGGTGAGTGCGGTTGAAATAAGTTAGGTATTGAAGGGAGATGTAAGGCCCCGTAAAAATTTTGTGCATAAAACCTAGTAGTTGTGGTGTCATGGTCCGAATAATGTGTTAGGAATGCGTAGAATTCTTCTCGGACCCTTGGTAGTGATTTAAGTTTCAAAAATGTAGAGAAATAATTTTTCCGAAAAAGTGTCAAATGTGCGGTCAAGAATGCGACCGCAAACCTGACATGCAGACCGCATTCTGACCGCAAATCGTTCCAGAGAGTTGCCCAAATCCGTGTCAAATGTGCGGTCGATATGCGATCGCATGTCAATCCGCGGTGCACTTTTGCGACCGCAGAATCAACATGCGGTCCGCATAGTGACCGCATGTCTTAACAGAACCTGCGTAATTTTTTGAGCCATTCTGCGGTCACTATGCGGACCGCATGTTGATTCTGCGGTCGCATAGTGACCGCATATTTGACCCCGGCCCAGATTTTTGTGATATTTTGACCCGATCTCTTCTTTAATATAACACCTTTCTTCTTCATTTTATCATATTATCTCACCAAAATTAGAGAGAGAAGAGAGGGTTTTTAGAGAGAGAGGTTCTTCATCTTCAAAGATTGTTCCAACTACTTAATTCCAAGGGATCCTAGGGCAAGGATTCAACTTCCCCAATATTTTCAAGGTAAAAACCCTAACTATTTTTCTTTGACTTTCAGTTTTTAATTGGGTAAAGAGAGGTTTGCATATAATAGCTTTTGAAAATAGAATTTTTACACTCATGCATGATTTTTGAACTTGATTTCTAGTAAAAAGAAGTGAGTAGAAGTAAGAGTCTTCAAAAACAAGGTTGGCAAGAGTAAGATAGCTTGGGTAAGCATAAAGTAGGAAGTTAACGGAAGAAAACTCATCACCAGGTATGTATGGCTAATTTTGATTCTTGTGAAATCGCCTATATGTGTGAAGTTTGTTTGTTTCGTGTTAAATTGACGAATTTCGTGAAATTCTTGATGTTGTTGTTGGATATTCAAAGTTTGATGTTGATTTATGAGTGATGTAAAATGAGAGTTTAATTGGCAAAAGAATTGTGAATAATGACTATGATGGCCTATATGGCACCTTGTGGAAAACAAACGAAACACTTGAGAATTGGTTTATTGTGGAAAAAGATGAAACACTTGAATTGTGGAAATATTGTAACATGGTTGTGATATTGAATTGAGAAGAAATTGAGAACATGAACCAATGTGTAAGTTGCTTATTTGAACTTGTTGAAATTGTGTGTAGTACCTTATCTGCTGTTTGAAATTGTTGTGTTTTCAAACTGTAAGGCGGGGTCGTGTTGCGCGCCGCAACGTGGTGAAATAAGGTGTGGGTTGGGGTGATAAGGGTGGCCGAGGTAATAAGGGTGGTCGGGGGCAATAAGGATGGAAAGCGATCGAAATCGCTATTGAAAATTGATACATAAATCAATAATGTGAAATTGTGAAAGGAGACAGCAGGAGAGTTTGCAACCTGTGGGGCACCGATTGCCCCTTTGTTTGACTACTTGTGCTTTACGTGATTGATTGGTTATTGTTAAATTGGTTGATTGTAGAAAGTGCTTTGTGTGAGAATTATTTGAAATGAGGAAAATGTGGAAACATGGTTGGCTGGCTTAATTAATTGTTGATGTAATTTAATGGCTTGAGTTTACTTGGGACAAAGTTTGTCCATACATACCAGTACAATTCAAGTGTACCGACGTCCCTTTTGCCGGGGGCGCTACATTCGTGTCATGATTGTAGGTGGATCAGTAGCAGGCACTTCAGCTCATCGGCAGTAGTATCCTTCTCCTTCCACTGCCCGTTTTGGTGAGCCCCTTTCTTCCTCGGGGCCTTGAGTGGTTCATGCCACTTTGGTTTAGATTTCATTTTGGTTTTGTAAGGTATAGTCGGAGCCTTGTTACCGGCAAGTATTGTATTTCCCTTTTGTATTCTAGAGGCTCTATAGACATGTAAACTGTGGGACTCCAGTCTTATGTATATATATTGTGTTATGTCGGGCGTTGTAAAAATTGACATCTTGTTAATGAATCACTCGTATCATTTTAATTGTTTAATATGAAATCAATTATGATTAGTAATATATTTGGTTAATGAGAAGCAGTCATCACAGGGGTAACACGTGGGAATGAAAAGCACCCAGGTCCGCTTGACTGGGGCAACCCGGTCAGGCGCCGGTCATGTCCCTCGATTTGGGGCGTGACAAACTTGGTATCAGAGCTTAAGGTTTTAAAGTGTCCTAGGATGTCTCGGAGCCGTGTCTAGTAGTGCCCTTCTTATAGGTGTGTTGTCGACCACATCATATAAGTAGGGGGCTACACGGGCATTTAGGAATTTACCTACTTCTTTGATAATCTATATCGTGCGGTAAAGTGCAATGTGGAGATATCCGTGTCTAATTCGTGCCTTGTTCCCAAATTTTCAGAATATGGCACCTAAGAAGAAGGCTAGACTCGGCCTTAGGGCCCATGCCGGCCCAAGTGCAGCTGTTAATCATGTACCCGATGCCGTGGGAGAGAATGACCCACCGGTCCCGAATTTGCCTGGCCCATCTGTTCAAAACCCAAGTGTCCCTATTCCAGCCGCGGCAGAGGATGCCACCATTCCTCCTGCCGGTGTTCCTGACTCAGATACAGTTCCCGCTTCGGGCTCTGGTATCTCTAATGAAGAACTTAGGGGAGCCATCCATATGTTAACATAGCTAGTGGCCGCCCAGGCCCAGAGATCCCATGATGCCCCTGCATCCTCCAGCGGACAGGGAGATTCCTTTGGCTCCGGAGTCCATCAATTCTTGCGATTGGCCCCTCCAGAATTTTCAGGCACCGATCCAGAGGCTGACCCACAGGAATTCCTTGATGAGATATACAAGACCCTCAGAGTGATGAAGGCTACAGATATAGAGGGGGTAGAGTTGGCCTCTTACAGGCTGAAGGGAGCGGCACGTTCATGGTTCGAAATGTGGGAGGATTCCCGTGAGGAAGGGAGCCCTCCGGCCAGATGGGATGAGTTCGTAGATGCATTTATGGACCACTTCTTACCTGCTGAGGCAATGGCAGCCCGTGCCACTGAGTTCGAGGTTCTCAAACAGGGCAGTATGAGTGTTTGGGAATATCACATGGAGTTCGTAAGGTTGTCCAAGTATGCTCCTCATTTAGTGTCGACCATGGATGCCCGGGTTCGACGGTTTGTTCGAGGGCCTTAGCCCTTTGGTGGTGAATGAGGCCGCCACAGCAGCTTTGCACTCAGACATGAACTATGGGAGGATTGTGGGGTTTGCTCAGGCCACAGAGGCCAGGAAATTGAAGATTCGTGCAGAAAGAGAAAGTAGCAACAGGGCCCGGTCAATGGGTCGTTCGGGGAGATCACTTCCAGGGAAGGGGTCATCAGGGCCATCCCAGTCATATGCTCAGTCCTCCGCGAGTGCACCGCCATCCGTGCACAGTCATCAGCAGAGCAGTTACTCGAGACCTGGTTCAGACAGCAGGAGGTCTCGTCAGTCTGGTCATCCTGCGGTGAGATCCCAGCAACAGGGGAGACCTACATGCCCCAAGTGTGGGAGATTTCAAATAGAGACTTGCTACCTTGACATCCCGGTATGCTTCGGGTGCGGGGTGAGAGGTCACATTCAGCGAGACTGTCGTGCACCCCGTCAGGGTATAGGTAGGGGATCTGCTCATACATCCGGTTCTTCGGCTGCTACATCATCAGCGCGTACTCCAGCATCAGCAGGGCGTGGTGCAGCTAGGGGTGGAGCTCATGGTAGGGGTGGGCCTAGCCGATTCTATGCATTGAGAGGCCGCCAGAATGCCGAAGCTTCCCCAGATGTTGTTACAGGTATCATGTCTGTTCAGACTATTGATTGTTATGCCCTTATTGATCCGGGGTCCTCCTTGTCTTATGTTACTCCATTCATTGCTTCAAGTTTTGGGATAGAACCCGAACAGCTTCATGAGCCGTTCTCTGTGTCGACACCTATTGGTGATTCTATTACAGCCTCACGAGTCTATAGGAATTGTGTTGTTACGGTGGGTGGTCGTGATACCACAACCGATCTTATTGATCTTGGGATGGTAGATTTTGATGTAATTATGGGGATGGATTGGCTCTATTCGTGCTTTGCCAAACTTGACTGTCGAACGAGAGTTATGAGGCTCGAGTTCCCTAACGAGCCAGTCATTGAATGGAGAGGAAATGGTGTAGTGCCAAGGGGTAGGTTTATTTCCTACCTTAAGGCTTCGAAGATGATTAAGAAGGGGTATATCTATCACCTGGTTCGGGTAACGGACACCACCTCAGATGTGCCTACCCTCGAGTCCGTGCCAATTGTGAATGAATTTCCTGAAGTGTTTCCAGATGAGCTTCCAGGCATCCCGCCGGATAGGGAGATTGATTTCGGAATTGATGTATTGCCGGATACTCAGCCAATATCCATTCCACCTTACAGAATGGCGCCAGCAGAGTTAAGGGAGTTAAAGGAGCAGCTGAGGGATTTATTAGAGAAAGGGTTCATCCGACCGAGTGTGTCGCCATGGGGTGCTCCGGTTCTCTTTGTCGAAAGAAGGATGGGTCACTTCGAATGTGTATTGATTATCGGCAGCTCAACAAAGTCACCATCAAGAATAAATATCCATTGCCTCGAGTGGATGATCTGTTTGACCAATTGCAGGGAGCGAGGTTCTTCTCAAAGATTGATTTACGGTCTGGGTACCACCAGTTGAAAATCAGGGAGCAGGATATTCCTAAGACCGCCTTTAGAACTCGTTATGGTCACTTTGAGTTTTTGGTCATGTCTTTTGGGCTAACCAATGCCCCAGCAGCTTTCATGGACCTTATGAATCGGGTTTTCAAGCCATTCCTAGATTCCTTTGTGATTGTATTCATTGACGATATTCTCATATACTCTCGGAGCAGGGAAGATCATGCCGTTCACCTCGGGGCAGCATTGCAGACCCTTCTTCAGCATCAATTGTATGCCAAGTTCTCAAAATGTGAGTTTTGGTTGGAGTCCGTAGCTTTTCTAGGGCATGTTATTTCCAGTGAGGGAGTTATGGTGGATCCTCAGAAGATTGCGGCAGTGAAAGATTGGCCAAGACCCACGACCCCGACAGAGATTCGCAGCTTTTTGGGTCTGGCAGGGTACTATCGGAGGTTTGTAGAGGGATTCTCAACCCTCGCCTCCCCATTGACTAAATTGACGCAGAAAGCAGTTAAGTTCCAGTGGTCCGAAGCATGTGAGAAAAGTTTCCAAGAACTGAAGTTAAGATTGACCTCGGCACCAGTATTGGCCTTGCCAGAAGGCATAGAGGGATTTGTAGTTTATTGTGATGCCTCCGGGGTTGGTTTGGGATGTGTATTGATGCAGCACGGGAAAGTCATATCTTACGCTTCCAAGGCAACTCAAGAACCATGAGAAGAATTATCCGACGCATGGTTTGGAGCTTGCAGCTGTTGTGTTTGCCTTGAAAATATGGCGGCACTATCTTTATGGAGTTCATGTAGATGTGTTTTCAGACCACAAGAGCCTCCAGTATTTGTTCAAGCAGAAAGAGCTGAATCTGAGACAGCGGCGATGGTTAGAACTACTCAAGGACTATGATATGGACATATTGTACCATCCAGGGAAGGCAAATGTGGTAGCCGACGCTCTTAGTCGGAAATCCATGGGTAGTTTGGCTCATTTGGGTGTGGATCAGAGACCCCTGGCTCGAGAGGTCTACCAATTAGCCAGCTTGGGGGTTCGTATTTCGGCGTCAGACGAGGGAGATATCTTGGTGCATAATGGAGCAGAATCATCATTGGTCGCGGAAATCAAGGAAAAACAGTTCATGGATCCAGCATTGGTTCGGGTGAAGGAAGCAGTCATGAATGACAAGACCTCAGCATTTGTACTCAGCAGCGAAGATGGTGTATTGCGGTGTCAAGATAGGCTATGTGTTCCGGATGTGGACGAGCTTCGGGAGAGATTGATGGCAGAGGCTCATACTTCCAGGTATTCTGTGCACCCTGGTTCAACGAAAATGTATCATGACCTTAAGGAGATTTATTGGTGGAACGGTATGAAAAGAGATGTAGCAAGCTTTGTAGCTAAATGTCCTAACTGTCAACAAGTGAAGGCCGAGCATCAACGGCCTGGTGGATTGACTCAGCTTATAGAAATACCAAGGTGGAAATGGGAGATGATCAATATGGATTTCGTGGTGGGGTTACCTCGCACTCAGCGTAAGTTTGACTCAATATGGGTGATAGTGGATCGACTCACCAAATCAGCTCACTTCCTGCCTGTCAAGTCCACTGATACCGCGGAGCAATATGCAAGATTGTACATCAAAGAGATAGTAAGGCTTCATGGCACTCCACTTTCTATCATCTCATATCGCGGGGCTCAGTTCACAGCTAACTTTTGGAAGAAGTTTCAGCAAGGTTTGGGAACTCAGGTGAATCTCAGCACAGCTTTCCATCCACAGACCGATGGACAGGCCGAGCGGACCATTCGGACGCTTGAAGATATGTTGCGGGCTTGTGTCTTAGATTTTAAAGGTAATTGGGATGAACACTTGCCACACTGATAGAATTTTCTTACAATAACAGCTATCATGCTAGCATTCAAATGGCCCCGTTTGAGGCATTGTACGGGAGAAGATGTAGATCGCCAATCGGGTGGTTTGAGGTAGGTGAAGCGGAATTGCTAGGGCCGGATATGGTGTACGAAGCTATGGAAAAGGTCAAAGTTATTCAGGAGAGAATGAAAACAGCACGGAGTCGTCAAAAGTCCTATGCAGACGTTCGTCGAAGGGATTTGGAGTTTCAAGTCGATGATTGGGTGTTCTTGAGGGTATCTCCTATGAAGGGAGTCATGCGATTCGGAAAGAAAGGGAAATTGAGTCCTAGGTATGTCGGGCCATATCGGATCGTTCAAAGGATTGGTCAAGTTGCTTATAGGCTAGAGTTGCCTCCCGAGATGTCATCAGTGCATCCGGTATTCCATGTGTCCATGTTGAAGAAAGTGATTGGAGATCCATCCACCATCATGCCGGTCGAAGCTATAGAGGTTAATGAAGATTTGTCATATGAAGAAGTTCCAGTTGCCATTCTTGATAGGCAAGTCCGTAAGTTGAGAATTAAGGAAGTTGCCTCTGTTAAAGTATTGTGGCGAAGTCAACAAGTTGAGGAGGCCACATGGGAAGCAGAAAAAGAGATGAAAGAAAAGTACCCCCATTTGTTTGATCAAGCCTAGAAGAAATTAGGTGACCCTCCTACTCCTAGTAGCTGTCATCTTGCCTAAGTTGTTTCCCTCTTAGTATTAGTAAGTCTCCTTTATTTGTAATGAGTTAGATGTGTTGTTACCTTGGGTCACTTGAACCGTTCTTGATAAATGAAATCCTTATGGAGATTTACGTGTTTAATAAACAACTAATAGTAAGTGTAGATTGGTAATGGTTGTTAAGTGTACATGGTGTGTTAAAATGGTTAAATAAGGTGAAAATTCATTGAAGTGACTAGTTATGTGCAATTGTAACAATGTGATAGAATATGGGCATTTGTTGAGGTAAGAAAGTGTATACCAGTTGTGAAAAGTGTTGTAGTTGTATGTTGTTGTTTGGTAATGTGTTTCGGGGGCCCTCTGACAGGTGGATATGTCCATAATACAAAGGAAACTCCGGCGAAATTTTTCTAAAATATAAGAGTTAGTCAAAATTTTGATGGTTGCATATCATGTCTTTCAAAACCAACTCATTTATTTCAAAATCCTCATTCGAGGACGAATGATCTTAAGGGGGGGAGGATGTAAGGCCCCGTAAAAATTTTGTGCATAAAACCTAGTAGTTGTGGTGTCATGGTCCGAATAATGTGTTAGGAATGCGTAGAATTCTTCGCGGCGAGCTTGCGAGCCGCGGTTCGGACCCTTGGTAGTGATTTAAGTTTCAAAAATGTAGAGAAATAATTTTTCCGAAAAAGTGTCAAATGTGCGGTCAAGAATGCTCGATGCATGGGGCGGGAAGATGTTTGGTTGTATTGTGATGAGGTCATACCCTATGGTGTTAGAGTGTTAATAGAGCACATGTGGTTATATTCGTTGGATCAAGTGAATTGCAGTTGAATAAGAGTAAATGACTTGAGAGAATGGTTCTAATGTGTTCGAGAGTTGTGTAATAGTGGCCTTGAGCTAAGTGGGAGAGTCCTACCGCTTACGATTGGGTCGCATGGTTAATTACCTGCGTGAATTCTAGGTATTAGCATTAATGGGCTATTGCAGCTACAGAAAAGGACCATGAGTGGTAATTGAGTATGTGAATTGTTGAATGCATGTTATGGTCAGCCTTACTGGCTCACGTTCAAACTTGAGAGAAGATTCATGATTTACGCCTCGTATAGGTGCAAGTTGCGAGGGAACTGGTTCCGCTGGGGGCTTTATCGAGAGGGTATTCATATGTTATAAAATTCAGTAGAGTTGGTTGCGTACTGGGGCAAGTCAGGCCGGATGGCTCTCAATAGCGGTCCTAGTGAATTCAAGAGGTAAAGTGTGGTGCCTGATAATTCTGAGTCTACAAGTACAGTTGAGGCTCAAGCTTTTGAAGCAACTTATGAAGAAAGGCACAAAACGTTCTATGATGTTTTGACTTGTGGTGTAGTATTTGAGAAACATGAAATGGTCGTCGTTCTTGAGATAGCATGGCCTCATGATTTAAGGTCACTCGAGGTGAGTGCGGTTGAAATAAGTTAGGTATTGAAGGGAGATGTAAGGCCCCGTAAAAATTTTGTGCATAAAACCTAGTAGTTGTGGTGTCATGGTCCGAATAATGTGTTAGGAATGCGTAGAATTCTTCGCGGCGAGCTTGCTCGCCGCGGTTCGGACCCTTGGTAGTGATTTAAGTTTCAAAAATGTAGAGAAATAATTTTTCCGAAAAAGTGTCAAATGTGCGGTCAAGAATGCGACCGCAAACCTGACATGCGGACCGCATTCCTGACCGCAAATCGTTCCAGAGAGTTGCCCAAATCCGTGTCAGATGTGCGGTCGATATGCGATCGCATGTCAATCTGCGGTGCACTTTTGCGACCGCAGAATCAACATGCGGTCCGCATAGTGACCGCATGTCTTAACAGAACCTGCGTAATTTTTTGAGCCATTCTGCGGTCACTATGCGGACCGCATGTTGATTCTCCGGTCGCATAGTGACCGCATATTTGACCCCGGCCCAGATTTTTGTGATATTTTGACCCGATCTCTTCTTTAATATAACACCTTTCTTCTTCATTTTATCATATTATCTCACCAAAATTAGAGAGAGAAGAGAGGGTTTTTAGAGAGAGAGGTTCTTCATCTTCAAAGATTGTTCCAACTACTTAATTCCAAGGGATCCTAGGGCAAGGATTCAACTTCCCCAATATTTTCAAGGTAAAAACCCTAACTATTTTTCTTTGACTTTCAGTTTTTAATTGGGTAAAGAGAGGTTTGCATATAATAGCTTTTGAAAATAGAATTTTTACACTCATGCATGATTTTTGAACTTGATTTCTAGTAAAAAGAAGTGAGTAGAAGTAAGAGTCTTCAAAAACAAGGTTGGCAAGAGTAAGATAGCTTGGGTAAGCATAAAGTAGGAAGTTAACGGAAGAAAACTCATCACCAGGTATGTATGGCTAATTTTGATTCTTGTGAAATCGCCTATATGTGTGAAGTTTGTTTGTTTCGTGTTAAATTGACGAATTTCGTGAAATTCTTGATGTTGTTGTTGGATATTCAAAGTTTGATGTTGATTTATGAGTGATGTAAAATGAGAGTTTAATTGGCAAAAGAATTGTGAATAATGACTATGATGGCCTATATGGCACCTTGTGGAAAACAAACGAAACACTTGAGAATTGGTTTATTGTGGAAAAAGATGAAACACTTGAATTGTGGAAATATTGTAACATGGTTGTGATATTGAATTGAGAAGAAATTGAGAACATGAACCAATGTGTAAGTTGCTTATTTGAACTTGTTGAAATTGTGTGTAGTACCTTATCTGCTTTTTGAAATTGTTGTGTTTTCAACTGTAAGGCGGGGTCGTGTTGCGCGCCGCAACGTGGTGAAATAAGGTGTGGGTTGGGGTGATAAGGGTGGCCGAGGTAATAAGGGTGGTCAGGGGCAATAAGGATGGAAAGCGATCGAAATCGCTATTGAAAATTGATACATAAATCAATAATGTGAAATTGTGAAAGGAGACAGCAGGAGAGTTTGCAACCTGTGGGGCACCGATTGCCCCTTTGTTTGACTACTTGTGCTTTACGTGATTGATTGGTTATTGTTAAATTGGTTGATTGTAGAAAGTGCTTTGTGTGAGAATTATTTGAAATGAGGATAATGTGGAAACATGGTTGGCTGGCTTAATTAATTGTTGATGTAATTTAATGGCTTGAGTTTACTTGGGACAAAGTTTGTCCATACATACCAGTACAATTCAAGTGTACTGACGTCCCTTTTGCCGGGGCGCTACATTCGTGTCATGATTGTAGGTGGATCAGTAGCAGGCACTTCAGCTCATCGGCAGTAGTATCCTTCTCCTTCCACCTGCCCGTTTTGGTGAGCCCCTTTCTTCCTCGGGGCCTTGAGTGGTTCATGCCACTTTGGTTTAGATTTCATTTTGGTTTTGTAAGGTATAGTCGGAGCCTTGTTACCGGCAAGTATTGTATTTCCCTTTTGTATTCTAGAGGCTCTATAGACATGTAAACTGTGGGACTCCAGTCTTATGTATATATATTGTGTTATGTCGGGCGTTGTAAAAATTGACATCTTGTTAATGAATCACTCGTATCATTTTAATTGTTTAATATGAAATCAATTATGATTAGTAATATATTTGGTTAATGAGAAGCAGTCATCACAGGGGTAACACGTGGGAATGAAAAGCACCCAGGTCCGCTTGACTGGGGCAACCCGGTCAGGCGCCGGTCATGTCCCTCGATTTGGGGCGTGACAGATATTAACATTTCTAAGGCAATCCAGGATAAATTGGAAAGAAGTAGATTGATTAGCCATAATTGAGTTGGCATATTGGTGTCAATGATCGGTTCATGCAACGTGATCGAGTTATGCATGTGATTTGTGGTGGTGCATTTGAGACTTGTCAGCCGCAGTGATTGATGTTATTCTGAAGTATTCTTCTGTTAGGGGCTGTTACGAGTAGGCAGATCTCGGGAAGGGTTATGGTGGCTTGGATCACTACTTAGAGATTGGCATATTCGATGGTTATGAGAATTCGCCTGTATGTTGCTATAGTTCTCCTGAAGTGAGTTAAATGGAAAGTCTTATGTGATGAAGTATTAGCCTATCGTCAGTTCTAGAGTTGTGAGGGAAATCGTGTCTATCGTATATCGGCATGTGAGGTGCAGTGAGTGGTGTGGAATTTGAAGTAAGGACCAAGGTCGCACTTTGGTCAATGAATGTGATATGAAGAGCTCTGATGAGCAGGAAAGGAGTTTTAGTGTTTTGAGTAAGATGGGTATTAACGTTAGTATCACTTGAGATTGGTGTTCTGTGAGAAAGGCTTTGTATCCCAGTTAGGGACCCCTGATCGCTTTTTAGTGTTAGTACAGCCAGTGGTTGAATGTGCAGGCCCGTTTAATTATTCGGGAGATGGTGGGAGCTTGTCCCACAAGAAGATCATATAGGTGTGACATGTAGTCACTTGATTGGTTAGAAATTTAAACCAAGTATGAGGATTTTGGTGATATCATCCATTTGAGAATTTATGCATGGAGGGCACTCTACTTATTGGGTTATAGACCTGTGAAATATTATTGACTTAGCTTGGCACGACCAGAATAGACTTAAGGTCGGTGGATAGATTTAAATGTGGAAGTGAGCCTTGCGTCAGGCCAGTTGTGTTTCTTTTAGCAATGCGCCCTTTATGGAGGGATAGTCGTGGTCTTATTTCGTGGTTAGTTAATTCATGTAAAGATATATTGTGTCGTATGAGTTGTGAGACGACTTGGTAAATTCCTTATGTGTTGAGGTTCCGCTCAGCAGTGATGTTATATGAGCATGATGGCTCTTGAGACTTAGATTATATATCGCACCTCAGTTGTGCTTGAGTTTGTAGCCTATAGCGCTATATGTTTCCTTGTGAATGATATCATGCACCTTAGTGTGCTTATGATCGATATTCAGTATTTTGATGTGATGAGCTATTCAGCTCGACGTATGGCTCATTGTGTGAGTTTTATATTTGGATCGGGTGGTACGCCACCATGGTTATATAGTTTGGATCGGGTGGCACGCCGCCATGGGTATGTTGTTGGGATCGGGTTGCACGCCGCAACAGTGTGATGTATATTTCAGTGTCCGTATTTGCTTTTATGTGTTCTGTTTCCTATTTTACTGAGGAAGTCCATGTTAGTGTGAGATTTGAATAGTTCTCTCTAGTGTTCGCCTTCCTTTTGTATCACGTACGAATTAGTGGCCTACTGACACATTGTGTCATCTTGTAGGACTTTTGATTATGTCTGAGGTGGCTTATCGCCTGAGTAGTTCGTACTAGGTGAGATGAGGTTATGGGATTTGGGGTCAGTGCAAACTGATTATATAAAGTATATTATAGAGAAAGAGATCATTCTCTGGGTTAGGACAAAGTAATGGATCTTGTCAGGAGTATAGACCCAATGAATTGTTGATTCAGTAGTTGGTTATGAATATCGGCACATCTCCTCCGTCGTGTTAGTATTGTAAAAGTTAAAAAAAGATCGATGTAGATCATGAGGTGCAATGGGAGCATCTAATTCATTGAATTTTTGGCTAATTTGATCATAAAATATTATCGAGGTCCTGTGGATTTTCTGTTGCAAGGTAAGAATCCAGCAAAGTTATGCAGTCATGGTTGAGGACGGCGTGTAGGGAATAATGGAGTGATCCCTTGATTGAAAAAAAACAGGTCTGTCATAGAATTCCGGATGTTGGAATTAGGCTCTAAGACGTATTTGTTTAAACAAAATGGAATATCTTCAGATTATATCAAGCTAATGTGCTCAACTGAGTCCGAGATTTATTGGCCCTTTTGAGATTTTGAGGCGTATTGGGAAGGTTGCTTATGAGTTGGCCTTACCCCCCAGCCTAGCAGAGGTCCATCCCGTATCTCATGTCTCTATGCTCCGGAGATACCATGGTAACCCGTCGCACATGTTGGATTTCTTTTCTGTTCAGCTAGACGAGGATATGTCTTATGTTGAGGAGCCAGTGGACATCCCGGACAGGCAAATCAGGAAGCCAATGTCAAATAATATCGCATCAGTAAAGGTCCAGTGGCGGGGTCAGCTAGCCGGGAAGGAGACTTGGGAGACCGAGCAGGATATACGCAGCCAGAACCCCCATCTCTTCACTATTTCAGGCATGTTTTCTATGCTCGTTCGAGGACGAACGAATCTTTTAAGGGTGGGAAGATGTAACGACCCTGCCGGTCTTTTTTGAAATTTACGCTCCAATCCCCAATTTAACTGTTCCCCTAAGTTCATTTCTGCTATTGTGGTTTGCCGGGAGGTTCGGTTCTAGAATTTGAAGCAATTTAGGACACTTAGTCCCTAAATGAGAGCTTTATAGTTGAAAAAGGACCGTATTCGGAACAGTATTAAGACAACCTCGAAATAGAAATCCGATGGTTCCATTAGCTCCGTTAGGTGATTTCCGGGTTGGGAGCGCATTTGGAATGTATTTTGAAGGTCTGTAGCTCAATTAGGCTTGAAATGCCGAAGTTTGAAATTTATGGAAATCCGATCGATAGGCGAGATTTTGATCCGGGCATCGAAATGAAATTCCGACAATTGCAGTAGATTCGTTAGGTGATTTTGGATATGTCAGCAAATTTTTAGGTCATTCGGACATCGTTTGGTCGGGTTTTTGCTAGCATATAGGTTTCAAAAGTTTAGGATGAAACTTAGGCTTGAATTCGCTTTGATTTGGTGATTTTCGTGTTTAAGGGTGTGTTTTTATGATTGGAACAAGTTCGTATCATATTTTGGAGTAGGTTGATGGTTTTCGTTGGGGTCTCGGGGGTCTCGGGATGAATCTGGGGGTCCAATCGGGCTAATTCATTCATTTTAAAAGTGTTGTTATCTGTT
Organism: Nicotiana noctiflora; assembly: GCA_032618575.1. Taxonomy (NCBI): domain Eukaryota; kingdom Viridiplantae; phylum Streptophyta; class Magnoliopsida; order Solanales; family Solanaceae; genus Nicotiana; species Nicotiana noctiflora. Next base: position 80,322 of record JASVEL010001790.1, read on the forward strand.
GGTATGTGCTGCAGACGAATGCTCTATGCGATCGCAATGGGCTAATGCGATCACATAGAAGATTTTGAAGGAGGCTAAATATTTGTTCTATGCGATCGCGGGCTAGGCTATGCGATCACGTAGTGTTGGATGGTTGAGCTCTGCGATCGCGTAAAGGCCTATGCGATCGCATAGTGTATAGAGTAGGGGGTCCCAGGCCCAGCTTTTCGTTTTATGCGATCGCGGAGAAGGGTGTGCGATCGCATAGGTATATTTTGGTGAGCAGTGCGATCGCATTGAGGACTATGCGATCGCATAGAGTAGTTTGGCGAGGGTTCAAAATTTGTTCTATGCGACCGCAACAGTGTTCATGCGATCGCATAGAGTAAAAATGTCTGGCAGTAAATTTAAGTCCAGAACAGTCCAGTTGCGGGGCTCATTCGCAAAAAACCCATTTTTTAGTTTTAGAGAGAGAAACTCATGGGAAATTGCTGGGGATTTATCGGGTATTCATCAGAGGTAAGTTTTATGGTCTAATTACGTTATTTTATCATGGAATCCTTGTGTATTTCTCTGTTACCGGAAGATTAATGGGGGGTTTTAGCCCTAGGCCTAAATTATGGTAAATCGTCGGTATGAATGGGCAAACGGAGTCCGATTTTGGTAAATTTTATATGCATAGACTCGTGTTGAGATAAGGAACCTGAATATGTAACTTTCATAATTTTTCTAGAAGCCTACCGAAAGTCGGGTTTTGGCAACTTGTGGTTTTTAGTATATTTCGAGTTGTTTCGATTGGGTAATGCCCAATTGGCCTATTTTGATGTATTTCTATTGATTTTGATCAGATACAACACTTGTGGAGGCCGATACTCGTGGCAAGAGAGTTGTCTCTTAGCGGTTTCGTACTGGGGTCGAGGTAAGTGGCTTGTCTAACCTCGCGTGGGGGAACCTTCACCCCTAGGATATTATGTGTTAATTTAAATGCGTTGTATGCGAGGTGACGGGCGTGTACATGTGCAGATTGTTGGAAACCTTTTTACTTGAACTGTTCAAATCGTGATATTTTTGTTAATTAGTTGATTAAATTGTAACATTTACCTGATATTCGTTAGAAAAGCATGGTTAGATAGGATTTATCTGTCTAAGTGCCTATTTGCCTTACTTGAATTTCTTGAAACTTGTTGATACTGGTTTTGGTGTAATTGTAGTTATGTATTTCATATTTCTCTTTGTTTTCCTGTTTATTGTTGTGTTGGTGGACTGCGGGTTCAATTTTCGGAGATCCAAAGGCTGCGGGTTCGATTCCCAGAGACCCGGATTGCTATTGTTTGTGGACTGCGGGTTCAATTCCCGGAGATCCAAAGGCCGCGGGTTCGATTCCTGGAGACCCGGAGTTTATTGATATATTATTGAGATACGGACTGCGGGTTCGATTCCCGGAGATCCTGAAATCATTGAGATATATTGATATATTTGTTAAGATACGGACTACGGGTTCGATTCTCGGAGATCCAAGGGCTGCGGGTACGATTCCCGGAGACCCGGAGTTTATTGATATATTTATTGAGATACGGACAGCGGGTTTGATTCCCGGAGATCCTGAGATATTGAGATACGGGCTGCGGGTTCGATTCCCGGAGACCCATAGATACTGATATTGGGACTGCGGGTTAAATTCCTGAAGATCCTGAGTTGTTGGATATAGAGAGGGACTGTGGGTTCAATTCCCGTAGGTCCTGGACTTGTTGATTTGAGTTTATGTTGTGTTGGTTACTTGTAGTTAGCTAATCGTAGTCGGTTGCGGTAATTACTTCATTGTTGTTATTTCAGATTCATTCTTACTTATTCCTGCTTATTACTGTTTTGATGATTGTGTTATTGTTTTCTTGGTAGGGCCCTAACCTTCCTCGTCACTACTTCATCGAGGTTAGGCTTGGCACTTACTGAGTACCACCGTGGTGTACTCATGCTACTCTTCTACACACATTTTTGTTGTGCATATCCAGGTACATCAGATCAGACACATTACAGGTGATTTAGGAGCACTGTCAGGAGACTTGAGGTATGATCTGCTACGTCCGCGGATCCGGAGAGTCCCCTTCTATTCTCATTAGTTATATCAGTTATTTCCCTTGTTTCCATTGTATAGACATTCTTGATGTATAGATCCACAGTTGTACTCTTTCTTCGTCTGTGTTACCCGTGGGTTTCCGGGTCTTGGTAGTATGTCATTTATTGTATTTTGGCGAAGTGTATGTGCCGAGCAACACTTATTACATTTCCTTTATATTACTTTGTGGTTAGCTTATCCTTTTGTTCATGAAATTGTATATTCCGCATCATGTTAGGCTTACCTAGTCGCGAAGACTGGGTGCCGTCATGACAGGTTCACGATTGATGAACTAGGGTCGTGACAACATATCTCTTAAGTTTAGCCTAGGAGATAATAGGCTTCATACCATGATATTTAAATGGAAGTAAATATTATTTTCCTTTCATATTACTCTAACTAAAGTAAAAGTTCCAGCTAGTGGCATGATAGTTAATAACTTATTAAGAACTTAGTTACTATACAATGCTATTTCAACAATATATATATTGGCATGCAAGTCCTAATGAGAGAAAAGCTTAGCACAACACACAACAGGAAGTTTTTACTTCATATATATAGCACTAAATTATTTATATTCTTCAAAATGAGAAAGAAACCTAACATATAATCTCTGAATTTTAATCTCACTTTATCATAGTTCCTAGTTACATAAAACTGTGTGTGCCATTCCCATAGTCATGGTATCCAGATCATGGCTTTTTTACAAAAATCCATGTCTTATTATAAAAATCTGAGTTTTATATACTAAAGGGAATTCACGTTTTAAATATTCACTTCAAAGCAGTAAATCTTATGAACAAATTATCTGATCAAACATATTCCAATATATGATCCTAGTTACTACAACACATGATTTTTTGTTAAAAGGTTTAAAAAAACTCCTGTTAACAATAACCAAAATAATTTCTTGCCTTCTGAAATATTTAGACCAAAGGAACAATAACTCTAGCCCATGTCATGTTCCAAAAACGAGACTAGTTCAGAAACCATTGTATTAACTCAGAGAACGAATAAAGAAATTAACTTTATACATGCTAGATAGAGAGGTGATATTCTAGACTTATCATTTTGAAGTAAGAAATAGCATATTATAGTATTTAAAGTAGACGGCAGAAGAAATGACAACTAACAGATTAATTAATGTGAGTATTTGATCGACATCAAATTTATTCGATTAACACATAGAAATCACATAATTTTTTGTTATTTTATACACAAAGAAATCTTAAATATTGATTTCTATATAGGAGATTTTTAAATCATGATTTCTGTATAGGGGATTTAACAAACAAATAAATAATTTTTTCGAATATGAAATGAGTAAGCTAGGATATGAGAATCGCTGACCTTTTTGTGAGCAGTAAATGAGGCGTCATCGAGCAGGTCTACAATCTTCGATTACCTCAAACGCCCACCAAATTCTGGAACCACAGAATATCGCTTCTTTTATTATTTCACAAAAAATAATGGAGACTAAAATAAGCGAGAGTTCTTTTTGGGAGTAAAAGCAAAAGATCAGTAGTGTTAGAAGTTGAGGCAACCAGAATCTTACTCCCTCAAAGAGGTTTGTCGTGTGGGTATTTAAAGGAGGAATTGAAACCCTAGAGTTTCATTTAGGCGGGCAAATCTCAAAATTGGTCAAGAGTCGTGTAGTGGTTTGATTTCAAAATACAACCGTTGAATTAGAGAAGAATACAGACCCGTGACTGAAAAGAAACGTTGATAGCTCAAAATAGTCGGATTCCTCTATTATGTGTCTCTGTAATCACTTGAATGATGAAAGAAAAAGAAGAGGGAGGGAAGCGTCTGATAATAATCTTGAAAAGAGAGATGAGGCTTGCGTGAAAATGAAGGCAACAATGTTTGGCGTGGAGATTTGAGGAACTTGGAAGTTTTCTAGAAATGGAGAAGTTGACAAGAGAAGGACAGAGAAACTGTTGTATTTTTACTAGGGTTAAAAAAATAATTAGGGGGGTGAAATACTTTAAGGGGTATTGGGCCGATTGGGCTGCGGTTCAGGCGAGTTTGAGTGCACATTGGGATGGTATTAATTTTTATGTTTTGGGCTAGGTTCTGATTTTTGATGGATGGCCGAAACTTAAAGGTTTTTGGACTTAGTTTTGATGTTCAGAATCCTTTCGTCCTTGCTTTCCTTAGACCTTTAATTGTTGATTGAATATTTAACAACCATATATATAATGTTATATAATATTAGCATTTATATTGGGTAGGTAACAAAATTATTAATACATTATAATTTCTATCGTTTAAAAAAAAATATGATATATTGCAAAATACGTATTATACGATTGTTAAATAAAATTACTATAATATTTGTAAAGAGTAGAGTTAAAGAAATATGTACTATTTGATTAATAAAATATTTTCACAAATGACAATTGGAATGACGATGATAATAAAAACAACAACAACAACAACAACAACAACAATAACAACAACAACAACAACAACAACAACAATAATAATAATAATAATAATAATAATAATAATAATAATAATAATAATCTTATTATTAATATTTATAATAAATTAGTCTAAATTCTGCTAAAATAATGGAATAAGCACCCTAACACTATTAACAGTATTAGAGGCTCAAAGAGATAGTTTGAAAGAAAGGAGGGACAAAATTGGGTATCAACACTCTGTCCCGAGGCAAGCCCCCGACGAGTCCGAATTCTGCCTTTTTAAAATAGAGGTGAAAAATGAGAGGAAAATGCCTAAGGCCATCTCCGACCTTTATCCCATTTTTGGTTTTCAAAATGGGGATTTCCCCATTTTCATTTTTTCCCAAACTTTTTTATATTCGAAAAATGGCCAAATACCCCCCCTGAACTTTACGATAAAATCTGTATATAGCCCTTGTTAAAAGTTGAGAATTTTTCACAAAAGCCATTCATTAAGACCTAATTAGCAATAAATAGAAACCCTTTCCTATATTACGTGATATAGATATGTTTTACGTTATTTTATGATGTATATAGTGTATTAAACAAATTGTATTCAATAATACAACATGAAATGACGCCGCACAAACATGGATTCCTGTAAATCATGATCTGTATTTAGGTGTATTAAGCTGTATTAAGCGGGAAAAAAGTAACGTTTCAGCGCAAATCATGGGAATGTGAATCTGTATTTAGGTGTATTAAGCTATATTAAGCGGCGTCATTTCATAAAAATGGGAGTTATACCATAAATTGGTGAGAGAAAAATATTTTGTACCATCTAATAAGGCTTAAATATAGGAAAGTATTAAATTTAAATTTTTTGCTACAAAATAAAAAAGGTTATAATATTATGTAAAATCTTAAAAAGGTATTTATATATTATAAATATGGTACTAACCTATTCTATAGGTGGTAAAATTTCCTTAAAAGTTTTGTCCATCATCGACCTTGCCGTTACACTATTGGTCTGGATATCCCCTTTATTTTAAAACGGGGCCAAATACCCCCCTGGACTTTACGATAAGGTCTATATATAACCCCCGTTAAAAGTTTGGCCCATCACCAATTTTTGTTTACTGATCAGTGTTACACCTCTAAGAGGAAGTTCTTCATCTACCCATTCCCAAAACATACATTTCTGTCCATGCGCAATAATAAGAATAAAATTATCGATAATTTTTGTCTGCCGACATCTTTCACCATTCAGTTCCCAATGCCGACATCTTTCACCATTTTTTACTGATTCATAATGCCGACAGACAAAAATTATCGATAATTTTATTCTAATTGTTGCGCAGGGACAAAAATATAAGTTTTGGGAACGAGTAGATGATGAACTTCCTCTTAGAGTTACAACACTGATCAGTAAATAGAATTGGGAGAAATCCAAAAATAGATTTACAACTGGTTGTTCAAAAATAACCCAATAAAAAAGTAATCAAAATTTAGTCACATTTTATACAAAGATAAATCTGAGCGAAAACATCGTTCAAAACTCGGAAAATACTCCAGTATATTATGCTGGAGTTCTGGCATAAGTATACTTGAACTCCAACATATTATACTGGACTTCTAGAATAAGTATGCTGGAACTCCAGCATAATATGATGGAGTTCCGGCATAAATATACTAGAACTCTAGCATAATATACTAGAGTTCCAACAAGTATATTGGTCTAGTATAATATACTAGAGTTTGGAGCAACGGTGCTCCAGTCTCCAGTATATTATATTGGAGCCATCAAAGTATACCGGTCGAGCATAATATGCTGGAGTTCATACACAAGTGCACCGAACTCTAGTATATTATGCTGGAACGATCTCTATTGCAGCAAAATAATAACTATTTTTTATTAACTTGGTAAACGCTGGTTATTTTTGATTGACAAGTCCAAAAACTGGCTATACCGTGCTATTTTTACAATAAAATTTTGTGATGGGCCAAACTTTTAACGAGGGTTATATGTAGATCTTATCGTAAAGTCCAGGGGGGTATTTGGTCCCGTTAAAAATAAAGGGGTATCCAGGCCAATGTGTAACAGCAAGGTTGGTGATGGACCAAACTTTTAACGAGGGTTATATATAGACCTTATGGTAAAGTTTAGGGGGTATTTAGCCTTTTCGTTTTATATTCTTCTCTCTCTTATATATATTATATTATTATCTTCCATTTCAATTTTATTTTTTTAATTTTAATTAAATAAATTACATCTAATGTATCTAATATTTTATATTTACACCATTCGTTTTTTGAGATAATTATATATTTTTTGTACAATTTTAACTTATAATAATATTAACTTATACTTTTACATAAAAATAATAGATGCACGAAAATTAATTTATCAAAATTGTACACCAAAGTTAAGATATAATATTATTATTATAAAAATATTATATAAATATAATTAAGTATATATAAAGAGATAAAATAAAATATTAAATAAAAATAATAATAAAAAAGATAAATAATACACAGGGGAGATGAATAATGTACTCTATATATGTGGGAATACTATTCATCTCTCATTTTGAGGACAAAAATGAGGGAGAGTTGGAGTTACATTTTTCCTAAAATTACCCTCATTACAGGAAACGGGGGAAGGGGGGGACAAGATTGAAGATGTCTTAATTGTTAAGTTTTCAAACTCTCTACCCAACAGCCTTCTTCTTCGCGAACGCGAGCTGCTTATTAATATTAGTAAAAAGAGAGACTAAGATTAATATTAGTCATAAAAGTATATTTTGAAATAGTGGCATGATTTAACTGATTCGATGTGAGACACGTGATGTATATTTTGATATTTTTAGTTGTTTAGGGTATATATAGATAATTTTAGTTGTTTACGGATATGCTTCAAATTATTGTAGCTTTATATAATAAATTAATTTAATATTTTAGGGATAAGTTTAACTCTTATGATATTTGTCTACGTGACTCCATCGTGACATATAAATTGGATCGGACAAAATTAACGATACGAGGTTTTTCATAAACCGAAATATAAATGAAGGGCAAATGTAAGACAAATCAAAGTAAATACTTCAGAGATAAATTTAAATCTTTTCAAGAAACGACTTAAGGGTGAAGTTATTCAGACTCCCATTCTGCAATCAATTTCCAATCAATTTTGTTCCAACTAAGATAAAAACCATCTTTTTTTACCCACCAGTAAATAATAGAATGGCCTTTATCTCTTACTGGTTCAAATGCATCAAATGCAGCAATTAATCTACCCCAAGTAGCTTCACAAATATATTTACCCTTCACATTAGCTGTAAATGGAAAATCTTGGCCTGATTTAAGAGTTAAATCAACACTAATTGCTCCATTTACTTTGCATTTAATTTGGATTGGATTTGTACCATCTTCTAATTTGCTAATTAAGTGAACAATTTGTGGAGTTTCTGCAATAGAAAATGAGAAGGTGAAAAACAAAGCAAGAATGAGAATCAAGAAAGAGTTTGTAATATTTGAAGTCATTGCTCCAATAATATTTTGTTACATAATATGTGTTTTGCTTACAGTGTTCTCCTTTTTATAGTTTTGAATTCTAGAGTTTGTTACATGACTTAATTTATTGCAAGTTGAGATTTGGATTTAATGTAATCTAATTATCTAAAATCAAATTTTAGGAGATGAATTTCTTCAATTGTAGTAAAATCTTGATAAGATTTGAGGAATATAATTTTTGAAAAGATTTGAATACATATGTGGTAAGGCTTGGATGCACGTGGAACAGAATGGTGCCACGCGACAGTATTTTATCAAATTTTTTTACAAGATATGTGTAGTAGTATTATAAGAAAATAATAAATTAATAACACTGTTATGAATCGAATTCTATTTAGAGTGAATGTCTATCTTGTGGAGAGTTTTACTTTGTGACTAAGTCATATTTCTCCTATAAATAGAGGGGTCTTACACCATTGTAAATTATCCCAAAATTCAATAAGAATTCCCTCTTTCTCTTTCTCTGCAATATTGTTCTTCTTCTTTTATTATTTCATAACTCGTTATCAGCACGAGACTCTAACCAATTGAGTTTAAGCTTTGGGAGTGAGCACAATGATTGTCAATTGCTCCATGAACTTCCTTCATGATTAAATTTTAGATTTAAGGTAAGTATTTTACTTTTTTCTTTCAAATTCTTGACATTCTATTATTTGATTTTAAATATAAGCAAAGACGATAAATTTTGTTTGCAACTCTAATGGAGTTTGAAAGAAATTATAACCACCCAAAGTGGTAAAGTTTTTATGCCTTGCCGTGATTAAATTCATGTATTATTGTGGGCAAAGAATTGAAAACCCGTCCCATTGAATTTGTTCCATTTTCATTCCCTTTAGAGAATGTGATAGCAGTATGTAATAAGTCTGAAAGAAGACAAAATTATTACCGTGAAGGTATCAATGGATGTGGACGTGGCAATAGACGAAATTATAATCGTCATCATTTGTGGTAATGAGAACAATAAGGATTCTCAAAATAATCCCACACTTTATGAAAATATTTATCATCGATTTGATATGAGATTCTATAAAGCACATACATATGACTATGGTCCATTCATGATGTGAATGAGAAAACATCTGATTTATGAATATATATTCATTTTTAGAAGAATATAAATGTGCTAGTGGTAGTGATTACACCACACTCACCTCTAAAAGGAGGTTTGAGATGATATAAGAAAATAATATCATTATTATGGCATGAATGGTCATTGGTCACGCACCTATTGTACGCCAATATTTTGACATTGTGATTATTAAAAGTCAACGATAATGCAAGAAACAGATCTTGCATATTATTTTGACCATGACCATAATGGTATAACTTTCTCTTTAAAAGAAATATTCACCACATGGATGATGATGAATCTGTGGTAGTGTAAAATCAATTGAGAGCTCCGGAAGAGCCAATTATTACTATTTTGGAGAAACACAATTGGTTACCAATAAGGTATTGTGTTGCAGTAAGTCTCCAAAGAAACTTATTCAGTTGCCAAAGTATATACGAAAGTGGTTGATTATATTGAGACTATAAATAAAGGAAAGATTTAATATCTTCTATTTCTACAATTTGTAGCGGGGTAATATGTATGTAAAAAATACCCCGCTTTATTCTCCAATTTGTATTACATAAACAAAAGAATATCACAATGAAGTGAATATTTATTGATATAAAATTCATATCATAATAAACTTGGAGGTTATTCATAATTGCACACATCATGGTGTAAACCTGAAGTTTATCAATATTGATAATTTATTCAGTTGGCATAATTGATTTACCCATATCAATTTAAGTATGACGTGCAAAAATAATAGAGAATTCACATGGGTAAATATTAAAGAACTAGAAAGTTCTTTACGAATTCTCTTACATTGCTTGTTCTCATTAATTAATTGACCAACTAAAATTGGGATTGAATCCCATGAATGCTGGAAATATCAAAGGTGAATATGAGCCCATTCACCCGCCATGTATACCACATAAGATGCATCTATGAGATGGTAACATGTGCAATTATTATTTACCCGCAACCCGTCCGGTGTATGCGAGGTAACTTGCTCAATAATTTGATTTAGAGCATAATTTCCAGATTTTCTATTCAAGAAGTTCATCTTGATAAGTTGGTCTACATCATAGCTGGTTTAGCAAAATAATTTATTGAGTGCCTCCACTTAATATATATATATATATATATATCAGTTTGACATACATTATATACGAAAGTATATTATTTTCTCCCCTCACAAGTGGTTCAGGGTCAGGAACCAAATAATTCCATCTTATTATTATTATTATTATTGATGTGCGGTGTATATTTTGATTAACACCATAATACACAAAGATGTGTTCTCAAAATTGAAGAAACAAGTTAGTTTTTCTAACATGAGGGGGAGACAAGATACAACAGTCGAGAAAAGTTACATAGAATAAATTATCATTTATACATCGAGATCCTCGAATAAAATAATATGAACTTCAAGTTCATAAAAGGATAATTTATGTGCAATTTATTGCAAAGCATGCCAGATGCATTTGCTGACCCAAATAAAGTAACTATATTCTCATTGCAAATGCTCATATTAAGTCCCAGAAAGACAAAGTCTATGGTAAGCTTAAAGCGTATAGACAATCGGTTTCATATAAACTTCTTGATAAAGAAGATGAGCAGATGATCAAAATTATCATAATAAAGGAGGCAAGTGATCCAGAAGATCACATGACATAACACTTCGTAATATCTCATGACAGATTCAGGTACCTAAATATATGAATGAAGAGATCTCTATGTTATGTCATTATGAAAATACATTGAAACTGATAAAAATCTTTGTCGACGTCAACCTTCAAGAAGCTAGTGAACAAGATTGAGATGTGAAGGCTCAAGGATGTGAATTGATGCTCTCATCAAGGGGAGTTAATGCGCGTTGCACTCTTTTTTCCTTATAAGGTTTTGTCCCACTGGGTTTTCCTTGCGAGGTTTTTAACGAGGCAACCAAAAGGCGTATTATTAGATATGTGTACTCTTTTTCCTTCTCTAGAATTTTTTTTCCCACTGGGTTTTATTTTAGTTAAGGTTTTAACGAGGCACATTATCATTGAATAGACATTCAAGGGGGAATGTTATGAATCGAATTCTATTTAGAGTGAGTGTCTATCTTGTGGAGAGTTTTACTTTGTGACTAAGTCATATTTCTCCTATAAATAGAGGGGTCTTACCCAATTATAAATTATCCCAATATTCAATAAGAATTCCCTCTTTTTCTTTCTCTGCAATATTATTCTTCTTCTTTTATTATTTCATAACAAACACCACTTAATAGATATTGTTGCTTAGCATGTTGGTTAAGTTCCTATTTTTCTTTAGGAGATTAATATTTTGCAAATTGCTGTGTGTGGACCTCTTTTTTCCTCTCTAATTTTCACTTCAATATGTCTTCCTAGGTAACAGTAATCGATTGATTTTATTGGAAGGCATGTCGTCATTTTGTTTATTCTTTTTTCATATTCGAACCTGTGTGAATATGAAATTCTTTTATGTACTATTTTTTTTAAAATATATAAATCTGACTTTGTGGTCAATAACTCAAGAAATGATTTCAAAATCCGACAATAAAGGTCGTCTTTCTTTTTTCTTCCTATAAAACAATTTTTAAACATTAATTCTTAGAATAATTTAGTTATATTATAAATAATAAAAGAACAAGGGCAATATTGCAGAGGAAGAGAGAAAGAAATTCTTATTGAATTTTGGGATGATTTACAATGGTAAGACCCCTCTATTTATAGGGAAAAAGTGACTTAGTCACAAAATAAAACTCTCTACAAGATAGACATTCACTCCAAATAGAATTATATCCATAACACTCCCCCTTAAATGTCTACTCAATAAGTAATGTGCCTCATTAATACCTTAACTAAAACAAAACCCAACGGGGGAAAAAAAATCTAGAAAAGGAAAAAGAGTACACATATCTAATAATACGCCTTTTGGTTGCCTCGTTAAAAACCTTGCAAGGAAAACCCAATGGGACAAAACTTTGTAAGGGAAAAAGAGTACAACGCGCATTAACTCCCCCTGATGAGAGCATCAATTCACATCCTTGAGCATTCGCATCCCAATCTTGTGTACTAGCTTCTTGAAGGTTGAAGTCGACAAAGATTTTATATCAGTTTCAATATATTTTCATAAAGACATAACATAGAGATCTCTTTATTCATATATTCAGGTAGTTGAATCTCTCATGAGATATTATGAAGTGTTATGTCATGTGATCTTCTAGATCACTTGCCTCCTTTATTATGATCATTTTGATCATTTGCTCACCTTCCTTATCAAGAAGTTTATTTGAAATCGATTGTCTATACGCTTTAAGCTTACCATAGATTTTGTCCTTCTAGGACTTAATATGAGCAATTGCAAATGCGTCTGGCATGCTTTGCAATATATTGCAAATGAATTATCATTTAATGAACTTCAGGTTCATATTATCTTATTGAGGATCTAGATGTAGAAACGATAATTCATTCCTCGTAACTTTTTCTCAACTGTTTCCATGTCTTCCCCTCATATGAGAAAAACTAACTTATTTCCTCAACTTTGAGAACCCATCTTTGTGTTAATCAAAATATACACCGCACATCAATAATAATAAGATGAAATTATTTGGTTCCTGACCCTGAATCACTGTGAGGGGAGAAAATAATATACTTTCATATGTAACGTATATCAAACTGATATACAAAACGTTGTTCTCATAAGCAATTGTTTAGCTATTACGTGGAGGCACTCAATAGATTATTTTGCTAAACCAGTTGTGATGTTGACCAACTTATCAAGATGAACTTCTTGAATAGAAAATCTGGAATATGCTCTAAATTAAATTATTGTAATGCAACCATCTCATAGATGCATCTTATGTGGTATACATGGCAGGTGAATGAACCCATATTCACCTTTGATATTTCTAGCATTCATGGGATTCAATCCCAATTTTAGTTGGTATATTAGTTAATGAGAAAATTCCACATAAAAGAATTCGTAAAGAACTTTCCAGTTCTTTAATATTTACCCATGTGAATTCCCTTTCTTTTTGCACATCATACTCAAATTGATATGGCTAAATCAATTATGTAAAATGAATAAATTATCAATATTTATAAAGTTCAAATTTACACCATTACGTGTGCAATTATCAATAAACTCTAAGTTTATTATGATATGTGTTTTAATATCAATAGGCATCCATTTTATTGTGATATTCTTTTGTTTATGTAGTACAAATTGGAGAATAAGCGGGTAGTTTTTTACATACATGTTACCTCACTACAAGTTGTAGTAACAGAAGATATTAAATCTTTCCTTTATTTATAGTCTCGATATGTTTCTCTAAGACTTACTACTGTCACACCTCCTTTTGGCGCTACCCGCAAGGGTGGGAGGGAGTTTTTCCAATTAAAGGATAATTGAAACGGATTTATTTATTTAATTCAGAGTCGCCACTTAGGAGATTTATGGTATCTGAAGTCACCGGTTGAATCCCGAATCGAGGGAAAGATTGACTCTATTTAACAGTTTACGCACCAGAAATCTGGATAAGGAATTTTGTTAATCCGGGAGAAGGTGTTAGGCATTCCCGAGTTCCATGGTTCTAGTACGGTCGCTCAACTGTTATATTCGGCTTAATTATTTGATTTTTAACAATTATGGACTTATGTGCAAATTTTAATTTTTGAAATGCTTTTTTATTATTATTATTATTATTATTATTATTATTATTATTATTATTTTATTATTATTATTATTATTATTATTATTATTATTATTATTACTATTACTATTAATACTATTACTATTACTATTACTATTACTATTACTATTACAGAGAATTGCAACGTTGTGAAAACGTATTTCGAACCAGATCACAATTAATGTACCCGTAATTATTGACACATTACGACTTTGTTGAGATTTGAATTTGGGTCACATAAATGTGCACCCGAGTTTAGGAATGTAATTTTATTAAAATCGCACCTAAAGTGGTTAACGCATTGTTATCGTTTGGGAGGAACGAGAAATTCGCTAAACAGTCTAACCCGAATTCTAGGTATTATATTTAACCATTTATTAAGGGCCCCGCAATTTATGTATTCTTGTTTGGCGAGGCTCGTCTCATTTATTATTTAAAGACAAACCTAAATACAACTATGCTCTTCTATCTTTGAGATTATTGTAAAGATAAGATTTATAGAAATTATTGTAGACAATATTTATTCCTTGGCTATGATCGCAGTCACAGGTAGTTGACGGCAGAGGCGGATCCAGGATTTAGGGGTTACGGGTGCCGACCCCCAAAAAATTGCAACTGTATGTAAGCTAAAATTTATTCGCTTCCACCTGGTATCGAACTCGTGCCCTGTTGAATGAAAATGCAGGTCTTTGCCACTGGCACCTTTGCCACTTTTGTCCTATGGGGTGGCACTTTAAATATATATCCTATTTATTTTACATATATATATATATATATATATATATATATATATATATATATATATATATATATATATATATATATATATATATATATATATATATATATATATATATATATATATATATATATATATATATATATATATATATATATATATAAGGTTTTGCCAAAACTTGCGGGTGGCGTACCACCCCGAACCGTGTACATAGATCCGCCCCTGGTTGACGGGCTAGTAAATAAACATGACCAAAATTACTTCAAGTTCAATTATTAAACAAGAACATGATTCCACGTTACACGGTCTCATGGCTTAACCAGTGATCAAATGCCAATTAATAGAACAACTCAGTATAAAAAATCAACACAACTAACCAAATGTTATATGATATCATCCAAAGACTCAAGTTCGTTACCCCTTTTTTCTTTTCTTTTTTTAAAAAAGAAAAATTAGGTGTAAGCTTTTGCAATAATAACAAATCAGTATTCAAGAATAACATAAACGTTGGTTCATGATTTCAGTAGTAAACAAACCAAACTAGGCAAATAACCGAGCGACAAAACCTAATATCTCAACGGAGTATACACAGAGGCCTATTGAGATTCAGCGTTATACTATCATCACCAGCTAAACCAAACTAAATTGCTGAACACATGGAAATACATCTAATTAATCTAACAGCATACTATTTAACAGTTCACATTAGTTCGAGTACATTCCAATTCACACAAAGTAAATATAATTGGAATGAGCCTAAACAAATACAAACTACCTATCATTCGTCCTATTACTACATCTTGAACACAAATACTATGAAGCAGGCAAATGTGTATTTCTCAATTCATTTCAACTCCAGCTTCAAATTCAAACTTACATCAACACATGGTTTCAGAAGTGTGTACCTGAAAATGTTTACAATGGAAGAAGAATAGTAAGTCAGCAGCAGCAGATCAATAACAACAGTAATCCCAGCAATACAACAGCAGATAACAGCAATCCAAGTCAAATTCAAAGCCCAAAGTTGTTTGAAAACCAAATAGGAATGAAATAGCCCAACATGAATAACCAAGGAATAACATCCAAAATAACCAAAACTTGACTCAATTGAACCCAGACTGATCTGTAATTGAATCCAGGTGAACCAGCAGACCTCAAAGATTCAAAGCAAAGAACTTCAAAATATTTGATGTTATGAGGGAGCTGAACTACTGGTCAAGAGTAGGACAGTTGAACCAAAGCAATGAAATAGTAAGAGAACCTTTCTAAATGATCTGGAAAGTTTAATGTTTCAACTCTCTATCTTGAATGTCTCAACTCTCTATCTTTCTCAAACTCACTGGTACAATAGAACCAAGTGCCTATGCGTGTATTCTTAGCCTGCTTTTTCAACTCTCGGAAACTCTCTCTCAAAATGTGATTCCTAAGCTCTAATACTCTCTCTCAATACTTGTATTTTCAAATCTCTCCTAACTTTTCAACTGACCAAGAGGAGAATAGAACTGATTTAAAATGTCTGACCTCTGAAAACAATTCGAAAGACGACTCCTTTAAGCTCTCAACACTGACTGTCACGACCCAAAAATCCCTCCGAACGAGCCGTGATGGCACCTAGTCTTCAAACTAGGTAAGCCTAACATAAACCGAAATAACATTGATACTTATTAACTTCAACTGAAATTTCTCTAAACGATTTACAATTCCCAAAACCGGTAGTACAAGTCACAAGCCTTTCTAAGAGTAGTTATACAATATAATTATATCATTGTTTTGAAACAAAGGGAACAAATGGAAATAAGTACAATTGAAGGTGACTCTGAGGACTGCGAACTCTATAGCAGGTTTACCTTGAGTCTCCACCGCAACGAATAACTACCATCGATCAAATACCTGAATCCGTACACAAAAATGTACAGATGTATAGTATCAGCACAACCGACCACATGTGCTGGTAAGTGTCTAGCCTACCCCGGCGAAGTAGTGACGAGGCTAGGACCAGACACTCACATAAATCTGTGCAGTTTATAGCGTACAAAATAATAGGAAGCAAATAAAAATAATGGCATCAATGATCTACGAGAGATATAAATAGCTGGCAACAATGATCTACCAGAGATATAAATAGTTGGCAACAAGAACACCACAAATGTTTCTCAACAAATAATAAATACAAGTGCAATCAATTAATCGAGTCTTTCAAGGATAAATATTTTTGCCTATAAATCCTCCAATTAATAATCTCTAGAATAATATGCTTCCAATAAATATGTTTCGAATATATTTCCTTCAAATAAGTATCTTTCGTATATAATTCTTTTGAGTAAAGGTCACCTTGTGACGCCTCATTTCAAAATCATAATAATATAGGTCTCGACCCACTTTCATATTTTTACGGCATCTCGTGCCCATATTTATATCACAACCGCACGGAAAACTCACGTGTAATTAAATAAAATTATAATATTTTCCCTGGCACCTTGTGCCAACATATTTCTGTCACGACCCTAGTTCACCAATTGTGAACATGTCGTGATGGCACCCAATCCCCAAGACTAGGTAAGCCTAACACGTTGCGGAATATATAAGTTATAAATACTTAAATAAGAAACAGCGGAAAAATAACATAAAAGATATGTAATCCGTGTCGCTTGGCACATACATCCGTCACACAATGAATAAAACACTACCAAGATCCGGAACCCCACGGTAACACAGACTAAAAGGGAAATACAACTGTGGCTCTATGTGTAAAGAGTATCTAACAACGAAATAAAGAAAAATGTCAACTAGTAATACTAGAATAGAAGGGAAGCCTCCGGATCCGCGGACGTAGCAGATCATACCTCGAAGTCTCCCAGAAAGCTGCGGAATCACCTAGTACGAGCCTGCTCTGATGTACCTGGATCTGCACAACAAAAGTGTGCAGAAGAGTAGTATGAGTACACCACGGCGGTACTCAGTAAGTGCCAAGCCTAACCTCGATGGAGTAGTGACGAGGTAGGTCAGGGCCCTACTGAGAAAACAATAATATAATGATGATAACAATAATAAGCAGTTTAAAGGATAATAATTCTGAAATAACAACAATAAAGAGATTGCTACAACCGTCTACAATTAAGCTAACAACAATTAACGAAAACTCAATTAATAAGTCCAGGACCCGTGGGAATTGAACCCATAGTCCCATTAACAGTACCCCTGGGTCTCCGGGAATCGAACCCGCAGCCCATGTCTCAATAAATCTCAGGATCTCCGGGAATCGAACCCGCAGTCCACATCTCAATAATATATCAATAGCTCAGGATCTCCGGGAATCGAACCCGCAGTCCATATCTCAATAACTCAGGATCTCCGGGAATCGAACCCGCAGTCCACAAACAATATCACTCCGGGTCTCTGGGAATCGAACCCGCAGTCCACAAATAATACCACTCCGGGTCTGTGGGAATTGATTCCGGGTCTCTGGGAATCGAACCCACAGCCCTGGGATCTCCGGGAATTGAACCCGCAGTCCACCAACACATCAAATAAAGAAAACACACAGAGAGAATATAATATGTTAAATTACAACTTCACGAAACTAGTGCCAACAATTTATCAAGAAGTTCAAGTAAATCAACTAGGCAATTAAACATGTTGAATCCTAGCTAATCATGCTTTTCTTACTAATACCGGGTAATGGTAACGCTTTTATCAGCTAAGAGCAGGAATATCACTAATCGGACAATTCAAGTAAAGTGTGTGTTACAACAACCAGCACATGTACACACCCGTCACCTCGCGTACAAGGCATTTAAACTATCACATAATATCCTAGGGGTGAAAGTTCCCCCACACGAGGTTAGACAAGCCACTTACCTCGACTCCGGTACAAAACCGCTATGAGACAACTCTCTTGCCGCGAATGTCGGTCTCCAAAAGTATAGTATCCTGATAAAAATCAATAGAATCACATCAAAATAGGCCAATTGGGCATTACCCAATCAAAATAACTCAAAATGCACCAAAACCCACAAGTTGCCAAAACCCGACTTTCGGTACGCTTATCGAAAAATCACGAAAATTATATATTCGGGTTCCTTATCTCAATTCGAGTCCGTGCATATAAAATTTATCGAAATCGGACTCCGTTTGCCCATTCAAATCAAAGATTTTCTAACATTTAGGCCTAGGGCTCAAACCCACCTTTAATCTTCCAATTTCAGTGAAATAATCATGGATTTCATGATAAACCAACGAATTAAGGTCAAGAGACTTACCCCCGATGATCTCCCGATGATATCCGAGTGTTTCCCCTTCAAAATCCTCTCTTGGAGCTCAAAAATGGCGTTTTGCGAATGAGGGTCGCGGGTTGACCGTTCTGGACTTAAATCCACTGCCGGACATTTTTACTCTATGCGATCGCATGATCCCTGTTGCGATCGCATAGAACAAATTTTTGACCCTCGCCAAACTACTCTATGCGATCGCATAGCCATCAATGCGATCGCAATGCTCACCAAAATATACCTATGCGATCGCGTGCCCTGCTCCGCGATCGCATAGAACAAAAGCTGGACCTGGGACCCCTCTTCTCTATACACTATGCGATCGCATAGGACTGTACGCGATCGCAGAGAACAACTTTCCAGAACTATGCGATCGTATATCCATGCCCGCGATCGCATAGAACAAATACTTGGCCTCTCCAAAACCTTCTATGCGATCGCATTAACCCATTGCGATCGCATAGAGCATTCGTCTGCAGCACACACCAGCAGTTAACAGCATTTCCAAAATGCATTCATCCCGATTGGACCCCCGGGATCCCAACGAAAACCACCAACCTATTCCAAAACATGATACGAACTTATTCTAATCATCAAAACACGTCTAACAACATCAAAACCCATAATTCATATCGAATTCAAGCCTAAATTTCTTAAAAATTTCCGAATTGCACATTCGATCTAAAACCCGACCAAACGACGTCCGAATGACCTGAAAATTTGCGGACATATCCAAAATCACATAACGAAGCTACAGAAATTGTCGGAATTCCATTCCGACCTCCGGATCAAAATCTCACCTATCGTTCGGATTCACCAAAATTTCAACCTTCGGCATTTCAAGCCTAATTGAGCTACGGACCTCCAAAATACATTCCGAACGCGCTCCCAACCCCGAAATCACCTAACGGAACTAATGGAACCATCGGATTTCCGTTCCGAGATCGTCTTAACACTGTTCCGGCTACGGACCGTTTTCTAGCTTCAAAGCTCTTATTTAGGGACTAAGTGTCCCAAAATGCTCAAATTTTCGAAACCGACTCTCCCGGCAACCCACAATAGCAGAAATGAACTTAGGGGAACAGTTAAGTTAGGGATTGGGGCGTAATTTTCTAAAACGACCGGTCGGGTCGTTACATCTTCCCACACTTAAAGATTCGTTCGTCCTCGAACGAGCATAGAAAACATACCCGGAGTAGTGAAAAGATGAGGGTACTGGCTGCGCATATCCTGCTCGGTCTCCCAAGTCGCCTCCTCGACCGGCCGGCCCCGCCACTGAACCTTTACCGAAGCGATGTTCTTTGACCTTAGCTTTCTGACCTGCCTGTCTAGAATGGCTACTGGCTCCTCAACATAAGACAGATCCTTGTCTAGCTGAACAGATGTGAAATCCAACACATGCGACGGGTCACCATGGTATCTCCGGAGCATGGAGACATGAAATACGGGGTGAACTCCGGCTAGGCCGGGAGGTAAGGCCAACTCATAAGCAACCTCCCCAACACGCCTCAAAATCTCAAAAGGGCCAATAAATCTAGGACTCGGCTTTCCTTTCTTCCCAAACCTCATAACACCCTTCATGGGCGAGACTCGAAGCAGAACCCGCTCGCCAACCATAAAAGCCACATCGCGAACCTTCTTGTCCGCATAACTCTTCTGTCTAGGACTGGGCTGCACGAAGTCTGTCCTGAATCACCTTGACCTTGTCCATAGCCTCCTGAACCATATCAGTACCTAGCAACCTGGCCTCGCCCGGCTCAAACCAACCCACGGGAGACCCGCACCTCCTACCATATAGGGCCTCGTACGGTGCCATCTGAATACTAGACTGGTAGTTGTTGTTATAAGCAAACTCCGCCAGTGGCAAGAAGTGATCCCATGAACCTCCAAACTCAATCACGCACGCACGGAGCATATCCTCCAAAATCTGAATAGTGCGCTCGGACTGACCATCAGTCTGGGGATGAAACGCTGTGCTCAGCTCCACCCGAGTACCTAACTCCTGCTGTATGGCTCTCCAGAACCGTGAAGTGAACTGAGTGCCTCTATCTGAAATGATGGAAACTGGAATACCATGCAGCCGAACTATCTCCCTGATATAGATCTCCGCCAGTCGCTCCGATGGATATGTAGTGCTCACCGGTATAAAATGGGCGGACTTGGTTAGCCGATCCACAATGACCCAAATGGAATCAAACTTCCTAACCGTCCGTGGAAGTCCAGATACAAAGTCCATGGTAATGCGCTCCCATTTCCACTCGGGAATCTCAATCTGCTGCATCAATCCACCCGGACGCTGATGCTCATACTTCACCTGCTGGCGGTTGAGGCATCTAGAAACATAATCAACTATATCCCTTTTCATCCGCCTCCACCAGTAATGCTGTTTCAAGTCCTGATACATCTTCGCGGCACCCGGATGGATGGAATACCGCGAACTATGGGCCTCTGCTAGAATCAACTCTCGAAGATTATCTACATTGGGCACACAGATACACCCCTGCATCCTCATGACTCCATCATCCCCGATGGTAACACTCGAGCATCACCACGCCGAACTCTATCCTGAAGGACAAGCAAATGAGGGTCGTCGAACTAACGCTCCCTGATGCGGTCAAATAGAGAAGACCGAGAAACCACACATGCCAGAATCCGGCTGGGCTCCGAAAGATCCAATCTAACAAACTGCCTGGCTAAAGCTTGAACATCCATCGCCATAGGCCTCTCTGAAGCTGGTAGATACGCCAAACTCCCCAAACTCTCTGCCCGACGACTCAAGGCATCGGCAACCACATTAGCCTTGCCCGGATGATAGAGAATAGTAATATCATAGTCCTTCAGTAGTTCCAACCATCTCCTCTGATGCATATTCAGGTCCTTCTGCTTAAGCAAGTGCTGCAAGCTCCGGTGATCGGTGTAGATCTCACAAGGAACCCCATATAAATAATGACGCCAAATTTTCAAGGCGTGAACAATGGCAGCTAGCTCCAAATCATGAACAGGGTAATTCTTCTCATGCACCTTCAGCTGTCTCGACGCGTAGGCAATCACCCTACCGTCCTGCATCAATACCGCACCGAGTCCAACTCGTGAGGCATCACAATATACAGTATAGGACCCCGAACCCGTAGGCAACATCAATATAGGGGCCGAAGTCAAAGCTGTCTTGAGCTTCTGAAAGCTCGCCTCACACTCGTCTGTCCACTGAAAAGGGGCACCCTTTTGGGTCAATCTAGTCATGGGTGCTGCAATCGAAGAGAACCCCTCTACAAAACGACGGTAATAGCCCGCCAAACCAAGGAAACTGCGAATCTCAGTAGCGGAGGAGGGTCTGGGCCAACTCTGCACGGCCTCCACCTTCCTCGGATCTACTCGAATACCATCACTCGACACCACGTGGCCCAAAAATGCCACCGAACTCAACCAAAATTCACATTTAGAGAACTTGGCATAAAGCTGCTTCTCCCTCAGAATCTGAAGCACTATCCTCAAATGCTGCTCGTGCTCTTCCCGGCTCCGGGGAATATACTAGAATATCATCAATGAAAACAATCACGAACGAGTCCAGATAAGGCCTGAACACACTGTGCATCAAATGCATAAAGGCTGCTGGGGCATTAGTCAGCCCAAAAGACATCACGAGAAACTCATAGTGACCATACCGGGTCCTGGAGGCAGTCTTCGGGATATCTGGCTCCCGAATCTTCAGCTGGTGATATCCAGAGCGCAAATCAATCTTTGAAAACACCTGTGCGCCCTGTAGCTGGTCAAATAAATCATCAATACGGGGCAAAGGATACCGGTTCTTCATTGTAACCTTGTTCAGCTGACGATAGTCAATACACATACGCATAGAACCGTCCTTTTTCTTAACAAATAATACAGGAGCACCCCAAGGCGAAACACTGGGTCGAATAAAACCCTTGCCCAATAACTCCTGTAATTGATCCTTCAACTCCTTCAACTCGGGAGGAGCCATACGGTACGGTGGAATAGAAATGGGCTGAGTGCCCGGCAACAAGTCAATAGCAAAGTCAATATCTCTATCGGGCGGCATGCCCGGAAGATCAGCTGGAAATACATCAGCAAAGTCATGTACCACATGAACAGAATCAATAGAGGGAGTGTCAATACTGACGTCCCGCACATAGGCTAGATAAGCAGCACACCCCTTCTCAACCATACGCTGAGCTCTGAGAAAAGAAATAACACGGCTAGGGGTGTGATCTAGAGTACCACTCCACTCAATACGTGGAATTCCTGGCATAGCCAGCGTCACGGTCTTGGCGTGACAATCAAGAATAGCATAATGGGGCGACGACCAGTCCATGCCCAGAATAATATCAAAATCGACCATCCCAAGCAGCAATAGATCCGCTCTGGTCTCAAAATCACAAATAGTAATCAAACACGACCGATATACGCGGTCCACAACCAAAGAATCACCCACCGGAGTGGAAACATAAATGGGGGCACTCAAAGAATCCCGAGGCACACCTAGATGAGAAGCAAAGTAAGAAGACACATATGAAAAGGTGGAACCAGGGTCGAATAGAACCGATGCCTCCCTGTGACTAACCAGAATAATACCTGTGATAACAGAATCAGATGCAACAGCCGCAGCGCGATCGGGAATAGCATAGAATCTGGCCTGTCCCCCCTCTCGAGGGCGGCCTCTGGAACCCTGACCCCCGCCCCTGGCTGGCTGGGTAGGTGGAGTGGCAGCTGGAGCTGGAATGATAGCCTGCTGGCCCTGAGTACCATGCTGATACTGTGACGACCGATGATGGGCTCCTCTCCTGCGCCTGGGACACTCCCTAACAAGATGGCGAGTATTTTCGCACTCAAAACAAGCTCTGGGAAGACGCGGTGGATGTGACTGACCGGCCTCACCCACGCTGGACTGACCCCTGGAGGTACCCCGCGCAGGAGGCACACTGGAAATTAGGGGAGCATAATAAGGCTCCTAAGGTGCTTGAAGAGCTGGAGTACTACCAGCTGCTCGCAATGCTGAATGAATAGGGCGACCAGAATAACCCCTGCTAAAATGACCGACTGCTGAAGTACGGGCACCAGAGAAATGGCCCGACTCACGAGACCTCTTGGCCTCTCTATCTCCCCGCTCTCTAGGGAGCATACTCTCGATCCTCCCGGCAATGCTAACTGCCTGCTGATAAGATATATCTGTCTCCAACTCTCTGGCCATGCTGGATCGGATAGGCGGAATCAGGCCCTCGATAAATCTCTGCACTCTCTCCCGGACCGTGGCTACCAAAGCCGGTGCATGCCTGGCTAGGCGGGTGAAACTAATAGCATACTCCGATACTGACATGGAGCCCTGTCGCAATCTCTCAAACTCCGAGCGCCAAGAATCCCTAAGGCTCTGGGGAACAAACTCCGTCAAAAACAGATTTGAAAACTGCGTCCAGGTCAACGAAGCGGACTCCTCCGGACTATCCAACTCATACGTGCGCCACCAATCATAAGCGGTCCCACGAAACTGAAAAGCAGTGAAGGAAACCCCGCCGGTCTCCACAATCCCCATAGTACGAAGAATACGATGACACTCCTCTAGAAAACCCAATGCATCATCTGAAGCCAAACCACTAAACACTGGAGGGTCATATTTCTTGAACCTCTCCAATCTACGCTGCTCGTCCTCGGAGGCAGCTGGCCCACCTCCGGGCTGTGCTGGGGCGGTAGGAGGCATAACAATAATCTCTGGAACCTGTCCCACTGGCACTCGCTGCTCAGGTGTAGCGGCTGCGGGAGTCGGGCCCCTCCCCCGGCCTGGGATGTAGCTGCAGTGACAGGAAGCAACCCTGCCTGAGCTAAAGTAGTATACATGCTCCTGAACTAGGCCAGGGTCTCCTGGAGTACTGGAGTAGTAGCAACTATAGTCGGTGTACCAGGTGCCTGCGCTCCAACCTGGTCTACCTGTGGCACCTCAGCGGCAGCGTGCGCGGGTGCTGTGGCTGCACCTCGGGTGCGTCCTCGTCCTCTACCTTGGCCCCGGCCTCTGACGGCGGCAACAGGGGGCGCGGGTACCTGATCATCGCGAGTAGATCGTGTCCTCACCATCTGTGAGAGAATAGAAATCAATAATTTAGATTTTTGATGCCAAAAATGTCGCACGACAAGGAATCCAAATAAATGAAGAGTTTCCTAAACAGTCACATAGCCCCTCGTAGATAAATACAGACGTCTCCGTATCGATCAGCGAGACTCTAAGTAACCGGTCCGTGTCCCGTGACTCCTATGAACCTAGAGCTCTGATACCAACTTGTCACGACCCTAGTTCACCAATTGTGAACATGTCGTGATGGCACCCAGTCCCCAAGACTAGGTAAGCCTAACACGTTGCGGAATATATAAGTTATAAATACTTAAATAAGAAACAGCGGAAAAATAACATAAAAGATATGTAATCCGTGCCGCTTGGCACATACATCCGTCACACAATGAATAAAACACTACCAAGATCCGGAACCCCACGGTAACACAGACAAAAAGGGAAATACAACTGTGGCTCTATGTGTAAAGAGTATCTAACAACGAAATGAAGAAAAATGTCAACTAGTAATACTAGAATAGAAGGGAAGCCTCCGGATTCGCGGACGTAGCAGATCATACCTCGAAGTCTCCCGGAAAGCTGCAGAATCACCTAGCATGAGCCTGCTCTGATGTACCTGGATCTGCACAACAAAAGTGTGCAGAAGAATAGCATGAGTACACCACGGCGGTACTCAGTAAGTGCCAAGCCTAACCTCGATGGAGTAGTGACGAGGTAGGTCAGGGCCCTACTGAGAAAACAATAATATAATGATGATAACAATAATAAGCAGTTTAAAGGATAATAATTCTGAAATAACAACAATAAAGAGATTGCTACAACCGTCTACAATTAAGCTAACAACAATTAACGAAAACTCAATTAATAAGTCTAGGACCCGTGGGAATTGAACCCATAGTCCCATTAACAGTACCCCTGGGTCTCCGGGAATCGAACCCGCAGCCCATGTCTCAATAAATCTCAGGATCTCCGGGAATCGAACCCGGAATCGAACCCGCAGTCCATATCTCAATAACTCGGGATCTCCGGGAATCGAACCCGCAGTCCATATCTCAATAACTCGGGATCTCCGGGAATCGAACCCGCAGTCCACAAACAATATCACTCCGGGTCTCTGGGAATCGAACCCACAGCCCTGGGATCTCCGGGAATCGAACCCGCAGTCCACAAACAATATCACTCCGGGTCTCCGGGAATCGAACCCACAGCCCTGGGATCTCCGGGAATTGAACCCGCAGTCCACCAACACATCAAATAAAGAAAACACACAGAGAGAATATAATATGTTAAATTACAACTTCACCGAAACTAGTGCCAACAATTTATCAAGAAGTTCAAGTAAATCAACTAGGCAATTAAACATGTTGAATCCTAGCTAATCATGCTTTTCTAACTAATACCGGGTAATGGTAACGCTTTTATCGGCTAAGAGCAGGAATATCACTAATCGGACAATTCAAGTAAAGCGTGTGTTACAACAACCAACGCATGTACACGCCCGTCACCTCGCGTACAAGGCATTTAAACTATCACATAATATCCTAGGGGTGAAAGTTCCCCCACACGAGGTTAGACAAGCCACTTACCTCGACTCCGGTACAAAACCGCTATGAGACAACTCTCTTGCCGCGAATGTCGGTCTCCACAAGTGTAGTATCTGATAAAAATCAATAGAATCACATCAAAATAGGCCAATTGGGCATTACCCAATCAAAATAACTCAAAATGCACCAAAACCCACAAGTTGCCAAAACCCGACTTTCGGTACGCTTATCGAAAAATCACGAAAATTATATATTCGGGTTCCTTATCTCAATACGAGTCCGTGCATATAAAATTTATCGAAATCGGACTCCGTTTGCCCATTCAAATCAAAGATTTTCTAACATTTAGGCCTAGGGCTCAAACCCACCTTTAATCTTCCAATTTCGGTGAAATAATCATGGATTTCATGATAAACCAACGAATTAAGGTCAAGAGACTTACCCCCGATGACCTCCCGATGATATCCCAGCGTTTCCCCTTCAAAATCCTCTCTTGGAGCTCAAAAATGGCATTTTGCGAATGAGGGTCGCGGGTTGACTGTTCTGGACTTAAATCACTGCCAGACATTTTTACTCTATGCGATCGCATGATCCCTGTTGCGATCGCATAGAACAAATTTTTGACCCTCGCCAAACTACTCTATGCGATCGCATAGCCATCAATGCGATCGCAATGCTCACCAAAATATACCTATGCGATCGCGTGTCCTGCTCCGCGATCGCATAGAACAAAAGCTGGACCTGGGACCCCTCTTCTCTATACACTATGCGATCGCATAGGACTGTACGCGATCGCAGAGAACAACTTTCCAGAACTATGCGATCGCATATCCATGCCCGCGATCGCATAGAACAAATACTTGGCCTCTCCAAAACCTTCTATGCGATCGCATTAACCCATTGCGATCGCATAGAGCATTCGTCTGCAGCACACACCAGCAGTTAACAGCATTTCCAAAATGCATGAAATAGCCCGATTGGACCCCCGGATTCATCCCGAGACCCCGGGATCCCAACGAAAACCACCAACCTATTCCAAAACATGATACGAACTTATTCTAATCATCAAAACACGTCTAACAACATCAAAACCCATAATTCACATCGAATTCAAGCCTAAATTTCTTAAAACTTTCCGAATTGCACATTCGATCTAAAACCCGACCAAACGACGTCCGAATGACCTGAAAATTTGCGGACATATCCAAAATCACATAACGAAGCTACAGAAATTGTCGGAATTCCATTCCGACCTCCGGATCAAAATCTCACCTATCATTCGGATTCGCCAAAATTTCAACCTTCGGCATTTCAAGCCTAATTGAGCTACGGACCTCCAAAATACATTCCGAACGCGCTCCCAACCCCGAAATCACCTAACGGAACTAATGGAACCATCTGATTTCCGTTCCGAGATCGTCTTAACACTGTTCCGGCTACGGGCCATTTTCTAGCTTCAAAGCTCTTATTTAGGGACTAAGTGTCCCAAAATGCTCAAATTTTCGGAACCGACTCTCCCGGCAACCCAAAATGGCAGAAATGAACTTAGGGGAACAGTTAAGTTAGGGATTGGGGCGTAATTTTCTAAAACGACCGGTCGGGTCGTTACAATTTCTATTTCACATTGCACATCAATATTCTCTTGTTGCTCATTTCACATGGTCCATGACCCAATACAATTAAGAATGTTCGACGAGCCTCACTTACTTAACATAAAGTATAGAACAACTTCCATCCCAATTAGTAAATCAACAAGAAAAGATGAAGTTATTTTTAGTAATCATTTGATAAAGAAAATACCATTTTCAATTAAAGTACAATTATTGAAGCTCGAAGTATTGAACTATATATATATATATATATATATATATATATATATATATATATATATATATATATAACAGCATAAAACGTTATCGAACGTTTATAAGGAAAGAATCTGCTCTGAAATAACAGTCAACAACTCACAATATCCGGAGTAATCTGATCAACAGGACAAATCTTACTTTCATGTCTCAATTCATTTTTCATTTCATATCTTGTGGTAGGCGTACCACCCGCTCCCAAACGTAACCATAGGCTTTTCATATCTTGTGGTAGGCGTACCACCCGCTCCCAAATGTATCAATAGGCTTTTCATATCTTGTGGTAGGCGTACCACCCGCTCCCAAATGTATCAATAGGCTTTTCATATCTTGTGGTAGGCGTACCACCCGCTCCCAAATGTATCAATAGGCTTTTCATATCTCGTGGTAGGCGTACCACCCGCTCCCAAATGTATCAATAGGCTACCGGCAACTATGGCCAATGCCAAAATTCAAATCACTTTGTGGTCGGCGTGCCACACGATCCCAATTCTTTAATATATAAGTGGTCGGCGCGCCACACGATCCCATTTCTTAATATATAAGTGGTCGGCGCGCCACACGATCCCATTTCTTAATATGTTACCGGCAAGAAACCAATAATAATTAATCAACAATATGTATGTATTACCGGTGTGAAACCAATAATCTTTAATCAACAACATATATATTACCAGTATGAAACCAATAATCTTTAATCAACAATATATATTACCGGTATGAAACCAATAACAATTAATCAACAATATGTATGTATTACCGGTGTGAAACCAATAATCTTTAATCAACAACATATATATTATCGGTATGAAACCAATAATCTTTAATCAATAATATATATTACCGGTATAAAACCAATAATAATTAATCAATAATATGTATGTATTACCGGTGTGAAACCAATAATCTTTAATCAACAACATATATATTACCCGTATGAAACCAATAATCTTTAATCAACAACATATACATTACCGGTATGAAATCAATAATCTTTAATCAACAATATATATTACCGGTATGAAACCAATAATCTTTAAATCGACAATATATATATTACCGATATAAAATCAATAATAATTAATCAACAATATATTCCCGGCAAAAAAGAACCAGCTATAACCAAACTTAAGAATTTCTATTTAATACAATTGATATAATTACTCGATCATAACAATTACTTGCTCAACTTCAAATATCTTCAAACAAGTTCTCATAAGCATCAAATAAGAATACGACAATTTAGCAATTTAGGACTCACGGTCATGCTCGACCCCCAATGTATAGATACTCGTCACCATGCCTATACGTCGGACACAACACATAACAAGTAGCAATTATACTCAACTCTTATTCCCTCAAGCTAGGGTAGACCAAACACTTACCTCGCTTTGCTACCAATTCAAAAATCCAACATTCCTTTGTCTCGCGAATTCATCCGAAGCTTCAAATCTAGTTACAATAATTTAAAATACTCAACACGAATCATAGGAACTAATTCCATATGAATTTATACATTTTCCAAATTAAAATTCGAATTTTAGCTCAAAATTGCCCGTGGGGCCCACATATCATAATCTGACGAAACTCGTAAAATCCGACAACCCATTCCGATACGAGTTCAACCATACAAAAATTATCGAATTCCGATGACAACTCGACCTCCAAATCTAAAATTTTCATTTTTGGAAGATTTTGCAAAAAATCTGATTTTTCTTCCATAAATTTATGGATTCAAGATGTAAATGAGTATGGAATCATGATCTATAAATGATTTATGATAAAGAACACTTACCCCATTATTTTCTCTGAAAATCTCCGGAAAATCGCCTCTCCCCGAGCTCCAATTTGGAAGAAATTGAAAAATGGGATTTTGTCCCATTTCCAGAACTTAGTGTTCTGTCCAAAATTGTTTTCGGCACTGTTCACCCGTTTTCTTTACTGTTCACGAACTATTCACCGACACTATTCACGGGTTACTATTCACGGGGTACTATTCACTGGTACTATTCACTAGTACTATTCACGGGTACTATTCACAGTCACTATTCACAGTGCTGTAAAAAAAATACAACAGTTTCTTCAAGTCAAAATCAATTTGTTAGCCTTCCGAAAAAAATTATACGGACCGTGCACACAAGAAATTACTGATAGAGCTTTTCAAGGTATTAAAACACCGAGATAATTGTTTAATTTAAGGATGATTTTTTTTTTTGGTCATCACAATCTCCACCTCTAAAACAAACGTTCGTCCTCGAACGTACTAAGATTATTCTGAGGTCTCAAATTTAATGTTCCTGCTTTTACACATATCCTCGTGGTTGATCCCATATTACCGCATTCGAAATAATTCCGACAATACCATTTCAATTGAGATTACCTCCTTTATCCATATTGTAACCTTGAAGACCAAATTTCTTACAATCCAATCATTTTCAGAAAGGTCAGATTTTC
The DNA here is from genome assembly GCA_032618575.1 of Nicotiana noctiflora. Taxonomy (NCBI): domain Eukaryota; kingdom Viridiplantae; phylum Streptophyta; class Magnoliopsida; order Solanales; family Solanaceae; genus Nicotiana; species Nicotiana noctiflora. The sequence continues at coordinate 111,094 of JASVEL010001790.1, forward strand.
ACGTGAACACACGATATTAGTCTCGACTGGCTATAGCAATTCATGCCTATGCACCCATCAAATACGAGGTATTACATTCTTCCCCACTTAGGGTCATTCGTCGACAAATGAGAAGTAGAGTCTGTACTCAAACTCGTAATGTAATTTATTTCTTTCTTTGCACAATCTCAATATCCCAAAATTTTCTAACTCCCAAATTTTTCAGAAATTTTGGCAGAGTTTCCCCTGTAATTGGGCTTATCCACCTGTCAGAGTAACACCAAACAACTCATAATAACACATCCACAACTCAATAAATCACCACAATGTATTTGTCAATAACACCAAGCTCCGTATTACATGTATGACACTATCATAAAGATATTTTGATATGAAACATATCATATGATTGACCATTACTACATCTCTGGTTTTAATAGTTGTACATAATCGATTACAAAATTACCAATTAACTTCATGTTAATAATTCTTGTCTCAAGCTTTCACTTTACTAACAATGTAGCATGAAGACCTCATAATTACTTGGCCAAATTAACGATTCACAATTAACGCCACATGGGCACTCACCTTGTAGGCTAAAACTCAATAATTACAATATAATTTTGGCAAATTATGCACATAGATATTCAAACAAAATTTTTCAAATAAGTCTCATAGTCATCTCTCCCTATAAGTGCTATATTATAAATTTTAATTTTACAAAGGGAGAATTTAAACACAGACTTTTCACCACAAGGACCTCCTCTTTATATAACATCCACCGCAGCTTGTAGCCCGGTTTAAATATTTCACATAATATAAAAGTACGAGAATCTTGTCCTCAACTCCGTACACAAGTAATATGCACATTGTGCCAACTGGAATTTTATCCATTTTTTTTTCTTCTATATACTTTTCGTTAAACAAAATCACAACATATAAAGAACCCTCACATCAATAGAGAATATAATTCACGCTTGAAATTAATTATTTGGAAATTGCATCGAACTCAATGAAATGATTAACAAAAATTGATTTTTGCCTCGCAACTTTTTTTTTGACCAATACATAGTGATAGACATAGCTATCTCCATATAATCTCCTAACAGGAGTATTCACATAAGTAAATTTTCAGAATTACGAAGTTCGCTCATAAGTGGAGCGCAATAGGAGGACTTGCCTCGATACCTAGAACGGATCAAGTTAACAAAATTGTTACTTTACAATAATTCGAGACCATACTTGTAACGACACCATCTGATGCTGCAACCTCAGCCATACCATAGAAAATATATTAACGACTCGGTCTCTACCTCTACGAGTCTCAGCTCCACCTCTAACATCCTGACCCCTACCTCTGGTTGGTCATGCAAGTGGAGTAGTAATTGTAATGAAGTGCGTAGCCTCAGTGCTTTTAACAATCATGCTTCTCTCATGACTAGGACAATTTTTTTTTCCATGATGTGCGTAGTACTACCACATTCATAACAATCCATTTAAGGGTTCAACTGCTCATACTTAGTCTATGATAGATAACTGGAATAATCATCATACAAACCTCATGTTGGTGGTGCATTAAAATATGACTGCCCCATGCGAGTATGGTGATTAACTTAAGCACTATGAGTATATTGAATATGTTTCCATGATCCCGCTAATATTAAAATTTAGAATTATTACGGACGCAGGAATATCTCAAGTCTCATTATCATCCCGTTCCATTCTCAGCTCCTTATCATAAACAAGTTTTGGAAAATCTTTCAATACCACATAAATACATCTCATGCCAAAATTGGTATAACACATGACGCCGAAATCTGATAGTTGATAGTGGACTTCCCTCATCCAAAATAGTAACCTTCACTGCTCGTACGATACCAGTCATAAGACACCTCAAGCTATTTACTTGGCAATTTTCATTCTCATGACAGTTAAACTCACTTCATCCAGCGTCTTGGCTGCTATTATGTACTCTTCACTAATTAGAAATCCCATATGAACCACATAGTCTCAAATACGACAATGTTTTTTTTATGTACATCCACCTGTGCTGATTAGGAAACCAATTAAACCTTTTACAGATTGTACTTATCAACCAGATGTCAAGATCTGATGCACCCCCATGCATATAACTGAAAGATCTCTTTGCACTTCCATATCCTTAATTCTGATCGGCACATGGTAACAATGATTGAGCAACTCTGGCTCTCTTACAATCCTTTTACAATATCACAAACCATTTATGTAGTGCGCAACTCCATACATAAGTGGATGCAAAAGAACATAAGATATATGCTTCAAGGTGAATAAATGACGCACGATAAGGAATGAATGAGGTGGAAATTTTTCCTACTAGTTCTGTAGCCTCTCGAAGATAATCACAGACGTCTCCGTACTGATCCGCAAGACTCTACGAAAGTCGCTTATGACTTGTAGCACCTATGAACCTAGAGCTCTGATACCAACTTGTCACGACCCAAAAATCCCTCCGAACGAGCCGTGATGGCACCTAGTCTTCAAACTAGGTAAGCCTAACATAAACCGAAATAACATTGATACTTATTAACTTCAACTGAAATTTCTCTAAACGATTTACAATTCCCAAAACCGGTAGTACAAGTCACAAGCCTTTCTAAGAGTAGTTATACAATATAATTATATCATTGTTCTGAAACAAAGGGAACAAATGGAAATAAGTACAATTGAAGGTGACTCTGAGGACTGCGAACTCTATACCAGGTTTACCTTGAGTCTCCACCGCAACGAATAACTACCATCGATCAAATACCTGAATCCGTACACAAAAATGTACAGATGTATAGTATCAGCACAACCGACCACATGTGCTGGTAAGTGTCTAGCCTACCCCGGCGAAGTAGTGACGAGGCTAGGACCAGACACTCACATAAATCTGTGCAGTTTATAGCGTACAAAATAATAGGAAGCAAATAAAAATAATGGCATCAATGATCTACGAGAGATATAAATAGCTGGCAACAATGATCTACCAGAGATATAAATAGTTGGCAACAAGAACACCCAAATGTTTCTCAACAAATAATAAATACAAGTGCAATCAATTAATCGAGTCTTTCAAGGATAAATATTTTTGCCTATAAATCCTCCAAGTAATAATCTCTAGAATAATATGCTTCCAATAAATATGTTTCGAATATATTTCTTTCAAATAAGTATCTTTCGAATATAATTCTTTTGAGTAAAGGTCACCTTGTGACGCCTCATTTCAAAATCATAATAATATAGGTCTCGACCCACTTTCATATTTTTACGGCATCTCGTGCCCATATTTATATCACAACCGCACGGAAAACTCACGTGCAATTAAATAAAATTATAATATTTTCCCTGGCACCTTGTGCCAACATATTTCTATTTCACATTGCACATCAATATTCTCTTGTTGCTCATTTCACGGGGTCCATGACCCAATACAATTAAGAATGTTCGACGAGCCTCACTTACTTAACATAAAGTATAGAACAACTTCCATCCCAATTAGTAAATCAACAAGAAAAGATGAAGTTATTTTTAGTAATCATTTGATAAAGAAAATACCATTTTCAATTAAAGTACAATTATTGAAGCTCGAAGTATTGAATTATATATATATATATATATATATATATATATATAACAGCATAAAACGTTATCGAACGTTTATAAGGAAAGAATCTGCTCTGAAATAACAGTCAATAACTCACAATATCCGGAGTAATCCGATCAACGGAACAAATCTTACTTTCATGTCTCAATTCATTTTTCATTTCATATCTTGTGGTAGGCGTACCACCCGCTCCCAAACGTAACCATAGGCTTTTCATATCTTGTGGTAGGCGTACCACCCGCTCCCAAATGTATCAATAGGCTTTTCATATCTTGTGGTAGGCGTACCACCCGCTCCCAAATGTATCAATAGGCTTTTCATATCTTGTGGTAGGCGTACCACCCGCTCCCAAATGTATCAATAGGCTTTTCATATCTTGTGGTAGGCGTACCACCCGCTCCCAAATGTATCAATAGGCTACCGGCAACTATGGCCAATGCCAAGATTCAAATCACTTTGTGGTCGGCGTGCCACACGATCCCAATTCTTTAATATATAAGTGGTCGGCGCGCCACACGATCCCATTTCTTAATATATAAGTGGTCGGCGCGCCACACGATCCCATTTTTTAATATGTTACCAGCAAGAAACCAATAATAATTAATCAACAATATGTATGTATTACCGGTGTGAAACCAATAATCTTTAATCAACAACATATATATTACCAGTATGAAACCAATAATCTTTAATCAACAATATATATTACCGGTATGAAACCAATAACAATTAATCAACAATATGTATGTATTACCGGTGTGAAACCAATAATCTTTAATCAACAACATATATATTATCGGTATGAAACCAATAATCTTTAATCAACAATATATATTACCGGTATAAAACCAATAATATTAATCAACAATATGTATGTATTACCGGTGTGAAACCAATAATCTTTAATCAACAACATATATATTACCGGTATGAAACCAATAATCTTTAATCAACAACATATACATTACCGGTATGAAATCAATAATCTTTAATCAACAATATATATTACCGGTATGAAACCAATAATCTTTAAATCGACAATATATATATTACCGATATAAAACCAATAATAATTAATCAACAATATATTCCCGGCAAAGAAGAACCAGCTATAACCAAACTTAAGAATTTCTATTTAACACAATTGATATAATTACTCGATCATAACAATTACTTGCTCAGCTTCAAATATCTTCAAACAAGTTCTCATAAGCATCAAATAAGAATACGACAATTTAGCAATTTAGGACTCACGGTCATGCTCGACCCCCAATGTATAGATACTCATCACCATGCCTATACGTCGGACACAACACATAACAAGTAGCAATTATACTCAACTCTTATTCCCTCAAGCTAGGGTAGACCAAACACTTACCTCGCTTTGCTACCAATTCAAAAACCCAACATTCCTTTGTCTCGCGAATTCATCCGAAGCTTCAAATCTAGTTACAATAATTTAAAATACTCAACACGAATCATAGGAACTAATTCCATATGAATTTATACATTTTCCAAATTAAAATTCGAATTTTAGCTCAAAATTGCCCGTGGGGCCCACATATCAGAATCTGATGAAACTCGTAAAATCCGACAACCCATTCCGATACGAGTTCAACCATACAAAAATTATCGAATTCCGATGACAACTCGACCTCCAAATCTAAAATTTTCATTTTTGGAAGATTTTGCAAAAAATCTGATTTTTCTTCCATAAATTTATGGATTCAAGATGTAAATGAGTATGGAATCATGATCTATAAATGATTTATGATAAAGAACACTTACCCCGTTGTTTTCTCTGAAAATCTCCGGAAAATCGCCTCTCCCCGAGCTCCAATTTGGAAGAAATTGAAAAATGGGATTTTGTCCCATTTCCAGAACTAAGTGTTCTGTCCAAAATTGTTTTCGGCACTGTTCACCCGTTTTCTTTACTGTTCACGAACTATTCACCGACACTATTCACGGGTTACTATTCACGGGGTACTATTCACTGGTACTATTCACTAGTACTATTCACGGGCACTATTCACAGTCACTATTCACAGTGCTGTAAAAAAAATACAACAGTTTCTTCAAGTCAAAATCAATTTGTTAGCCTTCCGAAAAAAATTATACGGACCGTGCACGCAAGTCGAGAAATTACTTATAGAGCTTTTCAAGGTATTAAAACACCGAGATAATTGTTTAATTTAAGGATGATTTTTTTTTTGGTCATCACAGTGACCTTTTTCAGACTAAAAGCCAGCCCCTTTAATGTCTCAGAAAAATGTTCCAACCCACTTTTTTTGGTCAAAAGGATAGATATATTAGATAAGTTAAGTAATTACATAAGAGTTTATAGGATGCATAAACTGCATCTGATTAGTGCCTACTACATCATACATACTATTTAAGGTAGACCTAGAAAAACTATTACAACTTAGCACAGTATTAGCTAACATAGTCGATGGTTTACATAATCTTCTACTCAGCATTCCTGCTTGATCTTGCTGATAAGAAGTTAACACAAAATTCGGAGGACTTGAAAACATTTCTACATTTGCCTCCATATGTGATGCTCCATACTTGGCTAAACAGTCTGCTACTCCATTTTGCTCCCTATAGATTATGTGTAGTTCTGGATCATGCAACTGATAGAGTAAGTACCTACAATCAGCAACAATATTAGTGTATTTGGGTGTCGGAGATTTTAACAATTCTGAAATTGTAGTTGCATCTGTTTCAATTAATAAAAGATATATATTAAATTTCACGGCTATTTGAAGGCCCATGGTTAGTGATAATAATTCAGTTTGTAAACTAGATCCATTTTGAACATGACCTGAAAAACCTAAGACCCAGCTACTCATAGAGTCCCTAAAAACAACCCCAATTCCACAAGCAATTGGATTCATCTTAGTAGAGCCATCTATGTTTAACTTAAGAATTTTCCCTGCTGGTGGATGCCATTTTATATAAAGAGGTAATGTAGTAGTTATACTGTTCTTTGAGTTCGTAAGATAAAAGAATTCAGCCGCTTGGTTATACACTAAAAGAGCATTAGAACGTGTTTTTGAACGTTCAAAAAGACTATTATTCCTAATCGTCCAAAGATGCCATATAGCAAAAGGAAGTAAATTTTCAAAAGGAATACCTTTATTATGACCTAATTTAGTTTTTGTAAAGAAAGTATGCCACCAAGGCATAGAACTCACATTAATAGGACCAAACTTTTGATTTATATTAATGTTAAGGGTCTGCCAAAGTGAAACAACATTACTACATTCAAAGAAAATGTGATAAATCGTTTCAGCTTGTAACCCACAATTAGTACATAAATTAGTGCTCAAAATATTTATTTTATGTAAATAGGCAGCAGTTGGTATTCTACCATGACAAATTAACAAAATGAAGAAGGAGATCTTAGGAAGTGTATGTAGTTTCCAAATCCATTAGAAACTTAAGAGTTGTAAATTATTATCAGAGAAAAGATTAGAGAGTTCATGATAAATAGATTTGACTGAGAATAAACCGGAAGGAGTGATGGCCCAGATAATATGGTCATAATTCGTTGGTATTATAGGCATGTAAATACTAGTAATATGTGTTTCTAACAATTGAGGAAGTACAAACGGTAAATCCTGTAAATGCCATTTATGATTGTAAAAATAGTCAGACATATATTTATTGATTTCTCCTTCTGGAAAAGGACCATGAATGAAATTACGCAAAATTGTACAATGATTTATCCAAGGTTCAGTCCAAAAGTGAACATATTTACCATTTGTTAAAATCCATTGAAAACCAAGTTGACAAGAGGACCAACCTTTGATAATGATTTGCCAAATTCTAGATTTAGAAGAAATGATAGTCTTGTAATTTCGTAAATGACTATGAATTAGTACATTTGCCCAAAGTTGAGTTGGATTTTGAAATAATCTCCATGCCAAGCTAGCATGTAATGCACTATTTTTAGTACGAAGATTCTGGATACCTAAACCCCCAAAAGCCAAAGGCTGGGTTACATTGGACCATTTTAAAAGATGTATTTTTTTCTTGTGTGGAGTAGTACCCCACATAAAATTTTGCTGGTATTTATTAAGTAATGTAATAATAGAACTAGTAGTTATAATAAATTGCATTACATGATTAGGAAGGCTATTCAAGGTAGAACGAATTAGAGTTTGTCTTCCTGCTTTTGTTAGAAAATGAGTTTTCCATCCTGCTAACTTTGATTTAAACTTGTCTAATAAAAACTTAAAGTCTCTTTTTAAAGGTTTAGAGGTGAAAATGGGAAAACCCAAGTATTGGCCAAACTTAGTACATTCTTTTATGTTGAAAGTATGCTGTAAATCAAGCTTTAGAGAATTGGGGCAATTTTTTGAGAAATCTTTTTTTGACTTGTCTAAATTAATAGTTTGTCCCGAATAAGTACTAAAATGAGTAATAGTATTAATAATAGAATGACAAGATTTGGGTGTAATTTTAGAGAATAAAATTATATCATCCGGAAAGAACAGATGAGATAATTGAGTTCCTTTTTTTCCAATAGAAATAGGGTGCCAAATATTATAGTCTACTTCTAAATTTATTTTCCTTGAGAACATTTCAAGACATAAAATAAATATGTAAGGTGAAAGAGGGTCACCTTGTCTTATTCCTCTTGTAGGATAAAAAAATTCAGTTGACTTACCATTAATAAGGATTGCAGTAGAAGTGGTTGTAATGCAAGACATTATTAAGTTGCTAATATTAATAGGGAAATTAAGATTATGTAAAATATTATAAATAAAAGACCATTCTAGTTTATCAAAAGCCTTTTCAAGGTCTAGTTTAAGAAGCATATTATAATTCTTACCCTTCATTTTAGCAAAGCGATTTAATAGTTCTTGAACAATAATAGCATTATCAGAAGCACGTCTATTTTTTTGAAAACTAGATTGAGTTTGATCAATAAGATGATCCAGAATAGGCTTAAGTCTATTGACAATTATCTTTGTAATAATTTTCTAAATTGTATTACAAAGACTAATTGGTCGATATTGAGCTATAGTAGCAGCATGTTCTTTTTTAGAAATTAGACAAATATAAGTAGTATTAATAGTAGGATCTATTTGGGAGTCCTTAAAAGCCTGATGAAAAAGAACTTTTACAGAATTTCCCACAATATGCCAATATTTTTGGTAAAATACTGGATGTAAGCCATCGGGCCTGGTGCCTTAAAAGGTTGAAACGAATGTAAGACATTGGTAATTTCAACATCTTGAAGAGGTCTATCTAACATTGATTGCTCAATTTGTGTAACTATATTGGAAGGAAAAATGGTTGAACTAACTTTGGAAAAAGACTGTTGCGTAGTAAAAAGGTTAGTATAGTAAGAGGTAATATCATTTTGTATTTTAAGAGGATTTGTAATCCAATTCCCTCCCAAGTCCTGTATAGCAATTATACGATTATTTCGACATCTATTTAAAGTAGTTAAATGGAAAAATTTGGTGTTTACGTTACCATCATTTAGCCAATTTATTCGTGATTTTAATTTCCAGAAGTCTTCTTCTAACTTAAGAATATGATTAAAATCTTGAATAAGTTCAGTTTCTAAACTATGTAGAAATGAACTAGTAGGATAATGAATAGATGCTTGAATACCAGAAAGTCTAGCTAATATCTTCCTTTTACGTTTAAAAATATTTCCAAAAATATTTTTGTTCCAAATTTGAACAAAATCTCTAAAATAAGTTATGGCAGGCATTAGAAGAGTATTTTCCGACCAAGCTTGCTGTATTACAGATTCTAAAGTAGGGTGAGTAGTCCAAATGGATTCAAACCTAAAATTCTTTGTCCTGGGCAATACAAAATGTTGAAGGTCTATTTTTATAGGGCAATGATCCGAATGAGTTCGAGGGAGATGAGTCACTAGAGCATCACAATAATTTGAGGGCCATGCATAGTTTGATAACACACGATCAATTCTTTCTAATATATTAGCAGCATAATGTCTACCATTAGTCCATGTATAACGACTTCCCTTGTACCCTAAATCAGCAAGCATGCAATAATTAAAACAATCTAATAAAGTATTGGCTCTTTTATTATTGATAGGAAGTCCTCCAAATTTATCAGAAGCATGGATAACTTCATTAAAATCAGCCCCTATCAACCAAGGTCCTTTATAGTTTAAAAATACACTTAAGATTATTCCAAAGTGTAAGTCTATTTACTAAATCATTACTAGCATATATTGCACTGAATAAAAAAGTAAAAGGTAATGGACTAACCTGGATATGGCAATGGACTTCCTGAGTGTTTGTAGCAACCTGTGTAACATTTAACAATGAAGCAGTGTAATGACCCGACTCGTCGTTATGGGAGTTATTGCCCCGTTTTATTCATTTAACACTTCTATATGCTTATTTATGTGTTCGGAAAGTTAGAAGCAAATCGGAAGGAATTTAGATAGAAATGAGGTCATATGCCTCTTTATGAAAATGATAGTTTGGAAAAGTCAACTGAATGTTGACCGATTGAGTTAGAGTGCTCGGAATCTGATTCTGATGATTCAACTAGTTTTGGGGGATCATTTATGACTTAGGAGAGCAATCGGAATCGAATTCGGAGGTCCGGTGTAGTTTTAGGCTTGAATTGGCTAAGGTTGAATTTTGGCGAAATCCGAACGGTAGGTGAGATTTTGATCCGGGGCTCGAAATGAAATTTCGAGAGTTGCAGTAGCTTCGTTAGGTGATTTTGGATATGCGTGCAAAATTTTAGGTCATTCGGAGGTGTTTAGGTCGGGTTTTGGATCAAATGTTAGTTTTGGAAGTTTTGAAGAAACTTAGGCTTGAATCCGTGTAAAATGGGTGATTTTGATGTTTACGATGGTGTTTTTATGTTACGAGCAAGTTAGAATGAGGTAATGTGATGTATTGGTGGTTTTGGTTGAGGTCCCGAGGGTCTCGGGATCATTTCGGATGGCCAACGGGCAAGTTTCGATCACAAAAATTTTGCAGAAAATTGCAGACAGTTGTTACTCATGCGATCGCATAGAGAGGATTGCGATCGCATAGAAGAGTCTGAGGGGGCGGATAATTTAACGCTATGCGATCGCGTGAAGGGCATTGCGATTGCAAAGGTTCCAGAATTTTTGAAGTGCGATCGCGTAGGCTTAAGTGCGATCGCGGAGGGTGAAAATGCGGAGCTATGCGATCGCATGGCTAGGCCTGCGATCGTAGAGAAGGGAAATGAGGCCTGGAAAAATTTGCTCTATGCGATCACAATAGTGGGCCTGCGATCGCATAGAAGGAACGCATGTGCAGAAAACAAATTTAATTAAAACCAGTCGCGACCCTAATCAGTTTTTCACTAAATACACTTCGTTTAGAGAGGGTATTAGGTGCTGTGAAGAGAGGAATCGATGGGGTAACATCGGAGGTAAGTTTCTTGACTCAAAAACACAACTTTATGGTAGAATTAACATAAAACTTCATGAATTTGGGTAGAAATTGTGAAGAATTATGGTCTAGGTATTGAAAACGAAAATTTGACTTTTGAAAGGACATTCGAACTCCGATTTCGATAAATTTTATATGCACAGACTCGTGGCGAGATGAGAAACACGTTGGTATGAATTTCAGAATTTTTAGAGCAGCGGGCCCAGGGTCGGGTTTTTCCAACTTAGTGCAATTGTGCGTATTTCGTGTAAATTGAATTGGGTTATGTTTGTTTGACCCGTAATTGACATAATTGCTGTGGTTTGACTAGATTCTACACACGAGGCGGCAAATTCAAAAGGAAAAGGCATCACGGATGAGTCTACGGCCGGCTAGAGGTGAGTAGTTTGTGTATATGGTAGCCTGAGGGTTCGAAACCCTGGCTTAGCACATTGTGACGCTAGTAGGGCGTGGCTCGCACCCCGTGGCAGGTGCGGGGATTGATTGTGATTGGGGATTGAGACTTTGTCCATCCCGAATAAGAGTAACATGATATGTGTGATTGAAAACACACTGTGTTTGATATATTTGTGGGCTGTAAGCCATGTTTGGGGCCTTGTGCCGACCTGCAGTATCCCTCGGGGATAGTTATATATGTGATAGCTCTGTTTGCTTAATCACTAATCTCAGTCCTGGTTTGAAATCATCGTATTAAAATGCTAAGTCACCTGTTTGGAAAATTAAATAAGAATTAAAGCATTTTCATAATTAAATGAACTGGAACCTGGAATTAAATAAATTGAACCGTGTTTGATTCATATGCATGTTGTGGACTGAGGATGGATCGGGATGCACGCTGCAGCGGTTGATATGAGGATCGGGCTGCACGCCGCAGCGGTATTGCGCTTGGGCTGTAGGAGCCCCTCCGTAGTCTGTACACACCCCCTGTGAGCGTCGTCGACGTTAAATGGATCGGGCTACACGCCGTAGCGGTCATGTGCATTGCATTGCATCTCTATCTGTTGAATTATCTGTGATAATTGTGTTGTATTGTTGTTGCTCGTTCGTAGGAGGATCGGACTGTAGTTTAGCTTCAATTTGTGGTATTCTGTGGATTTCCTTCCTTTTTAGCTATTAATATATACTTTTTACTCACTGAGTACTTAGTACTCACCCCTACTCCCTGCACCTTTGTGTGTAGATTCAGGTACATTGGAGGGTTAGACGAGCACTCCAGCTTATATCAGAGTTATTTCGAGTTGCTGAGGTAGCTGCCGGCGTTCGCAGAACCTAGCTTCTCTTTCCATTCAGTTATTACTATATGTTTCAGACTTGAGTATTTCATTCAGTATTTCTATGACTATTCGGTTTTGTTTAGAGGCTCTAGACTGGTAACCCCAGATCTTTTGGGATTGTTATTTCGATGTTCGGCTTCTAGCTATCAGTTAAGCATTTAGCTTTATTGTTGATAATAATATTCAAGTAATTGATTTGAGCTTCATGCTCGGGATGAGAGGGTAAATGGTCAGTCTTGCCTAGCAGTTGTGTTGGGCGCCATCACGACCAGGATTGGGTTCGTGACAAGTTGGTATCAGAGCCCGGGTTACTAGGACTCGCGAGTCATGGGCCAGTTTAGTAGGCTTTCGCGGATCGGTACGTAGACGTCCGTATCTATCCTCGGGAGGCTACAGAACTTTAGGAAAAACTTCACTTTTCTTGGATTCATATGGTGCGGTTTGTGTTATCGTGAAACTAAACTTTTCCATATTCTATTCTCTCACAGATGGCGAGACACGTGCTAGCGGACGTGGGGGACGACCGCCATTGGCACCCAGAGGCCGTGGTCGTGGTAGAGGTAGGGCAGCAGTACCAGCACCTGCTGACCCACCAGCTGACCAGACTCAGGGTCAGATTCCAGCACCGGTGGCCCAGGTTCAGGATCAGGTTCCAGCTGCAGACGCTCCAGCAGCTCAGGTTCAGGCACCGGTAGTTTCTATTGAGATACCGGGTCTTCAGGAGACTTTGGTCCAGAACTGGCTTAGATCAGGTGGTTGTAGCCTCTTCTGCAGCGGCTTCTTCATAGGTAGGGGGAGGAAATTAGACCCCCGTGGCTCACACACCCGAGCGGGTAGTTCAGGGTATTCAGGCACCTGGGGCAGCTCCAGCTCAGCCAGCTGCACTTATTGCACCAGCCCCAGCTTATGTGGTTCCAGTTATGCCTGACGATGAGCAGCGTCGTTTGGAGAGGTTTGACAGGCTACAACCACCGACATTCAGTGGTGCTGAGGGCGAGGATGCCCAGGGATTTCTTGATAAATGTCAGCGTATGCTTCGCAACGCGGATATTCTGGAGTCCAGCGGTGTTGCTTTAACCACCTTTCAGTTCACAGGTCCAGCATTTCAGTGGTGGGAGGATTTTGAGAGGCGTAGGCCCGCTGGGGCAGCGCCTCTCACTTGGCAGTAGTTCTCCACGGTATTTTTGGAGAAATATGTGCCTCAGTCCTAGAGAGAGGAGCTGCGTCGTCAGTTTGAGTGGCTGAAGCAGGGGGATATATCGGTAACTCAGTATGAGTTGAGATTCACACAGCTAGCCCGTCATGCCATGCGGATGATTTCGACGGACATAGAGAGGATCAGGAGATTTATAGATGGTCTTATCTATCCCATCCGTATATTGATGACCAGAGAGAGGGCTTCGGCAGTTACCTTTGAGGAGTTGGTTGATGCTGCCCGTCATATTGAGACAGATCGCCGCAGAGAGCATGAGGAAAGAGAGGCTAAGAGGCCTCGTGGTACTGGTACTTACAGTAGTGCTCTATCTACGGGCCAGTCTCAGCATAGCTGGGGTCGTTCTTTCAGGTCTCCTCAGTCAGGACGTGCAGAGTCCAGTGGAGCTTCAGCAGATCGTGGTTGTCAGGGCCATCAGGGCCATCAGGGTCATCAGGGTCAGCAGGGTCGTCAGTAAAGTTAGCCTGCATTGAGTGCTCTTCCATCTCAGAGCTCTGCTCCTGCTTCTTCAGCACAGGATTCATCTGCAGCGATGGGTCCTCAGCAGTCCCGTTTGGCCATATCAAGAGAGAGTGTCCTCAGTGGCTTCGTAAGCGGTCTCAGCAGAGGGATCAACCCTCGTCTTCTACTCCTATTTCTTCAGCACCAGAATAGTTAGCTAGGAGTGGTGGCCAGGTGGCCAGAGGTCGCCCAAGGGGCAAGGATCGTACTGGCGAAGGCCAAGCTCGTTTCTATGCCCTTCCGGATAGGAAGGACGCTAGTGCCTCAGATGTTGTCATTTCAGGTATTATCTCAGTCTGCCACATGGATGCTTCTGTTTTGTTTGATCTTGGATCCACCTATTCCTATGTTTCTTCATATTTTGCGCATCATTTGGGTATGACCCGTGGTATTCTTGCCTTGCACGTACATATGTCTACTCTAGTGGGTGATATTGTTGTTGTGGATCAGGTATATCAATCCTGTCTTATTACAACTGGGGGTCTGGAGGCCCGAGTTGACTTGTTATTATTAGGCATGGTGTATTTCGATGTGATTTTAGGCATGGATTGGTTATCTCCTTACCATGCGATTCTGGACTGTCATGCCAAGACAGTCATACTAGCTATTCCAGGTAATCCGAGGATCGAGTGGCGTAGCTTGACTGATTATGTATCTGACAGGGTGATTTCCTATATAAAAGCCCAACGAATGATTGGGAAGAGTTGTTTATCTTATTTGGCCTTCATCAGAGATGTTGAGGCTGAGATGCCCAGTCTTGATTCGGTTCCCGTTGTAAGGGATTTCCCGGATGTATTTCCAGCTGAACTGCCGGGCATGCCGCCTGACAGGGATATTGACTTTGGTATTGATTTGGTGCCGGGCACTCAGCCCATTTCTATTCTTCCCTATCGCATGGCACCAGCAGAGTTGAAGGAATTGAAAGAACAACTCTAGGAACTCTTAGATAAGGGGTTCATTCGCCCGACTGTGTCACCCTGGGGTGCACCGGTATTGTTCGTGAAGAAGAAAGATGGCACAATGAGAATGTTCATTGATTACAGGCAGCTGAACAAGGTAACAGTGAAGAATAAGTACCCACCGCCTCGTATTGAGGACTTGTTTGATCAGCTCCAGGGAGCTAGTGTATTCTCTAAGATTGATCTTCGATCGGGCTATCATCAGTTGAAGATTAGGGATTCAGACATTTTGAAAATAGCGTTCAGAACGAGATATGGGCACTATGAATTTTTGGTGATGTCTTTTGGGCTTACTAATGCCCCAACCGCATTCATGCACTTGATGAATAGTGTATTTCGGCCATACCTTGATTCTTTCATGATCGTGTTTATTGATGATATCCTGGTGTATTCACGCGGCCGGGAGGAGCATGCACATCACTTGAGGGTGGTATTGCAGAGGTTGAGAGAAGAAAAGCTTTATGCAAAATTCTCTAAGTGTGAATTCTGGCTTGATACTGTGACTTATCTAGGACATGTAGCGTCCAGTGATGGTATTCGGGTTGATCCACAGATGGTCGAGGTGGTGCAGAATTGGCCCAGACCTTCCTCAGCTACTAAGATTCGGAGTTTCCTCGGCTTGGCAGGTTATTATCGCAGGTTTGTTTAGGGCTTCTCATCTATTGCTTCACCTTTGACAAAGTTGACACAGAAGAATGCTCCATTTGTGTGGTCTGATGAATGTGAGGAGAGCTTTCAGAAGCTCAAGGTGGCTTTAACCACAGCTCCGGTACTTGTGTTGCCATCAACTTCAGGGTCTTATACGGTGTATTGTGATGCTTCCAGAGTTGGGATCGGTTATGTATTGATGTATCAGGGTAGAGTCATTGCATATGCTTCTCGTCAGCTAAATCCCCACGAGAAGAAATACCCTATTCACGATTTAGAGTTAGCTGCTATTGTTCATGCCTTGAAGATTTGGTGGCATTACTTGTATGGTGTATCTTGTGATGTATGTACAGACCACCGTAGCCTTCAACATTTGTTTAAGCAGAAAGATCTCAATTTGAGGCAGCGGAGGTGGCTCGAATTGCTTAAAGACTATGATATTACCATTTTGTACCATCCCGGGAAGGCCAATGTAGTGGCCGATGCATTGAGCCGAAAGACTATTAGTATGGGCAGCTTGGCGTATATTCCAGTTGGGGAGAGACCCCTTGTAGTTGACGCTCAGGTGCTAGCTAATCAGATGGTGAGGCTGGATATTTTTGAGCCCAGTCGGGTTATGGCTTGCGTGGTAGCTCGGTCTTCTTTATATGATCGTATTCGAGAGCGCCAGTATGATGATCTACACTTACTTGTCCTTAAGGACAGAGTTCAGCATGATGATGCCAGAGATGTCACTATTGATAGTGATGGTGTGTTGCGGATGCAGGGTCGGATATGCGTGCCCAATGTTGATGGCCTTCGTAAGATGATATTAGAGGAGTCCCACAGCTCGCGGTATTCTATTTATCCAGGTGCCGCGAAGATGTATCAGGATTTGAGGCAGCATTACTGGTGGAGAAAGATGAAGAAAGATATTGTGAATCATGTGGCACGGTGCCTAAACTGTCAGCAGGTCAAGTATGAGCATCAGAGACCTGGTGGTGTGTTCCAGCGTATTGATATTCCCGAGTGGAAGTGGGAAAGGATCACTATGGACTTTGTTAGTGGACTCCCTTGGACAATGAGAAAGTTTGATTCAGTTTGGGTGGTTGTGGATAGGCTGACCAAGTCAACTCACTTCATTCTAGTGTGTACTACATACTCCTCGGAGCGGTTGGCAGAGATATTCTCTCGCGAGATTGTGAGACTGCATGGAGTTCCCATTTCTATTGTATCAGACAGAGGTACCCAGTTCACTTCTCAGTTCTGAAGGACATTTCAGCGAGAGTTGGGTTCACAGGTAGAGCTGAGCACAACATTTCATCCACAGACGGATGGGCAGTCCGAGCGTACTATTCAGATACTAGAGGACATGTTACGTGCTCGTGTCATTGATTTTGGTAGTTCATGGGCTGACTACTTGCCTCTTGCAGAGTTTGCTTATAATAATAGCTATCAGTCCAGCATTCAAATGGCACCGTATGAAGCTTTATATGGGAGGCGGTGTAGGTCTCCAGTTGGATGGTTTGAGCCCGACGAGACTAGATTGTTGGGGACAAAGTTAGTTCAGGATGCCTTAGACAAGGTGAAGGTGATTCAGGAGAGACTTCGCACAGCTCAGTCGCGTCAGAAGAGTTATGTGGACCGGAAGGTCCGAGATGTGTCTTATTCAGTGGGTGAGAAAGTGTTGCTGAAGGTTTCGCCTCTAAAGGGCGTTATGAGGTTTGGAAAGAAAGGAAAGTTGAGCCCAAGGTTCATTGGACCTTTTGAGGTGCTTAGGAAAGTTGGGGAGGTGGCCAATATGCTTGCTTTGCCACCCAGTTTGTCGGGAGTTCACCTGGTATTCCATGTATCTATGCTCCAGAAGTATGTTGGAAACCCGTCACATGTGTTAGACTTCAGCACGATACAGTTAGATGAGGACTTGACCTATGATGTGGAGCCGGTAGCCATTTTAGGTCGACAGGTTCGTAAGTTGAGATCTAAGGACATAGCTTCAGTGAAAGTGCAGTGGAGAGGTCGTCCCGTGGAGGAAACAACTTGGGAGACCGAGCAGGAGATGCGGAGCAGATATCCACACTTATTTGAGTCTTCATGTATGTTTCTTAACCCGCTCGCACACGAGCGTTTGTTTAAGTTGGGGAGAATGTAACGACCCGACTCGTCGTTACGGGAGTTATCGCCTCGTTTTCTTCATTTAACACTTCTACATGCTTATTTATATGTCTTCGGAAAGTTAGAAGCAAATCGGAAGGAATTTAGATAGAAATGAGGTCATATGCCTATTTATGAAAATGATACTTTGGAAAAGTCAACTGAATGTTGACCAATGATTTAGACAGCTCGGATTTGAATTCTGATGATTCAACTAGTTTCGGGGGATCATTTATAACTTAGGAGAGCAATCGTCGAATTCGGAGGTCCGGTGTAGTTTTAGGCTTGAATTGGCTAAGGTTGAATTTTGGCAAAATCCGAACGGTAGGTGATATTTTGATCCGGGGCTCGGAATGAAATTCTGAAAGTTGCAGTATCTTCATTAGGTGATTTTGGATATGCGTGCAAAATTTCAGGTCATTCGGAGGTGTTTAGGTCGGGTTTTGGATCGAATGTTAGTTTCGGAAGTTTTGAAGAAACTTAGGCTTGAATCTGTGTAAAATGGGTGATTCTGATGTTTACGATGGTGTTTTTATGTTACGAGCAAGTTTGAATGAGGTAATGTGATGTATTGGTGGTTTTGGTTGAGGTCCCGAGGGTCTCGGGATCATTTCGGATGGCCAACGGGCAAGTTTCGATCACAAATATTCTGCAGAAAATTGCAGACAATTGTTACTCTATGCGATCGCATAGAGAGGATTGCGATCGCATAGAAGAGTCTGAGGGGGCGGAGAATTTAACGCTATGCGATCGCATGAAGGGCATTGCGATCGCATAGGTTCCGGAATTTGTGAAGTGCGATCGCGTATGCTTGAGTGCCATCGCGGAGGGTGAAAATGCGGAGCTATGCGATCGCATGGCTAGGCCTGTGATCGCAAAGAAGGGAAATGAGGCCTGGAAAAATTTGCTCTATGCGATCGCAATGGTGGGCCTGCGATCGCATAGAAGGAACGACTGTGCAGAAAACAAATTTAATTAAAACCAGTCGCGACCCTAATCAGATTTTCACTAAATACACTTCGTTTAGAGAGGGTTTTGGGTGCTGTGAAGAGAGGAATCGACTGGGTAACATCGGAGGTAAGTTCTTGACTCAAAAACACAACTTTATGGTAGAATTAACATCAAACTTCATGAATTTGGGTAGAAATTGTGAAGAATTATGGCCTAGGTATTGAAAACAAAAATTTGACTTTTGAAAGGCCATTCGAACTCCGATTTCGATAAATTTTATATGCACGGACTCGTGGCGAGATGAGGAATGTGTTGGTATAAATTTCAGAATTTTTTGAGCAGCGGGCCCGGGGTCGGGTTTTTCCAACTTAGTGCAATTATGCGTATTTCGTGTAAATTGAATTAGGTTATGTTTCTTTGACCCGTAATTGACATAATTGCTGTGGTTTGACTAGTTCTACACACGAGGTGGAAAATTCAAAAGGAAAAGGCATCGCGGACGAGTCTACGGCCGGCTAGAGGTGAGTAGTTTGTGTATATGGTAGCCTGAGGGTTCGAAACCCTGGCTTAGCACATTGTGACGCTAGTAGGGCGTGGCTCGCACCCCGAGGCAGGTACGGGGATTGATTGTGACTGGGGATTGAGACTTCGTCCATCCCGAATAAGAGAAACATGATATGTGTGATTTAAAACACACTGTGTTTGATATATTTGTGGGCTGTAAGCCATGTTTGGGGCCTTGTGCCGACCTGTAGTGTCCATAGGGGATAGTTATATATGTGATAGCTCTGTTTGCTTAATCACTGATCTCAGTCCTGGTTTGAAATCACCGTATTGAAATGCTAAGTCACTTGTTTTGGAAAATTAAATAAGAATTAAAGCATTTTCATAATTAAATGAACTGGAACCTGAAATTAAATAAATTGAACTGTGTATGATTCATATGCATGTTATGGACTGAGGATGGATCGGGCTGCACGCCGCAGCGCTTGAAATGAGGATTGGGATGCATGCCGCAGCGGTATTGCTCTTGGGCTGTAGGAGCCCCTCCAGAGTCTGTACACACCCCCACTGAGCGCCGTCGATGTTAAATGGATCGGGCTACACGCCGTAGCAGTCATGTGCATTGCATTGCATCTCTATCTGTTGAATTATCTGTGATAATTGTGCTGTATTGTTGTTGCTAGTTCGTAGGAGGATCAGACTATAGTTTAGCTTCAATTTGTGGTATTTTATGGATTTCCTGCTTTCAGCTATTAATATATAATTTTTACTCACTGAGTACTTAGTACTCACCCCTACTCTCTGCACCTTTGTGTGCAGATTCAGGTACATAGGAGGGTTAGACGAGCACTCCAGCTTATATCAGAGTTATTTCGAGTTGCTGAGGTAGCTGCCGGTGTTCGCAAAACCTAGCTTCTCTTTCCATTCAGTTGTTACTATATGTTTCAGACTTGAGTATTTCATTCAGTATTTCTATGACTATTCAATTTTGTTTAGAGGCTCTAGACTCGTGACCCCAGATCTTTGGGAGATTATTTAGTTTAGCTTCTAGCTATCAGTTAAGCATTTAGCTTTATTGTCGATAATAATATTCAAGTAATTGATTTGAGCTTCATGCTCGGGATGAGAGCGTAAATGGTCGGGCTTGCCTAGCAGTTGTGTTGGGCGCCATCACGATCGGGATTGGGGTCGTGACAAGCATTCCACAGTATAACTATTCCCCCTATATGACCTATAGCTGGGACTTCGATCATACCAAAAAAATCAAAATCATCCTTAATCACTTGATGAGACTAGGAATGAGTTTCTAACAAAACAACTAGAGCTGGCCTGTTATAATCCAAAAAAAACCTAAAATTTCTTCTAAACTCCACTGATTGACTACCCCTACAGTTCCATATGATGAAATTCATGTGATTGTCATTCGAAGCAAACAATTCAGTACTAGACTGTCCTGGAAGTAGTGACAGAGTTGGAAGAAATAACATGGCATATTTGCCCACTGTTGGATTTGTTGTTGGTCTTAGCCTGAAGGAGGTTGATATGAGGTTTTGGCAACACCTTATGAATATTTTTCATTCGAATTCTTCCTTCTGCACAAAGACCTTGATTCCATTCATGTATGCATAAAGTGGCCTGGTCTCTCTATTGTATGCGATTGCTGCGTCTAATTCTACCTGTAAATTTCGCTCTTGCTCTTCTTGTTCTGGTGGATTGGGAGGGGCTGGTGAAGGAGGAGGAGGAGGTGGTGTTTGGACACGTGGTGTTCCTGGCCTCAACAGTGGAGTAAAGGGTTGAGTCCCCCAATAGGGTTGAATCCATGGAACATTGGGTGTTGGAGGAGGATAAAATGGCATTTTTATTATGTTTGGGTGAAGAGGGGTTTGTTCCCATACTGGAGAAGGTTGAGTCATTTCCTGGAATGGTACTATGTTTGGAGCTTGCATCATTGCCCAGTGATAGCGAGCAAATATCTCCGTTCCCAGTCTCATTCCTTCTGATACTATTTGTGCTAAGTCCCTCGGGTGATTGATAAGAATGGTGACATCTTGTTGGTTCACTTGCATGGTAAAGATTAGGGCATGATCGTGTAATCCCGCCTCCAACCAAGATTCTAGATAAATTGGTGCATGGGGAGTGTGGGCTGTGTATACTACTAAGTTTTGCTCCATCGAGAGATATGGTGGTGGTTGAGAGAAAGGAGTGGGATTGTTGTGAAGTTGATGAGAAGTTTGGTGTGGTGTATTGCGATGGCTTCTTAGATGACTTAGGAAGTTGAAGGGAAACATAGTTTGAATCAGTAGAGTTGTGAGTAGTGGACAAAATAGGAATGTTTATAAGGGTTGTATTAGTGGAATTAGGTAATGTTTGAATGGATATAGTGGCCGGTGGATAAGATTGACATGAAGGTAAATTGTCGGAGTTGTAAAATATGGTGTAGTTTTCATGATTCCCTAGTTGCATGTCATGATTAGCTATATTGGAAGGGGTGGATGTGGAGTTAATGAGGGGAGTAGGAGGTGTAGTGAAAGTGGGAGTATTTTGGTCGTATAGGTCTTGTAGTGCAGACTGTGTTTGGGATTTGGTTTGCATGTGGGAGTTAATGCCGTGTCTCATTGCATGGTTAGTATTAGTATTAGAGGTGGTGTAAAGAGATAAATTTGATTGAACCCCACTTTTATGTACTTGAGTATAGGTTGCATGTTGACCCACAAAATTTTTATCCAATATAATATTAGATAAACACTCATTTTTATTAGGTAACTCATCCGACAATAATACAAACTTATTAGTATTTAACAAATTAGTAGATAAACCATCTTGTTTAGTGATATGATTAACAGAAGACTCAGTATTTTTTAAAGATAAATGAGTAAAAGGAAGATTATTAGGATTAATTAAAAAATGCTTACCAACAGTTCCTTTCCTTACCTCATCAGATTATTTTTGCATGGGACATGAAGGCATTGAAGTTGCATGTCTCTTGGGAAATTGGACTAGTGTAACGATCCGGCCCATCGTTACGGGAATTACCACCCCGTTATGTTGCATTAACATATCTTATGCTCCTATATCAGTGTTAGACGGGTGAGTTAGGTGTGGATTGAATTGAAAATGAAGCAAATAGCATGTTTGAAGAAAGTTTGAATATGGAAAGTCAACCTAGAGTTGACTATTGAGTTAGAGTGCTCGAAATCGGATTCTGATGATTCGACTAGTTTCGGGGGATCATTTATGACTTAGGAGAGCAATCAAAATTGAATTTGGAGGTCCGGTGTAGAAATAGGCTTGAATTTGCTAAGGTTGAATTTTGGCGAAATCCGATCGATAGGTGAGATTTTGATCCGGGAGTCGGAATGGACTTCCAACAGTTGCAGTAGCTCCGTATGTGATTTTGGATATATATGCAAATTTTCAGGTCATTCGGACGTCGTTTGATCGGGTTTTGGGTTGAATGTTAGTTTTGAAAGTTTTGAAGAAACTTAGGCTTGAATCCGTGTGGAAATGGTGATTTTGATGTTTAGGATGGTGTTTTTATGCTTGGAACAAGTTCGTATCGTATTTTGGAGTATGTTGGTGGCTTTGGTTGAGGTCCCGGGGGTCTCGGGATCATTTCGGATGCCTAACGGGCAAGTTTTGATCATGAAGTTGCTGCAAAAAATTGCAGACAGTGATTGCTCTATGCGATCACATAGAGTCATTACGATCGCATAGAAGAGCCTGGAGGGGTGAGAAAAATGTGCTATGCGATCGCATAGCAAGGGGTGCGATCGCATAGGCTTATCAGACTGTGCGTTGCGATCGCATAGCCAGTGCTGCGATCGCAGAGAAGAAAAGATAAGGCCTGGAAGATTGTGCTATGCGATCGCGGAGGTGCATTGCGATCGCATAGAAGGGGAAATTGGCAGGAAAAATTTAACTCTATGCGATCGCATAGGGCCATTGCGATCGCATAGAAGGATTTTGTCTGGCAGTGAAATTAAATTGTAGAACAGAGGCTTACGGGTTCATATACCCAAAACACCATTTTTGAGCCCTAGAGAGAAGAAATCACGGGAAAATGCTGGGAAATCATCGGGTATTCATCGGAGGTAAGTTTCTTGACTCAAAAATATCATTTTATGGTAGAATTAACATCAATCTTCATGAATTTGGGTAGAAAATTGTGAAGGATTGTGGCCTAGATATTGAAAACGAAAATTTGGGTTTTGAAAGGTCAATCGAACTCCGATTTTGGTAAATTTTATATGTATGGACTCGTGGCGAGACGAGGGTTCTGGAAATATGAGTTTCAAAATTTTTCGAGATGTGGGCCCGAGGCTTGGGTTTTGCAAATTTCGTGATTTTTGATATTTTTCGAGTTCTTTCGATTGGGTTATGTTCCATTAGCCTATTTTGATATATTTGTACTGATTTTGACTAGTTTTGACGTGTGTGGATTCCGGTTCGAGGAGCTAAGGCATGAGCTTTCGTCGGTTCGAGGTGGGTAATACTTGTAAATGATGTCCTGAGGGTTAGTAAATCCCGGACTTGCACATCTTAGTGCTGTGTTGAGGTGACTTGCACGCCGGATAACGAGCGTGGGGTAGAGCACCATTGGGGATTGTGACTTGGTCCGTCCCGCGTAATAAATAATAATACCTAATTGTTGAAATGAATTGGACTAATTATCATGTTTGGGCTTCGTGCCGATTATTTGAATCCTTCAGGGATTGGTATCACTGTATTGATAACACTGTGCATATTTTATTCTAAATTTAAGGTTTTAAATGGTATTTTGCTATTCAGCATTCTTATAAGGTTATGAAAAACTTGAAGAAGGTCTTAATAACATTTTTGCTGTGAGCTAATATGATACTGTTGCCCGTAGGGCTTTCTTGATTATTTGTTAGACTGATTGGGGCCGAGGGCCATATGTTAGGGCATGACATTCATGTGAGCATATGCATACACATGCATGGATCAGACTGCACGCCGCAGTGGTATACGGATCGGGCTGCGCGCCGCAACAGGTGTGATATTAATATTGTGCTTGGGCTGTAGGAGCCCCTTCGGAGTCTGAACCCCCACGGTGAGCACGGGTACCCAAATTGGATTGGGCTACACGCCGTAGCGGTCATATGCATTGCATGGCATACATACATTGGTTTACGTGTACTACGTGGCATAACATTTAGCACTCATACATTACTAGCACATATGCATTAGTTGCCTTATTGACCAGATCTCCTGGTGTAAGTTGATAAGGAGTGCTGAGCCCGAGGGGCTGATTTAAGTTTGTATCCAGGTATTGGTATATTATCATGAAAGAAAGTAGCTAAAAATTGAGATTTCTAAATAATCTACTCACATATGCTGAAAAGGAATAAAATGATAGTGTTTTGAAGTTTAATGATAGTTCTGTATTGTGTAGCAAGAGATAGTGCCTTGCGTGGTTTTCTTCCCTTCAGCATTATTTACTTTTATTACCGCTGAGTTGGAAGTACTCACACCCGACTCCGTGCACCTTGTGTGCAGATCTAGGTACATCACAACAGAGCTGATTTTATTGCGGCTCGGGAGTGCTTTTGGACAATCGAGGTAGCTGCCAGCGTTCGCAGGACCTGATTCTACAGTTGTCTGTATTTTTGTTCTGATCATCCCACACTCGTGCATAGTTATATTCACTATTTGCACTTTGTATTCTCTGTAGAGGCTCATGACTCTTGACCCTTCGGTCTATGGGAGTTGGTATGCGTGGGACTTGGTTCCCCTATTTTGATATATCCATCACTGTTATTTTACAATTGATATGCTTAAATGGGATAAGGCGAGCTCATAGGTCTATGATTGTTGTTGCTTGGTCGGGCTGGCCTAGCAGTGTGCTGGGCGCCATCACGATCGGATTTGGGGTCGTGACAACTAGCTTCAGAGCCTAGATTTACTAGGCCTCATGAGTCTTGAGCCGGTTGGTAGAGTCTTGTGGATCGGTATGGGGACGCCTGTACTTATCCTCGGGAGGCTGCGAACCTTTAGGAAACACTTCACACTTCTTGGAATTCTTATCGTGCGTACTTGATTCAGCTTGAGATATAATTTTGAAATTCCTTCCGCACGTCCGTGTACGCATCGAGCGCTCAGTAATATATTTGCCTTGACGGCTTATGATTCCCCAAAACGAGGGGCGAGATATAATCTCTGTGAGTTCATATTGGGCCAGTCAAGATAACTTGAGGCTGGACCTTGTTTATAACTTGAGCATCGAGGTGTTGATTTTGTGAGTGGTGGCAATAGATAGTGTATTGAAGGGTATTTGATATATGATATGATTCGAGCAGGTGCAGTACATGCTCAGGTATAATTGTGATAAGATGATTCGTATAGTATTGAGATTTAATGTTGTTGAAACACATTGTGATGTTTTGTTGAGTTGTGGATGTATTGTTAGAATGGTTTGGTGATTCTCTGGCAGGTGGATAGGCCAAATTACAAAGGAAACTCTGCCGAAATTTTTTGAAAAATTTGGGACTTAGAAATATTTTTGTCACCTAAAGAGTGGGCGTAACTGTTGTGTGTGAATGAATGCAAGAATTGCAAAAGAGTTAATATTTCTGCTGATTCGAATTTCCGCCGAAGCTTGTAAATGACTTGAGTTTAATCTAACTAGAACTTTGTGCCATCATTTGAGTAAGAATGCTATGAGCGGCTAAAAGTGCTTTGATGTATGGCTCCGAGCCAAGTTGGGGAGGTTGTTATTGATTAACTGATTGCACTGTTGTGTGCTATGTTGGTTTTGTCTCTAAGTATGTTGGGAAATTCTGATAAAGGTTATGGTGCTTCATAGATGTGAAGAAATCCTAGGATGATTTGAACTGATGTCGGTAAGGAATGTTCGGTGAATAGAAAAGAGAGATAGCTAAATGCAGCTGTATGTAATCATGTTCTGCGATGTCAGGGTTCTAACAAGGCATGAGTGGTTCTGTTCAATAAGACAGCTGAATTATAATTGAATAAGGGTGAATGACGCTCGAGAAGAGCCTTGCGGTGTTCAGGACTTTGCCTGTAATGGTTAAGTGTCTTAAGGTTGTGTATTTGGTTAAAGATGGTAGTTTCGTTAGAAGGGATCAACACTTGTGTAATGATATGTAAATGATGAGATTCTATGTATCTATATTGGAGAGTAATGATAACGAATTCAAAAATCGCAGGAAGTTCTTCAAAATAAAGTATCGTAGAATGTGGTACTTCTGGGAAACATTGAGAGAGTATTCAGCGGCCTGTGAGCCTTAGACCGTGTAGTTTTGTGTATGAGTCTCGTGTGGTAACATGAGTTGAGATAATGTAGTACTACAGTAAAGGATAATACTAAGTTAAAGAGGATTTAGAAAGGAAATTGAGTAAATGGAGCAACTTGTTAGTAAACTGATAATATCTAGTGGTATGGGGGTATTCTCTTGTTGGATCGATGGTGATGATTGAATTGTTGATGGCATACGAAAAATTTCTGAATGACTTTTGTGGTATGAATGGATGATTGATGTGTGTTAAGTATTCGTACAGTGGAATATGGGATCAGGCATAGTGAATCATGTGTTATATAGGTAATGGAGACTAGAAGTTCTCGTAAACCGCCTATATAGTGGTTGTATATCGTGTGTATCAGCACCGTTTAGCGATCATTGGAAATTGGAAGCCCTAGTGGCTCTCTCTTAGCTTGGTAGGATGAATTTGGGTTATGATACTTGATTGCAGACTAGTTGTTATAAGTCAGGTCGTCTAGAATAATGTGATATGGACTATGTCAGAAATGGCACAAATTGCTTAGCAGAGTGCATCGGAGTATACTCCAGCAGGGTAGTTGTACCCAGGACTAGCGGATGGTTGGTAGGTATTGCTTTGTCAATTGGGCCTTCGTGGCAGATATCAGTGCAAAGGTTTCTACTACTGATTCAGTTCCGGTATTGGGGAACTTTGTAGGATGCGTTTCGCGTGGCCGAGCTTGAAGCTATATATATATATGTTTATTGTAATGAGTAATTTGACTCGGTGTGCATTTCTCTTTGCTAGAGTTTTGCGTGGATCGGGTGGCACGCCGTCACGGGTTATTTGGATCGGGTGGCATGCCACCACAGGTATGGTATCTGGATCGGGTGGCACGCCGCCACGGGTATGTTATTCCGAGCAGGTTGCACGCTGCAACCGCGTGATCTGGAGAATAGTTTTTCCTATAAGTTACTTTTTATACTATACTTCCTAGCTTCTAAGGAATAGTTCGTATTGAGTACCGCTCAGGGAATAGCACATCGGTTGTATCCATTCAAGATTTGATAGCATATATTAAATGTATCACCGCATGTGTGATTGATTGTTTGAGTTCAGACCTAAATACGTGCGTGGCTGACTGTTTGAGCATGATGAGATGACTTGAGGTACTTCTTGGGTAATAGTGTTTGGATGGGATCATAAGTTGTGGCAAAGCCATATGATGTTATGACCTTTCGAGGAGAGTTCAGGTACTCTATTTCTGTAATGTGAGACGGGATCTCAGTCCTATGTTATTATGGAACAGAGGAATTGAATTACAGCCCTGTTGTTGGAGTCAGTTTTCATAATTTGAGTATGTTTAGATGTTTCTATTGGAGCTCATATTGTACTCATCGTGGCTTAGTCCGATGCTGAGGTGTCATATCACCAGTGCGGTGTGTTATAATCGAAATGATCGTTGAAGCCAATAATGAGTGTGGGTATATGTGACTTGAGCTGGTCAGAAAGGTAATACCGAGATATGGCTCCGAATTCTGTTGTAGTATCAATTAAAAGGGAAATGGATTCATGAATGGTTGACCTGAGAGATGGGTTCGATATATCGCGTGTGCGGTTGCCGTTGGCAGGATATGAAGGTGTTGGAATAAGACTCTATCTAATGAAAAAGGTTTTTTCGGTTGGTATTTGGTTATCATGGGAAATTGTTGTGATTAGGGATTATTATCTCGAGTGATTGGGTTGTTTGATACATCATATGATCTCACCCGGAGTAGTGAATATGGGTTATTGCAGTGGATTCGAGTGTATCCTGAGTATAGGCATGAGATTTGCATTTGGCATATGATTTCAGAAAGTACAATGTGATTTATGGTTCAGATGGTTTGTGAAATATTGACTATGTGGTGTTTTCGGACTTATGTGAGATAGGGTGACGTATGATCGCCCGGATATATGCTTGGTAAGGTCATTCGGCTATTGGGTTGCTTCTAGTACAACTCTGAGTCCGCTCGAGGACGAGCGTTTGTTTAAGTTGGGGAGAATGTAACGACCCGGCCCGTTGTTACGGGAATTACCACCCCGTTATGTTGCATTAACATATCTTATGCTTCTATATCAGTGTTAGAACCTATCGGGTGAGTTAGGTGTGGATTGAATTGAAAATGAAGCAAATAGCATGTTTGAAGAAAGTTTGAATATGGAAAGTCAACCTAGAGTTGACTATTGAGTTAGAGTGCTCGGAATCGGATTCTGATGATTCGACTAGTTTCGGGGGATCATTTATGACTTAGTGGAGCGATCGGAATTAAATTTGGAGGTCCGGTGTAGAAATAGGCTTGAATTGGCTAAGGTTGAATTTTGGCGAAATCCGATCGATAGGTGAGATTTTGATCCGGGAGTCGGAATGGAATTCCGACAGTTGCAGTAGCTCCGTTATGTGATTTTGGATATGTCTGCAAATTTTCAGGTCATTCGGACGTCGTTTGATTGGGTTTTGGGTTGAATGTTAGTTTTGAAAGTTTTGAAGAAACTTAGGCTTGAATCCGTGTGGAAATGGTGATTTTGATGTTTAGGATGGTGTTTTTATGCTTGGAACAAGTTTGTATCGTGTTTTGGAGTATGTTGGTGGCTTGGTTGAGGTCCCGGGGGTCTCGGGATCATTTCGGATGCCTAACGGGCAAGTTTTGATCATGAAGTTGCTGCAGAAATTGCAGACGGTGATTGCTCTATGCGATCGCATAGAGTCATTGCGATCGCATAGAAGAGCCTGGAGGGGTGAGAAAAATGTGCTATGCGATCGCATAGCAAGGGGTGCGATCGCATAGGCTTATCGGACTGTACATTGCGATCGCATAACCAGTGCTGCGATCGCAGAGAAGAAAAGATGAGGCCTGGAAGATTGTGCTATGCGATCGCGGAGGTGCATTGCGATCGCATAGAAGGGGAAATTGGAAGGAAAAATTTAACTCTATGCGATCGCATAGGGCCATTGCGATCGCATAGAAGGATTTTGTCTGGCAGTGAAATTAAATTGCAGAACAGAGGCTTACGGGTTCATATACCCAAAACACCATTTTTGAGCCCTAGAGAGAAGAAATCACGGGAAAACGCTGGGAAATCATCGGGTATTCATCAGAGGTAAGTTTCTTGACTCAAAAACATCATTTTATGGTAGAATTAACATCAATCTTCATGAATTTGGATAGAAAATTGTGAAGGATTGTTGCCTAGATATTGAAAACGAAAATTTGGGTTTTGAAAGGCCAATCGAACTCCGATTTTGGTAAATTTTATATGTATGGACTCGTGGCGAGACGAGGGTTCTGGAAATATGAGTTTCGAAATTTTTCGAGATGTAGGCCCGGGGCTCGGGTTTTGCAAATTTCGTGATTTTTGATATTTTTTGAGTTCTTTCGATTGGGTTATGTTCCATTAGCCTATTTTGATATATTTGTACTGATTTTGACTAGTTTTGACGTGCGTGGATGCCGGTTCAAGGAGCTAAGGCGTCGCAAGCATGAGCTTTCGTCAGTTCGAGGTGGGTAATACTTGTAAATGATGTCCTGAGGGTTAGTAAACCCCGGACTTGCACATCTTTGTGCTGTGTTAAGATGACTTGCACGCCGGATAACGGGCGTGGAGTAGAGCACCATTGGGGATTGTGACTTGGTCCGTCCCGAGTAATAAATAATAACACCTAATTGTTGAAATAAATTGGACTAATTATCATGTTTGGGCTTCGTGCCGATTATTTGAATTCTTCAGGGATTGGTATCACTTATCTTGATAACACTGTGCATATTTTATTCTAAATTTAAGGTTTTAAATGGTATTTTGCTATTGAGCATTCTTATAAGGTTATGAAAAACTTGAACAAGGTCTTAATAACATTTTTGCTGTGAACTAATATGATATTGTTGCCCGTAGGGTTTTCTTGATTATTTGTTAGACTGATTGGGGCCGAGGGCCATATGTTAGGGCATGACATTCATATGAGCATATGCATACACATGCATGGATCGGATTGCACGCCGCAGTGGTATATGGATCGGGCTGCGCCCCGCAGCAGGTGTGATATTATTATTGTGCTTGGGCTGTAGGAGCCCCTCCGGAGTCTGAACCCCCACAGTGAGCACGGGTACCCAAATTGGATCGGGCTACACGCCGTAGCGGTCATATGCGTTGCATGGCATACATACATTGGTTTACGTGTACTACGTGGCATAACATTTAGCACTCATACATTACTAGCACATATGCATTAGTTGCCTTATTGACCAGATCTCCTGGTGTAAGTTGATAAGGAGTGCTGAGCCCGAGGGGCTGATTTGAGTGCGGACTTGCACTGTTTGAGTTTGTATCCAGGTATTGGTATATTATCATGAAAGAAAGTAGCTAAAAATTGAGATTTCTAAATAATCTACTCACATATGCTGAAAAGGAATAAAATGATAGTGTTTTGAAGTTTAATGATAGTTCCGTATTGTGTAGCAAGAGATAGTGCCTTGCGTGGTTTTCTTCCCTTCAGCATTATTTACTTTTATTACCGCTGAGTTGGAAGTACTCACACCCGACTCCCTACACCTTGTGTGCAGATCCAGGTACATTACAGTAGAGCTGATTCTATTGCGGCTCGGGAGTGCTTTTGGACAATCGAGGTAGCTGCCAGCGTTCGCAGGACCTGATTCTACAGTTGTCTGTATTTTTGTTCTGATCACCCCACACTTGTGCATAGTTATATTCACTATTTGCACTTTGTATACTCTGTAGAGGCTCATGACTCTTGACCCTTCGGTCTATGAGAGTTGGTATGCGTGGGACTTGGTTCCCCTGTTTTGATATATCCATCACTGTTATTTTACAATTGATATGCTTAAATGGGATAAGGCGAGCTCATAGCTCTATGATTGTTGTTGCTTGGTCGGGCTGGCCTAGCAGTGTGCTGGGCGCCATCACGAGCGGATTTAGGGTCGTGACAACTAGCTTCCAAGGTTCATGTTCATCTTTTGAAGAGTCTTGTTTGTTCTGATTAATTTGAATATTACCAGATGAAGGAGTTTCCTTCTCTAGGGATGGACATGTTTTTGATTGTGACCCATACAACCACATGTAATACATAGTAAATTCAAACCCTCATACAGAACAGTTTGTTTATGATCACCAATGTATAAATGAGTTTTTAATGGCTGATTTAACAAAACCTCAACACATAGTCTAGCATATTACCCTCGAGTAGTAATAGAAGTGCAAATATCCGTGGATAAAAATTTACCTACTTTTTGTCCCAGCTTCTTCAAAATATGATAATCATAGAATTCCATAGGTAATTCCGGCAAACGCAACCACAAAGCTGAAGATGATAGTTGTGTTGTTGAAGCTTTAAATTTTGGCTCCCATTGCCGGACAAATAAGAAATGATTTAGAACAAACCAAGGACCTCCTTGTAAATCATGAATTTTATTTTCCTCCTTTTGAAATTTTAGGAGAAAAAATCAGACCCTCAGTCTATTAATGGGAGATTTTCCGCAGGTTTCCACAGTGCATACACCTTCTATCTAAGTAATTGATGCTCCACTTTACGACCAAATACTTTGATAATTACAGCATATTCCCAAGTCTTATAAAGCCTATGTTTTTCCTCCACAGATAGAGGAATGAAATTTGAAGAATCAGTAGGTGCCTCTAACTCATCAGTGTATTCTAAATTATCAGTGCTTAAATTTGCAGGATTATTGAGGGGTATTTGGGAGTTGTGAGTATTTAATGTTTGGAGGTATGATTTTGGTGATTGCTAGATTTAACCAATTGTTGTGGTTGGTCTATATTCATGGCAGAAATCATAGTAATAGATGTAGGTATTTCGTGTATTGATGATGTTTGAGAATTAATGATGTTAGGTGGTTTTGGAGGAATGGTAGTTGAAGGGTGGTATTGTTGAGATGTTGGGAGAGTTTTTTCTTCCATTTTAGAAAAATCTTTAGATTTCCCTTTTTTAAATGTTCCAACTCTCTTCAACTCTCCATGCTACCTGTTTTTTTTCTTTTTCTTTCTACCCTCCAAAGCTCACCAGGCTCCTCCCCTTTTATAAACTTCAGACCTGTCTTTATCCTCAATTTCAGGCACCTTAAGTGAGCATTTTAGTTAGTGCCAAATCCACTATCAATATCCCTTTTCATTTTTAAACTATCCACTATCTTAGTGCCATTGCCACTAATAGCTTATCTTCTCAATTTTTAATCAACTTCCACTAAGCTAGTGCCTTCTTATTTTAAAAGAGCTAACGTACCTCCTATCCAACTATCATGCCACCTAAATTAATTATCTACTTCTGTTGATTACCCCTTAGATTTATTAGCAGCCCTTAAATTACCCCCCTCCTATACATTCAGGCAAGATCTTCTCAATGATCCTCATTGATATAAGTAAGAGACATATTTACTATTCTAAGAGATAATCTCACAACAACTCGAAAAATATAAAAATACATAAGTATCAGCTATACAAGAAAACATGAGCAGCAAATTATACGGATTGAATAATCGACAACTTCCTAAACAAACAAATTCAAACAAGCATTTCTTCGCCTTTTTTTTGTGAGCCAGATGAGTGATTAGAAGCTAGAGAAACAATGCGACAAAACTAACAATTAGTACTGAGCATACAAGTAAACCAACTAAATGAAATAAATTTTCAAGAAAATTTACTTCATTCGCACTACTTTTATAAAGAACAGAGGCATGTAGTAATCTACTGAGCTTTATAATTATCCTTTGCACTTGTTTTACGATGCAATAACACATATATTAGAGCAAACGACTTCAACATATAATCGTGATCACATAAATCTTATAAACCCAACATTACACCATACAAGATATCGACAACTCTAAGAGAAAATATTTTTAGTAACTCCATATTAACAAACAAACAATAAGCTCTGCATCCAAACTCTATTCGTAACATGCCAAAGAATGACTGAAAAAATGAACAAAACAAAAATTACGAAGGACCATTGAACAACATATTGACTGTAATTGAGAATTTGTGACAAAATTGTAGAGACTCAAACATGTCTACGAATCGGAGATGTGAATTTCATGGTTAATAGATTTGTGACAACTTGAACGCTAGCAAATTCTAATAGCATAATCGATGAACACCAAATTTAGAATACCATTCAATAGAATAATCTTACAAATACCAAATCAGTCCCTATAATTCAACCTCTACTACTCTTATTACACTTTCAAACATATCAAAACATAGTAAGGAACCGGAAAAGTACCAGAAGACAACCACAACCGGAACAGGGGCCCGACGACCATAAATAGAATCACGAATGGCAACAGAACCCGACCACGTGCTAAAAATCTTGAGTTGGTGCTTTGACGGGTTCTGAGGCCGTTTAATTGCGTTTCAGAACTGGAATTTTGGGTCAGTTCTTCATGGGTTTTCCGGCGCGCTGTGACGAATGGGAAGAAGATGAAGATGGGGGTTGGTTTGGTGGTCGTTGGATTTTCAAATGGTGATGGTGTGAAGTATATGACGTTGGGGGGCTGGGTCATTTGGTTGAGTCGGTGATGAAGAGAAGGGGAGGAGGGGGCGTCTGATTAGGGTTGAAGGAGATGGGGGAAAATGAAAACAATTAGGAGCAGGTCGGGTCGAGTTGTGGGTTGGGGCGTAGGTATGGGGGGTCTGTTTGGACCATGGGCTTGCTTGATTTACTGGAAATTGACCCAAACCGAATTTCTCCTTGCTATTTTTTGCTCTCTTCTTTTATTTTCTAATTTCAAAACAAAAAATCCTAGATTAAATTATAAAACTAAAATTATCTTAAAAAAAATACAAATTGAATCTCAATAATAATTATCACACAAAATTAACATACCAAATTAAAAACAAAATTACACGATTGGACATTAAATGGTAAAAATGCAAAAAATACATTATTTTGTAATTTTTTTATTTTCGTAAAACAAACTTAATTACTCCTAATTGTAAACTTAAATTTTAAATGCAAATCCAGCATATTTTTGTATTTTTATTTATTTAAACAAATAAATTAGAACACACAAATGCAAACAATAAGAGAAAAATAACATAAAATCCACAAATATTGCAAACAATACAAAACTCTTTTATTTTGAATTTTTGGGAGTAATTCTCATATAGGGCAAAATCCACGTGCTCACAGCTGCCCCTCTTTGCCCGGAAACACGAAGAGTTTTTGTGCAAAGATAAGTGAGCGGATACGAACAATTTTTGCCCGTTTTGAGTATTCCATATGAAGCATTATTTCAAAAATTTGACCGAACCTTTTCTTCAAAAGGTCTCCTTCATATCCTTGGCTAAAAGGGAATCAGGTCAATGTAGTTCGGGAAGTTTTGGTAGCTGGGACTACCGTGGAACTGTGGTTTTACTGTCACTGCTGTTGCTGCTGCTGCTTACCAACCTCCTTATTACACCATGGTAAAAAGAAATAAGAAGCTAGACTAAACTAGTTTATGAATTACAAAATCTTATCTAGATCTTTAACAACTCTTGTGTCTCTTGTTGATTTGCATCTCTTTCGATGTTTCTTCATTTATGACTTGGCTCGTCGGCTTATTTTGATCATCGAAATTGAACCGCCTATTTTTTTCTTGTGAGCTTTGAATTATTTTTCTTTAAAGCTTGAAATTGCCTTCTTCTGACCCTTGTTGTCTTCCTATTGATTTCTGACTTTTGATTTACGTTGGGTACTTGTGTTATCTCTTCCACTTTCCCAGTGGGTTACGACTTCCTGAATTAAATGGGTATGACTTTTAGCTCTCTCGGCGGGCTCCCATCTTCAACAAACTTAGAGAAATAAGACGCATTCCGTTCTTCAGGCGGGCACCTGACTTCAAACTCCAAAACAAATCGCCATTCCATTCTTCAGGTGGGCACCTCAAACAACAAACTCCGAAAATAAATCGCCATTCCATTCTTCAGGTGGGCACCTGACTTCAACAACAAACTCCGAAAATAAATTGCCGTTCCATTCTTCAGGCGGTCACCTGATTTCAAACAGTAAACTCTGAAAATAAATTTCCGTTCCATTCCTCAGGCGGGCATCTGACTTCAACAATGAACTCCAAATATAAATTGCCATTCCATTCTTCAGGCGGGCACCTGACTTCATTAGTGATTCCTGAAATAAATCGCCAGTCTATTCTTCAGGCGGGCACCTGACTTCAATAATGAACTCCGAAAATAAATTGCCGTTCCATTTTTCAAACGGGCACCTGACTTCAACAATGAAACAACAAACTCCAAAAATAAATTGTCGTTCTATTCTTTAGGCGGGGCACCCGACTTCAACAACAAAATCCAAAAAAAAATTGCCATTCCATTCTTCAGGCGGGCACCTAACTTCAAACAATAAACTCCGAAAATAAATTGCCGTTCCATTCTTCTGGCGGGCACCTGACTTCAGCAATGAACTCCGAAAATTTTTCAGGCGGGCACTTGACTTCAACAATGATTCCTGAAATAAATCGCCATTCCATTCTTCAGGCGGGCACCTGACTTCAATAATGATTTTCACTTGCATTCTAGTAGTGTTGTCTCCCTTCTCAATTGCTGGGGATAATACTGCTGGAATTATTTACTTGCTTGCTGGGGTAATACTATTAGGGGGGATCTTCCTTATTCCCTTCCTTTTATATTTTCCTCAAAACTTTCGTTTTCTCTTAAGACTGCTGGGGATTAAAATGTTATCAGTTGGGGATTAACCTGTGGAAGATAACACTACTGGAGCATCCCTTTTCTTCTTTCCTCTTTCAAAAATTCCTTCGAATTGGTACTTTATTTCTTTGAAAAAATGCTGGGGATGACATTAACCTTTTCCTCTTTCCGTCCTATGCTTCATCCTTTTGTTCCGTCTGCTGAGGATACAACTTCAAAACTTTGTTATTTTCCTTATTTCAACACTGCTGGGGATAACGCTAGTTCAAAGACCAATTATCCTTAAAATTCGGGTTATCTTGCTTCTCTCCAGATTGCTTTTCTCCAAAACTTTGCATTGCCTTTTTTTCCATAAATTGTTGGGAATTCCATTTCCTTCACAACCTTGTGTTATCTTCTATCTTCCTTAACTGGGTATTTGATTCAAGAAAATTTTCGCAATGAGGGAAAATTTTCTGCCCCAGTTTGATAATCTTCTTTGTGGCTTGTCTTTCCTTCACTAATAACCTTTCCTTTTCCTGCCTCAAATCAAAGAAAAATTCATTAGTTTAAAATGTGGCGGGTGGTCATGCCACTCCTGCTGAGGATGGTTTTTCCTTTTCTCTTTTCCTTGATCTGCGCTCCCTGAACTTGTTGAGGAATCCTGTTATTTGCTGTGGATGATATTCTTGCTGTGGATGATTTTTTTTCTTTTCTTTTTCCTTCTTTGCTCTGTGTTGTCCGACCCTCTCGGTCGATAATTAACTCGGGAAGCTCCTTCTTCCCGATGATCATTATTGACGCAATTCCTCCACTATTGTTTTCCAACCTACTCCGTACTGCCTCCAAAGCTTCAGAACAACCTATCATTTTGGTCCTACAACAAAATATCTTTTCGTCTTATTACCTTATCTTGTGCCTACTCACATTTTGCTTTACACTGTTTTTGCGACTGGTAGTAAGCTCTGAAAAATTCCTTCTAAAAAACAAACTGTTGAAGAGAAAGTCTTTAAACAAAGAAAAATGAAAAAATGATGAATGCAAAAACAAAAAAGAAAAGCCTTTCTGAACAAATGTTGGGAATAATAAAAGGAAAAGAACTTATTTGAATGGTACAACCGATCCAATGATCATGTCGTGCATTTTTGGATTAATCAACCCAGTCTAATCTGTATCAATCAATTTTCCGATGGCCTCATATTGCTGGGAATAAATAGGCGTCTGATTCTTTGTTGGATACTTTGAAACAATCTTATCTCGCCATCTCATAGTGCCCTTCGAGGGGTTTTCACTAATGAGACTCTCTCATTTTTCTCAAACTCCCGTCACCTTATGGTCCTGTGAAGGTTTTCACCGTAAGACTCTCTCGTTTTGTTTCTCTCAGCTTTCGTCACCTTATGGTGCCCGTGAGGGTTTTCACCGTTAAGACTCTCTTGTTTTGTTTCTTTCTTTTCTGGGGATTCCCTTGGCTACCAACTTCTTCAGCTCGTGATCCTTATTCAATAGGGGATCAGGGTGTTATTCTCAGCTTTCCTTTGTATGAATCAGCACCTTTTGGATACTGATCAGGAGGTCTTTTTTGGACATCAATACGGTGTTTTGTGTGTGGGATAAAGGGACAGATATAACCTTAATGGGTAGCTTACAACTTTTGGAATCACACTTTCTAAAAAAAACATAACTTCTGTCCCAGTTTTATTGCTTGGTAAATCTTTGATTTTTGTTATACTATGATCGAGCCGTGAGGCGCCTACGTATCCTCTTTGAGGAATTAGGTCGAACGTAATTCATTATATTCCTTTATTTCTTGTGACTTTCCTTTGTTTTCTTTTCTATTTTATTATATCTTTTTTTCTTTTTTTTCCACTCATTTTTCATTATTCGTTTTCATTAATGATTCCAAGAGAGGGATACAAAAGAATGGGTAAGGCTCAAAAAGGGGGAAAGCAAGGGTTAAAAATATTTGGATAGAAGAAAGAATTGCCTCCGCAATTTTATTATCTGATAAACACCAAGTACAAACAAACAAATTAACCAAAGTTATAATTAAGGAAATTACACGTAATATCTCTTGACCGCATCAGAATTGATATCCATGTCAATGCATCTTCCTTCGCATCTGTTAGACATAAAGCACCATTGGACAAAGGTCACAATATACGGCCCTTGCCAGTTCGGGGCGAACTTGCCTTTTGCTTCGGCCTGATGTGGCAAGATTCGCTTCAGCACCTGTTGTCCCACTTCAAACT
The DNA here is from genome assembly GCA_032618575.1 of Nicotiana noctiflora. Lineage (NCBI taxonomy): Eukaryota > Viridiplantae > Streptophyta > Magnoliopsida > Solanales > Solanaceae > Nicotiana > Nicotiana noctiflora. Next base: position 149,489 of record JASVEL010001790.1, read on the forward strand.
TCCTAGGATGCACCTTTTTATTATACGCTCTTTCCATTCTCTTTTGATACAATTGGCCATGACATACTGCTGCCAATCTCTTCTCATCAATTAAGCTCAACTGCTCCAATAGGGCTTTGACCCATTCATCGTCGTGAATTTCAGTTTCTGCGACAATTTGGAGCGATGGAATTTCAACTTCTGCTGGGATCACTTCTTCAGCTCCGTACACCAACAAATAAGGAGTTGCACCTACTGAAGTTCGAACAGTAGTGCGATAACCCAACAATGCAAATGGTAGCTTTTCATGCCATTGCCTGGATCCTTCTACCATCTTCCTCAATATCTTCTTTATATTTTTGTTGGCTGCCTCAACTGCTCCATTGGCCTTGGGACGATATGGTGTTGAATTACGGTGTGTAATCTTAAACTGTTGACATACTTCTTTCATCAAACCACTATTAAGATTGGCACAATTATCCGTGATGATCACCTTTGAGATCCCAAATCTACAAATGATATGGAAATGCACAAAATCCACCAGCACTTTCTTGGTCACTGACTTGAATGTTTTAGCTTAAACCCATTTGGTGAAATAGTGAATTGTTACCAGAATGAACCTATGGCCATTGGAAGCTGCCGGCTCGATAGGTTTGATGACATCCATAACCCAGGCAACAAATGGCCATGGAGCTGACATTGTATGCATTTCTATCGATAGAGAATGAATCAGATCTCCATGTATCTGACTCTGATGGCATTTTCGCGCGAAACTGATGCAGTCACGTTCCATAGTGAGCCAATAATATCCTGCTTGCAGAATCTTCTTAGCCAATACGTAACCACTCATATGGGGTCCACATACTCCAACATGTACCTCTGTTATTACTGTCATGGCTTGATTAGCATCCATACATCTCCGCAAACCTAAATCTGGCGTTCTTTTGTAGAGCACTCCTCCACTAAGGAAAAATCCATTTGCAAATCGTCGAATGGCTCTCTTTTGATCTCCATTTGCCTGCTCTGGGTATATCCCCATCCTAAGGTATTCTTTGACATCATAAAACCATGGCTCGCTCTACTATATTGCAATAAGCATGTTGATCCCGAATCTGAATATGTAACGGGTCAACATGAATCTTGTCCGGGTGATGCAACATCGACGCTAGAGTAGCCAAAGCATCGGCAACCTCATTATGCATTCTTGGGATATCTCTGAACTCCACTAATCGGAATCACTTAATCAGGTCATGCAAACATTCACTATATGGTATAAGCTTCAAATCCCTTGTTTCCTATTCACCTTGGACCTGATGTACCAGAAGGTCCGAGTCTCCCAAGACCAAGACGTCCTGGACATCCATGTCTACAGCCAACCGTAAACCCAAAGTGCATGCTTCATATTCAGCCATGTTGTTGGTACAATAGAATTGTAGATGAGCTGTAAAAAGATAATGATGTCGTGTTTCAGAAATAAGTACTGCTCCTATTCCAACTCCTTTTGCATTCGCAGCTCCGTCAAAGAAAATTTTCCATCCTGGTTCCTTAGTCAGTTCCAATTCATCAACATGCAACACTTCTTCATCAGGAAAATACGTCCTTAAAGGTTCGTATTCATCATTAACAGGATTCTCAGCTAAGTGATCGGCTAACGCTTGGGCTTTCATAGCCGTCCTCGTCACATAGATGATGTCGAATTCTGTAAGTAATATTTGCCATTTTGCTAACCTCCCTGTGGGCATGGGTTTCCGAAAAATGTACTTTAACAGATCCAAGCGCGAAATAAGATAAGTAGTGTAGGACGACAGATAATGCTTCAGCTTCTGAGCTACCCAAGTTAGGACACAACACGTCCTCTCAAGTTGAGTGTACTTAACCTCGTAAACCGTGAACTTTTTGCTGAGATAATAGATGGCATGTTCTTTCCTGCCAGTGATGTCATGTTGCCCCAATACGCAGCCAAATGATTTATCCAAAACTGTTAGATAAAGAATCTGAGGTCTCCCGGGTTCCGGTGGAACCAACACAGGTGGGTTTGACAAATACTCCTTTATTTTATCAAAACCTCTTGGCATTATTCAGTCCATTTAACTGCAGCATCCTTCTTCAATAGGCTGAAAATAGGTTCACATGTCGATGTAAGCTGAGCAATGAATCGGCTGATGTAGTTTAATCTTCCTAGAAGACTCATTACTTCGGTCATGTTCTTCGATGCTGGAAATTCTTGGATGGACTTGATCTTTGATGGGTCCAACTCAATGCCTCGTCAACTGACAATGAATCCTAACATTTTTCCCGATAGAACACCAAATGCACATTTGGCCGGGTTGAGCTTAATGTCGTATCTCCGAAGTCTTTGAAAAAACTTCCTTAGGTCCGCTACGTGGTCCACCTGACGCTTGGATTTTATGATCCATCATCTACATACACCTCAATCTCTTTGTGTATCATGTCATGAAACACAGTAGTCATTGCTCTCATGTATGTTGCCCCAACGTTCTTCAAACCAAATGGCATTACCCGATAGCAATAAGTTCCCGATGGAGTGATGAAAGCTGTCTTTTCTGCATCTTCTTCATCCATTATGATCTGATGATACCCAGTAAAATAATCCACGAAAGACCGAATCTCACACCCAGCACAATTGTCGATCAAAATATGGATGTTGGGCAATGGAAAGTTATCTTTTGGGCTTGCCCTATTAAGGTTGCGATAGTCAAGGCATACTCCGATCTTTCCATACCGGCACAATGTTAGCCAACCATTCTTGATATCTAGTGACCCGAATAACCTTTGCGTCCAATTTCTTGGTTATTTCTTCCTTAATCTTCACACTCATATATGTTTTTAATTTTCTCAATTTCTGTTTGACGGGAGGAAATGCTGAATCAGTGGGTAATTTATGAACCACTAAATTAGTGCTCAGACCAGGCATGTTGTCGTACGACCATGCAAAAACATCTTTAAACTCAACAAGTGTTTTGATTAATTTTTCCTTGAGGTTTGCTTCAACATGGATGCTTATTTTGGTTTCTCTAATGTCATCTGCGTCTCCCAGATTGCGGCTTCTGTATCATTTAGATTGGGTTTGGGCTTTTCTTCAAAGTGACTCAATTTTTTGCTCATTTCTTCTAAGGCTTCATCTTCGTCGTATTCTGATTCACTCTCATCGTTTCTTATTTCTTGCATTATATTTTTCGAACCAAATTGATTTTCTAGACTGGGTTGAAGATTCCTTATGCATGCCATATCATTAAGATCAGTGGAAAAAATGCTATTCAGAAAAGTAAAAGGACGAACAAAAAAAATCAGAAATAATGGGAGCAAAAATTTTGATTCATTGAGAAAAAAAGTACAAGATACTAGGGTTTGCACACTTTAAAAAGAAAACTTGAAAACAAAATAAACTGGACTACAACCCTGAAATAATCCCAAACAAACTTGAAGGAAAATCAAAGCAAACTACCAAGACTCTTTTTGGGTGGGAATAGGAGTAGCCTTCCAATTATTCAGTTTTGTTTTTTGGCCCTACAAATTGTATTTCAGCGTGACTAGGCCCTTCTCCATCTTCTATCATGTTCACATTAGTGAACAGATTTTCAAACCTTCTCAGAAATTCCTCATCTGGTTCGACCGTAAGACTGGAAATCTTTGTTGCTGGACGTCTTCTGGATTTTGACTTAACAAAAGATCTGGAAAGGCACGGGACTGGCTTTGGAAGTACCCATGTCTTCTGCTTAATCTTCTTAGCTCGTCGGATGTCTTCCGCTGTAGGTTCAAATCCCAAATTGAAAGTACCCACATTTTCCGACAATGAGAAAGGTTGTTTGATACCTTACAGAGATGCACCCAAACCCTTTCCGGGCACAAAGCCATTTCCCAACATTTCGCAGGCGACCATGACATATGCGGAGTTCATCTTGGTATTTGAAGTGTATTCTCCCTCCGGAACTTTCTTGACAGATACCGCGTCACAAACTTGGTATACCCATGGCCTGACGCAATCCTCTACTTCAACAAAGGGCACAATAGTGCCGTTCAGGGAATGCGGTTTGTTTTCTCCATGAACCACAATCTCTTGTCGGTCCTACTCAAACTTGACCAACTGGTGCAGGGTAGACGGAACTACCTTTGCAGCATGAATCCAGGGTCGTCCTATCAAAAGGTTGTATGAGACTACCATATCTAACACTTGGAATTCCATGTTAAATTCCACAGGCCCGATTGTCAGCTCCAACACTATGTCCTCGACTGATGCTTTACCTCCTCCATCGAAACCCCGAACACAGATGTTGTTCTTGCGTACCCTATTGAAATCCACTTTTAGTTTGTCCAACATAGAAAGAGGACAAATGTGTGCGTTGGATCCGTTGTCAACCAAGACTCCGGTAACCACAGACTTCTCACATTTTACCGTAAGATAAAGAGCTTTGTTGTGCATGATACCTTCTTCAGGTAACTCGTTATCAGTGAAAGTAACCCTCTTTACCTCAAATATCCTGTTTGTAATCTTCTTTACGTGACTGACAGAGATCTTATCAGGTACATAGGCCTCATTCAGGATTTTATCAAGGCTTGCCGATGTTCGTCAGAGTGGATAAGTAATGACAGTAAAGAAATTTGAGCCGGAGTTTTCTTGAGCTGCTCTAGGATGGAATAATCATGCAACTTCATCTTCTTTAAAAACTCTTTTGATTCTTCGTCGGTCACAGATTTCTTTACTGTTGCCGGGCCGGCCTTCCTTAATTCTGCAGGAACGAAACATCTCCCTGAGCGGGTCAACCCTTGTGCTTCACAAACTTCTTCCTTGACCTCTTTTCCCTTATAGGTCACTGTTACCTGGTCATAGTTCCACGGGATACTTTGTTGTCAACTATTGGTAACTGAATTGCTGGCTTGATGATGATGGGATCTATGCGAGCACCTTCTACAGTCAGAATAGGTTTGATTGTTGCTCTCAGTACAACTATCTTCACCTCTCCTGGTTTTGTCCATATTTTGCATGTGGACTCCCTCATCACTGCTGGTTTATTATGGCCCCCCTTCTCATTGATGAGTGATTTGTCATCAATTGGTCCATTTGCTGTCCTGCTTCCACTTGACCTGACCATCATTGCAGTTTGAAGGGCTTTTTCATACCCCTCTTCTGCTTGTACATTGGTCTCATGATGGGTTGGGAGTGGATTTTGGTTGATGTTAGGTTCTGTCGGGGTCTGCACCTCAATTCGACGAGTGTCGATAAGCTCCTGGATAACTGTTTTTAATTTCGAACACTTCTCTGTATCATGCCCCAGGGCATCCTGAACAGTATTCACAACTCACTATATGATCAAGATTCCTTGGAGGGTGGTTCGGCAATTTGGCCTCGACTGGATTCAACAATCCCACCTACTTCAACCGAGGAAATAAACTGGTGTAAGACTCTCCCAAGGGAGTGAAAGTCTTTGGCTTTGGTGTTCTCTCATTTCTGAAAGCTTGGTTTGGACGGAATCACGTGCCATTGGAGTTTCTGTATTCTCTTGGGGGTGGGTAGTTATTTTGTGGGGTTGGTGCACGCCATGGTGCTTGAACGGGAGGTTGAGCATATGTTTGGGCATGGTGGCGGAAAAATGAGGATCGAGTGCTGGGTAATAATGTTGTAGGTGGCTATATGGAGTATGGAAGTAATTTTGTTGGTGGGGTTGGGGTTGATTATAGTGGGGTGCAGGGCCTCTGGATCCGAACCAAGCTCTGGACTCAACTGCTGTGACACCTTCTTTTCGTTTCTTCCCGAGCACTCATCTAGTGCCACTCTGGATGGCTTGAGTGGTTGCTATCAATACTGAATAACTCACGATTTTGTTAGATTTCAAGCCTTTTTCAATCATGGCTCCCATCTTTATGACTTCATTAAATGATTTACCCACGGACGTCACTAGGTGACCGAAGTAGGTTGGTTCCAATGTTTGCAAGAACTAATCTACCATTTCATTCCCTCATTGGAGGATCCACTCTTGCTGCTTGTTCCCTCCAACGGAACCCTAATTCTCTTAAGCTCTCCATGGGCTTCTTTTCTAGCTTCAACAGTGATAGGCGATCAGGGACTATTTCGAGGTTATACTGGAAATGGCCAATGAATGCCTGCGCTAGGTCATCCCATGTGAACCACCTACCAGGATCTTGCCTTGTTTACCATTCTAGCGCCGACCCTCCCAAGCTCTGACAGAAATAAGCTATCAATAATTCATCTCTCCCTCCTGCTCCATTCATTTTGTTGCAGAAACCTCGAAGGTGCGCCACCGGGTCACCATGCCCTTCGTACAAATCAAATTTGGGCATTTTGAACCTTGCGGGCAGCTGAACATCAGGAAAAGGGCACAAATCTTTTTAGGCAACACTAACTTGGTTGCCTAAACCATGTATATTCCTGAAGGATCGCTTCATGCTCTTGACTTTCCGAATGACTTCCTCATGTTCTGGATTCTGGAGTTGCTTTTCCGGTTTTGCTGGGTTGTCCTAGTGAGGGGTGTAGGAGTGTGGTTCAGGAGCCTTAAAAGTAGGCTCGGGAGAATATCAATGGTTGTCGTGAATCTGAAATAGTAGCTCACTGGATGATTTTTTTAACATGGTGGGTGGAGGTGCCAAGAAAACAAGGATAACTGGTGGGGGAGGATTTTGTTTGGGTGGTGGAGTTTGGGAAGTGTAAGGGGCTTTCCCTTGGTAATATTAGTAGATTGGGGCACTTGCTGATGGATCAGTGGTTGGACATTCCGGAGCCTGTGGTGATGCACATATAGCAGTAGTGGGAAGGATAGGTGATGGCTGTCCCCCGACCCAGGCTAGGTGCATCTCTGTTATTTGTTGTCTTAACCTATCCATTTCCTCTTTCATTGTCTGCATCTTTGACTTCTCTTCTTCAACGCTTTTATCTAAACTAGACATGCTCTTTGGGATTGGACCTTTTGATCTTGTATAGTAATGGTAATTGACCAGTACGCTCTAACAAGCTAACTGCTAAAAATCTCTGGAAATGCAACAAACTTGTTAGTTTTCAGAGTTTAACAGATATGTTATTGCACGTTGGGATGCAATGTACCTAGGAAATTTAACCATTTCTATCATGTCTTTGCTTCTTACCACATGCGTCATCCCGACTTTTTATCAGTTGTGCATCTCTTTTTCTTTCTTTTTTTCATTTTCCCTTTTCTTTTCCTTGTTTTAAGGTGGTCGTATCTTATGTGGATTGCCTACGTATCATGACCCTGCATGAATCAGACCAAGCGTAGTTCTGGTGTAAAATAAAAGCTCAAAATTTAGGAATTTTTTATTTATTAAAAACATTGCGATTACAAACCAGCTATAAAAAATGCAGAATTCACAATACCAACATGATTTATTATGAGAAGAAAAAAGGTGGAAGACAACAGACTCTTAAGACAACAAGAAAAAACTTGAACTAGGGGTACATTAAGGCTTTGAGTTTTGGTGCCTGCGTGGCGTCATTCGGCCTTTCCGCGGGCTTTGGCGCAAGGTCCCTATGCAAGCTTCTCAATTCATCCATGATTTGATGGACGTAGCCCATGAATGAAGTAACGAGGTTAGGACGGGGCATTTGCTCATATGCTAGGCACCTCATTGTGATGTAGTGCCCAATCTATCCAATTCTACCCCTGACCCTATCATTTTCAATAAGCAGTCGCTCTATTTGCTGATTTTTTGCTCCCAATACCAGAGCGTTGTGGAAGAGTTGATCTTGAAGTTCCTGCATCTGCTTTTCCATTCGTGCCATTAAGTCATGACATCATTTTTGATTGACCCTAAAGTTTCTGGCTTGCCTGGATTGGCGTCCTTCAAGGGTGGATATTGTATCTCATAATATAGAGATGTTTCCTTCGTAGTCCCTCTTCAACTGTTGCAGACAATTTGCTCTTGCTCCTATGCCTCTTGTCCATCTAGATCTAATCCTTTCTATCTGAGCTTCAAATATTTCCAAATCCCTTTGGAATTCAAAGTTTTGATCTTCCAACCTCTCTATCAATCTTTATCCGATTGACTTCTTGGTTGGTTTTCAGCATCTATTCTTAGTTGTTGGATTTGGGCTTTTAGCATCTCATTCTCCTCGGCCAACTTGTTCCTTTTCCCTTTATTAACATCAGACTAAAAGATATTTTCATACTTCAAGTATGCAACTTGCTGTTTCAGCTTGCCAATTTCAACCCGATAACTTTTTTCTCTTGCCAACCAATCCCATTGTTCCCGTGATGATTCTGCGAAGTCTTGGATGTGGGGTTTTTTAGTTGACCTCTGGTGCTCAAGTTCTCTCCTGTACCATGAGAGGTATTCTAACACCACTTCGCCTTTGGCCCGATCCCGCACACAAGTATCTGTCTTCAAGGTTTGACATTTATTCCAGATTTTCCAAACTACTGCTTCGGGGAACTGCCCACTAGGTCCAATTTCGACCACCTGGCCGCTGAGGTCCTCTTCCTTTGGGACTATTTGGTGCCTCCCCAACTGTGTCAACACTCGGTATGGTGTGTATGGCTGAATACTATTGAGTCCCATTAATAGTAAGTGTGATTCGGCGGCTGACACGTATATGATTTTATTTATGGGTAGCCATCCAAATGTCCATTCTATTTTGCTTGCAGGAACTGAACGCAGGAAAGTCACCCATTCCGTTGCCCCTTATGGAAAATTGAACATGTCAACCCTTGTAGGAAATTCTTCTATACAAGTCTTTCCCAATGAATCATGAATGGAGGACGATGACAAGTGCTCGACCATCCACATTTGGAGTAACACATTGCAACCCTCAAAGAAACCCCCTCCAGCTTTTCAAACAGTAAGGGCATGAAATATGTCAGCTATGATCATTGGTGCTAGAGTGTTGTTGTCTTACTTGAGTAAAGTACTAACAAACCCAGCAACTTGTATATTAATTTTCCCGTCTTTCTTAGGGAATACCAACAGACCTAAAAAGGCTATTATAAAAGCAATACAGCTATGCTCTTCCCATTTCAACCGATTTTTCCCACTGTAGATTTTGCTTTCAGGATTGTTGAAACCTCCAAGATGATCGTATTTGTCATATAGTAATGCCAAAGTACAAAATCCCTCTGATAAATCTGGGTTATGTACAGTCCTGCGGATCTTTATGGTGTCTAAAAACCTGTGTATGGTCACGACCCGTGGCGCAATAAAGTACTGCTCCTTCGTAGGAATTTTTGGACCTCCAATGTACCATACCAATTCTTCTAGTGTTGGCGTGACTGCAAAGTCTGAAAAGTGAAACACGTTGTGTGCTGGATCCCAAAATGAGATCAATGCCCGTATGATATCCCCTCTTGGGTGAATATTTATTAACCCAACCAGATCCCCTAAATACAACTTGACTGTGTCTTGCCCTGACTTGCCTAAATCGTTCCACCACATGTGCAAACCCAAAGGGACCCTGTTTATAATATATCCGGATGAATTCTGACCCGTGCTCATTCTGCACATTTATTAAGGTGATTTAGATGAAAGAAGAAAAAACCTTTATTTGGCTCAAGAAAAATAAAACTATTGTTTCCTCTTTTTCAATTTTAAAGACATGAAAGGCTGGTTTTCCAACTACGACCTTTCATCACTTCAAGGACGAATATTTTAAGACTGTAGGGGTTAACCGACCAGAAACCTAAAAATTTTGACCAAAGGTGGCCGTTTATGCAAAGTCAGCCTTCCGGCGTCCCTTTTGGGACCATTCGTCTATATTTGACAAAGGCGACACCCCCAACTTATTTATGACTAGAATTAAAATTTTGACATTTTTGGTTATTTTTGAAAAGGGAAGGTTGGACCCAAAGAGGGTTGCCTACGTATCTCACATCCCGTAAGAATCAAACCAGTGTAGTTCGGTCCAAATAAAATAAACTATATCTACTGACAAAAATATTTATTATTATAATTTTTTTATTGGCGAACAAAACAAACTATTTTTCTATTTTATTGACAAACAAATAAACTATTTTTGAAAATAAAATAACAAACATTTTTTTTAATTAGTAAATAAAGCAAACAATTTTTTGAAAATATATATATATATATATATATATATATATATATATATATATATATATATATATATATATATATATATATATATATATATATATATATATATATTTTAGTGAAAAGTAAAACAAATTATTTAAAAAATAAAACTCTTCATATTTTTTATATTTTTTTTGAAAATAAAATAAACTATTTTGAAAATAAAAACTTATCATTTTTTATTGGCAAACGAAATAAATTCTAAAAATATTTTTTTTCTTTTTTCAAGAATCCGGCAGTTTTGACACTACTTGAGCATTTTTTAATAATTATCTCTCTACACGGTTATTTTTATTTTTCCTTTTTTAATTTTTATTTCTCTCAATATTTAAAAACCGGTCAGCATGCAAGTTTGAAGCAAATAAATACGTAAAACAAATAGGATGCAGTATGATGGTCTTTTTATTTCAGGTTGCCTATCCTAGAAGGATTCAACCCTGTGTTGAGTCCCCTAAGTCGAATGCAACATGATGCAAATAAGCGTTCCTAGTAGGGATCCAACATGAATCAAGTTTTTCTAGGTTGAAAACCTGGGTATGTGTTCTAGACTGTGTACCAGAGCGGACAACTCGAATTAGGGAGGGGGCTACATACCGGGGACCCGCGAGATCATCCGGCTTTGTAACTTGTCCGAGCCCTTTTCTTATTTGAAGGTATGACACTAACAGAAAGGGGAGTCTCAACCAGTGAGCACATCCCCGGAGGTAAGAAGAGAAATGTTCGGCACAGTTTATATGTACAATCAAATAATATCAAAAGTGGTAATAAGCATCATTTTGCACATTAAGCACAAATAATATGAAAATATCAAATAATAAGCCAAAATACAACAATTTATCATAAGCTCGAATTTCTAACCCTAAACCAATGGTTCCGGGTTTTATTCCCCAGCAGAATCGCCAAAGCTATCACACATCCTTTTGGCGCTACCTGCAAGCGCACAAGGGAGTTTTTCCAATTAAAGTACAATCGAAACGGGATTTATTTATTTAATTCAGAGTCGCCACTTAGGAGATTTATGGTGTCCCAAGTCACCGGTCGAATCCCGAATCGAGGAAAAGATTGACTCTATTTAACAGTCTGCGCACCAGAAATCTAGATAAGGAATTTTGTTTAGCTGGGAAAAGGTGTTAGGCATTTTCGAGTTCCATGGTTCTAGCACGGTCGCTCAACTGTTATATTCGGCTTAATTATCTGATTTTTAACAATTATGAACTTATGTGCAAATTTTAATTTTTGAAACGCTTTTATTATTATTATTATTATTATTATTATTATTATTATTATTATTATTATTATTATTATTATTATGTTACAGTGAATTACAACGTTGTGAAAACGTATCTCGAACCACGTCAAAGTCAATGTACTCGTGATTATTAATACATTTCGACTCCGTTGAGATTTGAATTTGGGTCATATAAATGTACATCCGAGTTTAGGAAGGTAGTTTTATTAAAATCACGCCTAAAGTGGTTAACGCATTGTTATCTTTTGGAGGGCCGAGAAATTAGCTAAACAGTCCAACCCGAATTCTAGGTATTTTATTTAACCATTTATTGAGGGCCCCGCAATTTATGTATTCTTGTTTAGAGAGGCTCGTCTCATTTATTATTTAAAGGCAAACCTAAATGCATCTATGATCTTCTATCTTTGAGATTATTGTAATGATAAGAGCTATAGAAATTATGGTAGACAATATGTATTCCTTGTCTATGATCGCAGTCACAGGTAGTTGACGGGCTAGTAAATAAACATAACCAAAATTACTTCAAGTCCAATTATTAAACAAGAACATGATTCCACGTTACACGGTCTCATGGATTAACCATTGATCAAATGTCAATTAATAGAACAACTCAGAATAAAAAATCAACATAACTAACCAAATATTATATGATATCATCCAAAGACTCAAGTTCGTTACCCGTTTTTTCTTTTATTTTTTTTTTTAAAAAATTAGGTGTAAGCTTTTGCAATAATAACCAATCAGTATTCAAGAATACCATAAATGTTGGTTCATGATTTCAGTAGTAAACAAACCAAACTAGGCAAATAACCGAGCGACAAAACCCAATATCTCAACGGAGTATGTACAGAGGCTTACTGAGATTCGGCGTTATACTAACATCACCAGCTAAACCAAACTAAATTGGTGAACACATGGAAATACATCTAATTACTCTAACAGCATACTATTTAACAGTCCACATTAGTTCGAGTACGTTCCAATTCACACAAAGTAGATATAATTGGAATGAGCCTAAAAAAATACAACTACCTATCATTCGTCCTATTACTACATCTTGAACACAAATACTATGAAGCAGGCAAATGTGCATTTTTCAATTCATTTTAACTCCAGCTTCAAATTCAAACTTACATCAACACATGGTTTCAGAAGTGTGTACCTGGAAATGTTTACAATGGAAGAAGAATAGTAAGTTAGCAGCAGATCAGTAACAGCAGTAATCCCAGCAATACAACAGCAGATAACAGAAATCCAAGTCAAATTCAAAGCCCAAAGTTATTTGAAAACCAAATAGGAATGACACAGCCCACTATGAATTACCAAGGAATAACATCCAAAATAACCAAAACTTGACTTAATTGAACCCAGACTGATATGTAATTGAACCCAGGTGAACCAGCAGACCTCAAAGATTCAAAGCAGATAACTTCAAAATATTTGAGGTTATATGTCACGACCCGGATTTCCCCCACCATTGGGATCATGATGGCGCCTAATCGTGGTAGCTAGGCGAGCCAATTCATTCACATTTTTCTGTTCATGCCATCATTTTTGTGCTCATATTTAATAGCAAGAATAATTACTCAAATTGTTAAATGCGGAAGTCTTTCGAATAAGAGATAAATAATAATAATGTAAAACAACTAACATAATCTCCTACCCAAAATGTAGAGTCACCAACTCACGAACTACTAAGGAATAACTACACATAATGGTCTGAAAGAAAATAATGAATAACCATCTGTCTCGGAACAATGAGACCACAACAATAACAAAAATATATAGAGGAGATGCTGGGCCTGCGGACGCCTGCAAGCTACCTCGGTCTCGGAAGCACAAAAATCCCACAAGTACTCTATTGCTGCTGCTCCTGCTCGAAACCTGGACCTGTGCAAAAATACACAGAAGTGCAGTATCAGCACAATCCGACCCCATGTGCTGGTAAGTACCTGGCCTATCCCGACAAAGTAGTGACAAGCCTAGGACCAGACACTCACATAAACCTGTGTAGTTCTATATAATGTATGTACCACAAAATAACAGAATTATCGAATAATACAACTAACAAAAGAGGTATCATACTGGGGGAACACAATCAGCAACATATAATAAATTAGTAAAGGGAATCAGAGTGTAGTAAAACAGTTATCACCAAAACAAGAAAAATTTAAATGGTTTCACGGCATCACCCTTCGTGCTTTTACTTTCATCCTCACCAAATAATCAAATAAAAGTGCACGGCATCACCCTTCGTGCTTTTACTCTCATCCTCACATCCATGGCACGGCATGATCCTTCGTGCATGGTTCAAATAACAACGGCACGGAATGTTCCTTCGTGCATAATCAGTAAAACAAGGCACGACATGATCCTTCGTGCATAGTCAGTAAAACAAGGCACGGCATGATCCTATGTGAATAATCGGTAAAACAAGGCACGGCATGATCTTTCGTGCATAATCAGTAAAACAAGGAACGACATGATCCTTCGTGCATTATCACTCTTCCTCACCCAAATAACAATCACAGTTAAGGGCAAAAGAATGAAACAAATAATATGAACCGTCCCGACAAGGGACACAATAATCATCACAGTAAAGTCCGGCAAGGAAAATAGTAATCAACTTCACAATAAAGTCCCGGCAAGGGAAGCAATAATCAACTTCACAATACATGTCAACAAACGACTCACGGTCATACTAGACGCCAGTGTATAGATGCTCGTCACCACAGCCTATACACCGCACTCGATCACATAGCAATTAGCACATTCAATCCTATTCTCTCAAGCTAGGATTGATCAAACACTTACCTCAAGCTTTGAAGTCCAATTAACCTTCAACTATCGCTTTACCTCGAGTTTCACCCTTCAACTTGCTCGAATCTAATCACAATTAGTTCAATTACTTAAACAAATACTATGTAAATTGGTTTGGATGCATAAAAATGGTTTTCTCAAAGTTTAACCCAAAATTTTCCAAAACTCCCCCGGTCCCACGTTGTCGAAACTCGGGGTTCGGACCAAAACATTCCCTCACGAGTTCAATTATATGATTTGTTTCGAAATCGGACCTCAAATTGAGGTCCAATTCCCCAATTCATGAAAAACCTAGGTTTCCCAAAAACAAAAATTTCAACCATGAAAACCTTTGATTTCTCTTGGAAACATGTTTAATGATGTTAGGAATTGAAAGATTTAAGTAAAAAGTGACTTACAAGTGATCTGGAGTGATATTGCTCTTGGTGAATCGTGTGTGGTGTGTTGGGTTTTGAAAGAATGGTGAAAAAGGGTTTCAAATTCGTTTAAGTATCAGATGGCACTGCTGCAGATATGAGAATTGCAAACATTTGTTGGCAATTGCGAACATAGCAGGTCCTGACTGCGGGGCTCGCATTTGCGAGAAAAAGGTTCGCATATGCGAACCTGTGCTATCCCTGTCATCATCGCATTTGCAATATTTCCTTCGCATTTGCGAAGTTAAAGATTTCCTGGGCAGCCTCGCAATTGCGAGGTCTGGTTCGCATTTGCGAACCAAGGCCTTTCTTGGGCCTCTTCGCATTTGCGAAGTATTGTTCGCTTTTGCGAACGTGGGCTATTTCTGGGACCTTTCGCAATTGCGAGAATTTCTTCGCAGTTGCGAAGATAACAGCTGAGGAAAAATACTAGCTGTGTTATTTTTCAAAATCTACTCTAACAGCCTATCAAATCTTTACCCGAGCCCTCGGACTCCAAACCAAACATGCACACAACCTCAAAAACATACTACGAACTTGCTCGCGCGATCAAATCGCCAATATAACATCGTTTTCATAGAATCAAGCCTCAAATTCATGATTTCTTCCTTTAAACTTCATAAACTTTCAATTATGGAACTTATGGTTCAAAACACATCAAACGACGTTCAAATGTTGTCAAACTTTGCAGGAAGTACTTAAAAATAATATTTAAGACTTGTACCGGGCGTCAGAACCAAAATACGAGCCCGATACCATGGTCTTTTAATCAATTTTCATTTAATAATTTACAGCAAAAATAATTTCACAGAAAAATTCATAACTTGGGCTCTAGGCCTCAGAATTCGACTCCAGACGCATGTCCGAGTCCCATATTTCCCTACGGACCTTTCGGGACCGTCCGATCTTGGGTCCGGGTCCGTTTATCAAAAATGTTGACCGAAGTCAACTATATCAATATTAATATCAAATTTCTTCAAATTTTCCATAGAATTCACATATTCTAACAGAAAATCTTTCTGGCTACATGCCCGGACTATGCACATAAATTGAGGCAATATAAAATGAGATTTTCAAGGCCTCAGAAATGCGAAGCAAATGAGGAAAACAGGTGATAACCTTTTGGGTCGTCACATCCTCCACCTCTAAAACAACCGTTCATCCTCGAACGAATAAGAGAAGGAAGTACCTGAGTCGGGGAACAAATGTGGGTAACGGCTCAGCATATCAGACTCGGACTCCCAAGTCGATGCCTCAGGAGGCTGACCTCTCCACTGAACACGCACAAAAGCAAAACTCTTCGACCTCAACTGTCAAACCTGCCGGTCTAGAATGGCCACTGGCTCCTCCTCGTAAGATAAATCATTCTCCAATTGGACAGTACTGAAGTCTAACACATGTGTAGGGTTGCCGTGGTACCTCCGAAACATAGATACATGAAAAGCTGGATGTATGGCTGATAAGCTAGGTGGCAGTGCTAGCCTGTAAGCCACCTCTCCCACTCGGTCCAGAATCTCAAATGGACTAATATACCTAGGACTGAGCTTGCCCTTTTTTTCTGAACCTCATCACGCCCTTCATAGGCGATACCCGGAGCAATACCCGCTCACCAACCATGAAATCCACATCTCCGACCTTACGATCTGCATAAGTCTTCTGTCTGGACTAAGCTGAACGCAATCTCTCCTAGATAGTCTTGACCTTGTCTAAGGCCTCCTTAACTAAGTCTGTACCTAACAATCAAGCCTCTACCGGCTCAAACCATCCGACCGGAGACCGACATCGCCTACCATACAACGCCTCATACGAAGCCATATGAATGCTAGACTGGTAGCTGTTGTTGTAGGCGAACTCTGCTACTGGAAGAAACTGGTCCCACCAGCCTCCAAAATCAATGACACAGGCTCGGAGCATGTCCTCTAGGATCTAAATAGTCATCTTGGACTGACCGTATGTCTGAGGATGAAAAGATATACTCAACTGAACCTGGGTGTCTAACTCCCGCTGGACCGCTCTCCAGAAACGCGAGGTAAACTGCGTACCCCGATTTAAGATAATAGACACCGGCACCCCATGAAGGCGGACAATCTCCCTGATGTAAATCTCTGCTAGCTTCTCCAATGAGTAAGAGACAGATACTGGAATGAAGTGTGCTGACTTGGTCAACCTATCAACAATGACCCAAATAGCATCAAATCTCCTCCGAGTCAAAGGAAGTCCCAGTAACGAAGTCCATTGTAATCCGCTCCCATTTCTACTCGAGAGTTTCAATTCTCATGAATACACCACCAGGCCTCTAGTGCTCATATTTCACCTGCTGACAGTTTAGACACCGAGCGACATATGCAACGATGTCCTTCTTCATCCTACACCACCAATAGTGCTGCTGTAAGTCCTGATACATCTTCGCGGCGCCCGGGCGAATAGAATACCGCGAACTATGGGCCTCCGCTAGGATCAACTCTCGAATCCCCTCCATATTGGGCACACAAACTCGCCACTGCAATCTCAATACTCCGTCATCATCTAGTTACCTTCGTGGAACCTCTCTGCTGTACAGTATCCCTCAAGTCACGCAAATGAGGATCATCAAATTGCCTCTCACGGATACGCTCTAATAAGGAAGAACGAGCAACCGTGCAGGCTAACACCCTGCTAGGCTCAGAAATGTCTAGTCTCACGAACCGATTGGCTAAGGCTTGGACATCTAGAGTAAGTGGTCTCTGACTGACTGGAATATAAGTGAGACTACCCATGCTGGCAGACTTTATACTCAACGCATCGGCCATTACGTTGGCCTTACCTGGGTGATATAAGATAGTAACATCATAGTCCTTCAGCAACTCTAACCATCTCCTCTGTCGCACATTCAACTCCTTTTGCTTGAATAAATACTGTAGGCTATTGTGATCCGTGTACACCTCGCATGCCATACCATATAGATAATGCCTCCAGATTTTTAAGGCATGGACCACTGCCGCCAGCTCAAGATCATGAACCGGATAATTCTTCTCATGGATTTTCAACTGTCTCGAAGCATAAGCAATAACCTTGCCATCCCGCATCAATACCGCTCCAAGCCCAGTACGGGAAGCATCACACTAAACAATGTAAGGCCCTGATCCCGTAGGTAATATTAATACTGGTGTTGTAGTCAAAGCTGTCTTGAGCTTCCTGAAAGCTCGCCTCACACTCATCTGACCACTTGAACTAGGCACCCTTCTGGGTTAACCTGGTCATCGGAGTTGTAATAGAAGAGAACCCCTCTACAAATCGACGGTAGTAGCCTGCTAAATCCAAGAAACTCCGGATCTCGGTCACTGAAGCTGGTCGAGGCCAATTCTGGACTGCCTCAATCTTTTTTGGGTCCACCTGAATACCCTCTACTGATACGATATGACCCAGAAATGCAACCGAACTCAACCAAAACTTGCATTTAGAATACTTTGCATATAGCTGATTATCCTTTAGAGTCTGGAGAACCACTCTGAGGTGCTGCTCGTGCTCTTCCTGGCTGCGGGAGTATACCAGGATATCATCTATAAAGACTATCACGAACAGGTCTAGATAAGGCCTAAAAATCCAATTAATCAACTCCATAAATGCTGCTGGAGCATTGGTCAACCCGAAAGACATGACCAAGAATTCATAGTGCCCGTACCTAGTGCGAAAGGCTGTCTTAGGAATGTCAGCCGCCCCGATCTTCAGCTGATGGTAGCCCAACCTCAAGTCTATTTTCGAGAACACCCTAGCTCCTTGTAGCTGGTCAAACAAATCATCAATCCTCGGCAGTGGGTACTTGTTCTTTATCGTCACTTTGTTTAATTGTCGATAATCAATACACATCCGCATCGAGCAATCCTTCTTCTTCACAAATAACACAGGTGCACCCCACAGAGTAACACTGGGCCTGATAAAGCCCTTTTCTAAAAGGTCTTGCAACTGATCTTTTAACTCCTTTAACTCCGGTGGGGTCATGCGATAGGGTGGAATAGAGATGGGCTGAGTGTTCGGTGCCAGATCAATACAGAAATCAATATCCCTATCGGGTGGCATGCCCGGGAGGTCTGAAGGGAAAACCTCAAAAAACTCTCGTACAATAGGAACTGCATCAATAGAAGGAATTTCCGCGCTGAAATCACGGATATATGCCAAATAAGCTAGACATCCCTTCTCGACCATGCATCGAGCCTTAACATATGAAATAACATTGCGAACGGAGTGGCCTGAGGTCCCTCTCCACTCTAGTCAGGGTGATTCTAGCAAGGCCAAGGTCACTGTCTTGGCATGACAGTCTAAGATAGCAAGATATGGGGACAACCAGTCCATCCCCAATATGACATCGAAATCCACCATGTCTAATAGCAATAAATCAACACGGGTCTCAAGATCCCCAATATAACCACGCACGAACGATGCACCCAGTCGACTACTATAGAGTCGCCCACTGGCGTAGACACATAAACTGGAATATCCAGGGCATAGCTAGGCACGGCTAGGTATGGTGCAAAGTAGGAAGACACATATGAATATGTAGACCCAAGGTCAGATAATACTGACCTTGGCTATTTCTGGGACCCTTCGGAATTGCGAGAAATTCTTCGTAATTGCGAAGATATCAGCTGGGAAAAAATACCAGCTGTGTTATTTTTCAAAATCTGCTCAAACGGCCTATCAAATCTTTACCCGAGCCCTCGAGCTCTAAACCAAACATGTACACAACCTCAAAAACATACTACGAACTTGCTCGCGCGATCAATTCGCCAATATAACATCGTTTTCATAGAATCAAGCCTCAAATTCATGATTTCTTCCTTTAAACTTCATAAACGTTCAAATATGGAACTTATGGTTCAAAACACATCAAACGACGTTCAAATGTTATCAAACTTTACAGGAAGTACTTAAATAATATTTAAGACTTGTACCGGGCATCAGAACCAAAATACGAGCCCGATACCATGGTCTTTTAATCAATTTTCATTTAATAATTTTAGCAAAAATAATTTAACAGAAAAATTCATATCTTGGACTCTAGGCCTCAGAATTCGACTCCGGACGCATGCCCGAGTCCCATATTTTCCTACAGACCTTCCGGGACCGTCCGATCTCGGGTCCGGGTCCGTTTACAAAAAATGTTGACCGAAGTCAACTATATCAATATTAATATCAAATTTCTTCAAATTTTCCATAGAATTCACATATTCTAACACAAAATCTTTCCGGCTACATGCCCGGACTATGCATGTAAATCGAGGCAATATAAAATGAGGTTTTCAAGGCCTCAGAAATGCGAAACAAATGAGGAAAACAGGTGATGGCCCTTTGGGTCGTCATATTATGAGGGAGCTGAACTATTGGTCAAGAGTGGACAGTTGAACCAAAGCAATGAAACCGTAAGAGAACCTTTCTAAATGATCTGGAATGTTGAATGTCTCAACTCTTTATCTTAAATGTCTCAACTCTCTATCTTGAATGTCTCTATTCTCTATCTTTCTCAAACTCACTGGTACAATAGAACCAAGTGCCTATACTTATAGTCTTAGCATGTTTTTCAACTCTCGGAAACTCTCTCTCAGAATCAGACTCCTAAGCTCTAAAACTCTCTCTCAATAGTTGTATTTTCAAATCTCTCCTAATTTTTCAACTGACCAAGAGGAGAATAAGAACTGATTTAAAATGTGTGATCTCTGAAAACGATTCGAAAGCCAACTCCTTTAAGCTCTCAACACTGACCTTTTTCAGTCTAAAAGCCAGCCCCTTTAATGTCTCAGAAAAATGTTCCAACTCTCTTCAACTCTCCATGTATTCTTATTTCTCTCTTCTTTTAAAGAATGACTAAAACTCTACCTGTTTTTTTTTTCTTTTCTTTCTACCCTCCAAAGCTCACCAGGCTCATCCCTTTTTATAAAATTTAGACCTCTCTTTATCCTCAATTTCAGGTACCTTAAGTGAGCATTTTAGTTAGTGCCAAATCCATTATCAATCTCCCTTTTCATTTTTAAACTATCCACTATTTTAGTGTCATTCCCACTAATAGCTTATATTCTCAATTTTAATTAACTTCCACTAAGCTAGTGCCTTCTTATTTTAAAAGAGCTAACGTACCTCCTATCCAACTAGCAGCCACCTAAATTAATTATCTACTTCTGTTGATTACCCTTTAAACTTATTAGCAGCCCTTAAATTACCCCCTCCTATACATTCAGGCAAAATCTTCTCAATGATCCTCATCGATATAAGTAAGAGACAAATTTACCATTCTAATAGATAATCTCACAACAACTCAAAACATATAAAAATACATAGTATCAACTATACAAGAAAACATGAGCAGCAAATTATACGGATTGGATAATCAACAACTTCCTAAACAAATAAATTCAAACAAGCATTTCTTCGCCTCTTTTTTGTGAGCCAGATGAGTTATTAGAAGCTAGAGAAACAAAGCAACAAAACTAACAATTACAACTGAGCATACAAGTAAACCAACTAAATGAAATAAATTGTCAAAAAAATTTACTTCATTCGCACTACTTTTATAAAGAACATAGGCATGTAGTAATCTACTGAGCTTTATAATTATCCTTCGCACTTGTTTTACGATGCAATAACACATATATTAGAGCAAACGACTTCAACATATAATCGTGACCACATAAATCTTATAAACCCAACATTACACCACACAAGAGATCGACAACTCTAAGAGAAAATATTTTTAGTAACTCCACATTAACAAACAAACAATAAGCTCTGCATCCAAACACTATTCGTAACAAGCCAAAAAATGACTGAAAAAATGAAACAAAACAAAAATTACGAAGGACCATTGAACAACATATTGACTGTAATTGAGAATTTGTGACAAAACTATAGAGACTCAAACATGTCAACGAATCGGAGATGTGAATTTCATGGTTAACAGATTTCTGACAACTTGAACGCTAGCAAATTCTAATAGCATAATCGACGAACACAAAATTTAGAACACCATTCAATAGAATAATCATACAACTACCAAATCAGTCCCTAGAATTCAACCTCTACTACTCTTATTACACTTTCAAACACATCAAAATAGAGTAAGGAACCAGAAAAGTACCAGAAGACAACCACAACCGGAACAGGGACCCGACGACCACAACAAGAATCACAAATGGCAACATAACTCGACCACGTGCTAAAAATCTTGAATTGGTGCTTTGACGGGTTATGAGGCCGTTTAATTGCGTTTTAAAACTGGAATTTTGGGCAAGTTCTTCATAGCTTTTCCAGCGCGTTGTGACGAATGGGAAGAAGATGAAGATGGGGGCTGGTTTGGTGGTCATTGGAGTTTAAAAGGGTGGTGGTGTGAAGGAGATGACGTTGGGGGGCTGGGTCATTCGGTTGAGTCGGCGACGAAGAGAAGGGGAGGAGGGGGTGTCTGATTAGGGTTGAAGGAGGTGGGGGGGAAATGAAAACAAAATGGAGTGGGGGTCATTTGGTTATGATTAGGAGTGGGTCGGGTCGAGTTGTGGGTTGGGGCGTGGGTATGGGGGTCTGTTTGTACTAGAGATATTTTGGTCTTGCTTGATTTAATTGAAATTGACCTAATCCATATTTCTCCTTGCTATTTTTTGCTCTCTTCTTTTATTTTATAATTTCAAAACCAAAAATCCTAGATTCAATTATAAAACTAAAATTATCTTAGAAAAAAATACTAATTGAATCTCTCTAATAATTATCACACATAATTAACATACCAAATTAACAAAATCACACGATTGGACATTAAATGGTAAAAATACATTATTTTTTGATTTTTTTATTTTCGTAAAACAAACTTAATTACTCCTAATTGTAAACTTAAATTTTAAATGCAAATCCAGCATATTTTTGTACTTTTATTTATTTAAACAAATAAACATGGACAGACAAACGCAAACAATACGAGAAAAAAAACATAAAATCTACAAATATTGCAAACAACATATAACTCTTTTATTTTAAATTTTTGGGAGTAATTCTCATATAAGAAAAAAATCACGTGCTCACAACTACAACACAATACCTTATTGGCAATCAATTGTGTTTCTCCAAAGTAATAATAATTGTTCTTCAAGAGCTTTCAATTAATTTGGTACTACCACATATTCATCAACATCCATATGATGAATATCTCTTTTAAAGAGAAAGTTTATACCATTATAGTCATGGTCAAAATTATATGCAAGATATGTTTCTTGCATTAATCACATTACCAAATTATTTTGATGTATAATTGGTACGTGACCAATGACCATTCATGCCATAATAATGACATTATTTTCTTATATCATCTCAAACCTTCTTCTAGAGGTGAGTGTGGTATATTCCCTACCACTAGCACGTTCATATTCTTCCAAGAATGCATATGTATCATAAATAAGATGTTGTCACATTCACATCATGAATGGACCATAATAATCTATATCTGCTTTACAAAATCTCATGTCAAATCGATGACACATATTACTTTCAGTGAATGATTATTTTGAGAATACTTATTATTCTCATTACCACAACGATGACGATACATTTCGTCTATTGTCACGTCCACATCCATTGATTATTCATGTTAATAAATTTATCTTCTTTCAAACGTATTACATATTGATATCACATTCTCTTAAGGAAATGAGAATGGAGCAAATTCAATGGGACGGGTTTTCATTCTTTGCCCACAATCATACATGAATTTGATCATGGCGATGCATAAGAATTTTACCACTTCATGTGGTTATAATTTCTTACAAACTCCATTAGAGTTATAATCAAACTTTATTGTCTTTGCTTGTATATAAAATCAAATTATAAAATTTAAAAAAGAATAATAAAGTAAAATACTTACCTTAAATCAAGAATTTAATCATGAAGAAAATTCATAGATCAATTGACAATCATTATGATCAATCCCAAAGCTCATACTCAATTGGTTAGAATCTCGTGCTGATAACGTGTTATAAATAATAAAAGAACAAAGGCAATAATGTAGAAAAAGAGAGAGAGGAAATTCTTATTGAATTTTGGGATGATTTACAATGGGTAAGACCCTTTTATGTATAGGGGACAAATAACTTAGTCACAAAATAAAACTCTCTACAAGATAGATATTCACTCCAAATAGAATTATATTTGTAACGACCCGAGCGATCGTTTTGAGCTCCGGCGCGTCATTCAGCAGATTGATGCCATGAACAGCTTTATCTCAGGTATATTGACTTGTGTGTATGGTCAGAATTAAAATTCAGGAAGTTTGGAGTCAAATCTAAATGAAAATTCTCATTTTGAAAGCTTAAAGTTGAAGAAATGAACTACGATTGGAATTTTGAGTAAATGATATCGAACTTGGGATCTGAAAGTTCCAGCACGCTCGTATGATGATTTTAAACTTGGACGTATTTCCGGATTTGATTTTTAATAACCCGTGAGCATTTCGGCGTATATAGTGGAAGTTAGTATTTCAGAAGGATTTCATAAATTTGGGCTAGAAGGCATTTTAAAGTTATAGATGTCCGTTTGGGATTTCGAGTCTGGGAATAGATTCGTATGGTGATTTTGGATTTGGGAACGCGATCGGAAGTGAATTCGGATGTCCGGAGGTTGTTTTGAAGTCATTTGCCTAAATATAGGAATTTGAAGGTTTATGAGAAAATTCGACCGGAAGTGAAAATTTTGATATCGGGGTCGGAATGCGATTCCGAAAGTTGGTGGAAATCTGTAATGTCGAATGTGACTTGTGTGCAAATTTGAGTCAATTCGGATCAATTTTGGTAGGAAATGGGACAGTTAATCTCTTTAAGGAAAGCTTGAGTTGAAAAAGTCAACCCAACATTGACATATGAGTTAGAGGGCTCGGAACCGAATTCTGATGATTCGGTTAGTTTGGGGGGATGATTTAAGAATTAGGAGCACAATCGAAAGTAATTTTGGAGGTCCGGTGAAGAAGTTAGCCTATTTTGACGAAGTTGGAATTTTGGCGGAATCCGATCGATAGGTGATATTTTGATCCGGGAGTCGGAATGGAATTCCGACAGTTGTAGTAGCTTCGTTAGGTGATTTTGGATATGTCTGCAAATTTTCAGGTCATTTGGACATCGTTTGGTCGGGTTTTTGATCAAGTGTGAATTTTGAAAGTTTAAGTTTGAGTTTCAATCGAATTCTAGGATTTTGGTGATTTTTGATGTTTAAGGTACCGTTTTTATGACCCGAGCAAGTTTGAATGAAGTATTAGGTTGAGTTTGTATTTTTGGTTGAAGTCCCGAGGTCCTCGGCATGATTTCGGATGCTTAACGGGCATTTTTGGTTTTGGAAAAAGATGCTGAAATGCAGCAGATTTTCAGTAGTTTTTCGGCTACTTTGAGAGCTGATATCTTGTAATCTATAAAGAATCACAAAAAGTACAAAACACAAAAGTTGTAGACCTTCGTGTCTGATTCCAGAAAGCTAAAGAACTCGTAATTTGGATATCTGTACTAGAAGTTATGATCGACAGAAAATGACTATTGGAGCAATAGGATGTACAACTTGTATAGCGCAGGTGCAGGGTACAACTCGACGAAGCACGGGCAGATTCTTTATTACACAAAATTGGGTTATTTCTTTCATTGATTTCATTTCGTTTGGATAATTTTGGAGAGCTTCAAGAGGGGATTTCACCGGATAAACATTGGAGGTAAGTTCTATGGTCTAAATACGCGATTTTATCTTAGAATCTTCAATTAGTTCACTATAAATGGGAGGATTAATGGAAGATTTTTGCCCTAGGCCTGGGTTATGGTAAAATGTTGATTTGACTGGGCAAACAAAGTCCGATTTTGGAAAACTATATATGTATGGACTCGTGTTGAGATAAGGATTCCGAAAATGTAACTTTTGCGATTTTTCGAGAAGTGTACCAAAAGTCGAATTTTGACAACTTCATGGATTTTGGTGTAAATTAAGTTATTTCGATTGAGTTATATCTAATTAACCTATATTGATGTATTCTTATTGATTTGGAGCAGATTTGGCATCCGAAGAGGTTGAATTGCGAAGCAAGCGCAAAGCAAGCTAGGACTTCTACCGGTTCGAGGTAAGTGGTGGTAGTAAATAATGTACTAAGGGTTTGAAACCCCGTACTTGCACTTTACAGTGCTATGTTGAGATGAGACACGCGCCATGTGACGGGCGTGGTGGCATTATGATTGGGGGATTGGACTTGGTCTTTCCCGACTGATAGTTTATTGTGTATTATGACTGTGAATGAGCTTATAACTGTGTAGTTGGGCTGGTAGCCATGTTTGGGGCCTTGTGCCGATCTGTAGAAGTATTAGGGAAACTTGTAGAGCTAGGTGACCCTTATATCATGCTGGATACATACACTCAGCCGTAGTATATCATGCTGGATACATACACTCAGCCATAGTATATCATTTTGGATACATACACTCAGCTGTAGTTATAACGATATAGCGTAGCATGAGCCAGTACTAGATGTGTACTTTGAGAGAGACTACTATTCTGAGTGGGCCTGAGAGGCCAAGTCTATACTGTATGAGATAGGGTCGAGGACCCACTATGAGATGTTATATTGGGCCTAAGAGGCCAAGTCTATAGTGACCGATATATATATATATATATATATATATATATATATATATATATATATATATATATATATATATATATATATATATATATTAGGTCGGTTGTACGCCGTAGCAGTATGAGAGAGGACTAGGTCAGTATGGGACCATGGTGAGATAGATGTGGACGGACTGCACGCCGCAGTATTATTGCGCTTGGGCTGTAGGAGCCCTTCGGAGTCCGAGTCTGCACACATTCTTAGTGAGCGCTGGAGTATATTATGGGATCGGGCTGCACGCCACAGTAGTATATATATATATATATATATATATTGGATCGGACTGCAGGCCGCAATAATATATGTGGGGATCGGGCTACACGCCACAACATCATAGCGCTTGGGCCGAGGGAGCCCCTCCAAAGTCTGTATACACCCCCAGTGAGCGCCGTCGACGTTCAATGGAGCGGGATGCACGCCGCAGCTTTATATGTATTGGAGCGGGTTGCACGCCGCAGCATTATACTTATATATATATATATAGGGCTACGCGCCGCCGCATTATAGACATATGTATACACATATATATATACCTATATATATCGGAGCGGGCTACGCGCCGCCGCATTATAGACATATGTATACACATATATAAACATTGGATCGGCTGTACGCCGTAGCTGTATGAGTGAGGACTAGGTCGGTGTGGGACCATGGCGAGATAGATGTGGACTGGAGATGGGGGTATTCACTGTAGAGATGGCTTACCTGTGAGGTTACCCTTAGAACTGTTTAGTGATAGTACATGTGTTGTTATTTTCAGTTATTGTTTATTATTGTTACTCACTGAGTTGAAATATACTCAACCCACTCCCCTGGACTTTTTGTGCAGATATACAGGTTCAGGAGGGTAGTTGAGCTATCGCAGCTGCTTTATTATCCCCATTCCGTGGAGACTTCGAGGTAGCTGCCGACGTCCACAGTACCTGACCTCTTTCTTTTTATCATTTTGTTGTCTCCATTCCGGTTAGACTTGATTGTGTAGTAGATCTCATTTGTAGAGGCTCAGACTTGTGACACCACGATTTGGTTGGGACTGTATTCGTGTATTTCATTTCTACACTTCTTGATTTGTTATGAAAAACAGGCTAATTACACCGATTAATCAGTATTAAATTATAATTGGCTGGTTTTAATGGATAAGATGGTCGGTCTTGCCTAGCAATGTGTTGGGCGCCATCACGACTGGGGTTTGGGTCGTGACAAGTTGGTATCAGAGCATAGGTTAATAGGTCTCGCGAGTCATGACCCGGTTTAGTAGAGTCTTGTGGATCGGTACGGGGACGCTTGTGCTTATCCTCGGGAGGATGCAAACCTTTTAGGAAAGTTTCAAATTCTTGGAATTCTTATCGTGCGTGTTTGATTCAACTTGAGATGTAATTCTTGAAATTCCTCCTGCACGTTGATGTGCGCACTCGAGTGCTTAGTGATAAATTTTCCTTGATGGCTTATGATTTCTCGATCGAGGGGCAAGATATAACTTCTGTGAGTTCATGTTGGGCCAGTTTGGAGGACTTGAGGCTGGATCTTTGTCTATGGCTTGGGCACCAAGGTGCTAATTTCGCGAGCCGGTATTACGAAATTTCATAGGACCAGTATTGTCCCTAAATGTGGAAATGTCAGTTCAATAATGCGCGAGCTGCAAGGTATTCGATTCTTATATTGATCTGATATGTAGCCCTAGCTATGGGCGTGGCGAGTATGTTCATGTTCCTTAGTGGAAAGGTAAAGTGCATTACGTGTGGTAGTATGAGTATTGGGGTGAAAGGTAGTTGATATATGTTATGATGTGAGCAGGCACAGCGCATGTTTATGTACTAATTTTGACAATATAATTCGTGTAGCATTGAGACTAATGTTATTGATATGCATTGTGATGTCTGGCCGAGTTGTGGACGTATTGTTAGGATGATTTTGGTGACTCTCTGCCAGGTGGATAGGCCAAATTACAAAGGAAACTCTGTCAAAATATTTGGAAAATTTGGGACTTAGAAAAGATTTTATCATCTAAAGAGTAGGCTTAACTATGGAGCGTGTATAAATGCAAGAACTACAGAAGAGCTACGGTTTTTAAGGATTCGAGTCTCTGTCAAAGCTTGTATAAGAGTTGAGTTCAATCTCACTATATCATTGTGGCGTCATTTGAATAAGTATGCTATGAGTGGTTAAAAGTGCTTTGATATATGGCTTTGAGCTAAGTTGGGGATATTGCTAATGACTAGCTGATTGCGCGGTTGTGTGCTATGTTGATTCTGCCTCTAAGCATGTTGGGAAAATTCTGATAAAGGTTATGTTGCTTCGTAGATGTGAAGCAATACTGGGACATTTTGAACTGCTGTTGGTGAAGAATGTTTGGTGCATAGGAAGGAAAGATAGCTAACTGTATCTGTATGTAATCATGATCTGCGATGTCAGAGTTCTAATAGGGCACGAGTAGCTCTGTTCAATAAGACAGTTGAATTATAACTGACTAAGGCTGAATGACGCCCAAGAATAGTCTTGCGGTGCTCAGGATTATGTTGGTAACGGCCAGGTGTCTTAAGGTGATGTGTGTGGTTAGAGATTGTGGTCTCATTAGAAGGGATCAAGACTTGTGTTATGTTATGTGAATGATGAGATTCTATGTATCTATATTGGAGAGTAATTATAACGAATTCAAAATTGCAGGAAGTTCTTCAAGGTAAAGTGTTGTAGATTGTGGTACTTCTGGGAAACATCTAAGGGAGTATTCAGTGGCATGTGAGCCTTAGACCGTGTGGTCTTGTGTATGAGTCTCGTATGGTAACCTGAGTTGAGGTATTGTGATCCTCCAGTGAAGGAGAATATTAAAATAAAGATGATAATAAACTGGAACAGTATGAAAAGCTCACGAGTAACTCCTCGTGTGTGTTCGAAGCAATGAGTCTTGCAGTTATGGTGCAACAAAGCTCTTGATGTGCTGGCAATTGCGTAGCTCGATGTGGGTAAAAGGACTCAGTCCTGGCAGTTAAACTTATGCAATGAATGGGAAGAAAGAGTTGTGATGTGTTTTACCGTGGTTGGAAAATGAGTATATTTCCTATCAATATGCGAAGCATGGAATGTGTAATGATTTTTCTTCTATATGGGATCATGAAGGTCCTTGACTAGTTTAGTACGTCGATGTTTGCGGCGTAGGAGAGGGATAGAAAGTTTCCATGCATCTTGGTGTAGTATTGTCACGACCCAACCCCCGGTCCTGATCGCGTCCAACACTATGCTAGGCAAGCCTGACCATATTACCTCTTAAACCAGCCAATTATTAATTCCAATTAATCCAGTTAAACTTAAACAACAAGTGATCATATAAAAATGGCAACGTAATAGTAAAAGCAAACAAAATGCGGTCCCAACCATATCGTGGTGTCACGAGTCTGAGCCTTTATAGAATAAGCATCCTAATAAAAACAAGTATAAGCAAGATGAAACAACAAAACGATAAAGAAGGAGAAAATAGGTTCTCCGGACGCCGGCAGCTACCTCGTAGTCTCCGCAAAAGTAGATAATGATCAGCAGCTACAATAACTCAACTGCTCTCGTGCACCTGTGGATCTGCACAGAAAGTGCAGGGGAGTGAGGTGAGTAGATTTCAACTCAGTGAGTAATAATAATCAACAATAACTGAAAGTAAGAACTCCTGTGCTATCACTAAACAGTCTAAGGCAAACTCCCCCCCCTACAGGTAAGTCATCATTATAGTAAGTACTCTGATCTCCAGTCCACATATATCTCAACAAGGTTCCACACCGACCAAATCCTCACGTACCACTATGGTGTACAGTCATCTCAATGTATGAAGATATATGTACCAAGGTCCAAAATGTATAAGTATCTGAATGAGTATAATGCTACGGCGTGCAGCCCGATCCAATATATATATATATATATATATATATATATATATATATATATATATATATATATATATATATACGCGCGCGGCGTGCGGCTCGATCCAATATATACACTGCTGCGGCGTGCAGCCCGATCCAATATGTATACTGCTGCGGCGTGCAGCCCGATCCAATATATATACTGTTGCGGCGTGCAGCTCGATCCAATATGTATACTGCTGCGGCGTGCAGCCCGATCCAATATGTATACTGCTGCGGCGTGCAGCCCTATCCAATATATATACTGCTGCGGCGTGCAGCCCGATCCAATATATATATACTGCTGTGGTGTGCAGCCCGATCCAATATTTATATATAGGTATATAATACCTCCTAACGGGTCCTCGACCCTGTCTCAATTAGCGTAGGATTTGGCCTTTCAGGCCCACTCAGCTAAATCAGGGAGCTTCCACCCTAAGTAATCTATCTCTCACAGTACACATCTAGTACTGGCTCTTAACAGGCTATTCAGCTAGTTTCACGGCTGAGTATAAGTTCCAACACGATATAAGGGTCACCTAGCTCTACGAGTCCCCTAGTGATATACAGATCGGCACAAGGCCCCAAACATGGCTTTTAGCCCCATTTAAACTATTATAATCTCATTATCAGTCATAATACACAGTATTCTATTAGCCAGAAAGGACCAAGTCCAAACCCTCAATCACAATGTCACCACAAGACGCGTGTCTCATCTCAACATAGCACTGTGAAGTCGAACCAGTAGAAGCCTCAGTTCGCCTTGCACTTGCCTCGCAAATCAATCTCCTCGGATGCCAAATCTACTCAAAATCAATGATAATACATCAATATGTGACCAATTCACGCAACCCATTTGAAATAACCCAAATTGCATCAAAACCCACAAAGTTGTCAAAACCCGACTTTTGGTGCGCTTCTCGAAAAATTACAAAAGTTACATATTCGGAACCCTCGTCTCAATACTAGTCTATGCATATGAAGTTTTCCAAAATCGGACTCCGATTGCCCACTCAAATCGACATTTTACTAAAGCCCTGGCTTAGGCTAAATTTCCTCACAATTTGATCCAATTTCCGTGAAATAGAGGATGATTTCAAGATAAAAACGCATAAAAGAACCATAAAACTCACCTCCGATGATAACCCGATGATCTCCCAGCAATTTCTCGTCTAAATCGCCCAATTCACCTCTCTAAACTGAGTCCAAATGTTTTTACAACTTCTGAAGTTTTACCCCTTCTGTTATTTTTAACACAAGCGCGATTTCCGCTTCTGCGGACAAAATCTGCATCTGCGATGCCGCCTCTGCGACCAAAGGGTCGCTTTTGCGAGACCACACCAAGCCGCCCAGTTCCGCTTCTGTGGCCCAGGTCTCGTACCTACGAGACCACTGCTATGGATACACCTCCGCTTCCGCGATCTTCCACAGTCGCCTGCCTTCCGCTTCTGCGACCTCAGACTCGCAGAAGCGAGTCCGCTCCTGCGATTCATCATCCGCTTCTGCGGAACCATCTGGCCAAACCCCCTTTCGCCTCTGCAATAATAATTCCGTTTCTGCGGACTCGCTCCTGCGCTCTCATTTCTGCAGGAGCGAAAACAACAGAACCAGCAAATCTTCAACCTGCAATTTCCATGTTTTTTGCTCCCGTTTAACCTCCCGAAATCACCCCGGGTCCCCTGGGACCCCAACGAGAGCCACAAACATACTCCATAGCACCATACGAACTTGCTCCAATGATAAAAACACATACTTTAACACGGAATAACATCGAATTCAAGCAATTCAAGCCTAAGTTTTCACTCAAACTTCCGCAACCGACATTCTATCAAAAACCCGACCAAACGACCTTCGAATGACCTGAAATTTTGGAGACACATCCAAAATCACCTAACAGAGCTAGTGCAACTGTCGGAATTCCATTCCGACTCCCAGATCAAAATCTCACCTATCGATCGGATATCGCCAAAATTCAACTTTAGCCAATTCAAGCCTAAAACTACACCGGACCTCCAAATTCACTTCCGATCGCTCTCTTAGCTCACAAATGACCCCCCCCCCCCCCCCCCCCCCATCATCAGAATTTGATTTCGAGCTCTCTAACTCACAGGTCAACATCCAACTGACTTTTCTCAACTATTCCTTCTTCTAAGAGACTATTTGTCTCAATTTCAACCAAACTCAACCCGGATCGACTCAAACTTATCCAACATGCATATTGCAACATTAACAAGCATATAACGGGGATAACAGGGTGATAACTCACGTGATGACAGGCCGGGTCATCACATTCTCCCCAACTTAAGAAAACGCTCGTCCTCGAGCGGGTCAAGAAACATACCTGGAGACTCAAATAGGTGGGGATATCTTCTCCGCATCTCCTGCTCGACCTCCCAAATAGCGTCCTCCATGGGTCGACCTCCCCACTGTACCTTGACTGAAGCAATCACCTTAGACCTCAACTTTCGAACCTGTCTACCCAGAATAGCCACTGGCTCCACATCATAAGATAGATCACGATCAAGCTGAATGGTACTGAAGTCTAATACATGAGACGGATCCCCGATGTACTTTCGGAGCATAGACACATGGAATAGTGGATGAACGCTGGATAAGCTGGGTGGCAAGGCCAGCTCATATGCCACCTCTCCAACCCTCCTGAGTATCTCAAAAGGACCAATGTACCTGGGACTCAACTTCCCTTTCCTCCCGAACCTCATGACACCCTTCATAGGTGAAACCTTCAATAATACTCCGTCACCAACCATGAAAGACAACTCTCGAACCCTACGGTCCGCATAACTCTTCTGGCGAGACTGTGCTGTGCGAAGCCTCTCCTGGATCAACTTTCGCTCTATCCAGAGCATCCTATACTAACTCAGTCCCTATCATTCTATCCTCACCAGGCTCGAACCACCCCACAAGAGATCTACACCGTCTGCCATACAATGCCTCGTACGGGGCCATCTGAATATTCGACTGATAACTATTGTTGTAGGCAAACTCATCAAGCGGCAAGAACTCATCCCATGAACCACCAAAGTCAATCACACATGCTCGCAACATATCCTCCAGGATCTGAATAGTGCACTCCGACTGCCCGTCTGTCTGGGGGTGAAATGCGGTGCTCAACTCAACCCGCGTACCCATCTCTCGCTGAAATGCTCTCCAAAACTGAGAAGTGAACTGAGTGCCTCTGTCAGATATAATAGACACCGGGACCCCATGCAACCTGACAATCTCCCGAATAAAGATCGATGCCAACCGCTCCGATGAGTAAGTAGTACTAACCGGGATGAAATGTGCGGACTTAGTCAGCCGATCAACAATCACCCATACAGAATCAAACTTCCTCGCTGTCTGAGGGAGTCCAGTAACAAAATCCATGGTGTTCCTCTCCCATTTCCACTCGGGAATGACCATACGCTGAAGAACACCGCCTGATCTCTGATGCTCATACTTGACCTGCTGGCAATTGAGGCACTTAGCTACATGCCTAACAATATCCATCTTCATTCTCCTCCACCAGTAGTGTTGTCTCAAGTCTTGTACATCTTCGCAGCACTTGGGTAAATCGAGTACCGCGAACTGTGTGCCTCCTCAAGTATCAACTCCCGCAAACCATCTACATTGGGCATGCATATACGACCCTGCATCCTCAGAACACCATCACTGTCGATAGTCACATCTCTAGCATCATTATGCAGCACTCTGTCCTTAAGGACAACCAAATGTGGGTCATCAAACTGTCGCTCCCTGATGCGATCATATAAGGAAGATCGAGAAACAACATAAGCCAACACTCGACTCTGCTCCAAAATATCCAACCTCACTAGCCGATTGGCTAGGCCCTGAACATCATAAGCAAATGGCCTCTCCCCAACTGGGATGAAAGCTAGGCTGCCCATGCTAACCGCCTTCCGACTCAAAGCATCGGCCACAACATTGGTCTTCCCTGGATGATACAAGACTGAAGCTGATGGCAGAATCAAGACTGGTGATGTGGTCAGTGCTGTCTTGAGCTTCTGAAAGCTCTCCTCACACTCCTCAGACTATATGAAAGGGACAACCTTCTAAGTCAATCTAGTCAAGGGTGAAGCAATAGAAGAGAATCCCTGAACGAATCGGCGATAATACCTGCCAATCCCAGAAAGCTACGGATCTCAGTAACTGAGGTCGGTCTGGGCCAACTCTGCATTGCCTCGACCTTCCTCGGATCTACCTGAATACCATCACGGGACACCACGTGTCCTAGAATTCCACGGATTCAAGCCAGAACTCACATTTGGAGAACTTGGCATACAACTTCTCCTCTCTCAATCTCTGCAATACAATACTCTAGTGCCGAGCATGCTCCTCTTGGCTACGAGAGTAGACTAGAATGTCATCAATGAACACAATCACAAATGAATCCAGATAGGGCCTGAACACACTGTTCATCAGATGCATAAATGCTGCTAGGGCGTTAGTCAGCCCAAAAGACATCACAAGGAACTCATAGTGATCATATCTGGTCCTGAATGCGGTCTTCATAATGTCGGACTCTCTAATCTTCAGCTGATGGTAGCCTGAACAAAGATCAATCTTTGAGAACACCCTAGCTCCCTGGAGCTGATCAAATAAATCATCAATACGAGGTAGAGGATACTTATTCTTCACTGTAACTTTGTTCAGCTGCCTGTAGTCAATACACTTCCTCATGGATCCATCCTTCTTCTTAACAAACAGGACCGGTGCACCCCACGGCAACACACTCGGCCGAATGAACCCCTTATCTAGGAGTTCCTGGAGCTGCTCCTTCAATTCCTCCAGCTCAGCTGATGCCATCCAATATGGAGGAGTAGAAATAGGTTGAGTGCCTGGCACTAAATCGATCCCAAAATCAATATCCCTGTCCGGCGGCATGCCCAGCAGGTCTGAGGGAATCACATCAGGAAAGTCTCGCACAATAGGAACAGAATCAATACTGGGAGTCCGGGCCTCGACCTCCCGCACAAATGCTAAATAAGAGAGACATCCCTTCCCAACCATTCGTTGGGCCTTGAGGAAAGATATTACCTCGCTAGGTACATACTCAGTCGTGCCTCGCCACTCGATCCTCTGAATGCCCGGCATAGCCAAGGTGACTGTCTTAGCATGACAATCCAGAATAGCATGACATGGAGATAGCCAGTCCATGCCCAATATAACATCAAAATCGATCATGCTGAGAAGCAACAGGTCCACTCGGGTCTCCGGACCCCCAATAGTGACCAAACAGGACCGGTATACATGGTCCACAACAATAGTATCCCCTACCGGGGTAGATACATGCATTAGTAGCTCAAGACACCCTCGAGTCGTGCCCAAATGAGGGGCAAAATAGGTAGACACATAAGAATAAGTAGAACCAGGATCGAACAACACTGAGGCATCTCTGTGGCAGACTGAAATAATACCTATAATAACTGCATCAGAAGCAACAGCCTCAGATCGACCCTGAAGAGAATAGCGTCTAGCCTGTCCGCCTGATCGGCCTCCCTCTCGAGGGCGACCCCTAGCTGACTGACCCTCACCCCTAGCTGGCGGGGCGGGTGCTGAAGTAGAAGGAATAGATGACGAGGGCTTCCCCTCTGCTGATAAGACCTGGAAACAAGACGGGGACACTCTCTACGGTGGTGCCCAACTCTTCGCACTCGTAGCAACTCCCCGGTTCTAGGGGCTGAGACTGATAAGGACCCCTGGCGCTGGAGTGGCCGGCTGATGAACTAGGCCGAGATGAACCATGAGCAGATGGGGCATGTGAAGAACTCTGAGCTGGCATGGCGCTGAGGGATGGCTGGCTCTGGTGCGAACCCCTGATAACCCTGACTAGAAGACCACCCACGACGATCTGAGCGACCCGACTGCGAAGATCTGAAAGAGCGACCTCGGCTTTGCTGACTCTGGCCTCTGCTCTGAGTGCCACTGGAACTAGCTGAACCTCGAGGACTCTTGGCCTCCCTCACGTCCCGCTCTCTGCGACGATCTGACTCTATGTCGCGAGCAATATCCACAGCCTTCTCAAATGTATGACTCAAAACCCTCTCTCGAGTCATCACAATACGAATGGGATAAATGAGGCCGTCCACAAAGCGTCCAATCCTCTCTCTGTCGGAAGGAACCAACCACGGTGCATGTCTAGACAACTCTCTAAACCTGATCTCATACTCTGACACTGTCATGTCCCCCTGACGGAGACCCTCAAACTGCTTACGCATCTCCTCTCTATGAGATCGAGGCACCCATTTCTCCAAGAACATGGTGAGAACTCTGGCCATGATAGTGGTACTGCCCTTGCTGGCCTGCGGCGCTCATAAGACTCCCACCAAGCGAAAGCTGGCCCCTGAAAATGAAAGGCGGTGAAAGATACCCTAATGGACTCCAAGATCCCTGCCGTACGAAGCATCCGACGGCACTTGTCCAAAAAAACTTGGGCGTCCTCGCCCCAGTGAACACTGGAGAAGATAACCTAGTGAACCTCTCGAGACGACGCTGCTCATCGTCGGACATAGCTGGGACCCTGTCCCCCTGAACCTGATCCACTGGCTGAACCAGAACCACAGGCTGAACTGGAGGAGCCTCTGGTGTCTGTAGGCCCTGCCTTGCTGGTTCTGGAGTGCGTGCTGCGGGGGTCTGATGACCACCCCCGGTCCCTGATGCAGCTGCCACAGTAGTAACTGAAACCGCCTGTGCCAGGCCAGTGCAAACTGCTAGTATCTAAGCCAGGGTCTCCTGTAGACCCGGAATGACAATGGGAACAGTTGGTGCCTGAACTGGTGCTGCTGGCACCTCTGCAACTAGGGGCTGTGGGTCAGCTGGTACTGCATCAGCTACCCGACCTCCGCCACGACCACGGCCGCGTCCACGGCCTCTAGCAGGTGGTAGTGGTGGTCGTCCTCCTCGACCGGATGCTCGAGTTCTCGCCATCTGCGAGAGAATAGAATGTCAAAGTTCAGTTCAAGTCAAAAGAAATCGCACGACAAGAATTCCAAGAATTGAAACTTTCCTAAAAGGTTTGCAACCTCCCGAGGATAAGTACAGGCGTCCCCGTACTGATCCACGAGACTCTACCAACCGGCTCATGACTCGCGAGACCTGTTAACCTAGGCTCTGATACCAACTTGTCACGGCCCAACCCCCGGTCGTGATGGCGCCCAACACTATGCTAGGCAAGCCCGACCATATTACCTCTTAAACCAGCCAATTATTAATTCCAATTAATCTAGTTAAACTTAAACAGCAAGTGATCACATAAAAATGGCAACGTAATAGTAAAAGCAAATAAAATGCGGTCCTAACCATATCGTGGTGTCACGAGTCTGAGCCTTTATAGAATAAGCATCCTAGTACAAACAAGTCTAAGCAAGATGAAACAACAAAACAATAAAGAAGGAGAAAACAGGTTCTGCGGACGCCGGCAGCTACCTCGTAGTCTCCGCAAAAGTAGATAATGACCAGCAGCTACAACAACTCAACTGCTTTCGGGCACCTGTGGATCTGCACAGAAAGTGCAGGGGAGTGGGGTGAGTATATTTCAACTCAGTGAGTAATAATAATAAACAATAACTGAAAGTAAGAACTCTTGTGCTATCACTAAACAGTTCTAAGGCAAACCCCCACGGGTAAGTCATCACTATAGTAAGTACTCCGATCTCCAGTCCACATCTATCTCAACAAGGTCCCACACTGACCCAATCCTCACTCGTACCACTATGGTGTACAGTCATCTCAATGTATGAAGATATATATACCTAGGTCCAAAATGTATAAGTATCTGAATGAGTATAATGCTGCGGCGTGCAGCCCTATACATATATATATATATATATATATATATATATATATATATATATATATATATATATATATATATATATATATATATATATATATATATATATATACTATACGTACGGCGTGCGGCCCGATCCAATATATACACTGCTGCGCCGTGCGGCCCGATCCAATATGTATACTCGCGCGGCGTGTAGCTCGATCCAATATATATACCGCTGCGCGTGCGGCCCGATCGAATATGTATACAGCTGCGGCGTGCAGCCCGATCCAATATGTATACTGCTGAGGCGTGCAGCCCGATCCAATATATATACTGCTGCGGCGTGCAGCCCGATCCAATATATATATACTACTGCGGCGTGCAGCCCGATCCAATATATATACTGCTGCGACATGCAGCCCGATCCAATATTTATATATAGGTATATAATACCTCCTAACGGGTCCTCAACCCTATCTCAATTAGCGTAGAATTAGGCCTTTCAGGCCCACTCAGCTAAATCAGGGAGCTTCCACCCTAAGTAATCTATCTCTCACAGTACACATCTAGTACTGGCTCTTAATAGGCTATTCAGCTAGCTTTACAGCTGAGTGTAAGTTTCCAACACGATATAAGGGTTACCTAGCTCTATAGGTCCCCTAATGATCTACCGATCTGCACAAGGCCCCAAACGTTGCTATTAGCCCAATTACACAGTTATAATCTCATTATCAGTCATAATACACAGTATTTTATTAGCTGGGAAGGACCAAGTCCAAACCCTCAATCACAATGTCACCACAAGACGCGTGTCTCATCTCAACATAGCACTGTGAAGTGCTAGTACGAGGTTTCAAACCCTCAGTACATTATTTACTACTACCACTCACCTCGAACCGGTAGAAGCCTCAGTCCGCCTTGCGCTTGCCTCCCAAATCAATCTCCTCGGATGCCAAATCTGCTCAAAATCAATGATAATACATCAATATATGCCCAATTCACGCAACCCATTTGAAATAACCCAAATTGCATCAAAACCCACAAAGTTGTCAAAACCCGACTTTTGGTGCGCTTCTCGAAAAATGACAAAAGTTACATATTCGAAACCCTCGTCCTAATACGAGTCTATAGATATGAAGTTTTCTAAAATCGGATTCCCATTGCCAACTCAAATCGACATTTTACTAAAGCCCTGGCTTAGGCTAAATTTCCTCACAATTTGATCCAATTTCCGTGAAATAGAGGAGGATTTCAAGATAAAAACGCATAAAAGAGCCATAAAACTCACCTCCGATGATAACCTAATGATCTCCCAGCAATTTCTCGTCCAAATCGCCCAATTCACCTCTCTAAACCGAGTCCAAATGTTTTTACAACTTCTGAAGTTTTACCCCTTTTGTTATTTTTAACACAGGCATGATTTCTGCTTTTGCGGACAAAATCCGCCTCTGCAACCAAAGGGTCGCTTCTGCGAGACCACACCAAGCCGCCCAGTTCTGCTTCTGCGGCCCAGGTCTCGTAC
Source organism: Nicotiana noctiflora (assembly GCA_032618575.1). Classification (NCBI taxonomy): domain Eukaryota; kingdom Viridiplantae; phylum Streptophyta; class Magnoliopsida; order Solanales; family Solanaceae; genus Nicotiana; species Nicotiana noctiflora. Next base: position 188,884 of record JASVEL010001790.1, read on the forward strand.
CTGCGAGACCGCTCCTGCGGATACACCTCCGCTTCCGCGATCTTCCCCAGTCGCCTGCCTTCCGCTTCTACGACCTCAGACTCGCAGAAACGAGTCCGCTCCTGCGATTCATCATCCGCTTTGCCTCTGCGACAATAATTCCGCTTCTGCGGACTCTCTCCTGTGCTCTCATTTCTGCAGGAGCGAAAACAACAGAACCAGCAAATCTTCAACCTGCAATTTTCATGTTTTTCTCCCGTTTAACCTCCCGAAATCACCCCGGGTCCCCCGGGACCCCAACGAAAGCCACAAACATACTCCATAGCACCATACAAACTTGCTCAAATGATAAAAACACACACTTTAACATGGAATAACATCGAATTCAAGCAATTCAAGCCAAAGTTTTTATTCAAACTTCCGCAACCGACATTCGATCAAAAACCCGACCAAATGACCTCCGAATGACCTGAAATTTTGCAGACACATCCAAAATCACCTAATGGAGCTAGTGCAACTATCGGAATTTCATTCTGACTCCCAGATCAAAACCTCACCTACCGATCGGTTATCGCCAAAATTCAACTTTAGCCAATTCAAGCCTAAAACTACACTAGACCTCTAAATTCACTTCCGATCGCTCTCCTAGCTCAGAAATGACCCCCATGGAGCTGACCGAATCATCAAAATTTGATTCCGAGCTCTCTAACTCACAGGTCAACATCCAGTTGACTTTTCTCAACTATTCCTTCTTCTAAGAGACTATTTGTCTCAATTTCAACCAAACTCAACCCCGATTGACTCAAACTTACCCAACATGCATATTGCAACATTAACAAGCATATAACGGGGATAACGGGGTGATAACTCACGTGATGACGGGCCGGGTCATCACAAGTATTGTATATGCGATGTGTTATGGAAAGTTGATAACGGCATGTTCAAGGTTTTGAGATCAGTTTATATTATATGGGAAGTCATTAAAATTCCCAAGCAGCGTGGGCAGCCGCAGATAATCTAAGAATCAATCTTCTTGGTGATTAAGGAAAATGGTACTGCTATTATAGTGATTTGGCAGAGTATATGGTCAAAAGGGCAAGGTAATGTAAACTGATAATATCTAGTGGTATTGTGGTATCCTCTTGTTGGACTGACGGTGATGATTAAGTTATTGATGGCATAGGGAAATTTCTGAATGGCTTTCGTGGTATGAATGGATGTTTGATGTGTGTTAAGTATTCGTACGGTGGAGTGTGGAATCAGGCATAGTGATTCATGTGTTATATATATGTGTTGGAGACTAGAAGTTCTCGTAATCCGCCTGCACAATGGTGGTATATCATGTGTATCGGCACCGTTTAGCAGTTATTGGAAATTGGAAGCCCTAGTGGCTCTCTTGTTACTTATATGATGAGTTTGAATAATGATATACGATTGCAGATTGTTTGTCATAAGTTAGGTTGTCTAGACTAATGTGATACGGACTATGTCAGAAAAATGTCACAACTGTGTGGCAGAGCGCATCAGATCATGCTCTAGCAGGGTAGATATACTCTAGAGCCAGCGGACAGCTGGTAGGTATTGCTTTGTCAGTTGGGCCTTCGTGGCGGATGTCACTGTAGAGGTCTCTACCATTGATTCAGTTCCTGTATTGAGGAACTTTGTCGGACGCGTTTCATGTGGCCGAGTTTGAGGCTATGTATATGTTTATTGCAAAGAGCGACTTGACTCGATGTGCATTGTCTTTGCTAGATTTATGTGTGGATCGGGTGGCACGCCACCACAGGTATAGTATCTGGATCGGGTGGCACACCGCCACAGGTATGGTATCTAGATCGGGTGGCACGCCGCCATGGGTATGTTATTGGAACAGTTTGCGCGTCGCAATAGTGTGATGTGGAAAATATAGTTTCCTAAATGTTACCTTGTATACAGTACTTCCTGACTTCTGAGGAATAGTCCGTATTAGGTACCGCTCGGGGAATAGCACATCGGCTGTGTCTTATCAGGATTTGATAGCGTATATCAATTGTATCACCACAGGTGTGATTGATTGCTTAAGTTCAGACCTAAATATGTGCGTGGCTGACCGTTTCGAGCATGGTGACTTGAGGTGCTCCATGAGTATTAGTGTTTGGATAGAATCATAGGTTGTGGCAAGGCGACGTGATGTTATGACCTTTCGAGGAGGATTCAGGTACCCTAATTCTATGATGTGAGACGAGATCTCAGTTCTATGTCATGATGGTACGGGTGAATTGAACTATAGCTCTTTTGTGTGAGTTAGTTGTCATGATTCGAGTGTGTTCGGATCATTTCTTATTGGAGCCTGTGTTGTGCTCGTTGTGGCTTAGGCCGATGCTGAGGTGTCATGTCACCAATGCGGTGTGTTATAATCGAAATGATCGTTGGATTCATTAATGAGTACGATCATATTTGATCTCAGCTCGTTAGAAAGGTAATATCGAGGTTTGGCTCCGAAATCTATTGTGGTATCAGTTAAAAAGAGAAATGGCTTCATAGATGGTTGATCTGAGGAACTGTTACGGTTTAGCGCGTGTTTTATTTATCGTTGATAGTATATGAAAGTGTTGGAATAAGACTTCAACTAATAAGAGGTTTCCATCGGTATTTGGGTATTGTAGGCAACTACAGTAAATAAAGAATGTTATTGTGGCCATATGAGTAAAGTGATGCAAAGTGTGAATTCAACAAAGTTATGCATTGATGTTTGGGTTCAATGTGTGGAGATTGATATGGTGGACGAATGATGGAAAAAGACTTGGCAGGAAATTCAGGATGTTGGAATTTGGCCTAGTGGCTTACTCGCTTGAATAAAGAATTATATCTACAGAATTATATAGCTAATATGCTCAACTAAGTAGTGGTAGCACAGGAAGCTGCATGATGTGTTAAAAAAGTTATTTGAGACTACATCATTGTAGTTTTCAGCACGTTCGAGGACGAACATATGTTTAAGTGGGGGAGATTGTAACGACCCGACCGGTCGTTTTGAGCTTCGGCGTGTCATTCAGTAGATTGATGCCATGAACAACTTCATCTCAGGTATATTGACTTGTGTGTATGGTCAGAATTAAAATTCAGGAAGTTTGGAGTTAAATCTAAATGGATATTCTCATTTTGAAAGCTTAAAGTTGAAGAAATGAACTACGATTGGAATTTTGAGTAAATCACATCGGAATTGGGATCTGAAAGTCCATCATGCTTGTATGATGATTTTAAACATGGACGTATGTCCGGATTTGGTTTTTGATAACCCGTGAGCATTTCGGCGTATATGGTGGAAGTTAGTATTTCAGAAGGATTTCTTAAATTTGGGTTGAAAGGCATTTTAGAGTTATAAATGTCCGTTTGGGATTTCGAGTCTGGGAATAGATCCGTATGGTGATTTTGGAGTTGGGAACGCGATCGGAAGTGAATTCGGATGTTTGGAGGTCATTTTGAAGTCATTTGGCTAAATATAGGAATTTGAAAGTTTATGAGAAAATTCGACCGGAAGTGAAAATTTTGATATCGGGGTCGGAATGCGATTCCGAAATTTGGTTCAAGTCTGTAATGTCAAATGTGACTTGTGTGCAAACTTTGAGTCAATTCGGATCGATTTTGGTAGGAAATGGGACAATTAATCTCTTTAAGGAAAGCTTAAGTTTGAAAAGTTAACCCAACGTTGACTTATGAGTTAGAGGGCTCGGAATTGAATTCTGATGATTCGGTTAGTTTCGGGGGATTATTTAAGGCTTAGGAGCGCAATCGGAAGTAATTTAGGAGGTGCGGTGAAGAAGTTAGCCTATTTTGGCGAAGTTGGAATTTTGGCGGAATCCGATCGATAGGTGATATTTTGATCCGGGAGTCGGAATGGAATTGCGACAGTTGCATTAGCTTCGTTAGGTAATTTTGGATATGTCTGCAAATTTTCATGTCATTCGGACATCGTTTGGTCGGGTTTTTGATCGAGTGTGAATTTTGAAAGTTTAAATTTAAGTTTGAATCGAATTCTAGGATTTTGGTGATTTTTGATATTTAAGGTATCGTTTTTATGATCCGAGCAAGTTTGAATGAAGTATTAGGTTGAGTTTGTATTTTTGGTTGAGGTCCCGAGGGCCTCGGGATGATTTCGGATGCCTAACGGGCATTTTTGGTTTTGGAAAAAGCTGCTGAAATGCAGCAGATTTTCTGCAGTTTTTCGGCTATTTTGAGAGCTGATATCTTGTAATCTATAAGGAATCATAAAAAGTGTAAAATACGAAAGTTGTAGACCTTTGTGTCTAGTTTCCAGAAAGCTAAAGAACTTGTAATTTGGATATCTTTATTAGAAGTTATGATCGACAGAAAATGACTGCTGGAGAAATAGGATGTACAACTTGTATAGCGCAGGTGCAGGGTACAACTCGACGAAGCACGGGAAGATTCTTTATTACACGAAATTGGGTTATTTCTTTCATTGATTTCATTTCGTTTGGATGATTTTGGAGAGCTTCAATAGGTGATTTCACCGGGTAAACATTGGAGGTAAGTTCTATGATCTAAATACGCGATTTTATCTTAGAATCTTCAATTATTTCATTGTAAATGGGAGGATTAATGGGGGAATTTTGCCCTAGGCCTGGGTTATGGTAAAATGTTGATTTGAATGGGCAAACGGAGTCCAATTTTGGCAAATTTTATATGTATGGACTCGTGTTGAGATAAAGATTCCGAAAATGTAACTTTTGCCATTTTTCGAGAAGTGTACCAAAAGTCAGATTTTGACAACTTTGTGGGTTTTGGTGTAAATCGAGTTATTTTGATTGGGTTATGTCTAATTAGCCTATATTGATGTATTCTTATTAATTTGGAGAAGATTTGGCATCCGAAGAGGTTGAATTGCGAAGCAAGTGCAAAGCGAGCTAGGACTTCTACCAGTTCGAGGTGAGTGGTGGTAGTAAATAATGTACTAAGGGTTTGAAACCCCGTACTTGCACTTTACAGTGCTATGTTGAGATGAGACACACGACATGTGACGGGCGTGGTGACATTGTGATTGGGGGATTGGACTTGGTCCTTCCTGACTGATAGTTTATTGTGTATTATGATTGTGAATGAGCTTATAACTGTGTAGTTAAGCTTGTAGCCATGTTTGAGGCCTTGTGCCGATCTGTAGAAGTATGAGGGAAACCTGTAGAGCTAGGTGACCCTTATATCATGCTGGATACATACACTCATCCGTAGTATATCATGCTGAATGCATACACTCAGCCGTAGTATATCATGTTGGATACATACACTCAGCCGTAGTTATAGTGGTATAGCGTAGCATGAGCCGGTACTAGATTTGTACTTTGAGAGAGACTACCTAGGGTGGGATTCCCTGTGCTAGCTGAGTGGTCCTGAGAGGCTAAGTCTATACTGTATGAGATAGGGTCGAGGACCCACTATGAGATATATATATATATATATATATATATATATATATATATATATATATTGGATCGGGCTGCACGCCGCAGCACTATATATGTTGGATCGGGCTGCACGCCGCAGTAATGTATAGGTGGATCGGACTATACGCCGCAGTAATATACAAGTGGGACGGACTGCACGCCGCGGTATCATTGCGCTTGGGCTGTAGGAGCCCCTTCGGAGTCTGAGTCTGCACACAATTAATTACTCCTAATTGTAGAATTAAATCCTAAATGCAAATGCGATATATATATATATATATATATATATATATATATATATATATATATATATATATATATATATATATATATATATATATATATATATATATATATATTGGATCGGACTGCATGCCGCAGTAATATATGTGTGGATCGGGCTGCACGCCACATCATCATAGCGCTTGGGCCGAGGGAGCCCCTCGAAGTCTGTATACACCCCAGTAAGCGCCGTCGACGTTACATGGAGCGGGCTGCACGCCGCAGTGTTATATGTATTGGAGCAGGCTGCGCACTGCAACATTATACATAAATATACATAGATAAATATCGGAGTGGGCTACGCGCCGCCGTATTATAGACATATGTATACACATATATAAACATTGGATCGGCCGTACGTCGTAACAGTATGAGTGAGGACTAGGTCAGTGTGGGACCATGGCGAAATAGATGTGGACTTGAGATGGGGGTATTCACTGTAGATATGACTTACCTGTGAGGTTACCCTTAGAACAGTTTAGTGATAGTACAGGTGTTCTTATTTTTAGTTATTGTTTATTATTATCACTCACTGAGTTGAAATATACTCACCCCACTCCCCTGCACTTTTTGTTCAGATATACAGGTTTAGGAGGGCAGTTGAGCTATAGCAACTGCTTTATTATCCCCATTCCGTGGAGACTTCGAGGTAGCTGCCAACGTCCGCAGTACCTGACCTCTTCCTTTTTATCATTTTGTTTTCTCCATTCTGCTTAGACTTGATTGTGTAGTAGATATCATCTGTAGAGGCTCAGACTTGTGACACCACGATTTGGTTGGGACTGTATTCGTGTATTTCATTTCTACACTTCTTGATTTGTTAAGAAAACAGGCTAATTATGCCGATTAATCAGTATTAAATTATAATTGGGTGGTTTTAATGGATTAGATGGTCGGGCTTGCCTAGAAATGTGTTGGGCGCCATCACGACCGGGGTTTGGGTCGTGACAATATTCATAACAAGTTATTTATTTAAATATTTTCGACAGATTTTCCGCGGCCAGCCTTCTGAAAATCCCGTGGATATACATTGGTAAAATACTCCTCCAATTATCAACGGGTAGCCATCCAAATTATTGCCGGGATTAGATCATGACTTTAAAAAGATGATTTTAACCATAAATCCGGCAATAAATAAAGAGAAGACAAATATTTAATAGGGACAATTAATGTGTCACGACCCAAACCCGGTCGTGATGGCGCCCAACACTAAAGCTAGACAAGCCAGACCAACAACTGTTTCCAAATAGAAAATCAGTCCCAAAAGGACAAACTCAAAAAGAATATATGAGTCAACAAACACTCCAATAATAATAGTATGAATAAATACTGAGAAGTGCGAATATCGAAATAATACTCCCAAAAGATCTGGTGTCACGAGTCTAGAGCCTCTAAAACAATACTAAATAGTAATAGAAGTACTAAATAAAACACTCAAATCTGAAACATATAGTAATAACTGAATGAAGAGAGAAGCTAGGTTCTGCGAACGCTGACAGCTACCTCAGCAACTCGAATAAACTCTAATATAGGCTGGAATGCTCGTCTAACCCTCCTGTGTACCTGAATCTGCACACAAAGGTGCAAGGAGTAGGGGTGAGTACTAAGTACTCAGTAAGTAAAAAGTATATAATAATAGCTAAAAGCAGAAAATCCACAGAATACCACAGAGCAAAGCTAAACTACAGTCTGATACCTACTACGAACTAACAACAACAGCAAATCACAATTAGCGCAGATAATTTCCAAACAAAAATGCAATGCAATGCACATGACCGCTGCGGCGCGTAGCCTGATCCGTTTAACGTCGACAGCGCTCACTGGGGGTGTGCACGGACTCCAGAGGGGCTCCTTTAGCCCAAGCGCAATATATTCATATCATTCGCTGCGGCGTGCAGCTCGATCCATACTCAGTCCACAATATGCATATGAGTCACATAACAGTTCAATTTATTTATTTCCAGTTTCCAATTCATTAATAAGGAAAATACTTTAGTTTCTTAATTTTTCAAGAACAGGTGACTTAGCATTTCGAAATAGTGATTTCAACCCATGACTGAGATCAATGATTTTAAAAATTATGCTATCACAAAGATATCTATCCCCTAAGTATACTACAGGTCGGCATAAGGCGCCAAACATGGCATAAAGCCCATATATATTCAACACAGAGTGCGTTTCAATCGCCAATATAGTATTATTCTAATTCAGGATGGACCAAGTCACAATTCCCCAGTCATAATCAATCTTGCACCTGCCATGGGATGCGAGTCACGCCCTAAATAGCGTCACAATGTGATAAGCCGGGGTTTCAAACCCTCAGGCCATCATATATACCAATTACTCACCTCTAACCGATCGTGAACTCGTCCGCAATGCCTTTCCTTTGGAATTTTCCTCCTCGTGCGTAGAATCTAGTCAAAACATAGCGAATACATAAATATGGGTCAAAAAAACATAACCCAATCAAAATTACACGAAAAGTATAACAATTCACGAAGTTGGTAAAACTCGAGCCCCGGGCCCACTTCTCAAAAAATTTTGAAAATTATACCAGTGGATTCCTTGTCTCGTCACGAGGCCGTACATATAAAGTTCATCAAAATCGGAGTCCGTTTGACCCCTTAAATTCTAACTTTACACCTTCTTAGGTTTCAAGCCCTAACCTCCATTTTACCCCTTAATTCCTTGGTTTTTCAGTGTTTAGATCCAAGTCTAAGAATGCTTAACTGATGAAATCCCACGAATTCTGTCTTAAATATTGCCTCAGAAGCTTCTTTCCGTTCCAAAATTGGAAGAAAACTCGACCTGCTCATTATAGGTATACTGCTCACACGTTTTACTGCTCCCAATGGATTTCTTGTGAAATTCTAATGAATTTAGGCTTTTGAATCACTCATTTTGACCTTACAATGAAAGAGATATGTAGGTTTTAAGATTTGCAAATAGTATAGGTTTTTAATACGCCGCCAGGGGCAACTTCGTCATTAACCTGAAAATCTGGGCAACCTTAGTAAAATGGCCATAAAATCCTCATACGGTGTTTAAATTCGACGATTCTTTTTGATACGGGTCCGTAATTACGATACGGGTCTAATGCTTTATTCAAAACAGTAACCGGAGCTCATTTGTTCAATATGGTACCCCTATATGTCCAAAGATACGACGTTGAAACATCTACTAAGAGCGTGATTACAACCCAAAACACACCCGAGGCCCCTAGGACCTCAACCAAAGGCACCAAAATATCCCAAAATATCATCCAAACTTGTTCCAATCATCAAAACACACCCAATAACAGTGAAATCATCAATTTACGTCAGATTCAAGCCTAAGTTCTTCAAAAACTTCCGAAACACGCATTCAATAAAAAACCCAACCAAACAACGTCCGAATGACCTGAAATTTTTCACACACATCACAAATCACATATCAAAGCTACAGCATCTCTCGGAACTCCATTCCGACCCTCGGATCAAAATTTCACCTATCAATCAGAATTCGCCAAAATCTAACCTTAGCTAATTCAAGCCTAATTCTACACCGGACCTCCAAATTCAACTATGATTGTGCTCCTAAGTCACAAATCATCCCCCAAAACTAGTTGAATCATCAAAAATCCATTTCGAGCCTTCTAACTCATAAGTCAATATTCGGTTGACTTTTCCAAACTATCCTTCTCATAAAGTGACTTATTGTCTCATTTCTACCCAAACTCTATCCGAATTACTTCAAATTCTCCAAACACATATAATGAAACCTATAGAAGCATAAAACGGGGAAATTGTAGCAGTAACTCCCGTGACGACGAGTCGGGTCGTTATATCCTCCCCAACTTAAACAAATGCTCATCCTCGAGTGTATCGGGAGTTGTTCTAGAAGCCAACCAGTAGCTGAATGATCTTACCAACCATATACCCGGGGTGATCCCTCTTCACCCTATCTCGTATAGACCCGATAACACAATACAACCGAACTTTCATAGTCCATTTAATCCATAAACCAAACCAGAAAACCACATCGCCCTATCCGAAAATTATTCGCAAGATCAGAAATTCACATCTGAACTCAGAGTAAGCCCGAACCAGTTGTAATAATCCAAGGTTGTACCCTCAGGTGAAAACATATGATATAACGCCTAAACCAAACACTTGGAATCATAACTTCTATTCACAACAGTTGTCCCCAGCAACCAATTACCGGCAGAGAACCTCTTATTAGCTAGAGCCTTATTCCCACACTTTCTATACTGCCAACGATGAATGAAACACGCTATAAACCGTAATCATCTCTCAGATCAACCATTCATGAAACCACTTCCCTTGACTGATATCACAACAGATTTCCGGGTCAAACCTCGATATTATCTTCCTAACAAGCTAAGATCAAATCTGTCCGTATTCATTAATGAACCCAACGATCACCTCGAGTCCAACACCACTTTGCTGATATGATACCTCAATACGAGTCTAAATCACATCTTGCATAATACACGCACCAGTAAGAAAAGATCTGAACACACTCAAATCATAACAAATGACTCAATCGAAAGAGTTGTACCTCGAGCTCATCAATGCCATTACAATACAAGGCTGAGACCCTGTCTCACATTATAGAAATAGAATGCCTGAATCTACTCCAAAAGGTCATAACTCCCGTAGCCTCGCTACAATGCGCGATCCTATCCCAACACCATTACACCCCTGAAGCACCTCAAGCCGCTATGCTCAATATCAACAACCACACACATTTGATGTATGAAACTAACGCAATTCATCTCACCCACGGTGAAATAGAGAACACACAACACACAGCCTGATAGATCATAACCAATGCTCCATACACTGAGAAACACTCAATTACTCTTTTCGCTCGACTTTTTCTATGAATTCTCAATGGAAACCAACCACATGTACCCATAACTAACAAATCACAATGTCTTACAACATCGAAAACAACTCATAATTTTCCTCAGATCACTAGCAAGCTCAATAACGATAGACTCAACCTATTCCTCAACAGTACAACTCAGGGTCAACCAAGCTAACTCAAGCTAAATGTGTAGCCATATCGGCCTGCCAACGAACTCTGTACCAAGAAGCCTGAGAATGTTTCTTCCACTTCTATAACTCCTGCCGAAGGCACCAAATAAATATCAAAATCCACAATATCACCCGGTTACGTGCCCGGCCACACGAAACACATTCGAAAATCCCTCAATAACGGAACGAGTTCAATGATAGCAACCTCTGCACTGAAATCTATCACAAATGACCAATTAAGAAAGTACTCCTTCCAAGCTATCCGCTGGTTCTTTGAAATATAAATTACTCTACTAAAAGATATTCTAACGCACTTCACCACTTAACCCGTGGCATTTCTGGCGTAGCCCCTAATGCAATAGTTCAAAATCACCCCAACATTAAGACAACCAGTCTGAATCCTAACATCACATCCAAATATAACATACCAGCGAATAAAGATCCACCACACAACATAGCATGTACATCAAAACTCCATATAACACACAAATCATCATACCTGATCCCAGTTTCCACTATGCGAATACCTGTACCCATTTGATATCTAATCATTCCACGACAGATAATTAATATTTATCTGTGCTACCAAGCAAACCCGAATACTACTAGTGGACCCAACAAGAACATGCCACAATACTACTGAAATATAATCAGTTTAATCACATTACCTTTTTCTGAAACGCACTCGCGTCAACGACTTCCACTTAGCAATAACATCTTCCCTAATCATCTGAATCTCTCTTATCTAATCGCTTACAAGGAATCACTACGCATCCCATGCTCTGCATGACATACACATGCTTTGTGCAAATTCTTACAATAATGACACAACGGATGAGATCTGTATACATTTTTAGCCACTGTCGAAACAACAATTCATTAGTTCTATACTCTTGGCAAGAACTATCACCTTATTCTGAACCAAATAATTGTCTTAGCTCTTTACTTTACTTCATATACTCAAATTGCATCGATCTCAATTTCAATGATCTTGTCTCACCCAGTACGAACTGCTCGGGCAATAGGCCACTCCAGATATAATTAAATGTCGCATTTGATGCCCCAATGTGCCATTAGGCTACCAATTCAAATGCGGTACTACAAAAAACAAGCTTTGGAAGGAATTATCAAATCCTACTCACTAATACAGACTTTCCTTGGAAAACAGGAAGCAAGGCATACAAAGATGGCACATAGAAAACTATACTCGATATAACACTGTTGCGGTGCACAACCCGATCCGTATAACATACTCGTGGCGGCGTACCACCCGATCCACGCATAGATCTCACATAAGGAGCTCCACATCGAGCCAAATTTTCTCATTACAACAAAATACCGAATATCGATCGTACGCATTCTAAGTGCATAATAATATCTCTACGGGACATATAGCGTTATAAATACAACTCAAGCACAACTGAGGCGCGATATACAATCGGAATTTCAACAGCCAAGTTGCTCATATAACATCATTCCTATGTGGATTTTTAACATGTAACCAATTTCTTGAGTCATTTCACAAATCACACGACGTAATGCATCAGTACGCAAGATATCTGACAATGAAGCATCATCCTAACTACTCCTCCATGAGGATCGCATTACAAAAATGCACACATCTGGCCTGATATAGAGCTTATTCACATTAAATCTATCCATCTGTCAAGCTGATTCTAATCACACTAAACTAGTCTGATAAGCTTTCAAAGGTCCATAATAACTCCCTTTTTCTCATAATGCACAAGAACAACCATCACAATCGGGGTAATCCTCCCCAGTTCACAACCCAATATGCCAAGTGCCCTCCAGGCTTGAGTCTTTAATTTAACGACATCATCTCAAACTTCGTACTTGATTTACATCTTTAATCAATCAAGTGATCACATATCACACTTATAAAATCTTCCAGTAGAACACACTCCCACAACCTACCACAACAATATCTGGAGCGTACCTCCAAACCACCGGTCGCACTAACGCTGAAGAGCGATCAAGAATCATTAACCAGGACATAACACCACTCTGAGGTGACGCTGAAGACAACACTAATTTATCTTAAGAAACTTCCTTCCTGCTCACCCGATCTCTTGACATCTTGTCAAAAACTTTCCTTCACTCATGCCGTTCTCGGCTCAATTTCTGCAATCAGAACTGGTTCGCCAGCATACACGAAATCAGAACTAACGTAATATATAATTGTACAATCAGCTAATCAACATCAACATCCCCAACTTAGTTCGAAACCATATATCGCAACTCATTACTCTATTGCTGTCGTAATACCATGGTGAGATTAAGCTCCCTCTTTCACAAGCTTGTGGAGACACGGATCATCAGAAATTTTAACTCTTCTGCAATTCTTGCATTCATTCGCGCAACAGTTAAGCCTACTCTCTAGGCGACCAACTTTTTACTAAGTCCCAAATTTTGCAAAAATTTCAGCAGAGTTTCCTTTGTAATTGGGCCTATCCACCTACCACAGAATCACCAAAACCATCATAACAACACGACTACAACTCGACAAAACATCACAACGTATATCAACAACATTAAATCTCAATACTACCTGTATTATATTATCAAAATTGATACACGGACATGCGTTGCACCTATTCGAGTCATAACACATATTAAATACGTTTCAATTATACATGAGATTTTCTAACACACACACAAAGTTCATACCACGTGAGAACACTCCGCAATGTTTCACCCACCTGCTTTGCCTCAATTTAATATTTCAGCACACCTCCCATCGACATACGCGTAATACATCCAGTTTAGTCTTCCTGAGTTTGAACTCATACCGCCGCATGTATTGCACTTAACTTCCAACTAGGAGATACGGAAATATTCTTCACGCGCCAGTAACTTGGGGCTACACAACAGATCCCAATAGGAACGAATCGCTTAACAGTTCATCTATTATCCGACAAACTTCTTTGTCACTACCAATATCACATAGATACACCTCACAGCACTAACTTACTCATCACGTGGGTATCCGACCGCCATCCCGGCTAATAAGGACATTACCAAACACATAAATTAAAAGCACTTGCTCGCATAATCAGCACTTCGGTGCTCAAGTCATAGGCGAAGATTCGGCCTCAAGTCCTCCAGACTAGCCCACCATGAACTCACAGAGATTACATCTCGCCCCTCGATCGGGAAAATCACAAGCCAGCGATGCAGATGTATTACTGAATGCTCGCGTGCGCATACAGACGTGTGGAAGGAATTTCAAGAGTTTTATCTCAATCTGAATCAAATATGCACGATAAGAAAGTGAAGTGTTGCTAAAAGTTCTATAGCCTCCCGAGGATAGATACGGATGTCTACATACCGATCTGTGAGAGCCTACTAAACCGGATCATGACTCGTGAGGCCTAGTAACCTAGACTCCGATACCAACTTGTCACGACCCAAACCCGGTCGTGATGGCGCCCAACCCTAAAGCTAGGCAAGCCAGACCAACAACTATTTCCAAATAGAAAACCAGTCCCAAAAGGACAAACTCAAGAAGAATATACGAGTCAATAAATACTCCAATAATAATAGTATGAATAAATACTGAGAAGTGTGAATATCGAAATAACACTCCCAAAGAATCTGGGGTCACGAGTCTAGAGCCTCTAAACAAAACTGAATAGTAATATAAGTACTGAATAAAATACTCAAGTCTAAAACATATAGTAATAACTGAATGAAGAGAGAAGCTAGGTTCTTCGAACGCCGGCAGCTACCTCAGCAACTCGAATAAACTCTAATATAGGTTGGAGTGCTCGTCTAACCCTCCTGTGTACCTGAATCTGCACACAAATGTGCAGTGAGTAGGGGTGAGTACTAAGTACTCAGTGAGTAAAAAGTATATAATAATAGTTGAAAGCAGAAAATCCACAGAATACCAGAGCAAAGCTAAACTACAGTCCGATACCTAGTACGAACTAACAACAACAGCAAATCACAATTAGCACAGATAATTTACAGATAAAAATTCAATGCAATGCACATGACCGCTACGTCGCATAGCCCGATCCGTTTAACGTCGACGACGCTCACTAGGGGTGTGTACAGACTCCGGAGGGGCTCCTTCAGCCCAAGCACAATATATTCATATCATTTGCTGCGGCGTGCAGCCCGATCCATACTCAGTCCACAATATGCATATGAGTCACATAATAGTTCAATTTATTTATTTCCAGTTTCCATTTCATTAATAAGGAAAATACTTTAAATTCTTAATTTTTTCAAGAACAGGTGACTTAGCACTTCATAATAGTGATTTCAACCCATGACTGAGATCAATGATTTTACAAATCATGCTATCACAAAGATATCTATTCCCTAAGTATACTACAGGTCGGCAGAAGGCCCCAAACATGCCATAAAGCCCATATATATTCAACACAGAGTGCGTTTCAATCGCCAATATAGTATTATTCTTGTTTGGGATGGACCAAGTCACAATTATCTAGTCATAACCAATCCCGCACCTGCCATGGGATTCGAGTCACGCCATAAATAGCATGGCAGTGTGATAAGCCAGGGTTTCAAACCCTTAGGCCATCATATATACCAACTACTCACCTCTAACCGGCCGTGAACTCATCCGCAATGCTTTTTCCTTCGAATTTGCCTCCTCGTGCGTTGAATCTAGTCAAAACCATAGTGAATACATAAATATGGGTCAAAGAAACATAACCCAATCAAAATTACACGAAAAGTATAACAATTCACGAAGTTGGTAAAACTCGAGCCCCGGGCCCACTTCTCAAAAAATTTTGAAAATTATACCAGCAGATTCCTCGACTCTTCACGAGTCTGTACATATAATGTTCATCAAAATTGGAGTCCGTTTGACCCCTCAAATTCTAACTTTATACATTTTTAGGTTTCAAGCCCTAACCTCCATTTTTATCCCTTAATTCCTTGGTTTTTCAGTGTTTAGTCTATGTTTTTACATCATAACAATGTAATTCGAGTCTAAGAACCCTTACCTGATGAAATCCCACGAATTCTCTCTTATAAATTGCCTCAGAAGCTTCTTTCCGTTCCAAAATTGGAAGAAAACTCGACCTTCTCATTATAGGTATACTTTTCACGCGTTTTACTGCTCCCAATTGATTCCTTATGACATTCTAATGAATTTAGGCTTTTGAATCACTCAATTTTACCTTATAATGAAGGAGATATGTAAGTTTTAAGATTTGCAAATAGTGTAGGTTTTTAATACGCCGTCAGGGGCAATTTTATCATTAACCTGAAAATCTGGGCAACTTTAGTAAAATGACCATAAAATCCTCATACGATGTCCAAATTTGATGATTCTTTTTTATACGGATCCGTAATTACGATACAGATCTAATGTTTTATTCAAAACCGTAACTGGAGCTCATTTGTCCAATATGGTACCCATATATGTCCAAAGATACAACGTTGAAACATCAAATAGGAGTATGATTACAACCTGAAACATACCCGAGGCCCCCAGGACCTCAACCAAAGGCACCAAAATATCCCAAAACATCATCCAAACTTGTTCCAATCATCAAAACACACCCAACAACACTGAAATCATCAATTCACATCGGATTCAAGCCTAAGTTCTTCAAAAACTTCGAAACACGCATTCAATCAAAAACCCAAACAAACGACGTCCGAATCACCTGAAATTTTGCACACACATCACAAATCACATATCAAAGCTACAGCAACTCTCGAAATTCTATTCCGACCCTCGGATCAAAATCTTACCTATTAACCGAAATTCGCCAAAATATAACCTTAGCCAATTCAAGCCTAATTCTACACCGGACCTCCAAATTCAACTATGATTGTGCTCCTAAGTCACAAATCATCTTCAGAAATTAGTTGAATCATCAAAAATCTATTTCGAGCCTTCTAACTCATAAGTCAACATTCGATTGACTTTTCCAAACTATCCTTCTCATAAAGAGACTTATTGTCTCATTTCTACCCAAACTCAATCCGAATTAATTCAAATTCTTCAAACACATATAATGAATCTATAGAAGCATAAAACAGGGAAAACATGGTGGTAACTCCCGTGACGACGGGTCGGATCGTTACATAATGTCAATCGATAAAAGGAGAGGATCGAAGCTGACTGCCAACATAAAACTAATCTTGTTTGGATGATTGTTATGTATCATTTAATGTATTTTATTGACTATATCGCTTTAATATATACAATATTTGGATAAATTATATTATTTGTCGTTGTTACATAACATCACGCACCAATAATATAAAGAATAAACTTACAATATTATAATATAAAATAAAAACTAAGATACGAGAAGAAATTATTGTATAAAAAGGTAGGCTAAAGGAAAAAATAATATTATTTAATAATAAGGAAGGGCATGATTAGAAAAAAAAAAGGTTACGATGAGACCGAATCAAGTCGGTCGTTCCATAAAATGGTACTTTTAATGACCGATATAATATGACCGTTTCATAATGAATTATTGTATGGTATTATATTGTACTGTATCATTTAATGCATATAATGTTTGGATTGAGTGTATTGTTTGCCCTCGTTTCATGACGTTATCCACCAACAATATGAAGAATAAGCTTGCAATATTATTTAAAAAAGTATGATACAAGATAGAATTATTATAAAAAAGTTACAGTAAATGATAAAAAATTATTTAATAATAAGGAAGGGCAAGATGAGGGAAAAAATAAGGTAACGACGCAACCACACCAAATTAGTCGTTCCCTAAGGTGGCACTTTTCGTGGTTACGTAATGAAGGATTTAACGATACGATACAATAAAATTTAAGTGACAATCAAAATAAACATTTTCTTTAAAATAACAATACGATACAAGACAATAAGTAACAATCATCAAAACAAGCTGTAAAGTACACTTTTCGTCATTACATAATGGTGCATATAACGCTACAATATACTAAATTTAAATAACAATGAAAACAAATATTTTATTTAAAGTAATAATACGATACAATAACATGTAACAACCATACAAAAGGGAAAGCTAGTTAACCCAATCTGTAACCCCAACCCAATTAACTCTATCCCAACTCTTAAAAAAACCATTAATTCTAATTGACCAATAAACAATAGGTTTACCTTTGTCATCTTTAAGTGGATCATATGCATTAAACCAAGCATAAATAGCACCCCATTCAGCAAAACAAACATATATATCATTAACAATACCAGCATCAAATGGAAATTCTTGGCCTGGTACCATTGTTACAGAAAGTAAAGGCAATCCTGTTTGTATTTTACATGTAACTTGCATTGTTGGTGTTCTATTTGTAGGTAAATCAGCGATAAGATGAACACTTGGTGTTGTATCATCTGCAGTAGAAAATGAGAATTGAGATAAAGTAAAAGACACAACAAAAATGAGAATCAAGAAATAATTGGCATTGAAAGCCATTTTTGTTATTATTAATTTGTTTTTGCCTTTCACTATATATTGATGTCTTATTTATAGTTTACAATTCTAAAGTCTGGGACATATGATTTAAATAAGTTCACATTTGGTTTTAGTAATTAACAACATACTTTAGGATATGATTTAATTTACTTCCCATAAAGTAGCAAAGTGATAAATATTTTTCCTTTCAATAGAAGAGCAAATTACTATGAGTAAACTATTGATTATTGCTCTTGGTAAATTTAAATATTTAACTTAAAAAAACTTATCAAATATGGAAATATGATAACGAAAACATATCAAGCTACCAATTTCCATAAAAACTTTAGATCTTCTTAAGAATTTATTTCCTAAAACACTCTTGTTATCATAAAGTAAATATCCGTTAAAGGAAAATAGTTGTGCCGTTGAAGGAAAAATTCTTTATCATATCCTAAAAACTGCCCTTGAAGTATTGAAATTGATATAAAAATATACTTCGTCCACATATTTGAATAAAAACACTCCTACCATTATTTATTGGTTCAACATTACCCTTATTACTAACAAAATATTCAGAAGAAAAAGAAAATTCAATTAATATCCATGTGTCAGTCCCATTGGCCTAACGTAAACTTTAAGCCCAATTATAAATAAATTCGCCCATAACTCGCCCGGATATTGACACGCCCAATTTTTAAACATAAATCTCTCTCTCTCTCTCTTTCTCTCCAAAAGGTTATTTTGAGTATTTGTACTTCACTCGGCATTTTAAGGGCTCGAGTATCTCTGCATGATGTATTATGACTTGCATAAATTGTCGATGTTGGTTTTTCAAGTTGTTCGAAATTGATTTGGAATAATGAACTTCAAGATTTGAGTTCTAAGTTGGATGAGCAAACTAAGTTTGAATTTTTAGCACGACCTCGGAATGGAGTTTCGTCAGCTCCGTTTGGTGATTTTGGACTTAGGAGCGCATCCGAATTATAATTTGGAGGTTCATAGTTGAATTAGTCTTGAAATAGCGAAAGTTGGATTTTTGGGAAGTTTGACCGGGAGCGAACTTTTTGATATCGTGGTTGGATTCCAATTTCGGAAGTTGGAATAGGTCTTTAATGGAAAATGTAACTTGTGAACAAAATTTGAGGTTAATTGGGGAGGATTTGATAGGTTTCGACATCGGTTGTAGGAGTTAAAGTTTCAAAATTCATTGATTTGACTTGAGCTGCGATTCATCATTTCAAGGTTGTGATGTGTGATTTGAAGCTTTGAGTAGGTTCGTTTTGTCATATAGAACTTGTCTGCAAAATTTGGCACCGTTCAGAGGTGATTTGATATGGTTCGGACGCTCGGTTGCGATTCTAGAAGTTCTTGAAGTTTAGTTTGATTTTCATGTGTTTTGGCGTCCAATTCATGGTTTTAGAAATTATCTTGATAATTTGAGCGTGCGAGCGAGTCATTTTGTATTTTTAGACTTGTTTGCATATTTGGTTTGGATCTCCGAGGGCTCGGGCGAGTTTCAGATTGGTTTTGGAAGGATTTTCATCAATTTTGATTTCTAGTTCTGGTTTCTTTGCATTTGCAATGTTTTGGTCGCAAATAAGGCCATCGCATTTGCGATGCCTGTGCGGCTGGGTAGCTCTCCGCATTTGCTATTGATCAGCCACATTTATTGAAGGCTAACTGTAACAACTCGACCGGTCGTTTTGAGCTCCGACGTGACATTCAACAGATTGAGGCCATGAACATCTTCATCTCAGGTATATTGACTTGTGTGTATGGTCAGAATTAAAATTCAGGAAGTTTGGAGTCAAATCTAAATGGAATTCTCATTTTGAAAGCTTAAAGTTAAAGAAATGAATTAGGATTGGAATTTTGAGTAAATGACCTCGGAATTGGGATCTAAAAGTTCCAGCATGCTCGTATGATGATTTTGAACTTGGGCGTATGTCCGAATTTGGTTTTTGATAACTCGTGAGCATTTCGGCGTATATGGTGAAGTTAGTATGTTAGAAGAATTTCATAAATTTGGGTTGGAAGGCATTTTAGAGTTATAGATGTCCATTTGCGATTCCGAGTCTAGGAATAGATCCATATGGTGATTTTGGAGTTGGGAACGCGATCGAAAGTGAATTTGGATGTGCGGAGGTCATTTTGAAGTCATTTGGCTAAATATAGGAATTTGAAGGTTTATGAGAAAATTCGACCGGAAGTAAAAATTTTGATATCGAGATCGGAATGCGATTCCGAAAGTTGGTGCAAGTCCGTAATGTCGAATGTGACTTATGTGCAAACTTTGAGTCAATTCGGATCGATTTTGGTAGGAAATGGGACAATTAATCTTTTTAAGGAAAGCTTAAGTTGGAAAAGTCAATCCAACATTGACTTATGAGTTAAAGGGCTCGGAACTGAATTCCGATGATTCGATTAGTTTCGGGGAATGGTTTAAAACTTATGAGCGCAATCGGAAGTAATTTTGGAGGTCCGTTGAAAAAGTTAGCCTATTTTGGTGAAGTTGGAATTTTGGCGGAATCCGATCGATAGGTGATATTTTGATCCGGGAGTCGGAATTGAATTCCGATAGTTGCAGTAGCTTTGTTAGATGATTTTAGATATGTGTGAAAATTTTCAGGTCATTCGGACATCGTTTGGTCGGGTTTTTGATCGAATGTGAATTTTGAAAGTTTAAGTTTAAGTTTGAATCGAATTCTAAGATTTTGGTGATTTTTGATGTTTAAGGTACCGTTTTTATGATCCGAGCAAGTTTGAATGAAGTATTAGGTTGAGTTTGTGTTTTTGTTTTAGGTCCCGAGGGCCTCGGGGCGATTTCGGATGCCTAACGGGCATTTTTGGTTTTGGAAAAAACTGTTGTTGCAGCAGATTTTCAGCAGCTTTTTGGCTACTTTGGGAGCTGATATTTTGTAATCTATAAGGAATCACAAAAAGTACAAAACACAAAATTTGTAGACCTTCGTGTCTATTTTGCAGAAAGCGAAATAACTCATAATTTGGACGTCAGTACTAGAAGTTATGATCGACGGAAAAGGACTGCTGGAGCAATAGGATGTACAACTTGTGTAGCACAGGTGCAAGGTACAACTCGACGAAGCACGGGCAGATTCTTTTTACACGAAATTGGTTTATTTCTTTCATTGATTTCATTTCGTTTGGATGATTTTGGAGAGCTTCAAGAGGAGATTTCACCGGGTAAACATTGGAGGTAAGTTCTATGGTCTAAATACGCGATTTTATCTTAGAATCTTCAATTATTTCACTGTAAATGGGAGGATTAATGGGGGATTTTTGCCCTAAGCCTGGGTTATGGTAAATCATCGATTTGAATGGGCAAACGGAGTCCGATTTTGATAAACTCTATATGTATGGAGTCGTGTTGAGATAAGGAATCCGAATATGTAACTTTTGTAATTTTTCAAGAAGCGTACCGAAAGTCGGGTTTTGGCAACTTTGTGATTTTTTATGTAATTTGATTGTGTTTGATTGGGTATTATTCTGTTAGCCTATTTTGATATATTTGTACTGAATTTGGCTAGTTTTGGCGTGCATGGATGTTGGTTCGAGGAGCAAGGCGTCGCGGAGCTTGATTTTTTGCCGGATCGAGGTGGATAATACTTGTAAATGATGTCCTGAGGGTTAGTAAACCCCGGACTTGCACATCTTAGTACTGTATTGAGGTGACTTGCACGCCGGATAACGGGCGTGGGGTAGAGCACCACTGGGGATTGTGACTTGGTCCCGCGTAATGAATAATAATACCTAATTGCTTGAAATTGAATTGACATCCTAATAAAAGATATTAATTATCATGAATTTGACTATTTATCATGCTTGGGCTTCGTGCCGATTATTTGAATTCTTCAGGGATTGGTATCACTATCTTGATAACACTGTGCATATTTTTGTCTCAGTCTAAGGTTTTTAAATGGTATTTTGCTACTCAGCATTTTTATAAGGTTATAAAAAACTTGAACAAGGTCTTAATGACATTTCTAGCTGTGAGCTAATATGATACTATTGCCCGAGGGGCTTTTTTTGATTATTTGTTAGACTGATTAGGGCCGAGGGCCATATGTTAGAGCATGACGATTTATGAGAGCATATGCATACACATGCATGGATCGGACCGCACGCCGCAGTGGTATTTGGATCGGGCTGCGCACCGCAACAGGTGTGATATTGATATTGCACTTGGGTTGTAGGAGCCCCTCCGGAGTCTGGACCCCTACAGTGAGCGCGGGTGCCTTTGCATGGATCGGGGTGTACGCCACAGTGTCATATGTATTGCATGACATACATACATTGGTTTACGTGTACTACGTGGCATAACATTTGGCACTCATACATTACTGGCACACATGCATTATTTGCCTTACTGGCACACAGGGAAAATTGTTAAGGAGTGCTGAGCCCGAGGGGCTGATTTGAGTGCAGACTTGCACCGCTTGAGATTGTACCCAGGTATTGGTATGTTATCATGAAAGAAAGAAAGCTAAAAATTGAGATTTCTAAATAATCTACTCACATATGCTGGAAAGGAATAAAAAGATAGTTCTGTATTGTGTAGCATGAGATAGTGCCTTGCGTGGTTTTCTTTCCTTCAGCATTATTTATTTTTATTACCGTTGAGTTGGAAGTACTCACACCCGACTCCCTGCGCCTTGTGTGCAGATCCAGGTACATCATATCAGAGTCGACTCTCTAGTGTACGATGGGTGGGTACACACAAAGAGGACGTTGTGTCCTTGTTGGTGGGGTGAGTGGTATCAGGGGTTAGCTGTAGCTCACAGGAGTCCCACATCAAAAATGAGAGGGGGAGTCCTGGGCTATATTAGTAAGGCCTTGGACAGTATGTGTAGACACGTTTTGGGGGTAACGTAGTTCCCTAGGAACAAATCCGTGCGGGCGAGGCCCAAGCGGACTATATCTACACAGTGTTGGGTCGGGTCGTTACTGTTGGTATCAGAACCTAGGTTACTAAGCCTCATGAGTCTTGAGCCGGTTGGAGAGTCTTGTGGATCGGTACGGGGACGCCTGTACTTATCCTCGGGAGGCTGCAAACATTTAGGAAACACTCCACATTTCTTAGAATTCTTATCGTGCGTACTTGATTCAGCTTGAGATATAATTCTTGGAAATTCCTTCCATACGCTTGTACGCACACTCGAACGCTCAGTAATATAATTGCATTGATGACTTGTAATTCCCTAATTGAGGGGCGAGATATGATCTCCGTGGGTTTATGTTGAACCAGTCGGGAGGACTTAAGGCCAGATCTTTGTCCGTGACTTGAGCACCACAGTGCTGATTTTACGAACTGGTACTATGAAGATTGTATGACCAGTATTGTTCCCAATTGTGGAAATGGCATCTTGATAACGGATGAGCTGTTAGGTGTTAGACTCTTATTGTGATTCGTTGTATAGCCCCTAGCTATGGACGTGGTGAATATGTTCATGTCTCTTAGTGGAAAGGTAAAATGCATTACGTGTGGTAGTCTGAGCTCAGGCTCAGAAAGATCAAATGTGTTATGCTATGTGCATTATGATGTCTTGTCAAATTTCCGATGTATTGTTAGGATGGTTTTGGTGATTCTCTGGCAGGTGGATAGGCCATATTACAAAGGAAACTCTGCCAAAATTTTTGGAAAATTTGAGACTTAGAAAAGATTTTTTGTCACCTAAGGAATGGGCTTAGCTATTGTGTGTGAATGAATACAAGAAGTTCAAAAGAATTAAGATTTCTGATGATTCGAGTCTCCGCCAAAGCTTATAAATGACTCGAGTTTAATCTCATTGTAACATTTCGGCATCACTTGAGTAATAATGCTATGAGTGGTTAAAAGTGCTTTGATGAATGGCTTCGAGCCAAATTGGGGAGGTTGCTATTAAATAACTAATGGCACGGTTGTGTGCTATGTGGTCACTTTCTTTAAGTATGTTGGGAAAATTCTGACAAGGTTATGGTGCTTCGTAGATGTGAAGAAATACTAGGATATTTTGAACTACTGTTGGTAAGGAATGTTCGGCGTATAGAAAAGAAATATAGCAAATTGTACCTGTAAGTTATCATGTTCTGCAATGTCAGAGTTCTAACAAAACACGAGTGGTTCTTTTCAATAGGATAGTTGAATTACAGCTGAATAAGGGTGAATGACGCCCGAGAATGATTTTGCAGTGTTCAAGATTTTGCTTGTAACAGTCAGGTGCCTTAAGATTGTGTATGTGGCTAAACACGGCGATTTCGTTAGAAAAGATCAATGCTTGTATTATATCATGTGAATGATGGGATTCTATGTATCCGTATTAGAAAGTAATGATAACAAATTCAAAATCGTAGGAAGTTCTTCAAAATAAAGTGTTGTAGAATGTGGTACTTCTGAGAAACATTGAGAAAGTATTCAGTGGCCTATGGGTCTTAGACCGTGTGGTCTTATGTACGAGTCTCGTGGGGTAATATGAGTTGAGGTATTGTGGTGCTACAGTAAAGAGAATAATAAATTTAAGATGAATCAGAAAGGAAATTCGGTAAATGGAGCAACTTGTTAATAAACCGGAACGGTATGATCAGGATACGATTAACTCCTGGTATGTATTCGAAGTAATGAGTATTGCAGATATGATGCAACAAAGCTCTTGAGTGCTGGCAGTTGCGTAGCTCGACGTGGGTTAAAAGACTCAGTCATGGCAGTTAAACTTATGCAATGAATTGGAAGAAAGAGTTTGCGATGTGTTATGTATTCGTACGGGGAAGTGTGGAATCAGGCATAGCGATTCCTGTGCTATATACGTGCTGGAGACTAGAAGTTCTCGTAATCCGCCTACGCAGTGGTGGTATATCATGTGTATCAGCACCGTTTATCGATTATTGAAAATTAGAAGCCCCAGCGGCTCTCTCTTTACCTGATATGATGAATTTGAATAATGATATACGACTGCAGACTGGTTGTCATAAGTCAGGTTGTCTAGACTAATGTGATATGGACTATGTTAGAAAATGCCACAAATTGCGTAACAGAGTGTATCAGATTATGCTCCAGCAAGGTAGATGTACCCTAGGGCCAGCGGACGGCTGGTAGGTATTTTTTTGTCAGTTGGGCCTTTATGGCGGATGTTAGTGTAGAGGTATCTACCATTGATTCACTTTCGGTATTGAGGAACGTTGTCGGATGCATTTCATGTGGCCGAGATTGAGGCTATATATATGTTTGTTGTAATGAGCAACTTGACTCGATGTGCATTTCCTCTTGCTAGATTTTTCCGTAGATCGGGTGGCACGCAGCCACGGGTTATCTGGATCGGGTGGCACGCCGCCACATGTATGGTATCTGAATCGGGTGGCACGCCGCCACGAGTATGTTATTGGAATGGGTTGCGCGCCGCAACAGTGTGATGTGGAAAATATAGTTTTTTATAAGTTACTTTGTATACAATACTTTCTAGCTTCTAAGGAATAGTCCGTATTGGGTACCGCTCGGGGAATAGCACATCGGTTATGTCCATTCAAGATTTGATAGCATATATTAAATGTATCACCGCGGGTGTGATTGATTGGTTGAGTTCAGACCTAATATGTCTATGGCTGACCGTTTTGAGCATGGTGACTTGAGGAGCTCCGTGAGTAATAGTGCTTGGATATAATCGTGAGTCGTGGCAAGGCCACGTGATGTTATGACATTTCGAGGAGGGTTTAGGTACTCTAATTCTACGATGTGAGACGAGATCTCAGTTATGTGTTGTGATAGAATTGAGGAATTTGAATTATAGCTCTTTTGTGTGAGTCAGTTGTCATGATTCGAGTGTGTTCAGATCATTTCTTATTGGAGCCTGTGTTTTGCTCGTCGTGGCTTAGGTCGATGAGGAGGTGTCATATTACCACTGTGGTGTGTTATAATCGAAATGATCGTTAGAGTCATTAATGAGTGCGAACATACGTGATTTCAGCTAGATAGAAAGGTAATATCGAGGTTTGGCTCCAAAATCCGTTGTAATATCAGTCAAAAGAGAAATGGCTTCATAAATGGTTGATCTGAGGAATTGTTACGGCTTAGCCCGTGTTTTATTTATCGTTGGCAGTATATGAAAGTGTTGGAATAAGACTTCAACTAATAAGAGGTTTCCATCGGTATTTGGTTATTGTAGGCAACTACACTAAATAAAGAATGTTATTTTGGTCATATGAGTAAAGTGATGCGAAGTGTAAATTCAACAAAGTTATGCACTAATGTTTGGGTACAACGTGTGGAGATTGATATAGTGGTCGAATGATGGAAACAGACTTGGGAGGAAATTCAGGGTTTTGGAATTTGGCCTAATGGCTTATTCGCTTGAATAAAGAATTATATCTACAGAATTATATAGCTAATGTGCTCAACTAAGTAGTGGTAGCACGGGAAGGTGCATGATGTGTTAAACAAGTTATTTGAGACTACATCATTGTAGTTCTCAAGCACGTTCGACGACGAACCTATGTTTAAGTGGGGGAGATTGTAATAACCCGACCGGTCATTTTGAGCTCCGACACGTCATTCAATAGATTGAGGCCATGAACAGCTTCATCTCAGGTATATTAACTTGTGTGTATGGTCAGAATTAAAATTCAGGAAGTTTGGAGTCAAATCTAAATGGAAATTCTCATTTTGAAAGCTTAAAGTTAAAGAAATGAACTAGGATTGGAATTTTGAGTAAATGACCTCGGAATTGGGATCTAAAAGTTCCAGCATGCTCGTATGATGATTTTGAACTTGGGCGTATGTCCCGATTTGGTTTTTGATAACTCGTGAGCATTTCGGCGTATATGGTGGAAGTTAGTATTTTAGAAGAATTTCATAAATTTGGATTGGAAGGCATTTTAGAGTTATAGATGTCCATTTGGGATTCCGAGTCTGGGAATAGATTAGTATGGTGCTTTTGGAGTTAGGAACGCGATCGGAAGTGAATTCGGATGTCCGGAGGTCATTTTGAAGTCATTTGGCTAAATATAGGAATTTGAAGGTTTATGAGAAAATTCGACCGGAAGTGAAAATTTTGATGTCGGGGTCGGAATGCGATTCCGAAAGTTTTTGCAAGTCCGTTATGTTGAATATCACTTGTGTGCAAACTTTGAGTCAATTCGGATCGATTTTGGTAGGAAATGGGACAATTAATCTCTTTAAGGAAAGCTTAAGTTGGAAAAGTCAACTCAACATTGACTTATGAGTTAGAGGGCTCGGAACTAAATTCCAATGATTCGATTAGTTTTGGGGGATGATTTAAAACTTAGGAGCGCAATCGGAAGTAATTTTGGAGGTCCAGTGAAGAAGTTAGCCTATTTTGGCGAAGTTGGAATTTTGGCGGAATTCGATCGATAGGTGATATTTTGATCCGGGAGTCGGAATTGAATTCCGACAGTTGCAGTAGCTTCGTTAGGTGATTTTAGATATGTCTACAAATTTTCAGGTCATTCGGACATCGTTTGGTCGGGTTTTTGATCGAATGTGAATTTTGAAAGTCTAAGTTTAAGTTTGAATTGAATTCTAGGATTTTGGTGATTTTGATGTTTAAGGTACCGTTTTTATGGTCCGAGCAAGTTTGAATGAAGTATTAGATTGAGTTTGTGTTTTTGGTTTAGGTCCCGAGGGCCTCGGGGTGATTTCGGATGCCTAACGGGCATTTTTGGTTTTGGAAAAAACAGTTGTTGCAGCAGATTTTCTGCAACTTTTTGGCTACTTTGGGAGCTGATATCTTGTAATCTATAAGGAACCACAAAACGTGCAAAACACGAAAGTTGTAGACCTTCGTGTCTAGTTTCCAGAAAGCTAAAGAACTCGTAATTTGAACATCTGTACTGGATGTTATGATCGACGAAAAAGGACTGCTGGAGCAATAGGATGTACAACTTGTATAGCACATGTGTAAGGTACAACTCGACGAAGCACGGGCAGATTCTTTTTTACACGAAATTGGTTTATTTCTTTTATTGATTTCATTTTGTTTCGATGATTTTGGAGAGCTTCAAGAGGGGATTTCACCGGGTAAACATTGGAGGTAAGTTCTATGGTCTAAATACGCGGTTTTATCTTAGAATCTTCAATTATTTCACTGTAAATGGGAGGATTAATGGGGGATTTTTGCCCTAAGCCTGGGTTATGGTAAATCATCGATTTGAATAGGCAAACGGAGTCCGATTTTGATAAACTTTATATGTATGGAGTCGTGTTGAGATAAGGAATCCGAATATGTAACTTTTGTAATTTTTCGAGAAGCGTACCGAAAGTCGGGTTTTGGCAACTTTGTGGTTTTTTATGTAATTTGATTGTGTTCGATTGGGTGTTGTTCTGTTAGCCTATTTTGATATATTTGTACTGAATTTGGCTAGTTTTGGCGTGCGTGGATGCTGGTTCGAGGAGCTAAGGCGTCGCGGAGCTTGAGTTTTTGCCGGATCAAGGTGGGTAATACTTGTAAATGATGTCCTGAGGGTTAGTAAACCCCGGACTTGCACACCTTAGTGTTGTATTGAGGTGACTTGCACGCCGGATAACGGGCGTGGGGTAGAGCACCATTGGGGATTGTGACTTGGTCCATCCTGCGTAATGAATAATAACACCTAATTGCTTGAAATTGAATTGACATTCTAATTAATGATATTAATTATCATGAATTGGACTAATTATCATGCTTGGGCTTCGTGCTGATTATTTGAATCCTTCAGGGATTGGTATCACTGTCTTGATAACACTGTGCATATTTTTGTCTCGGTCTAAGGTTTTTAAATGGTATTTTGCTACTCAACATTTTTATAAGGTTATGAAAAACTTGAACAAGGTCTTAATGACATTTCTAGTTGTGAGCTAATATGATACTGTTGCCCGAGGGGCTTTTCTTGATTATTTGTTCGACTGATTGGGGCCGAGGGCCATATGTTAGAGAATGACAATTTATGTGAGCATATGCATACACATGCATGGATCGGACTGCACGCCACAGTGGTATTTGGATCGGGCTGCGCGCAGCAGCAGGTGTGATATTGATATTGCGCTTTGGGCTGTAGGAGCCCCTCCGAAGTCTGAACCCCTACAGTGAGCAAGGGCGCCTTTGCATGGATCGGGGTGTACGCCACAGTGTCATATGCATTGCATAGCATACATATATTGGTTTACGTGTACTACATGGCATAACATTTAGCACTCATACATTAGTGGCACACATGCATTATTTGCCTTATTGACCAGATCTCCTGGTGAAAATTATTAAGGAGTGCTCAGCACGAGGGGCTGATTTGTGTGCAGACTTGCACTGCTTGAGATTTTTCCGAGGTATTGGTATGTTATCATGAAAGAAAGAAAGCTAAAAATTGAGATTTCTAAATAATCTACTCGCATATGCTGGAAAGGAATAAAAAGATATTTCTGTATTGTGTAGCATGAGATATTGCCTTGCGTGGTTTTCTTTCCTTCAGCATTATTTACTTTTATTACCGCTGAGTTGGAAGTACTCACACCTGACTCCCTGCACCTTGTGTGCAGATCCAGGTGCATCATATCAGAGCGGATTCTATAGCTGCTCGGGAGTGCATTTGGACAGTCGAGGTAGCTGCCAGCGTCCGCAGGACCTGACTTTCCAGCTTACTTTTATTCATGTTGATATCTATTTCTGCACTTGAGCACCGTCGTAGACACTATCACACTTTATGTACTCTATAGAGGCTCATGACTCGTGACTCCTGGTCTTTGGGAGGTTTTGTTGGTTTGGGACGTGATCCCCGTATTAGAATATTTTCTTTGTGATTATTTGATTTTGATTATGCCTAAAAGTGGTTAAATGTGAGCTGCTGGCTCCGTGACTTTGTTGATTGGTCGGGCTGGCCTAGCAGTGTGCTGGGCGCCATCACGACCGGGTTTGGGGTCGTGACACTAGTCTTCGCATTTGCGATGTCTTTGTCGCAAATGTGACTTCATCAGAAATCCATCAGGTTCGTAATTGTGATGAATCCTTCGCATTTGCAGGGTATGCAAATGCAAAACCTGTCATAAATGTGACATCTACAACCTTTTAAGTATTAAGAACTCCGAGTTTTTGCTTCATTTTTCATATTTTGAACCATAACTTCGAGGTGAGGCGATTTTGAGAGAGGATTTTCATACCAAAACATTGGGTAAGTATCTATAGTCAATTTTCAACTACATTTCATGATTTTATACAAGATTTAACATCAAATTCATGAGAAAACTATGAAAAAATTTGGGGATTTTGTCAAAGTTTTAAAAAATAAAAATTTAGAATTTGAGAGTCGAATATGACTTGGATTTGAAAACAAAATACATATTTGGACTCATGAGGCTACGGGTAGTCGATACCTATCCTTGGACCCAAGTTTTGACCGGACGGGCCTGAGGTTTGAATTTTGGAAAATCTAATAAAAACCATAGCTTTATTAATTAAAATTATTTTCTCTTCCATTGTGTGATGTATTCAAATCGTCGATGGCTAGATTGAGCCGAGAGGAGGCGAATTTGTTAAGGGAAAAAGCTAGAGTGAGTGTTGATTTAGCTAAATTGAGGTAAGCATTTTGCCTAAATTTGTTGAGGAAATTTTTTCTCCTATTTGCCATTATTTGTTACATGCGGGTGATACATATATGAGGTGACGAGCGTATATGTATGTGCCCGGGTTAATCATGCTCTGGGTAGATTGTGTTATAATTGTGTCTTGTAGAATTATGCAGCTTCCTTGCTCCATGCCTCACTTGATTTATCGATATAAGAATGTAATATAAAATCTTAGTAATCAAGACTTATCCTAATATAACTTGATCAAATTAATTCTGAGAATACATTGATGTTACAGTCGATATTTTGAGATGCTGAATTCTATACTTGTATTGCTAATAAATTGTGATATTCGTGGAAGTACTTGCATTATACTGCCCTTGAGGGATTTGTTGGCTTAGAGATTCCCGTGATTACAATTTGTTGGAATATTCGTTCGAACACTCTCCTCGGTGTTATTTATATTTTATGCCTTGTCATTTTATTGATATCATATGCTTGGTAAGAAAGAGTGTAAAGCACGAAAGGTGATGCCTTGCCATTGTATATACATTATTATGTGAAGAAGAATGTAAAGCACGGAGGGTGATGCGGTGCCATTTCATATACATTATCATGTGAGGAAGAGTGTAAAGCACGACGGGTGATGTCGTGCTATTTCATATACATTGTCCTGTGAGGAAAACTGTAAAGCACGAAGGGTAATGCTGTGCCATTTTATTTATATTGTTATGCTTTTACTTTAGACCTTGTTAGGAGGTTGGTTGAATAATACAGAGATAGAAAGAGAGATATGCACATGGTGTTTATTTACCTAGAAAAAGCGTATGACAAGGTTCCTAGAGAAGTTTTTTGGAGAAGCTTGAAGGCCAAAGGTGTGTCGGTTCCCTACATTATGGCGATTAAGGACATGTATGATGGGGCAAAGACTCGAGTTAGGACAGTAGGAGGCGACTCTGAGGATTTTCCGATTGTTATGGGGTTACACCAAGGTTTTGCTCTCAGTATGTTCCTATTATTCGCCCTGGTGATGGACGCGTTAACACATCACATTCAAGGGGATGTGCCTTGGTGCATGCTATTTTCCGATGACATAGTTCTGATTGATGAATCGCGAATCGGTGTTAACGAGAGGTTGGAGGGTTGGAGACAAACTCTTAAATCTAAGGGTTTCAAGCTTAGTAAGACAAAGACGGAATACCTAGAGTGTAAGTTCAGCACTGAGCAGAGTAAAGTGGGTGTGGGTGTGAGGATGGAATCACAGGTCATCCCGAGTAGAGATATATTCAAGTACCTTGGGTCAGTTATGCAAGGGGGAGGAGAGATTGATGACGATGTTATACACCATATAGGGGTAGGATGGATGAAGTGGAGGTTAGCATCCAGAGTATTATGCAAAAAATGAGTGCCACTGATTCTTAAAGGTAAGTTTTATAAAGCGGTGGTTAGGCCCGCCATAATGTATGGGGCTGAGTGTTGGCCGGTTAAGAAATCACATATCCAGAATATGAAGGTAGCAGAAATGTGGATGTTAAGGTGGATGTGCGGGCATAGTAGGATGGATAAGATCCGAAATGATGTTATTAGGGAGAAGGTGGGCGTGACTTCCATTGATGACAAGATGTGGGAAGTAAGGCTCAGGTGGTTCGGGTACATTCATAGAAGAAGCCTAGATGCCCCGGTGAGAAGGTGTGAACGACTGGTTGTGGAGGGCTCGAGAAGAGGTAGAGGGCAGCCCAAGAAGTATTGGGGGAGGTGATAAGGCAGGATATGGCGACGCTTCAGATTTCCGAGGACATGGAACTTGATAGGAACTCGTGGAGGTCGAGTATTAGGGTTATAGGATAGGAGGTAGTTGAGTTTTGCTTTATTTCATAACTTTGTGAGAATAGTTTGGCAGGGATACTATTTTGCTTTTGCATTATACCATCCTTTTATTTTCATATTGTTCTATCTTTCACTTATATATATATATATATATATATATATATATATATATATATATATATATATATATATATATATATATATATATATATATATATTATTTCTGTGGTATTACTAATATTGTCTTCCTTTGTCTTTTTTGTCTTCTTGAGCCGAAGGTCTTTCGGAAACAACCTCTCTACTCCTTCGGGGTAGAGGTAAGGTCGGCGTACACATTACCTTCCCCAGACCCCAATAGTGGGATTTCACTGGGTCGTTGCTGTTTTTGTTGTTGTTGTTATACTTTTAATATTGTTAGGTCATGGCACAAAGGGTGTTTCCGTGCAGGTAAGGATGAGGGACATGCATTATGATGTGATATTTATTTTTGTGTATACATTTTCGTCTTTACCTTGAGCTGTTATTGTCGCAATTAAATATTCTGAGTGATATGTTGTTATTGTCCCGTACTTGACCTCTATCTCAATTGTTGTTGTATTGTCCATGTCTTTTACTTGCTTAACTTGCATATACCATGCCCATTTCCCTGTTTGTTTTTTTGAAATTATACTCATGTCATACTTATTCTGTCACACTCTAGTTTAAGCATTTCACCATGCTAGTCATTCATACCCTTACTTGTTAACTTATGAAGATCATGTGTTTCCTTCTTATTTGTCATATTTGTACTTAGGCCTCCAATATACTAGTTAATTGATGTTGATACCCCTTGCTTCCCAATTGTTATTGTTACTCACGTGCTTTCTATTTAGTCCTTTACTGTTGCACATATGTATATCATTGTTCATTGTTTTTACTTGCATATTTCTTACTTTGTAATTTCCGTTATTGTGTTTATGTTATATGGTTGGTTCGTTATACGTACATTTGGAAGGATGGGTTGAACGCATGAAGGGTGTTATCGTGCTAATTGAATTGCTATATAAATTTACTTATGCATGGTGAGGATGAGATAGAAGCACGAAGGATGTTACCATGCCATGTGACTTGATATTTTGGATGTACTTCGTATGGCAGGAAAGAGTGTAAACCTACTACTGCGATTCATTTTAATAATTGTTGACTATACCGCATAGTGGTATATGGTACTTTTATATGTTATACTTTGAACTGCTTTTAACTAAAAGCACTGTCACTACTTCGATGGATTTAGACAAAATACTTACCAGTACATGAAGTCGGTTGTACTGATATTGTTCTTCTGTACATTGCGTGCAGATTTTGGAGTAAAGCTGCTGATGACGTCAGGTCTTGATTCGGAAGATCTTCGTGTCATTGGATATAGCTACCACTTGTCCTTGAAAGCTTTAGGTTATTGCTAATTTATTTATATAACTTTCAAACAGAACGTGTATTTATTTGTATCGGTTTTGAAATTCTAAATTTTAGAAGCTCGTGATTCGTACTACCAGGTCTTGGGTAAATTTGTAAATGCACAATTATCTATTCTCTTTTCTCTTATAATCTAAGTTGAGTTGTATTTTTCTATTAGTTGGTTTACCTAGCAGGTTGAGTTAGGTACCATCACAATTTATATTTTTGGGTCGTGACACTCTCTCACACGTACCTCCCTCTGCTCTTTACCATTTTTGTTTTTATGTGTGTTTTTGTACGGATTGTATGTCTATTATTGTTCATTAGGCAAATCCAAAATTGAGCTCTCTATTAGAATCATTTTTAGTGAAGATGGAGGGAAGTGTGATATTCTTCTTTATGCCAAAAAGTTTAGATTCTTTTTTGTTTGTGTAAGGGGTATCCCTTATTGTGAAAGTTGTTTTATTCGAAATTTTTGGGGGTTTTGTTCACTAATTTTGTCTTTCCTCAATGAGAATCTGAGGATCATTTCTAAGTTTTTATTGTATATGTAATGTGCATTTCTATTTTAAATTTATTTTGCTATTGTTCTAATAATATGTAAGCTTTCCTCCTCTGTATAATGAGTATTGTCACATTTCACACACACTGGGTTCATATGTACAATAATAGTTGAATTTTTTTAAGATAATTTCACTAGTATTTGTTTTCTTCTTTTGAATTCTTTTTTGTTATCATGGATTCCATTTTCTAAATTAGATTACTGCGCTAAGTCTAGTAAAAATAGAATTTTCTATTCATAATTTGCAAATGAGATGAGTCTGTTTTGTTTGTTGCTATCTCCAGCAAATTCACCGGTGGATTCCGCCCATGCAGCAATGAGGAGAGAGATATGTGTTTTCAAATCGGAGCGGCTCAATGTAACAACTTAAATGGTCGTTTTAATCTTTAGTGCAATGTTCAGCGGTTTGAGGCCATGTGTCATTTCACTGAATGTATTTCGACTTGTACGTGCGGTAGGAATTGAATTTTGGAAAGTATGGAGTTGATTCAGAAGGAAAACTCCGATTTCAGAAGCTTTAAGTTGGAAGAATTGACTAAGGTTTTACTTTTGAGTAAATAACCTCGAAATTGGGATTTGAAGGTTCCAATAGGTTTGTATGATGATTTCGGACTGGGGCGTATGTTCGGGTCGCCCAAGAGCATTTCGACGCCTATTATGGAAAGTTGGCATGTTGAAAGTTCTAGAATATCATAAGCTTGGTTTGAAGTGGATTTTGATGCTATCAATGGCCGTTTGGAGTTTCGAGCCTTCAAATAGGTCTGTATCCTGATTTGTGACTTGTGCGTAAAGTTTGGCATCATTCTTGATTGTTTAAGTGTGATTCGGACGCGTTCAGCAATGTTTGAAAGTTTAAAGAAAGGTTTCGATAGTCTATTTGTAGTTTTGATGTTGTTTGACATAGTTTCAGGCTTCGACTAAGTCTGCATTGTGTTTTGGAATATGTAGGTAAGTATGAACGGGGTCCCGCAGGCCTCAAGTGCGAATCGGATCGAGTTTGCACTTGGGAGTAGTGCCGAAGCGGCTGGGATCTAGTGCAATTACACATGCGTGGAAAGGGCCGCAGGTGCAGCGTTGTGGTCCAAGAAGCGATATTCGGACTGAGCTGGGATAGACACAGATGCGAG
Organism: Nicotiana noctiflora; assembly: GCA_032618575.1. NCBI lineage: Eukaryota > Viridiplantae > Streptophyta > Magnoliopsida > Solanales > Solanaceae > Nicotiana > Nicotiana noctiflora. The sequence continues at coordinate 224,543 of JASVEL010001790.1, forward strand.
GATATTTCCACATCTGTGAGCATGTAGATGCGAAGAATGCTCTGTAAAAGCCAAAAGCGAGCTGGGTAGCTAAAGCGTAGAAGCGAAAGGTCTCTGCATGTGCGAGTGCGCTGGAGTGAGGTATGTACTGCATAAGAGGTCGTGCAAGAGCGAATTTTGGTCCACAGAAGCGAATGTGCCTGGCTTGGAGATAGCCGCATCTGCGATGGATTTTCCACAAGCATGGAGCCGCAGAAGCTGCAAGTTGATTGTATGTGCGAAAGTCGCTGGGCAACAGGATGTTTTTAATCTGAGATTTAGCCCATTTTTCTCACATTTTCATTTGGTTGGGCGATATTTGGAGATCTTGGAGAAAATATTTTCATCATCCATGTCAAGGCAAATAATTCCCGCATGTTGTGATTTAAATACATATTTTATATATGGAATTAAACATGATAATTAGTAGAAATTTGAGATTTTGGTAGAAAGACTAGAATTTGATATTTTTGGATTTTGGCCACGAAATTGAACATGGAACTGGGAATAATTCATATATATTTGGGTCGTAATATTATGAGTAAGGTTTATCTTTGAAATTTTTGAAATCCGGGTTAGTTGGCCCGAGGGTTAACTTTATTGACCTTTTGACCGGAGTTGGGAATTGTGATAAATTATTAAATTGTAAGCATTAGAGTACATTTTAATTAATTTGCACGTTATTTGACTAATTTCAGAACAGTTGACTTGGAGTTGAGCGTTAGAGTGATATTAGAGCCGGTTATGGAACTTCGCAGGGAGGTAAGTCTCATGTCTAACCTTGTGAGGGAGAAATTACTCCTTAGGTGATGTAATTATTATGTATTACTAGATGTGGGTGCTACTTAAGCGCGAAATGATGAGAGTCTATACATACGTAGCTAAAACATATTTATGTTCGGGTAGGCTCAGGTCTATATGGCCGGAAAACATTGTGCATCAGATGCATGAAGGCTGCTGAGGCATTAATCAGCCCAAAAGACATAACAAGAAACTCATAATGACCATACCGAGTCTTCAAGATAGTCTTCGGGATATCTGGCTCCCGAATTTTCAACTGATGGTAACATGTGCACAAATTAATCTTAGAAAATACACAAGAACCCTGCAACTGTCAAACAGGTAATCAATACGAGGCAAAGGATAGCGGTTCTTCACTTTTATCTTATTCAACTGGCAGTAATCAATACACATTCACATAGAACCATCCTTCTTCTTCACAAATAACACAATAGCACCCCAAGGTGATACACTGGGCTGAATAAAACCCTTATCAAGTAATTTCTACATTGTTCCTTCAACTTCTTCAACTCAGGAGGAGCCATGGTACACAGGGATAGAAATAGGCTGAGTACCCGACAACAAATCAATGCAAATATCAATGTCCTTATCGGGTAGCATGCACAGAAGATCAGCTGGAAACATATCAGGAAAATCCCGTACTACCGGGACTAAATCAACATAAGGAGTATCCATACTGGCATCTTTCACATAAGCTAAGTACGCATCACAACCTTTCTCAACCATACGCGGAGCCTTAAGAAAAGAAATAACTCTACTAGGAGTGTGAGGTAAGGCACCCCCCACTCAATATGTGGTACACCTGGCATGGCCAGCGTCACGATTTTGGTGTGATAATCAAGAATAATATGATGGGGCAACAACTATTCCATGCCCAAAATAATATCAAAATCAATCATACTGAGCAATAATAAGCCAGCTCTGGTCTCAAAATCACCAAGAATAACCAAACATGACTGCTAAACACGGTCCACAACAAAAAAATCTCTTACAGGAGCAGAAACATAAACTGGATAACTCAAAGAATCCCAAGGTACACCCAATGGAGTCTGGATCGAATAGAACCAATGCATCTATGTGACAGACCAAGATGGCCTAGAAGAGCATAATATCTGAAGTGGCAACCTCAGTATGGCCTAGAAGAGCATAATATCTGGCCTGGCCTGCCCCTCGAGGGAGACCTCTACCTCCCCGACCTCCACCCCTGGCTGGCTGGGCTGGTGGAGTAGCAACTGGTGCTGGAACCATAGCTTGAGAGCTATGTTGGTCATGTTGTGGCTGAGGAGTATGCAGAGGTGCACCCCTCCTAAGTCTGGGGCAATCCCTCACCAAATGGAGTGTATCACTACACTTGAAACAAGCTCTAGGAGGATGTGGCGACTGTGACTGGCTCGGGCCAGGTCTACTGGATTGAACACTTGAAGCACCCCGTGCAAGAGGCACACTAGAGACTGGAGGTGCATAATAAGGCTCCTGAGGTGTAGGTGGAGCTGGAATACCGCTGGCCGTTGGAAGAGATGAATGAACAGGGAAGACCATAGGACCCCTACCATGACGACCTGCAGCTGGGGCACGGGCACCAGAATAATGGCCTGACTCTCGAGACCTCTTGGCCTCCCTCTCATCTCTGTACCTAGCATGCATACCCTTAATCCTCCTATCAATGGTCACCACCTGCTGGTAAGATATAACTTACGAGCCATGCTAGATCTGATGATGCATCTAAGCCCCTTAATGAACTGACGAACCTTCTCGCGATCCATAGAAACCAAAGTTGGCGCATGTCTAGTCAAGTCAATATAACGGACAACATACTCCGAGACAGTCATAGTACCCTAGTGCAAATGCTCAAAATCCACACGCCAAGCTTTATTAAGACTTTGGGGGACATATTCCCTCGTGAACATCTCTAAAAATTGAGGCCAAGTCAAGGAAGCTGCCTTATCCGAACTGTCTAACTCAAAAGCACACCACTCCTGATAGACGACTCTTCGAATCTGGAAAGTGGTAAAGGAAACTCCACTCGATCCTAATGTGCCCATAGTGCGGAGAATACGATAGCACTCCTCCAGAAATCCTAAGGCATCCTTTGATGCTAACCCACCAAATACAGGAGGATCATATTTCTTGAACCTCTCAAGTCTCCGCTGCTCATCCTCTGAAGTCGATGCCCTATACTCGGGCTAAAATGGTACTACAGGCGGTGCAGGTATAAGCTTTAGGACCTGCTCAACATGCACTCACTACTTAGGAGTGCGGGCGGCGGGAGTCTGTACTTCTTCCCCGACCTGGGATGTGGCTGCAGCAAGGGGAAGCAACCCTGCCTGAGCTAAAGTGGTGTACACACTTATAAACTCTACCAAGGTCTCCTGAGTGCTGGAGTAGTAATGGCAGACGTATTGGGTGTTTAGACTCCGGTTGGTACTGCTGGTGGTACCTTGGCAGCAGCTCGCGCGGGTGCTTTGGCTGTACCACGAGTGCGCATTTGACCTCTACCTCGGCCCCGGCCTCTGACGATTGTAGTAGGGGGCGCTAGTACCTGATCCTCTCGGGTAGCATGTGTCCTCACCATCTGTGAGAGAATAGAAAAGCATAAGTTTAGTTGTAACGTCAAAAATCTCGCACAACAAGGAAATCAAATGAAGTGTAATTTTTTCAAACAGTTACAAAGCACCTCATAGATAAGTACAGGCGTCTCCATACCGATCAGCGAGGCTCTAATAAACTGGCATGCTCTGAAAGTAACTTGTCACGACCCCAATTCACCCTCAGTGAACTGTCGTAATGGCACCTAGTCTCTATGACTAGGTAAGCCTAACAAGTGCAAAAAATAATTCGAAACTTGTAGAAGTATAAATAAAAAACCAAAATAACAAAAAGGAACGGAATATAGAATGCAGCTCGGCAAATATAACACAATATCTCAAACTCTTATATCACTATCCCAAAACCCGAAAACTCACGGGTACACAAGCTAAGAGAAATATAATAAAATGCTCTAACTCCAAAATGTCTTACATCAACAGTATGATAGAAGGGATAATACTACAAGATAGAATATAGATGGAGACTCTTTAGTATGCGGACGCGGCAGATATACCTCGAAGTCCCCAAAAGCTCTCCCTAGCTCAAGGATGGTAAACGTGTGCAGAAGTACCTGGATCTGCACATGAAAAACATGTGCAAAAAAGACATGAGTACACCACATTGGTACTTAGTAAGTGCCAAGCCTAACCTCGGTTTGGTGGTGGCGAGGAAGGTCAGGGCCCTTCTGAGGTTAAATAAGATACATGTTTAACAATGTGAAATGATAGTGTAATTAAATAATTCAAGATATAAGGGACAACAACAACTATTACAAAGGCGAGTAAAACATAGTAAAAGACATAACTCAGTTTCTATATAACAACTGTGGATCTCCTAGAATACCTTCCTGTAATACCCAAATGTAAATACCATATCCTGTGGATCTCCTGGGTGCAGTCCCGTAGTCCAACTTATAAATATACAGGGAGATCTCCCGGAATTCTATTTCCTTAATCCCAAAGTAAACATATAGGGGAGTTGCCGGGATACCATCCCGTAGTCCCAAGACAAAGTACAAGGGGATCTCCCGGAATACCATTTCGTAGTCCAAAGTAAATACACAGCAACAATAAAAATTTAATCCAATCAATTTCGTATCAGAGTGAAGCAGGTAATCCTATCCTAGCATGATTCACATAGTACAATTAAGGCAGTTAAGACAGATAGAGCAATTTAATCAAGTAGACATGTTTCTCTAAGCTACATCAGGTTTAATATCCAAACAATGTAAGCAAGGAAAGGAGGAGGACAATTCAAGGCTATTTTTAAAGAAAAAAAATGTATTTCCAATAATTAGCACAATTACGCGCTCGTCACCTCACACATGAGGCATTTCAATATCCAGAATATCAATTCTAAGGGGAAAATTTCCCCTACACAAGGTTACACAAGCCACATACCTCAAATCGGCTCAAAATTAATTAGAAACACGCTTTTGCCACGAGTATCCGACTCCAAATGTTCAAAATCTATTCAAGTCCATTTCATAATGTAAATTATACTTCAAGAAACTGATTCTACAATTAAGTTCTAAGTTAATACGCAAAATTATATAAAATGACCAAAACGCTCCTCAGGCCCACATTTCGGAATAGGTTAAAATTTATATTTTTAAAATTCTCACACTCACACGAGTCTAACCATATAAAAATCTATCAAATCAGATGTCAAAAGCCGAATCACAACTCAATAATTCAGCCTATGAAGTTTTATCAAATTTTCATTCAAAATCCAAAATTAAAGGAGGAATTATGCTTAGATTAGTGGGTTACAAGCAAAAAGAAGTTTAGAATCGTTACCCAATCGGTATCTCTGAAAATCCCTCAAAATCTGGCTTAAATCCGAGCTCCCAAGCTTAGGTTTTGATAAAAATGGCTAAACCCTCGATTTAAAAATCTTATATCGGCCCATATTGTGAATCGTGATCGCGAAAGAAGGCCTGCGATCACGAAGAGTAAAAATGAAAGCTCCAGGAAATGGCTTATGCGAACACGAGAGGAGGCACGCGATCGCGAAAGAGGAAAATATGTCCTTACGTGATCGCGTCTGGAGACACGCAAACGCGAAGAGGAAATGGGGCTACTAAGCCACCGGCTCAGTTTTTTCTACGCGAACGCGAAGGAGCAATCGTGAACGTGAAAGAGGAAGGGGCAACACTATGCGATCGCAATCAAAGTAATGCAATCGCGAAGAAGGAATTGGCCCCCCTCCATAATTATACTATGAGATCGCGAGAAACAGGCTGTGATCTCGATGAAGAAAGATCTGTAACACCTGAACCTGAATTTCTGCAACTTTTAAACAACTCAAAATGACCAGTTGAGCATTCGAAATACACTCGAGGCCGCCCGGACCTCAACCAAACCTACAGACATATCCCATAATATCATTCAAACTTGTCTCAACCTTCGGAACGCTCAAAACAACATCAAAACACCTATTTTCCATCGTATTCAATCTTAAGAGATTTCAAAAACTCTAAAACACATTTTCGATCAAAAAGTCTACCAAACCTCGTTTGAATAACCTGAAACTTTGCACGCACACCCCAAATGACATAACGGAACTACTGCAACTCTTGGAATTTCATTCTGATCCTCGGATAAAAATCTCACTATCGAACTAGAAACTTCCAAAATTCAACATTCGACATTTCAAGCCTAAATTAGCTACGGACCTCCAAAACATAATTCGACTATGCCCTTAAGCCCGAAATCACTCAATGGAGCTAACAGAACCTTCAGATTTCTATTTCGAGGCCGTCTTTATACTATTCCGACTACGATCAATTTTCCAACACTTAAGCCCTCATTTAGGGACTAAGTGTCCCAAAACTCTTTGAAACTCAAACTCGAACATCCAGGCAAATTAAAATAGCAGAAATAAACTTGAAAAAAAAAAGTTAATAGGAGATCGGAGCGTAAATTTCAAAAACGGCCAGCCGAATCGTTACAGGGACAAAAGTAGTCCAATTTAATTGCAAAGCAGGTGGGTTGCCGAGGATTTCACAATCTCTACAACCAGACCAAAATTTTTCATTTAAAGTTTATAGAGTGAAGGATACATGTTATTGTGTAGCCATATGGGGTTTATTTTTCACCTCCATTGATGCATTTGAACCACAAAGAGACAAAGGCCATCACAATATATATTGGCTGGTGAAAAAGATGGTTTCTACCGCAGTTGGAATAAGATTCATTGGAAGTTGAATGCGGGATGGGACCGTGAGATATGATATTGCGTAGTTAATTAACTAATGTCTTGTAAATTGTTATTTTATATCGCTTTAATTCGCATGATATTGGTTTTACAAACATAATTTATAAATTAGATGAATTAATTGTTCCTGTTGAATTTTTATTTTCTCTTTGTTCATTACCGATTTAAGATAGTTATAATCACCTTATTCCCGTTAGGGGCTATTTGGTACGATGAATAAGCAAAAATAATATTAGGATAAAACTTTATTATTATCCCTTGATTGATTATTAATCTTGAAATATATTATTTCGGGATTAAAAATAATATCAGAATAACTTATATTTGCAGATGGTGAAATTATAATCTCATGATAAGTTTTTTCAAAGCAGTAAAATTAATAATCCCAAAGAATACAAGTTTTATTATTCGTCCTCATTTCTTATTTGCGGTGTAATGAAAAGAATTATAAAAAAATTAAACGTCATGTGATGCCTAAAGTTCTCTAATATGATGTCATTATCTTGTCCTATAATTTGAATGACAATGATCTATGAAAAGTAATCATTTTAATAAAGATTAATACCAGAAGAATCATCAACGCAAGGAAGGAGAATCATAAGAAACTATACTAAAATTGATTTTTAACAGGATGAATAAGACAAGAATTGTAACCAACGAAGAATTATAAACGACATACATTGTATAAATATTTTTCAATAACTTTTATATATCGCGGTACCAAATTATTTGAGAAATGAACTTCTAACATCAAGATAAAGTGCTACTACACTCTCCAACTAACCAATAAATTTAAAAAATATAACACACTTATTCCCGAAGTCAAAACAAAGTCCATCTTTTGTTGTATACAAATTGCAAGTTTGGCCATTGCAAAAAGCTTTATCTCTTGAAAATTGGAATACTTTGAATAAACCATGTTTGTTTCCTAAGGCCATTTGACAAAAAACACCACCTTGAGTCTCTTCACCTATTGTTACACTAAATGGCCATATTGTTGATGGATTAATTGTTTGTTGGCCATAGAATTTTTCATCTGATAAACATTTGATAATCAAAGGTTGAGTTGCTCGATTTTGAATACGAACATTATATGATAAAGAGGTGACAAAAACTGAATTAAAATTGAAAGTAAGAAGAAGGGAGAAAATAATTAAGGAAATTGAAGAAAAAGCCATTGAAATTTTGTACTATTTTGAAAATGATGTTGTTGTGGCTATATTAAGCAAATTTGATGGTTATTTATATGTTCCATTCAAGAGTACATTTAATATGTAAACGATATGACTAATTATTTTGAATCTTTGTTATTAATGATAAAAGGGAAATTTGTGTTTTTGGTCCATCAATTATTGAAAACTTCTATTTTTAGTTCCTTGTGTTATATGATAAACATCGTCAACTAATAAAAATGTTCACTATTGATAATTTTTCTTGTGAACCTTCACAAATTTAACGAGTTATTGGAAATTAAATTATTTAAATTTATATATTATGTTAAATTTGTGTTGTTACGCCATATTTGAAGATATTAAAGGTCTAAAATAATCTAAATATAAATTATTGAAAAAACTACATAGTATAGCCTCTTTAAAAAAATAATAGTCACCAAAATATATATTATATACGTAATCAATATATATTTTTTAAATATTAGCTAGCGGATATAATTATTTTTAGCTGATCAACCAAATGTATAATTTATCATAAAATATTTACTATGTAAAGTGGCCGAGAACGCACGCAAATTTTAATTAATTCAAGATTAAATATGCTTAGAAAAGGATCAAAATTAGAATTTTTCAATAAGGGACCACTATTGCAATTATCCCTTGATAAAAAAAGTGATAATTCTTCTTTAATTATTTGGATAAGCTATAATAAAAATTGTAAGATTGAGATCTATAAAATTAGAAGTGTATTAAAAAAATCCTTTAGGATGTTTTAGAATTTATAATTCTGCAATCTAAAATATTTTTGCTGACAGTTGGAGAAAAGCCTATTTTAAGTGCAAATGTCTAATTTCTTTGTCTTCTTGATTTGGTAATTAAATTCATATTATTTGGTTTTAAATTGTGTCTTAATGATGTATATATATTGCTTAAATTGAAAATATTCAAGTATAAAGTCTAATATGAATGATGGATACGTATTTATTAGGTATATTCTGGTATTTTTTCGTGTATAAAATGACATATTTGTCTTAATTGTTGAATTCGATAATAATGCCGACACTAAATATATTCATTTATGAAATAAAATTAGCAGTCTATTTGATAGTTCGATTCAATCAGTTCAATAGTTCTAAAAGTTATTTATTTAGTTATTATTTTTAATATGTTAAATACCGAGAAACCGATCTGTAAAATAGAATCGAAGGATTAAAGCCTAAAAATGAAGATGATAGATGTACGTATTTTCTGAATGATTTCTAAACCATTGGTTATATTTTATATAAACACTTTTTTATTTACTAAATTAAAGAATAATGCTATTTTTATACTTAAAAATAATTTAAATTTAAACCTCATGTTATTTTATTAATATCATTTTGTAGGTGTACTTATAATAATACTTAAAATATAAAAAAAAATTATGTTTCTTATTTTAAAATTTCACATTTAATCAAGAAAATTTTACCACCTATAGAATAGGTTAGTACCCTATTTATAACATATAAATACCTTTTTAAGATTTTACATAATATAATAACTTTTTTTATTTTGTAGCAAAAAATTTAAATTTAATACTTTCCTATATTTAAGTCTTATTAAATGGTACAAAATATTTTTCTCTCACCAATTTATGGTATAACTCCCGTTTTTTGTTATTTTCTCTTTCATCTTAATACTCTTTTTTCCATGATTTGTTTCACCTTCCCATGATTTGCGCTGAAACGTTACTTTTTTCCCGCTTATTACAGCTTAATACACCTAAATACAGATCATGATTTACAAGAATCCTTGTTTGTACGACGTCATTTCATGTTGTATTATTGAATACAATTCGTTTAATACATTATATACATCATAAAATAACGTAAAACATATCTATATCACGTAATATAGGAAAATGTTTCTATTTCTTGCTAATTAGGTCTTAATGAATGCCTTTTGTGAAAAATTCTTTTTAATCAATCACTATTATGCTAAATAAAATCGGAATATTTACACATATAGCCAATAGATTGTTGTTTATTTTTTTTCTCGGTATATCTATATTATATATAAATTATAAATTGCATGTATTATACATATATTAAATATTTATTGATTATATTTAATTTAAATGATTTGATGAATGACTATTAGGTTAATTCTTTATAAATAAATAATTTGGCTATTTCTTCAAACCGACTTGAAAAGGTCCAGACAATTTAATAGCCATAAGAGAAGTTTTCTCCATTTCGCAATAAACTCGCAGAAACCAGACACGTGGCATCCTCTTTTGCTTCCACCAAACAAGTTTACACGACAACACACAACAACTAAAAGGGAAAGACGAACAAAAAGAAAATTTAACAAAGGAAAGTATCACCGTTTAAAGCAAAGAAAAAAGGAAATTGCAAATAAGAAGAAGTAGAAGAAGAAAGAATATGGCTAATAACTTGAAAACTGCTTTCACCATGTCCAACTCCATTAATTCTGCTCGAGTTTTAGTCCCTGCAACTAGTTTTTGTATTTCTAGAGGCTTTGTTTGTGCCACAAGACCTTCTCAAATTGTAAGTTTCATTTTTCCTATTTTAGTTTTTAGAATTTAGAAAGGATAATTAGTGTTCGGAACTATTATTCCTATCGTGCGAGTCTCTCACGGGGCACCCTATCTCAAAAGCGAGAGAAAATCCCCCACCCCCTCTTTCCCTTTTTCTCTGGTAACGTGATTTTGATATAACTAGTAAAGTTACTGTCACGTGACAAGCTCAAGCCATAAAAATAATAATTGTGTATAATAGATTCTTGGTATCCTGACTTTTTTACATACCTCAGAGAGTTTAGTGTATTGGACTGTCCATTTATTCATGTGATCTTGAATTTATTTAATTCATTGACCGTTAGAGCACACTCTTCGATGCTAATTAGAGTTTTCTTGTTAATAGGTGCATGTTTATTTTGCTCTTAAAGTGATGGATTTCGTTTTATTCTTCTGAACATTTTCTTGTAATTTCCTTTCTCTTTTGGGAAATATATAAATTTTTAATTTATAGGCAAAAGTTGATAAAGAGACGGCCCAAAAGATCAAAGAAGCAGCAGTAGCAGTGAAAGAAGGTGCTAAAGAAGTAAAGAGCGTTGGTGAAACTGTAAAAGAGACCGTCTCTTCTAGTGCTGGAGATGTAATTCCATTTATTATTTGCAATTTGTTTCTTTTTTCCTACTTTAATCTTTTTCTAATTTAATCAATCTATATTGCTTTTCTCATGTTTAATTATTTTGTAGGGTCAAATTTTTGAATTTTCTCCTATATTAGAAGCAAGAGTTGGGTTCCTTAATCAGTTTTTGAGAAAAATATGTTTCAAATATTTAAACCAATCAATTATGAAAAAATTAAAAAGTATTTTTAAAAAAATATTTTTCTTTATACCAAACAAACCCTAGGTATTTATAATTCAAACGACACAAGTAAGACTTGGTTGAAATTGTCAATACGCCATCATGTTTTTATTGGTGGCGCTCGTATCAGATATTAAACTAACAAATACTAGTAAAAAATTGTAATGCTATTATTTCATGCCATTATTTTAATATCTTAATATATACTTAACAACTTATTATGATTCTTAATATATTTTGATTAGGTAATTTCGGAGATGGGAAAGAAGGTGTTGGACAAGGCAACAGAGAATGAAGAAGAAGAAAAGGGTACATGGGAAACAGTTAAGGAAAAAGTCGTTGGCAAAAAGTGACTGCAATATTATATAAACATTTGGTTTTTCACGATTTTGAATGTCTTGAATTCCATTTTATCAGAATATTTTACCTGTTTATTTTATCAGATTTTTGTTGGTATATTGTAGTAGTAGTAGTAGAGATCAGGTTGGAACTCTTTCTATATTTCATGAATTTTGGTACATCTAATTTTGTTGTATATATATTGTGTACGCATTGGAATTCTCAGCCCATTGTTTGGATGGTTGTTTCATATCTTAAGGGGTTGATGGGAGCATGAGATCAGCCCAAGACTAAGGCCGAGTAACTAGCTGTTGCAGGATTTGACGTCTATCCACGCTCCCCTACTCTTATAAAGGCCGGTGGAAGGAATGCTTTGCTCATTTTTTTTACGGCTTCGGCTTTTTTCCATTAAAAAAATGGAAAATGGTTCAAAATGCTCCTAATCTATTAGAAAAGGTTTAAAAATACCCTTCATTTACCTATTAGGCTAAAAATACCCCTTCATCCACCTATTAGGTTAAAAATACCCCTATAGCAACCATTTTGGTTCACTTATGCCATTTGACCGTTAAGGTAATGCTAAATTCATTTTTTTTTTTTGTAAAACTTAAAAAAAAATATTTTGCAAAATAATTTTCTTTTTTTTAAAACTGGAAAAAAGTTGTAAAAATAGAAAAAAAATGTTTCAAATAAAATATTTTCGTTTTTAAAAATTGAAAAAAAAATATTTGCAACAAAATATTTTTGTTTTTGAAAATATTCCTTTTTCATTTTTTCAGTTTTTTAAAGCGTTTCGTTTTATTTTTGTTTTTCAGATTTTTTTTAAAGTAAAAATATTTTATTTTTTAAAAAACAATAATATTCTGTTGAAAATATTTTTTTTCAATTTTAAAAATCGAAAATATTTTATTAAAAAGATTGTTTTCCGTTTTTACAAATACTTTTATGTTTTTACCAAAAAATAAATGCTTTAAATTTTGAAAAACTTATCTTGAATTTAAAACTTAAAAAGGCATTTATTCTCACATTTTATTATTCTTTTGTAGTACATCTTCTAATAATTAATAAATATAATATAACGACATCAATATCTATTTTATAAACAACAATCTTTGTTTTCTTTTTTGCACAAAATAATAATTGTATAAAAGAATTATGTATAAAAATATTATCATTGTCAACAAGTTTATATTGAGAATATATAATGTTTGACATTTAAAAGAGAAGTTATATACAAACCAAAGATAAATTGGGGAGTTCTGGTAAATAACAATATGGGGAGTTCCGTTAACTAAATTTTTTTCAATTGTTATCATTAATATAAATTAAATTGACAATAAGTTTTGCGAAAAAAAAAAACTGAAATTAGTCCTAACCTTTGAAACAAAAGGAGAATGGAGGACACATGTTAATAATCTATACTATCATTGACATTTACTGGAGCAGACATGGAGCATGACTTAACCCGACTTAATATACCAAAAAATAAATGCTTTAAAAATTAAAAAATTAAAAAATATTTGTATACACAGAAAACAATTTTAATAAAATATTTTCAATTTTTAAAAATAGAAAAAAAAATATTTTCAACATAATATTATTGTTTTTAAAAAAACAAAATATTTTTACTTAAGAAAACAATCCGAAAAACGAAAATAAAACGAAATGCTTTAAAAATTTGAAAAAATGAAAAAGGAATATTTTCAAAAATGAAAATATTTTGTTGAAAATATTTTATTAGAAACATTGTTTTTCTATTTTTACAACTCTTTTCCAGTTTTTAATAAAAAAAATACTTTAAAAAATACTTTTTTTTTTGTAAAAACTGAAAAAAAGGCTTTACTAAATTAGTGAACTATTAGGTTCATTAGTTTAAAAAAATAAAACTATTTTGCAATTTGTTTTTTAAGTTTTACAAAAAAAAAATTGATTTATCATTGACCTAACGGTCAAAGGGCATAAAGTGAACCAAAATAGTTGGTGGAGGGGTATTTTTAGCTTAATAAGTGGATGGAGGGGTATTTTTACCCCAATAGGTGGATGAATGGTATTTTAAAACCTTTTTCAATAGATTAGGGGCATTTTAAACCATTTTTCGTTTAAAAAAAAGGTAGACTTTTCTTGGTAAATAGCGGTTTAAAGTGAAGCGAAGCTATTATTGAAGAAAAGAAATGGCCGGTCGATCAATTTATTAGGCAAGAGATACAGGACCTGTCTTAACTGCAAGTGCATTTGCTATTCGATTACATCTTAAATCCCACCAATTTTATTCCTAAATGTGTATCTCTTCGTTTACTTTTAAGTGATAAGGGGGTGGCAAAAGGTATACTTTCTTCTCTATGTTGCAGCTCATCAATGAGCGTAGGTTAATAGTCAGCCTACCCTTTTGTGCTTGTCAATCTCTATCTTATTGTTTCTTCAGGTGTTTGACTTAAATGTTATTGAACACTTTTGTAAGCACGTAATTTTTGACCCGCGCAATTTTTAAAGGTAGTATTTTTAAAATATTTAGTTATTTTAATTTCAATAGGATTCTAGTATTATTTTGCAATTTTTAGACTTTAAGCCCAAATTTTAAAGCCCAAAATACCTTACCCATAACACTTGTGACCCAACCCATGACCCTTTCTTCTATAATAACATAACATTGAACAAGAACCCTAGCACATAAGGAACCCTTCAGCCGCCTAACCCCATCTCCTTCTTCATCATAGAAACAACAACACAACCCTAAGTCAACAACCACCCAGCCGCCCAACCCTTCTTCACCTAGGAAACATTAGACAACAACAAAAAACCCTAGAAACTAATATAGTCGCCTACCCCGTAGCTGCCGCCGCCCCTCCTTTCAACAACACCCCATAGCCGCCGACCTGCTCCTCTACACAATCTCACAGCCGCCGTCGCCTTTACCCGCTTGAAATCCGCTGAAAATCTCCGACTACCCAGCCGCCCCAAACAGAGAGAAACCAGCGGGCAACCTAGCTGAAAGAACCTCGTCGCCGCCGCCCCTCCCTTCCACAATGAGAGAAGAAGATAAAGGAGAAATAATTCATTCACTGTGAGGAGAAGAAAATGGAGAAATAATCCGTTCACTCATTGAAGCAGTGAATGAAATATCGAGCTCGAGTTCCCTGGTTCCGTCCGAGTTTGCTTGTCATTTTTTTCTTAAATTTCGGCTGTCATTTTGATTAATCTGGTCGTGTAATTGCTGGGAACTGTGATCCATTAATGGTTCAGCCGTTCAACATCCAGGTTTAATTCATGCCCCTTTTCTTTTTTCCTTTGCATTTTAACTGGACTAGTGTGTGTTCTTGGTCATTGTTTGTTTTGCCTAGTTCTATTTCGCTGGAATGAATTCGAATAGCTAAATAACAAGTTCAGCTATGTTGCCATAATTTCGTTAAGAAACAGAGGTTTCAATGCTTTAGGACTAAATATGTAAAATGTGGAATATTAAACTAATTGATTATATTGATTGGTGCTTTGAATATTAAGGCAAGTGTTAGGCCATTGTGTTTGGGCAATACTAAATGAAAACAGATATTTAGTTCATGAACAACTTTGTCTGATTTTATTTGGTTTACATTGATAGCTAGAAAAATGTTTAGTCCGATCGTACTCGTAGGCAAACCTTAAGATTTTGTTGATTTTGAGGTGAGAGATTGTCCCTTAGTCAAATTTATCCGGGGAATGCCCCGAAGGTATTTGTACATATTATTATCCGGGGTATGCCCCGAAAAACTATGTAAATATTTCGAAGGCTTTCATAAGCATGGTAAGAAGTCTAGTATAGGTTAGCTTAGAATTTTCCTTTCTTTTACTTTTTATTTTTCTTTATTAGGTGGGGACGACCTCGAGCCTCATATGTGTTTATTTTGATTTTTGCGTGTTTTACCTCAATTGGAATATTTTGAAAGCCAACTTGATCAAGTGCGCAACCGTGACCTTCACGGGACTTGGGGAATGCCTAACACCTTCTCCCCGAGTCAAATGAACCCCCTTACCCGAATCTCTGGTGCAGACTTAGTTTTGAAGTCTAAAGTGTTTTAAAGGAAAATCATTTAAAAACGGTGGCCTGGCACACCGAAACCAATGTCAGGTGGCGACTCTGAGTTAATTCCTTTTAAACACACATTTTTGTCACTTTCAAAATTGAAAAACCCTTTTCAAGCTTTTTACTAAATTCTTTTATTAATTTAAGAGGGTTTAAGTGGAAAGGTTTGTTTTTGGTATAAAAAAAGGGGTGTGACATCTCTGGCGACTCTGCTGGGGAGTTGCGGGTTCGAGCTAGTACTTGATTTTGTTGGCTTTTAGAATATTTGATTGAGGTTTTTTGTGCTTTTTCATTAGCTTTATTTGATTTTTATTATGTTTTTATATTTTGTTATTTGCTAGTTGCCTATTTGCTTACAGTTTTTCCTTTATGTGTTTATTACTTTATAACTGTCATCATATGCATTACCCGGTCAATTCTTTCTGCAACAAGTCTCGGAGCATGCGTCGCGTGCACGAAATCTTTGTTGAGTCACCCTTAATTTAGGAGGGGGGGCCGTCGGACGTATGGAGTGGGTGGAAAGCTTGAGCAGCCACCATCGACCATACGCTCCCCCGAATCGCCTTGTTAGTGAACCCAACCGTAGGTCTGCCTATAGGTCATTTTTATTTGCATCATGTCATTTAGACCTAGCAGGGTTCGGTCCCAGGTACCGTGTCCCTTTGTAGGAAACTTGTCCAAATTTGGTCAAAATGGGCCCGTGGCCCAAAATGACATATAATCATCCTATGTGCTAAATGTCGCATCTTTGAGGGTAAAAATGTTATTTGGCGGACCGACGTTCCGGAAAGAAGGGTGAAAAGAAAATGAAGAAAATAGGGTCCGGATGCATTTTCCTTTCACAATTTTTCAAGAAAAATCCAAAAAAAAAAAAAAGAAGAAAATGAGAAAATCCAAAAAGATTTTTTTTACACTTTTCCATTATTTTCCAAAAATTCAAAAAAAAATTGAAAATGAAAAATTCAAAAAGAGTTTACACTTTTCCATCTTTTTTTTCGAAAATTCAAAAAAAATTGAAAATAAGAAAATCCAAAAAGATTTTACATTATTTTTCAAGGGATAGAATATAGCTCTTTCTTTCAATTTAATTGCATCTTCCCGAACTACGCGAACCTGATTCTCGTCTCTCGAGGCGAGATACGTAGGCAACCCACATAGGGTCCGGTCATCCTAGTAAGTCCTAGGTTCTTGGCTTTGCGGGGTCTTAGCCAAATCTTGCATGTCTAGCCACTTTTGGCCACATCGGCCATTCTTG
Source organism: Nicotiana noctiflora (assembly GCA_032618575.1). NCBI lineage: Eukaryota > Viridiplantae > Streptophyta > Magnoliopsida > Solanales > Solanaceae > Nicotiana > Nicotiana noctiflora. The sequence continues at coordinate 241,365 of JASVEL010001790.1, forward strand.
CAAAATGGGGTCATTTTCGCAAAAGTGATTCAATTACTCATATATTAGGATTTTGAGTCTACAACTAGGAGTCATATTTCTTTAGGGCCCGCTTTTTTTTCAGTTTGCATTTTTAGCCACTTCTGGCCACATCGGGCATTCTTGCAAAATGGGGTCATTTTCGCAAATTTCAATTACTCATATATTAGAATTTTGAGTCTGTAACTAGGAGTCATATTAATTTAGGGTCCGTCCTTTTGAATTTGCATCTTTAGCCACTTTTGGCCATATCGGCCACTTTCGCAAAATGAGTAATTTCTTTAAATTAATTTTTGGGCCATGATCAATGAGAGTTAAATCCATATAAGCATTAGTATGGTAGTTTCATATAAGAGTAGTCACATTTGTTAAGTTTGCACTAATAGCCATCATTGGCCATATGGGTTAATTTTCAAAAATAGCTCAATTGTGTCTTGCATGTGTCCAATAGAAGGTGTCGTGGTGTCACTTAATGTCTTGAGTCACTGATTCACTCGATCTTACTTTTTCCATTCAGGTATGGAGCGATTTGCTAGAGTTTGAGCATGATATATCTCAGGACCATTCTAGTCAAGACTATTACATCGAGCTGCTTGAGAATTTTTATTTTTTATTTATTTATTTTTTAGTCTATCTTATGTTGTTTTTAAAATTTAGTCTTGTACAGTCGTATCGAGTCTGTCAGTCTAGTTAATATTGTCGAGTCTTTTGTATTTGAAAAACCAAAAAAAATTATAAATGAAAAATTTCAAAAAGATTTTTGTTTCTTAGTTTATTTTATCCATTATTTTTCAAGAACTACGCTTGATCTGATTCATGAGGGGCATGATACGTAGGCAACCTACATAGGGTTCGATCGAATCATTTTTCTGAAAACTAAAAAAGAACTAAAAAAAGAAAAAAAAAGAAAAAGAAAAAAAGAGAATGAATTGTGGATATGAGAAATGAGAGGAAAGAAAAGAGTGACAAATTAAAAAGAAACGGAGGGGAAGGAAAACGGGAAAGCCAAGAAGTGCTAGAAAAGAAAGAAAAAGAAGGTTGAAGTGAAAAAATCGGGATGATGCCAAATGATCTTTTGACCCTCGAAGCCATTCTAGAACCATTAATTGTTGCTAGGGCATTGCACGCAATGTGATATTTTTATATGATAAATGCTCTAACGCTAACGTGTTGGCTTTGTTTTGCTCCTCTTTGTTACTTTCATTGTTGCCATAACAGAGGGTGGTTAGTTTGTGGTACTTTGGCAATTCATCCATACAACACAATGTCAAAAAGCAAGGAAGCCATGGCTGGCAAAGACTTGGACATAAGAGTTGTTGACCCGTCGAGGGAGGTTGAGATGTCGGAGTCTGAATTGAAAGATAAAGTCCAAAGGTTGAAACAATAGATGGAAGAAATGTATCAAGCCTGGATTAAGGGACATCCTCCACCTTCATTCCCTGCCAACTATACAAAAAACCATGCCTCCATTCCACCACTATCACAAGTCTAGGTTCCTAGTACCGTTGATCTTTCCCCACAACACGCACCAGGCTTCACCCCTTACCACAATTACCCTGGCGCTTCCTCTCAAACTTTCCATGCTCCCCCAGTCAAAACAACCGCATTGCAACTCCAGATACCCAAACATTGCAGAGAATTCTTTACATGCACATGATGATGCAAGCTTTGTGGGGAAGATGCATGGTGACATGGAGTTTGAAGGTCCTCTGGGGAAGTTGCTGACTTAAGTTAATGATATTGAAATTGGTGAAGGTCTCGATAATTTTGATGTGCAATCTAGTGGTTAATATGTTGAGCTTAGTAATTGGAAAGACACTCCTTTCTTGGTTGCCCGAGAGGAGTTTTGGTGGTTTATTTTATTGTCATTTCTGCTTGTCCGGGTTATTTCGAGGTTGTAATCCGGATATTATCTTGTGGCTCAAACTCTTCTTCTTCTCATTTTGTCTAGTTTGTTTAGTTGTAGTAACTTGTCTAATGATCTTCAGGATAGTTCTAGGGTCGCAACCCATGTCTGTTTTTCTTGTTTTGTTCAAACCCTTTTTCACCATCTGTCTAATGCAATCTCACGTTTTCTGTTAGTTTCGGTCAGTTTTGTTTAGGTTTCTTTTTCTCTTATAGTTCTCTTCATCCCAACTCAAGTGACATGACATGCACGCATAATTCTCAACCTGATCTTGAAAGCTAGTCTGATCATGAAGCAATGACACAGTTTTGAACATGACAAAAGAGGCATTTGAGGAAACAAGTGAAGATTCACGCATTCTGAGGTAAACTAAAGTTTGAATTGAGTGAAACTGAGGCAGTAAGTCTGGAAATCAAGAGGTTAATAAGAGAATACAACAAGGAAATGTTTCTCAAGCAGTTTGAGGTAAATCAGTCAGTGCTGAAATACGTTCTTCCACAGCAAGGTAAGGTTGAATCAAGTTTGTTTTGAATTGGCAAGGATCACTCATTGGGACAAAGGTATTTCCTGTCGGCACTTTCTGTTTGTGATGATGCCATCAATAGATACTGTGCATGATTTCTTTGTTTATCTTCAATTGCACACTTGTACTTGGCATTCTCAAAGTTTGGTATGACGAAGGCTTTTTATTCTGCTACCCAAACACTTTTATCCTTTGCTACCCATTTTGAGCCCTAATTTTTGTTTCGTACCCCTCTTTTGGAATCGGAAATAGAGTCAGGACCTAGAAAATAAAAAGAAAAAAAAAAGAAGAAAAAGAAGAAAAAAAGAGGAAATGAGAAAAAGAAAAAAAAAAGAAAAAAAAGAAAAAAAGAGAAAAAAAGAAACAGTGACAAAACGTAGTCGTTCGAACTACGTTCGACCTGATTCTTGTCACCACAAGATACGTAGGCAGCCTTACGGTTCGGTCATAGCAAATAAAGTATTTCATAATCCCCTGAAATCAACACTGGGGCATGTTTTCTAAGAAATCCCATCAAAGAAAAATAATCCAAAAAAAAAAAAAAGAATTCCCAAACTTCATGAAACTGGGGCACAAGTTTTAATTTTGCCAAAAGACCTGATTCCAAAAGTTGTAATTTTGGACCCTTTCATCTTGAATTATTTTGAGCCTTCATGCTACCCTTTCTTTCTAACCCTCTCCAAAAGCCTACATTACGGTCCAAAGAAAGACCTTCCGACCAATCATTGAGGATGTCATATCAAGTGTTGGTGAAAGTATGATCTCCCTGCATCATGGGTAATACCTTTGTTCTCAGCACAATGAGAGAAAATGATAAAATGAGAGAGTCTTATCGGTAAAAACCCTCAAGGGCACCGTAAGACGACGGTGAGTTGAGAAAAAGAGCAAAATGAGAGAGGCTTGATGGTGAAAACCCTTCGGGGCACTACAAGTCGACTGAGGATTGTGGATCAAATGGGACAATTGAAGCGCTGAAGCCCAGTTTCACAGCGAAGAGGTACAACAAGAGTTGAATATTAGACTTTCTTGAGAGATTAGGCCACTTAGTCCGAAGGTGCATGTCATGGTCATTAGAGTTGATATCCACATCTGATAAGTTTCTACTTCGTAATTTCCTTGTCAAGTATCATCTCTTTCCCTTGTCCCTTATTTGTTCCTCTCGTTTTGTTCAAGTCCCTTCATGAGTTTGTTTGGTCCGAACAAGTGAGAAATGACTTTAAAATTTTTCCACCAGCTTTCCAATTGCATAAAGCGGAGTTCGCCATGCACATCACAATTGACATGATTTAGAGTAAGAAGTATGGTGATAACTGAGGTTCAGACAGTTGAGTGGATCTTGAATTTTGAGAAAATACAAAGATTCAGCAACTCTCAAAATAAAAATACAATGCAACAAGTGAATGTGAGAGATTCAAGTCAGAGGTTTTGTGGTCTAATTCAGATCAAAAGGTCAAACAACTCCTTGCTAGCCTGAAGAAGCTAATCAAGATGAAACATGGCAGTGGTGGAAGCAGATGCTCAGGAATAATGCCACAAACTAACCACCACATTTCAAATTAACCAGATTTTATTTGTCTGAAGCAGGAGCAAGAAATTTTTTAAGTCCACAGGTACCTCCTATGGGAAAAGCATTGTTCATGGAGCAAAATTATATTCAGAATCATCCAAGATGGGAGCGTGGCTCATGGGATTTTAATTTTAAGTTTTCAGGACCCTCCTGGATAATGGGATTTTAATTTTAAGTTTTCAGGACCCTCCTGGATAATGGGATTTTAATTTTAAGTTTTCAGGACCCTCCTGGATAATGGGATTTTAATTTTTGAATTTTCAGGACCCTCCTGGATAATGGGATTTTAATTTTAAGTTTTCAGGACCCTCCTGGATAATGGGATTTTAATTTTAAGTTTTCAGGACCCTCCTGGATAATGGGATTTAGTTTTAAGTTTTCAGGACCCTCCTGGATAATGGGATTTAATTTTTAGTTTTCAGGACCCTCCTGGATAATGGGATTTTAATTTTTAGTTTTCAGGACCCTCCTGGATAATGGGATTTTAATTTTAAGTTTTCAGGACCCTCCTGGATAATGGGATTTTAATTTTTAGTTTTCAGGACCCTCCTGGATAATGGGATTTTAATTTTTAGTTTTCAGGACCCTCCTGGATAATGGGATTTTAATTTTTAGTTTTCAGGACCCTCCTGGATAATGGGATTTAATTTTAAGTTTTCAGGACCCTCCTGGATAATGGGATTTTAATTTTAAGTTTTCAGGACCCTCCTGGATAATGGGATTTTAATTTTAAGTTTTCAGGACCCTCCTGGATAATGGGATTTAGTTTTAAGTTTTCAGGACCCTCCTGGATAATGGGATTTAAGTTTTAAGTTTTCAGGATCCTCCTGGATAATGGGATTTAATTTTAAGTTTTCGGGACCCTCCTGGATAATGGGATTTAATTTTAAGTTTTCAGGACCCTCCTGGATAATGGGATTTAATTTTAAGTTTTCAGGACCCTCCTGGATAATGGGATTTAATTTTAAGTTTTCAGGACCCTCCTGGATAATGGGATTTAGTTTTAAGTTTTCAGGACCCTCCTGGATAATGGGATTTAGTTTTAAATTTTCAGGACCCTCCTGGATAATGGGATTTAGTTTTAAGTTTTCAGGACCCTCCTGGATAATGGGATTTAATTTTAAGTTTTCGGGACCCTCCTGGATAATGGGATTTAGTTTTAAGTTTTCAGGACCCTCCTGGATAATGGGATTTAGTTTTAAGTTTTCAGGACCCTCCTGGATAATGGGATTTAATTTTAGAATTTTCAGGACCCTCCTGGATAATGGGATTTAATTTTAAGTTTTCAGGACCCTCCTGGATAATGGGATTTTAATTTTAAGTTTTCAGGACCCTCCTGGATAATGGGATTTTAATTTTTAGTTTTCAGGACCCTCCTGGATAATGGGATTTTAATTTTTAGTTTTCAGGACCCTCCTGGATAATGGGATTTTAATTTTAAGTTTTCAGGACCCTCCTGGATAATGGGATTTTAATTTTTAGTTTTCAGGACCCTCCTGGATAATGGGATTTAATTTTTAGTTTTCAGGACCCTCCTGGATAATGGGATTTTAATTTTTAGTTTTCAGGACCCTCCTGGATAATGAGATTTAATTTTAAGTTTTCAGGACCCTCCTGGATAATGGGATTTAGTTTTAAGTTTTCAGGACCCTCCTGGATAATGGGATTTAGTTTTAAGTTTTCAGGACCCTCCTGGATAATGGGATTTTAATTTTTAGTTTTCAGGACCCTCCTGGATAATGGGATTTTAATTTTAAGTTTTCAGGACCCTCCTGGATAATGGGATTTTAATTTTTAGTTTTCAGGACCCTCCTGGATAATGGGATTTAATTTTTAGTTTTCAGGACCCTCCTGGATAATGGGATTTTAATTTTTAGTTTTCAGGACCCTCCTGGATAATGGGATTTAATTTTAAGTTTTCAGGACCCTCCTGGATAATGGGATTTTAGTTTTTAGTTTTCAGGACCCTCCTGGATAATGGGATTTAATTTTTAAGTTTTCAGGACCCTCCTGGATAATGGGATTTTAATTTTTAGTTTTCAGGACCCTCCTGGATAATGGGATTTAATTTTTAAGTTTTCAGGACCCTCCTGGATAATAGGATTTAGTTTTAAGTTTTCAGGACCCTCCTGGATAATGGGATTCAGTTTTTAGTTTTCAGGACCCTCCTGGATAATGGGATTTAGTTTTAAGTTTTCAGGACCCTCCTGGATAATGGGATTTAATTTTAAGTTTTCGGGACCCTCCTGGATAATGGGATTTAGTTTTAAGTTTTCAGGACCCTCCTGGATAATGGGATTTAATTTTTAAGTTTTCAGGACCCTCCTGGATAATGAGATTTTAATTTTTAGTTTTCAGGACCCTCCTGGATAATGGGATTTAGCTTTAAGTTTTCAGGACCCTCCTGGATAATGGGATTTTAATTTTTAGTTTTCAGGACCCTCCTGGATAATGGGATTTAGCTTTAAGTTTTCAGGACCCTCCTGGATAATGGGATTTTAATTTTTAGTTTTCAGGACCCTCCTGGATAATGGGATTTAGCTTTAAGTTTTCAGGACCCTCCTGGATAATGGGATTTTAATTTTTAGTTTTCAGGACCCTCCTGGATAATGGGATTTAGCTTTAAGTTTTCAGGACCCTCCTGGATAATGGGATTTTAATTTTTAGTTTTCAGGACCCTCCTGGATAATGGGATTTAGCTTTAAGTTTTCAGGACCCTCCTGGATAATGGGATTTTAATTTTTAGTTTTCAGGACCCTCCTGGATAATGGGATTTTAATTTTAAGTTTTCAGGACCCTCCTGGATAATGGGATTTAATTTTAATTTTTCAGGACCCTCCTGGATAATGGGATTTAATTTTAGAATTTTGAGAGCTTTGTAGGTAGCATAGTCCAATTAACATTCACATTTATGCCCGATTCCCAAACTGGGGCAGAAAAATTTTCTTTTGTTTTGTCTGTTTTGCTGTAATGTCAGGCGCCCACCTGGACAACGAAGGCAATCATTTTCAGAAAACAGTTCATGCTGAAGTAGCAGAAGCTCGCGGCAAGAATGCGAGTCAATAATCCAAGGTGATCAACATAAGGAATTTCAATCCAGAATAGAAAGAGAAAATAAAAAAAAAAGGAAAAACAAAAAAAAAGAAAAAGAAAAAAGAAAAGGGAGGTGAGTCCAAAATGCAGAGGCCGAGACAAGAGGTGGATCGCTCAAGACATGACTAAAGTCACAAGCATCGCATGTCCGGTTTTGATCCGAAAAGCAGAAGAAAAGGAACTAACACCTGCATCTAGCGAGCATCAAGGTTCAGATCTGAAGTCTGCATGAAGAACCATTCAAGAATCAAGATCAAGCTTCAGAAGACTTAGAGATAGGAATCTTGTAACTCATAGTTATCAGGTTTAGTTAGTCTTTTTCATTTTCTGATCTTGATGTAATAACAGGATCGTGAACCGGAACCTCGACGGCACTCGACTCGACTCTCCACCTTGGTACACTCCATCGTCTCATTCACTTCCTGAACTACACGTGGCCTGATTCCTCTATAGCCGGGGATATGTAGGCAGCTCAGATACCAGAGCTCGGTCACAATCTTTTTAGCTATCTTTATCTTCTTCTAAATAAGCGTCAGGTCATAAATTGATTACGTCGCTTATAGTTCTTTGCTCCGAAAACTCTTCGTGTTTACGAGCAAAGAGGGGCAGCTGTAAGCACGTAATTTTTGACCCGCGCAATTTTTAAAGGTAGTATTTTTAAAATATTTAGTTATTTTAATTTCAATAGGATTCTAGTATTATTTTGCAATTTTTAGACTTTAAGCCCAAATTTTAAAGCCCAAAATACCTTACCCATAACACTTGTGACCCAACCCATGACCCTTTCTTCTATAATAACATAACATTGAACAAGAACCCTAGCACATAAGGAACCCTTCAGCCGCCTAACCCCATCTCCTTCTTCATCATAGAAACAACAACACAACCCTAAGTCAACAACCACCCAGCCGCCCAACCCTTCTTCACCTAGGAAACATTAGACAACAACAAAAAACCCTAGAAACTAATATAGTCGCCTACCCCGTAGCTGCCGCCGCCCCTCCTTTCAACAACACTCCATAGCCGCCGACCTGCTCCTCTACACAATCTCACAGCCGCCGTCGCCTTTACCCGCTTGAAATCCGCTGAAAATCTCCGACTACCCAGCCGCCCCAAACAGAGAGAAACCAGCGGGCAACCTAGCTGAAAGAACCTCGTCGCCGCCGCCCCTCCCTTCCACAATGAGAGAAGAAGATAAAGGAGAAATAATTCATTCACTGTGAGGAGAAGAAAATGGAGAAATAATCCGTTCACTCATTGAAGCAGTGAATGAAATATCGAGCTCGAGTTCCCTGGTTCCGTCCGAGTTTGCTTGTCATTTTTTTCTTAAATTTCGGCTGTCATTTTGATTAATCTGGTCGTGTAATTGCTGGGAACTGTGATCCATTAATGGTTCAGCCGTTCAACATCCAGGTTTAATTCATGCCCCTTTTCTTTTTTCCTTTGCATTTTAACTGGACTAGTGTGTGTTCTTGGTCATTGTTTGTTTTGCCTAGTTCTATTTCGCTGGAATGAATTCGAATAGCTAAATAACAAGTTCAGCTATGTTGCCATAATTTCGTTAAGAAACAGAGGTTTCAATGCTTTAGGACTAAATATGTAAAATGTGGAATATTAAACTAATTGATTATATTGATTGGTGCTTTGAATATTAAGGCAAGTGTTAGGCCATTGTGTTTGGGCAATACTAAATGAAAACAGATATTTAGTTCATGAACAACTTTGTCTGATTTTATCTGGTTTACATTGATAGCTAGAAAAATGTTTAGTCCGATCGTACTCGTAGGCAAACCTTAAGATTTTGTTGATTTTGAGGTGAGAGGTTGTCCCTTAGTCAAATTTATCCGGGGAATGCCCCGAAGGTATTTGTACATATTATTATCCGGGGTATGCCCCGAAAAACTATGTAAATATTTCGAAGGCTTTCATAAGCATGGTAAGAAGTCTAGTATAGGTTAGCTTAGAATTTTCCTTTCTTTTACTTTTTATTTTTCTTTATTAGGTGGGGACGACCTCGAGCCTCATATGTGTTTATTTTGATTTTTGCGTGTTTTACCTCAATTGGAATATTTTGAAAGCCAACTTGATCAAGTGCGCAACCGTGACCTTCACGGGACTTGGGGAATGCCTAACACCTTCTCCCCGAGTCAAATGAACCCCCTTACCCGAATCTCTGGTGCAGACTTAGTTTTGAAGTCTAAAGTGTTTTAAAGGAAAATCATTTAAAAACGGTGGCCTGGCACACCGAAACCAATGTCAGGTGGCGACTCTGAGTTAATTCCTTTTAAACACACATTTTTGTCACTTTCAAAATTGAAAAACCCTTTTCAAGCTTTTTACTAAATTCTTTTATTAATTTAAGAGGGTTTAAGTGGAAAGGTTTGTTTTTGGTATAAAAAAAGGGGTGTGACAACTTTCTGAAAAAATCAATCGAAAGATATTTAAGGGTAAATCGTAGTCGAAGATATTCATATTTTAGGATACTCTCAATTTCATGTTTATAGTGATCACAATATGTATGAGAGAAAGAGAGAGTGTGACAGTCAAAGAGAGAGAGATAGATCAAAGAATTCTTTTATCATCCCCCTTTTTAAAATGCTAGGATTCCCTTTATATAGTAAAGGATCCTCCTTGAAATATTAACATATAGAAACTAAATACACCCTATTGAGGGGTCGACGACCCTATGGAGTTGTTCCTCCCCCGTCTTTTGAGTCGTTCTCTTACCTTGGCTTGTGCATGTTCAGCGGTTGGCCATACCGATATAAGGACGTGGTTGGTCAAATTCGATCACATACAGTTAGTCCTTGTCTTCGTCGGGGTTGCAGTGAGGTGCGTCCTAGATGAACGGAATTAGTGCCCTTGTTCAGGGAGAGTTTTAACTCACCCAAAAGCCGTGACATTACAGGTAGAAGGCAATACTTAACTTTCAGACCGTCGAAACGTAACACCTTCCCTTGGTGTGATGTCAGAATTCGCATGCATCATCATTATGCATATTCCCGAGGCAGCGCAACAGGTAATCTGGCATTTTTGGTTTCCCGCGCCGGTTCAAAATTTGTCTCTTCGATTTTGGCACCACCCAACCCTATAAATAGGGGAATGGTTTAACTTGATGCAAACATTGATCAATTGTAAGAATGTTCCATTCTCTTCAAGAAACATCTCCATACTCTGGCACTTCTCCGTTAGTCGGAAATTCCCGTTTTCTCCATTGTGCCGCGTACAATTTTTCTCGAACAGAACCTATGTCTAAATCTCGGCGGGATAATGCGAGGGTTCCGGAGGCTACTCCATCGAATATGACGCCTCCTTCTGGTGGTGGTGAGAGGGAGGAAGAAGAAGACATTTTCCCTCTTACAGTGGATGCGTTGTTGCCGAAACGTCTCCTATCTCTGAGTGATTTTAACAAATACTCACCCGCGCAACCTCCAGAATTCTTTGATTTGCTACAAGATGATTTAGATAATCTTCGTGTGACGTATGACATCCTCACTCACGTAGAGATAGTTCTAGCTGGGAAGGATTATGTAGATATTTATAGACCGAGATACTACACCTTTTATGAATATCCCTTCTTGATTGGCTATGATCTCCCTATTTTCCCTTTGGCAGAGGAGCTCCCATTTTGATAACGTATGCTCATCTCAGCTCACGCCATATATCCTAAAAGTGCTTCGCTGCTGCTGACCAAGTACGTAGAGTTGGTCGGGTGTGAGGTCTCTATCCATCATCTTCTGCAATTGTTGAATGCCGCGTACCTGAGAGGGACCATGCTACACTTGAGGAGTAGTGGTACAAAGGGGTTGGTGGTCCAAATCGATGACCGACCTAGTCGTGGGTTCTGGCGTAGGTATTTATATATTAGGACTGAGCACTTGGTTTCCAACCCTGCCGGGTTCCCAAAAAAGTGGAATTCGAAGCGTGAGTATTACCATTCGTTGAATTCCTTGTTACTTGTGATTGGTGGTTCTAACTTTTTTTTTATTGCAGCCATGGCTCACCCACCCCGGCTTGTCACCAGTATCAGGAAGTGGGTTGCCCACTTGTTGCCCTATGTAGAAGAGACTTGCACGTGGCTTGCCTTCATACAACGTTATGGCCCCGTGGCCTCTTCGGGTAGATTTATGACTTTGTTTAGCAGGTTTTGCAAGCTTTACCGATCGGTCTATCTTCATGGTTACAGGGCGAGGTGCTCCTAGGAAGAGGGTGGTGGTCTCTACTTCCATGCGGTCTGACACTGCCTCCAATACTCGTGAGATATTATGCGAGTCTGTCCAAGGAGGCATCCTTATAGCTCTTTTGCAGGGAGTTACATTTGTGGCGACAGTTGTGAGGGACTCGACGTCATCGGTACTGGCTCTACAACCCGCAAATGAGTCTCCTGCGGGAGAAGAATCGTTGGAGAGAAAAAGGAGGAGACTTGTGACGGGCAAGGGGGTAGCTACAGAAGCCGAAGGAAGTGGTGGTTCCCAACAAGCATCCAGAACTGTATTTATGGCTGACACCATCCTATTCGGGAGGTCGGCCTATCCGAGGAGTGCCGCTGCCGGTACCAGCTCGGCACGTGTTTTTTTTTTGGGAGGGAAAGGGGGGTCCAGTAATCAACTTTAATAGAGCTGGCAGGGGATTTGAGGAATCGAATTCCGAAATTTCCTTGGAGGATGTGGAGGAGATTATAACGGGCCTCACACATGTGGAGATGACGACGGAAGGGTCCGACCGTCGAATTGTGATTCCTGGTGCTTATAATTTGCTATTGAATAGCGAATAGGTCGCATCAGCCCTTGATTTCTTATGCACTGCCCCTAAGATCGGGACACTCAGAGTTGTAACCGATGCGAAATTATCACGAAGGGTTGCTGGTGTGCCTTTACAGGTAACCCTTTTGTCTTTTGCATGTTGTAAGCTTGGCTTGATACGTGCTGATTTCTGTTTTTCTTTTCAGACCCTCATTTTGGAGGTAGAGAGGAGACGTCGTGAGCAAAAAAAAGTGACCATCTTTGACAAGATGGAAAAAAGCTATCGGCAGTAGCACTCTAAGCATCGAGCGGCGGTGGATCTTTTCCAACAAGTCCCCAAATTTTGGGTTTTTCGTGAGGGGCTTCAGTAGAGGGAGGCCCAGTTAGAACATAGGGGGGTTGAACTAGAGAAGACGAATAACGAGTAGGTGAGGGCCATGGCCCGTAACAGCGAATTGGAGGCGCTCCTCAAGGCGAAAGATGATGAGCTCGAGCTTAGTTGGGGGGTAGCTGCGGAGAATATTAATCTCTAGTGTAGGGTAGTGGACTTGATCACTAACCTCGAAGCCAAGGTGGTAAAAATTAATGTTCTTAGGCATATTTCTCCACCAATTTCTGAGGATGTGGTTCGACCTTCACAACCCTCCTCATCCCGTCCCATATCTGATCGGATACGGGCCGCAACGCACATGAGATGTGTATTTTTGCAAAGGGCCAAACTTGACGTATATAGAGAGCTTCTTGCCGAGGGTTGAGCGACAGAGGAAATGTACATGTTATATCATATATTTTTCAGAATGTAGCGGGGCCTTTTTGCGAGCTTAAACGTAGATAAATTTTTTGCTGTGATATAAACTTTATTTTTGTCATTATTTTTCCTTCCTCAGGTTCCTTTTTCATTTTTTGGTGCCAAGCCTCTGTAGAGGTGGCGTTTGTTGTCCGTTAAAAAGGTCGTAAATATTTGAGCGAGGTCATGACCTTAACCAATAGGATGTTGCTTCGGCTATCGTCGAATTGTTATCCTTCATGGTCTAACTGTGTCGAACCTGATGTTGATGGCCTTAGAAAATAGGATGTTGCTTTGACTGTCGTCGAAGTATTATCTGTCGTGGTCGAACTTAGTCAAACCTGATGTCGATGGCCTTAGCCAATAGGATGTCGCTTCGACTGCCGTCGAAGTATTATCTATCGTGGTCGAATTGGGTCAAACCTGATGTCGATGGCCTTAGCCAATAGGATGTTGCTTCGATTATCGTCAAAGTACTATCTGTCGTGGGTCGAACCTGATGTCGATGGCCTTAGCCAATAGGATGTTGCTTCGATTGTCGCCGAAGTACTATCCGTCGTGGTCGAACTGGGTCGAACCTAATGTCGATGGCCTTAGCCAATAGGATGTTGCTTTGACTGTCGTCGAAGTACTGTCCGTCGTGGTTGAATTGGGTCGAACCTAATGTCGATGGCCTTAGCCGTTTGTCGATTTTCATATGGCCTTAGCCGTTTGTCGATTTTCTTATCGGAAAGTTCCGTTTGTATAATGGAGGAACTTGTTTGTGCAATGGATAATTGTTTATAATATGGATAATTGACTAGTGTAGTCCCTTTATTACATTGGTCTAGATTCTGTGTCGTCCGGACGACGTGATGAGTCCGCCCTGAGACCACCGGGTATCTCCTTTGCCGTATCATTAAAACCCTCCCCGAGAAAACCCAATTGGGACAAAACTCGGGTGAGGGAAAAAGAGTATGACTCACGGGATGCCTTTCAGAAGTGGAAGTATTTGAGGCGGGCGACGTTTCAGTTATTTTGGAGTGTTCTTCCTTCCATTGTTTCTAATTGGAATGCTCATTTGTTCGCCGCTGCTGTGATTTTGTATTTGTCCCAGTTGGTTCCCAATTTTCCCTCACTCGGGTCTTTTGATGCCAATGTTTTGGCTTTGAGGACGTAGTTTCCCACTTTGAGTGATCATATTTTGGCTTTCTTGTTGTAATATCTTTCTGCCTGCTGTTTTTGGGTTGTCATTCTTATATGGGCCATATCTTTTCGTTCTTCGGCTTTGTCTAGTTCTTTGCAATCTGCTTTCATCGTTTTCTACCCCACTGGTATGTGAGTATCTTAGGCTTGGCTCCCCGATTTCAATGGGTATGACCGCGTGTCGACGCCCCCTTTTCCTAAGGCGGAATCGGGTTTATGACATTATGGACAAAACAACTCTTGTTCCCTTTTAAGGAAACGGGTTATGAAATTTGAAGAGTCTCCACCTAATGATTATAGTGCATTATGACACTTTTAGAGAAAAGGAGAAGGATTTGAAGGAAAACCACAGTTCGAGTAAGGGCTTGAGATTATCTCGAGGGGAAGGTGTTAGGCACCCCTCAAGATCCACTAGTGTGGTTCCCGGCCTTGCTTAGTAGTGAATTTATAGCAAGAGTAAACAAACAATGTTTGCATATAAGGGATACAAATGAGTTGAAAGTTTTGAAGGATAAGAGAGAAAAAACATAAGTGGCTTTGGAGAGAAAAACATAAATTTTTAAGAAAAAAAATCATATCATATAAATAAGGAAAAAAGGGTCCTAAGTTTAAATATAATATGGATCACGTCGGTGCAATATCCAGAAATCATTCTTACACGAGATATTGGCGCACCATCATCATCTCCATGTCTACCCTTCTCGCCCCGTAAAGGTTATTTAAACGCGCGGATTGGTCACGAGTGCTTCTCGCATGCTATTACCAGTCTCATCCTATAGGTCCTAGAGGGTATTTAGGACCGCTATTCCTATAAGGTAAGGACTAGGCTGAACCATTCGGTTTAAAGGTCAAAACACTAGGCGACATACAAAAATAAATAGGACTTCATGCAAGGGATTATATAAAGCAAATAAAAGGCTCAAGAAACCCTCTATAGATAGCATATAATTAGCACTTCTCAATCACATTTAAGGTCTAAAGAAATGAGAGTTAAAATTGGAACGTTCGAAAATATATTAAGACATGAGCTGAAGGGTTTAAACAAAATTTGTAGAAATGGGCTGGACGCAAACTTTCATAACTTGGGAAAAAGGCAGGAGATACGTAATAATTTAGAAATCGGAGAAAACATTTTATTCATACTCAAAATATACGATAGGTCATAGGAGGTATAGTATTCTGCTATGAAAATAATATCAGACAAAAGAGGTAGGAAAACGTTTAGTAGAGATGTAAAATCATTCAGAAGTATAAAGCTGAGAGCATATAAGTATATTAGTTTTGAACTATAATTTTGGAAAATTACAGGAAACATAGTGCCCTGATGAGTTTTAGAAAAAACAGTAACACAATTCTGGAAAAAAGTAACTAAATAGAAAGTATTTGCATGGATATGATTATTTAGAAAATAGAACAAAAGTTTAGTAAGAAAACCAAGAGGGCCTCAGAGAAAGGAAAAATGTGTCGAATGGTTTAAATACGATTGAGATGGTTAATCAATTTTTTTCAGCCTAAGGCTTTCCTAGGCGCCGTTTTAATCATAAAAGAAAGTGAACATGCATACTTGTTTTCTAATTTTAAAAAGAAACTTGTTAACCAGACTTATGTCTATTAAACAAAATCAGTGAGGTATTCAACAGTTGCAAATAAATCCCTACATACATGATATCTAATGCACACAAAGGTCCTAAAATATGGTATTTAAATGCAATGGCAGCTTTGTTAATTATTAATTGATTGTGGTTATAAAGTAAATAACATGCTAATATTAAAGGAGCTTAAAGACATGATCTTTAGTCGTATGAGATGTATGCCCCTATACATGATTTCTATTGCACAAGTAGAAAAGTAAAATCCTATAGAAATGTTCTCTACCCGTTACTTAAAGCTAAGCATGCACAATCCTACACAAAACCCCATTGGTCATTACGAGTTATTACAGACTAAGTAATTAAATTATAGTAGTGAAGACTAAAAATAAGAAGTTAATCTATAAGGAGACTTTAGCCAGGCCCAAATCTCCAACCTCACTTCTTCAGAGTTTCACAGCCTTTACCAAAGGTTTGGGTGTGGCAAAGCTCCCTAAGGGCCCATTGGGGTCCTTGGCCAATACCAGGCACCCAAAACAAATTAATAAGGCAAGTGCAAGTGTGGAATTACCAGCCTTGTGCATCAAAGTTCAGTGGGTACTCAAGGTTCCCAAAGTAATGCTTACACGAATGGGGTAGAACCTAAATTTTAGGAATGGTGAGATTGGGATAGGGTTTAAAGAAATTGAGTTAAAAATAGTTGAAAGATGATCCATATAGAACCAGCTTTGAAAGAAAACAACAGAAGAGCATGAGAGGAAGGTGAGTGAAACAAAATTTGATTAGAGTATCACACACTGTTCAGGGAATACAAACACAAACACAAACATGGGCAAGGGATATGGGGACAAGTAACTCCTATGTGAGAACAAAATTACAAATACATAGACATCAAAGATAAGCACTTCAGGGCTTTAAACATTCAAACAGGTTTCAACCAAAAGGGGTCAGCATAGCATGGTGGTCATGTACTAGACTAAGGGACATGAGAGACATGCATTAATCAAAATTGGTAGACATGCTGAATTGGGAGAAGGGTAATCCTATCAATGAACTAACAAAGAGACATGCTAATTACGATGCAAACATCAGAGCCATAAGTAGAAGCATACAAGAAGCAAGAGAAAGTACAATACAAATAAAAACATGTTGTTTTGAGGCTGTAATTTAAATAGGAGACATACTAGTTGAAGGTAAGGTAATGCAGAGCAGTAGGGAGCAAAAATATGCAGGGTGGTGAGCAGTAATGTGCCGATAAGTGAGCAACAATATGCAGAGAGTATGCAGAGAGGTGAGCACCAGAGTAGGCAAAGAAGTGGGCAACAACAGGCAGACCAAAGCAAGTAGCAGAGTAAAGAATAGCAGAATGGCAAAATAGCCTAAGTTCAGCCTGGTTTTAAACCAATTGAGTAACTAGTAGTCACAAGGGAAGTGATAGAAGTTATGTAGGAACAAGAGAAAGCAATGAGTATGTTTTCGTGTAAGAGAGAGCTCAAAATAATGAATTATGTTCTTGTGTTTGAGAAAAGAAGAGTAGTACTTATAGATTTTGAAAACAGTAGAGAATAGGCACAATTATAGAAGCAACACCCAATTGAATCAATCACATGTCCTAATTTCCTTAAATTAGGGACTCATGATTCGAATAGGAGTACAGATTATCAGGTAAGGAAAGAATCAGTCAGATGACTTATTATACCATAATAATAGCAGTAAGCATGGAACATGTAATAAAGGCTACGTACACAATACCTAAAACAAGGAAAATATACGCGGAATAACTAGAAATATACTCAAGTGCACAAGTATGGTAACCGTATAAAATTAGATCTAAAAATCAGTCAAAGAATCACGGGTTAGACCAAAAGTAGAGGGAACTAATCCGTAGTATAGAAAGCAACTCACAAGTAAGGAAACAATTCGAAAAACCTCAGTGTAAGAATCCTTAAGGCAAACACATGCAAATTAGGGATTCAAAGAGATGCTCGGAATTAACAGCATATTCAATAAAGAGGAGAATTCAAACGTACTTAAACACAATAGTCACAAAATTAAAAAAAAAAAACCTAAGTAAGAAATCACATAGACAGTAGAGAGTCAGAACCCTAGAAAAGATCTAAGACATGGAACTCAGAAACAAAAGGTTTCAAGCACATAACATAGGAGTAATCACATAATACTCGAAAGAAACAAAAGCATTGGGATTTAAAAAGGTGGTCGGAAACCCTAGTTTTGAAAAGAGGAACAATAACGTTTGAAAACTTGAACTAATAAAAGATATCGACTAATAAGTAGTGTTGAACACAAAGAATAGACTAGAAATTGTTTACAAGGACATAGATTAAGAGATCTAGTCAAAAATTAGGGTTTGCATAAAAATTGGTGAGATGAGGAACATGGCCGTGAAACTCTTTAATAATGAAGTTTAAAGCATCATCGGACCAAAACCTATTGGAGAAAGGCTGGAAATGGACCCAGTCGAGGCTTTAGTGACCATCTCGTATGGTGGAAACTCCTGAAGTTCCAAAGATGAAGGGAACCGATGAGATAAGGTCCCATGTCGATTAAAAGTCGAGATGAGTGAGGCCGGAGTTGGCCGGAGAGGTGATGAAACCCATCAGAGAAGAAAGAGAGAACCAGAAGCTTCTAGAGAGAAGGGAGAGAAAACATTAGAGAGAGAGACCGGTCTTTTAGAGAATGAGGGGTCGGGGGTGTAGGCTAGGCTTTAATTATGGTAACCTAATCTGGGTCGTTGATCTTACTTGATCAACGACTCTTATTAAATCAAAGGCGGAAGAGGTACTTGAATGGGTATGGTTTGGGTTAGATTGAGATATGGGTTGTCTAGAGTAGGCTGAAATTGGGATCAATTTGGGCTACAATTGAGAGCAATTTGAGGCCATAATTGAAATAGCCATTTTTCCCTTTTTAATTTATAAAAAATAGTAAAAGCTATTTAAAATCAAATTAAAAAATACCAATTTAATAAACAATATGTAAGTATTAATTTAAAAATATTGGGAATGATTTTGTGATAAAAAATATTATTAAATAGAGAAATAGGCTAAAATTATAATTTCATACAATTTTAGTTCAGAAATATCAAATGGGCTTGTAAAATTATGTAAAAATTATGTAAATTATATTTTTATATAAATGTGAGAATAAAATAAATTATTCACCAAAATGATTAGTTTTGGAAATAACTATTGGTTTTTATAGTGCAAAATTGTTCATAAATTGATTTTAAAAATCTTTAAAAATTTGGGAAAAATACAAAACCTTTGGGGATTCTTGTATATGCATATAGATGCTATTTTGAAAATATTTTGAGTATAAAAATACATAGAAAAAAATTGGGTATCAACAACTGCCCATCTTTACCCGAGGATGATGAAAGAGTTGTCGGGTAAAGATAAGATGACCAATTTTGACCTGAAACAGCGATTGTGAAAGGATTTTGACCACGCTCTAGTTTCTGAGCTGCCTACATATCCCTGGTTTTGCAGGAATTAGGCTATATGTAGTTCAAGAACAATTGACGGAATATGCCGATGGAAATTCAAAAAGACGGACGCGATGGTTAGATCTAAGAGGGTGCTTGGATTCGGACAGGCTGCAGAGAACTGGAGCGGGGTCGCTCCCGCTGAGATGGTCGTGAACCAGCCGGAGTACCTGCAAATGGGCGATGCATATATATTGTATAATTTAAACATGATGCAAGTTTCCATTGGAACATGAATGCTGTCTTCGGACGATTATGACGACTTCCCAGATTATAATGTCTTGGGCCATGAAGAGCATAAAAGTAAGGGTTCGCAGGCCATGAAATGATATTCTCGGGCTATGCATATGGTGCCTCTGAACTATGACGCCTTTGAACGAGTTGGCGATCTTTCAGCCCATGAGAAGGTGGCAATCTTTCAGCCATAATGAATGCACAAGGTGGCGATCATTTAGCCAGAATGAGAATTTAAAATGCAGGTAGTGATATTTCAGCCGAATGAGAATTTAAAATGCAGGTGGCGATCTTTCAGCCATGCCAGGCAAAGATAATGCTTAGTCTCGGAAGGTAGATAGGAGCCTTATGTAAAATGCAGATGGACACAGAGCTTAGTCTCGAAAGGTAGATACTAGCCTTATGCAATATGGAGGTAGAGCTTAACCTCGGAAGGTAGAGAATAGCCTTATGCAAAATGCAGATAGAGACCGAGCTTAGTCTCGAAAGGAAGATAATAGCCTTTTGCAATATAGAGGTAGAGCTTAACCTCGGAAGGCAGAGAGTAGCCTTATGAAGTGTGGAGGTAGAGATTAACCTCGGAAGGTAGAGAATAGCCTTATGCAAAATGTAGATGGAGACAGATCTTAGTCTCGAAAGGCAAATAGTAGCCTTATGCAATATGCAGGTAGAGGTAGAGCTTAACCTCGGAAGGCAGAGAATAGCCTTATGCAAAATGCATATGGAGACAAAGCTTAGTCTCAAAAGGCAGATAGTAGCCTTATGCAGTATAGTAATGTAAAATAATGAATGGCAGTGAGTTTTCTTAGCTGGTAGATGGTTTGCGATATTAGAGCTGCTGGGGAATGTTGAGTGTGGATAGTGACTTTGCGAATGAACGATTGTTCCTTACTCTTGAAGAGCATGAGTGTGTGAATGTGCTTAATAATTTGCGACCTAGGGTGCCTGCATTCAAAGAAAACTTGTGAGTTCTGTAGAGGGGAAATGTTAGTTCGTATCCCCGGGCCCTTGACGTCACGAACAATTAGGGTAGCATTGCAAAACGACGGTGATTCAAATGATGCTTATGCATGACTTAGTAATATAATGTAAGTACAAATTTGAAAACGGTTTTATTTTGGATGAACCAACAACTACAACGTGGTTCAAGACACGTCAACCTTGCTTGTTCCGAAATTTTGAGGCTCCTCCTCAAAATTTTGCCCTAGTTTACTGGGCTGGTGCTGTTGATAGCTGTGTTGAATAATTGAACACGGATCGATTCCGGAATTTTGTGGGCCCTCCTCAAAATTCTGCCCCAGTTTATTGCGTTGGTGCTGATGAGAAGACTGAAAATCTTACTTCGGAATTTTGAGGGTCCTCCTCAAAATTCTACCCCAGTTCCAATTGCGGGGGAAAGATGGAATTTTTTATTAAGATATGACCAAACCCATAGGGCTGCCTACATATCCCCTCTTAAACAGGAATCACGTCAGGCGTAGTTCAAAATACATCATGAAAGAAAAACATATGATCAAATGCAGTATCTTTTCACTGCGTCCGAGTTGATAGGCTACGGCCAAAATTCTATGTCTATTTCCGTGAGAATAAGGGCTCCTCCAGTGACAACTCAATGAACCATGTACGGACCTTGCTAATTGGGAGAGAATTTCCCTTTGGCTTCATCTTGGTGACAAAATATTTTCTTTAATACCAACTATCTTGGCACGAACTTCCTCGGCTTGACTCTCTTGTTGAAGGCTCTGGACATTCTGTTATGGTATAGTTGACCATGACAGACAGCATTCATTCCCTTTCCGTCAATGAGAGCTAATTGCTCGTAGCGACCTTTGACCCATTCTGCATCATCTAGCTCTACTTCTTGTATGACCCCCAGGGAGGAAATTTCTACCTCGGCGGGGATGACTGCCTCTGTACCATAAACCAGCATGTATGGAGTGGCCCTAGTTGACGTGCGGACCATGGTACGATAACCCAGTAAGGAGAATGACAACTTCTCATGCCACTGCGTGTGCTTTTCGATCATCTTCCTTAGTATTTTCTTGATGTTCTTATATGCTGCTTCTACAACTCCATTCATCTGAGGTCTATAAGCCGTAGAGTTCTTGTGTTTAATCTTGAATGTTACACACTCTACCACTCTGAGAACCCTGACTTTGACCTGCTTGGTAACCTCCTCTTTGATTTTCAAACTCATGTCTGGCTTGAACTTTCTGAGTTTCTGTTTGACCGGTGGGCATGCCGGATCTGTCGGCAACTTGTGAGCCATAATGGATGTGCTGAGGCCAGTCATATCGTCATACGACCAGGCGAATATATCCTATATTATTGCAGAAACTCTGTATACTCTTTCTTTTCTGACGGTGACAGGTGTACGCTGATACATGTTTCCTTGACATTTTCTACATCTCCTAAATTAATGACCCCAGTTTCGTCTAAGTTAGACTTAGGTCTGTTCTCCAAATTCTCGACCTCCCTGACAATCTCTTCTGGTATCTCGTCCTCCTCTGAATCTATGTCCGTTTGTTGCATTTCCTCGTTGCAAGTCAAAGTTGTTAGTTCATCATCAAGATATGTAATAGTAATATTGTGTAAAATAAAGTAAATGATAGAGAAAGTAATACGAGCGAGATAAAAATAAACTTGGTAAATGCTTTTGATTAAATTCATAATTGTTCTAAACACTGGAGCTCTTTCAAAAGTAAAGACAATGCGGGAAAGTAAAATCGACTAAAAAGTAAAATGCGATGCATAGTGCCTCGTTTAGCCTTGCTATCCCGAAGCTCTCCGGTGATGACCCGATCCATCATCACATGAGTTATCATCCTGTTTTCCCTGTTATATTCTTGTTCATGTTTCAATATATGTGTTTGGTGAATTTGGGTCAATTCGGGTCGAGTTTGGTTGGAAATGAGACAAATAGGCTCTTTGATGAAGGAATAGTTGGGAAAAGTCAACCAAATATTGATTTGTGAGTTAGAGAGCTCGAAATTGAATTCCGATGGTTCAGTCAGCTTGGGGGGATCATTATTGGCTTAGGAGAGTGATTGGAAATGTATTTTAAGGTTTGGTGTAGAATTAGGCTTGAATTGGCGAAGTTGGAATTTTAGCGAAATTTAGTCGATAGGTGAGATTTTGATCCGAGTGTCGGAATGGAATTCTGATAGTTTTAGTAGCTTCGTTAAGTGATTTTGGATATGCCTGCAAAGTTTTAGGTCATTCGAACATCGTTTGGTCATGTTTTTGATTGGATGTTGGTTTCAGAAGTTTTAGTTGAAACTTAGGCTTGAATCTGCTTTGACTTGATGATTTCCATGTTTAAGGATGTGTTTTATGATTGGAACAAGTTCGTATCGTGTTTTTTAGTAGGTTGGTGGTTTTCATTGAGGTTTCGGGGGCCTCGGGGTGAATTCGGGGGTCTAATCGAATTATTTCTAGCATATTTGAAGGGCTGTTGGTTGGTGGTATTTATTGCAGACGGATGCTCTATGCGATTGCATAGGTATGTTGCGATCGCATATAAGGATAAAAATGGGCTTCTGAGTTGTTCTATGTGATCGCATAGAAGGGGTTGCAATTGCATAGCTTTGTAACTTTGTTCTCTGCGATCGCATGGCAAAGGGTGCGATCGCATAGTGTATTTTTGGTCTAGGGTCTCTGGATGGCTTTTGTTCTATGCGATCACAAGGCAAAAGTACGATCGCATAGTAGTAATTTTGGAGCTTGGAATATTTTTCTATGCGATCGCAATGCAGGAGTGCGATCGCATAGCAATAGAATATGGAGTGTATAATTTGTTCAATGCGATCACAATAGAGGGAATACGATCGCATAGTGTAATACCTGGGCGACAGAAGGGTTAAATGAAATATTTCAGTCGCGTTTTGATGGATATTTTCCTCCATTTTTGAGTACCTTGAGAGCTAAGTGACTAAATTTGAAGGGGATTTCATCGGGAAGTGATTGGAGGTAAGTCTCGTGGTCTTAATACATCATTTATCGAAGAATCTTCTATTAATTCTCTGAAATTGGGTATAAATTGAGGGAGTTAAGGCTTGGATTTTTTATATGAAAAAATCATGATTTGCCGATTCATTTGAGGTCCGATTTTGATAAATTTTATATGCAAGGACTCGTGTCGAGATAAAGATTATGCAAATGTGACTTTCGTAATTTTTCAAGAAGCGGGCCCGGGGCTCGGGCTTTGGCAACTTCGTGTTTTTGGGTATTTTTCGAGTCCTTTCGATTGGGTTATGATTCATTAGCCTATTTTGATGTATTCTTATTGGTTTTGATCACATTTTGCACCCGAGGAGGTCGATTTGCAAGGCAAGCGCAAGGCGAGCTAGGACTTTTGCCGGTTCGAGGTGAGTGGTAGTAATGAATAATATACTGAGGGTTTGAAACCCTGTATTTTTACTATACAGTGCTATATGGAGATGAAACACGCGTCATTGACGAGTGTGGTGATATTATGACTGGGGATTTGGACTTGGTCCCTCCCAATTGATAGTTTACTGTGCATATTGACTGAGATTGAGCTTATATCTGTATAATTGGGCTAGTAGCCATGTTTGGGGCCTTGTTCCGACCTATAGAATCTTAGGGAAACTAATTCAAATTTGGAATTCAATACCCCATCATTTCATATAAACAAGATCAGCACAACATGAGAATGAATGAATTTCAAAGATTTTTAAAGAAAAGGTGGGTGATAGTGAAATAATTACAAAACGAACAACCAGTTAATACAAAAATGAATGTCCCCACATAATCATAACACTCAAAATATAAACTATAATAAACAGATAATCCAAATTTAAAATCAAAAACAGTAATGAACTTCCAAACTGGATGCAAGTGATTACACTACCTATACCATGCTGAACACATACTCTCAACCGTATTCGTAGCTGTATAGCATGACATGAACCATTACTATATATGTACTCGAAGTGAGAATACCTAGGGTTGAACACTTTGTTTTAGCTGAGTGGGCCCGAGAGTCCGACTCTATATTGACTGAGAGGGGTCGAGGACCCATTGCGAGGTATTGATATATATACGGGATCGGGCTGCACGCCGCAGCAGTATATACAGATACATGTATTGGATCGGACTGCACGCCGCAGTAATATATATGTGGATCGGACTGCACGCCGCAATATTATAGTGCTTGGGCTGAAGGAGCCCCTCCGGAGTCTACACACACCTTCAGTGAGCGCAGTTATATGTGTTGGATCGGGCTGCGCGCCGCAGCAATATATCTATTGTGAGCAAATGATTTTTGCAATGGGTAAATAAGTTCCAAAATTAAACTAAAATAATATTTTTGAGTGTAATTGCATGTCTTATTCGGAATTGGATACACTTTGTGTGTTTGAATAATTAGAAATTAGGAATTAAAAAAAAGGAGAAATACATGTATTTTTGATTAATTAGTTAAAAAGAAAAATTAACAAAAATATTTTTAATTAGCGGAATATAGTAGAAAATTGAAAAAATATCAGAAAAATTGAAAAAAATAGGAAATTAAAAGGATTTGAGCAATTGGAAAAGAACATAAAAATAGGAAATAAAATACAACAAGAAAATACATAAAAAATAATTAAAATAACAGAAAAATACAAAAATATATATAGTGTAAAAGGAACTAGGCCAATTGAAGTCCAATTGGTTGGCCCAGTGACTTAGCCCAAAAGTCTGGTCCAGTTCACTAAGGGACAGGCGATCTCAGCCGTTCATCAGGCCAGATCTAACGGCTGAGAATCAATCCAGAGTTAATCAAATGGTTAAGTGCAAGATCAAATCTTGGCCGTCCGTTTAAACTAATCTAACGGTTGAAAGCATTGGTCTCATTTACAATGAGACGGTGTCGTTTATGTAACTCCAATAATAGCCGTTGATCTTCATCAATCCGACGAACCAGATCACCTTAGTAGCCACGACTATAAAAGGCTTCGGTCTGTTTGAGATCGATCATTTGTAAAAATCCCTAACCCTAGCCGCCCAAAATCCCTTCTCTCGCCCTTCATCTTCTTCTTCACCTCACTCTGAAACCACGCCGGCCATGGAGGCCACCACCTCCCACGGTGGTCTCCGGCCACACCCCACACCCCAAGACCACCTTCTTCATCTTCTTCACCTCAAACACCACCCAGAACTCCGAAAACCTTAAAAAACAAAACTCCCCTATTCTTGATTGTCCGGTCATCGGAATCTACCTCCGGTGACCACAACCTATGAGACCCCACCCCAAACTAACACCAAAGAACCACAATAGCCTGATCTATCACACTACCCCACAGGCTTCCCTCGAATCTACCTCGATCACGTCGAATATCCAAAAGAAAGTTGCCGGAACCCTAACTCCGGCGACTCAAACCTAGTTTCTTCCCAAGATCTTACATTTACCCTTCCAAATACCCCCCACTCCAAACAAAAACCCCAAAAGACTTCATCTTGAAGTCTAAAAAGAAAACCAAAAAAAAGAAATAAAGAAAAGAGAAAAGAAAAAGGAAGTCTTAGAGAGAGTGAAAAAGAGTGAAAAGGGAAGCTCAGGGGACCGGCCCTGCAAGCTAAGTCCCCTCCCTCTCTATTTTCTTTACTTGCTTTCTTACACTTGTTCATGTTCATGCTTTCTTCTATTTTGTATCTATTGTCTTGATGTTTTTGTTTATTTCTTTGTTTTTAAAGATCTTGATGTCCCCTGTGCTTCATCTTCTGTTAGTATTAGGGTTTTTCATCATGTTCATTTTCATGTTTTTCTTTTGTTTTGCTGTTTCGATCGTGTTCTATTTCTCTGAGTTAAAAGATCTATCTTGATTCACTTTTCTTCCTCATCTGTTGTGTATATCTTGGTTCCTGATCTGTTAACTTTCAATAGCATAACTGTTCTTCTTTTATGATTCTTTCCATGTTTAGTTTTCTAGCTATTTTCTTTCATCTCTTATACTAGGGTTATCTCATTGTTTTGATCTTGTTTGTTTCTCTATTTTGAAGATTTGACCTTGATATCTTTTTTTTTCTTTTTCGTCTTCTGTTAGTATTAAGGTTCTTCATCCTGTTGGTCTTCGACATCTTCTTTGCATGCTTAACTTTACTTCTAGTTAAGTTGTTTTTCATTCTTTCTTATCTTTGTATTAAGTTGAGTTTTGCTAGCTTACAATAGCTTGAATATTCTTCTCTTATGTCTCTTGACCTGTTTAATTTTAGTGCTAGGTTTAGCCGTTTGATTCCCCATTCCTCTTTATATCCTATATTAGGGTTGTTTTTTTTATCTTTGTTTATTTTCTCTAGGTCTCCTGTTCTTCTTCATTTCATGTTTAAAACTAGGGATTTTCTTTAATGATTGGTTTATATCACCTATTATGTGCTTTAAATATGCTAAATAAGTATGCTAATCTTATTCTGCTTCTCTTTATGTCACTTGTACATGATAGATTTCTTCTTCACTATTTTTCCATATTCTTCTTTTCTTCATCTTCATGTCTATACCAAGCTAGGACTAGTATTTGGGAGTGAATTTTGATTACCATGCTTATGCCATTCTGTTAAAGTCCGTTGTTCCCATGTCTAAAATAAGCCATGTTTCATTTCTTGTTCTGCGATATTTAGCTTCTAGTGTGTCTATGTCCATGAACTTTAAAGGTTTTGGGGTTTTTCAGTGTATCATCTGACATGAATTGGTTGTGATTAAGTCTGATTGATGTTAATTGACACTTTTCTACATGAAATTGAGTTATGTGAGTTGATTAAAATTCAACATTATCAAACTTCCCTTCTAAGTTTTAATTGATTAATGAACAATATTTGGTTTCTGTGGTTATGTGTGCAATTGTATGTTGAGATGGCTGAGTTTGCAATAGTTCCTGCTAGTATGAGCAGTGATTAATACCCATTAACCTTATGGGAATTGGTTATAGCTGTAATAGTACTAAGTTTCATAAAATGGCTAGTTTTGAAATAGGTTAAAACTGAAAATTAAATAACAATAGGTTATAAGATAAATAAGTGACCAAGAGTGGTCAATTTTGCAAATTGACCAACTCTGCAAGGTCCAACACATACTGGCCTACCCTTTAATATTCTAGTTGTGTAAAATGGTTCAAGTCTGCAAGTTTAGACTTACCAAGGCTCAATTTGAGCCCTGAATCACAGGTGGCTAGGTCTGCAAAGGCCTTAGCCCAACATGTGTTCAGTTAAATAGGTTAGTTATGTAAATAATTGGTTAAGTCTGCAAGTTTAGACTCACCAAGGCTCAATTTGAGCCCTGAATCACAGGTGGCTAGGTTTGCAAAGGCCTTAGCCTAGCCTGTGTTCAGCAAATGGGCTTCAATTGCCCAAGCCAAGTCTCAACTTGAGACTGGCTAAATCTTAAATGGGTTAAGTATAACAATAAAGTAGGCTAGTCCTGCAATTAGCTTTAATTGAAATAAATTGTCTTTAATTAATAGAAAATGAAACAAAAAAGGGTAAAACTGAAATAGTCCTTTAAGATAGAACTAGCCAGTTCTTAAATACCAATGCAAGGACTGGCCTTTAGTTAAATAAGTCCAAAAATGCTGAAAACCTGACCTAGGTAGGTCGGGTAAATCAGCAGTGCCCTTAAGGGCAAAAAAGGAACCCAAATTAGTAAAATGGTAGATTTAACAGAGCATATAGGGACATAAGGGTCTTTTATGCTCCTAATTTCTGCAATTTTGTAGAGATTCAGGGGTATAATGGTCTCCATAAAAAGGTAAATCAGTAAAAATACTTAACTAATAAGGACACTTTTATAAAAGCCTAGAAATAGAATCAAAACGAACCTTCCAGCACATGCTGGAAGGGATCTTATAACAGAAAATTAGGTCTAAGTGTAGATTTAATGATTTTTAAAGGGGGAGAAGTGGAATTTACTTCCATTCTTTCCCCTCAAGAAATCTGCCATTCCTATACCTATAAATACCCCCTAAAAGAGCTAAATTAGGGCTGGTTTTTCAATATAGAAATTCAGAGTAAAATATAGTAATATAGCAAGTGGTTTTCCGGCATTTTTCGAGTGAGAGTATCTGGTTTAGTTGCCTATTTTTGTGGTTTTCTGTTCGAGCTCCGTTTGGATTTCTATCTGCTGTTGCTGTGGTTTTCTGCTCATTTGGGATTCATCTTACACTGTTGCATTGCTGTTTGAGTCTGTTGCTGATTATTTGCTCTTAATCCCCCTAGAACTCATCGGCTTCACTTTGTTGATGCAGGTACAATTTCTGTTCGAATGAAGCTGTAATGATGAATTGCTGAATGAAAAATGAAGTTCAAGTGTTAATCATCTTTTGTTTTATATTTTCAGCTTATTCTTTTTCGTTTATAGTTTAGTATAGTTTGATCTGAATTTTATGTAGTGTAGTATGTATAAGTAGAGAAAAACACAACACAAAAACAGTGTAATAGCTAGTATATTAGTGGTAGTATAGTCATAGTAGTAGATCACTTAGTTAAATAGGTAAAACTTCTAAAACAAGGTCGGATGACTCTAATATGAATCGATGACAATAAGCTCGGCCAAATCACGTAGTTAACCTGTTTTAGAAATCAATGTTCAGATTCGAGTAAGTTAAAAAGAGAAACAACTAAAAATGAAGTAATAACTCAATTGACACCGGAATTGTGATATCAAACAAATTTGGCTCGTATTAATATCTGTAGTTAATCACATTTGTGAATCAGAGTGTAGATACAAATAAAAGTAAAATAAAAGGAAGAACAGTTGAAAGAAACAATGAGTAATTCGCAACTGGTTTTGAGACATTGAATGAGCGCAAATTGAAGTGAATCCAGTAGTACTATCGTGTATATATGCATCACTGAATCACTCGACCTTAGACACTCAGGTCCCCATTAAGTAAGTAGTCGAATTGTTTAAATCATGCTTTCATATAGTTAAACCATCTGCTCTCAATTACTTAGTTAAATAACTTTCAACTTTAGTGTATATCAGCCCTTAAGAAAACTAGAAGTGTAGAAGTAGTCAGATTTCGTATACATCGAGTTATTTAGTTTAAGGTTAATACGAATCATATTGTACAGTAATTTTTATCTTCTGATAAATAAATAAAAGTGATTTGATTTCGTTCTTTATTTTGAGTATCTCTTTTGCTATGAATTCAACATCTTTATCTTTGTTATTGTTCCAATTTGATTTGGCCCCAGTGTATAGCATGGGCCTGAATTATCACACGAAGTTGAACAAACGCCTGAAGACATCCTAGGTTTCTAAGACCCGGGCAGACCCAGCACTTGTTTAAATAAGGGTGCAGAGGCCCAGGCCCAGTAAAGGCAATAACAATGGTCTGGGCCCAATTCTGAAACGATAATAATTAATTAAGGAAAAAACATGTATAGAAAATGTAGTTAAATGATAGGGTTGAACTATAAAATTAATCGGGATGAGCCTCATATGACACCAAATAGTAAGCCCCCCCCTTAGTAATGAAATAATTTATAAAAAGACTCGGGAAAGCTACTGGTAAATTTCATAGCTTCTCCCAAAAGAATTAAAAGCCGATAGACTCTATTAGGCACGATTGAATATACCTTCCTAAAAAAAATGAGTGTGCACTTGGTGTGACTCAAATCTTAAATCCTGGCAAAAGCCAAAATGTACTAAGAGTCACAGGTGTACTGGTTGCGGTGTGATTCGAGGTGCGTTTTCGCGATGTCGCAATTCTTTAAAATATTGAAAATAAAAGCACATACGTATTGTTAAAATCTATAACAAGTCAAATAAGATTCGAGAACGATGATTGAGCGACCATGCTAAAACCACGGAATTAGGGAATGCCTAACACCTTCTCCCGGGTTAACAGAGTTCCTTATCTATGTCTTTGTTTTGCGGACTATAACAACATAGTCAACTTCCTCGGATTCGGGATTAACCGGTGACTTGGGACACCATTATCTTCCCAAGTGGCGACTCTGATAATTTAATAAAATTCCCGAAAAGATTGTCCTTTATGTGGAAAGACTCCTTCCTCTTTGTTGTTATATCCATCTCGGGTATTTGGACACAGAGGTATACCCTACGTATCTTTCCAAACGGATCGATACAGAAGCCTCTTTTCAGGTGTGTGTGTGGAGTAGTAAAAATGGAGGTGTGACAGCTCTGGTGACTCTGCTGGGGACACTAACCTAGAACTTTGGTTTCAGGGTTTAAGAACTCGATCTCCTTAGAATCGTCGTCCTTGATATTATTTGACTTTGTTATATGATTTGAACAACATGCTATGTGTTTTACCGCTTTGATATTACGTGGATTGTATATAAATTGTGCCGAAAACCTTTCGATTCTTCGCCCCCAGGGATGTGCTTACTGGTTGAGACTTCCCTTTCTGTTAAGTTACACCTGAACTAAGAAACAGAGGCCTAATAAGTTACAAAGCCGATTGACTCCGCGAGTCACCGGTACGTAGCCCCCTCCTCGATTCGAGTTCTCTGCTCGGGTACACGGTCTAGCACTCTATGAAACTTTAAGATGTTGAACATAGGTCTAGGATGATTATTTGCATCATATCTGACTTAGGGGACTCAACACAGGGGTTGGGTCCGTCTAGGATAGATGACCCGGTAATTAAAAGACCGAGCATATTATGTGTTGCATTTATTTGTCCTTGATCGTTATGCGGACCGGCAAAATTCCCGAGGTTAGAAAAGAGTGTACAATAAAAAGTGAGAAATGAGAACTAGTGAAAAAGTGTAGTCGGAAAATCTGAAAATTTGAAAAAAAAATGGCTTTGTCGTTGAAATAATTGGTCAACTAATCTGACCGAACTACGCAGGTTTGATTTTCACTATTAGGCGGTATACGTAGGCAACCCTTGAACGGTCCAACCACCTTTTTAGAAAAAAGACCAAAAAATATTTTTCGTTTCAAATAATCGGAGTGATCGCTATTTTTGGAAACGGCCGAATGTTCGAAAAGGACGCTGGAAGGCTGTTTTGGCAATTTGGCCACTTCGAGAGTCGTTTCTCTTTCTTTTTCAAAAAATGAAAATTTTCATTGGGAAAAAAAGATTGTTTCTCTTTTCTAAATAAAATCTCCTTAGTAAATGTGCAGGATGAGCACAATACATAATGAACCTTTCGCCTTAATGAATAAAATCCCTTTGGAGCTAAGACTATGGTGGAACGACATGGGAATAGAAGGTCAAAATTGGATCAAAGGCTACTTAAAGGATCTCACGTGCTTATTGGACATAATTCCCCGAGGTGACATAATCAGAGCACTGGTCACATATTGTGATCCTGCACACAATGTACTACATCTTTCGGACATTGAACTCACTCCCACTCTGGAGAAAATTTCTTTTTACATAGGGAAGAACGAGGTCCCCTTAAAAGGAAAATACCCGGTGGCCTCGAGAGCAGTAACGGTGCACCGCTTCTTGGACTCTTTGAATATTTCTAGAAACGTCCACAACGAGGATTTAGCCAATGAATTTTGCTCCATGAACTTAATTTATAGCAGATATGGACATGTCAGGGGTTTCAACGACTCCACGAAACAAGCTTTGTAGAAAGTCCAACCGGGCATAATAGGAGGAGCATCGACGATTTGCTTTCTTAGTGGCGTTTCTCGGGATTATCATGTTTCCAAGAATAGACGGCATATCGATATAAAGGTTGCCGGGGTAGCAAGCACTTTGGTAGTGCAAGATAATTGTACTCTGGCTCCAATGATTTTAGCCGACATCTACCGTTCCTTGACTACATGCAAAGCATGGGCTAACTTCTTTGAGGGATGTAACTTAATTTTGCAAATCTGGTTGATAGAACATCTATGCCATCATCCTTTGTTCTCAAGCTATGAGCCGCTTGGAAGAACGTGCCTCGAAGAATTTTACACGAGAACAAAAGAAGTTAAGTTGCCGGAGGGGGTAAAGGATTGGATATCACATTTACGATCATTGACCGACGGCCAGATCAATTGGGCATATGATTGGTTGCCCCTCGATGAGGTAATGTATATGCCGATAGAAGGGTCACATTTTCTGATCATGGGCTTAAAAAGTATCCAGTCTTACGCCCCATACAGGGCTTTAAGACAGCTGGGTAGATGTCAAGTCATACCAAAAGATGGGGACCTCAGTTCGCAAGTGATAGAGATTAGCCCGGATGGGCAATTCCCGGAAGCAAATGTCCGACATATTTGGAATGAATGTGAGAACTTGAAGGTAGAGACTTGTGTGCAGAACAGAGCTTGAGTTGAAGTGTCGTCAGGGTATTCCGCATGGTATCGATGGGATATTGAGCATGACAGGCCTTCGAAAAGACCTCACTTGCAAGATCTGGTGGAGTAATCTAAGGAAAACAGGAATTGGGTGGCCAAAGAAAGTGAATATAAGGCCAAGATCAGCTTGCTGGAAATATAGTTGAGAGATCTCCAGTTTGAGAGCGGTTTGCAGGCAGCATCCGACGAAGGAGAGAAAAAGCAGCATAAAAAAGAAAATAAAATTCTGAAGGCTCAAGTTGCTAAAATGAAAATTGCATCCGAGACCGTTGTTCGCTTAGCCCGAGATGAGAAATTGATTGAAACTCTTCAGCGCAGAGTGAATGACTACAACTTCTACTTAGACAAAGCAGAAAAGGAGTTAGTCAGGGCTCGGAAGCAACTGGCTAAAGATGCCGAGGAAAGAGCCAAGTTGGTTCAGCAGCTACAGGATAAGCATGAGTTTGAGGTAGCTCGACTGAGAAAGAAAATTGTCATAGCCACTGTCAAAAGTAACAAAATCATCAAAGATCTCGAAGAAGAAAGAGAACATTGTTACACGACTATGGCTCGGCTAGAGTTTGAGCTACAACAAATACAAAAGGAGAACCAACATACTTTGGATGCTCGCACCGAACAGATCAGATGATTACTTCAAGAGAAAAGGGTTATTCGAGAAAGAATTGTTCATATTGCTCAGTACATCACCCGAAAGAGCCAGCTGTGCGAAGACATGTCCCGGGCAACATTTGTGTCAGCTGTGAAGTGCTTTGTGCAACAAGTCATGTCCGACCTAGATAGGCTCCAAAGGGGATTAGCATATAGGCCCGCGGGAAGACCGAACAATGTCTCGTGGGCACTAGGAGCATTAATGTATTCATAGGGCATGCATTCTGTATTCTTATTTCTTTGCATTAGTAGCACAACACCATCTTGTAAACCGATGTTTTTAAACTATCAATGAGAAATCAAGAGTTGTTGTCAATCCTTTTACTTTATGTCAATTCTTTATTCACGATAGGCAAATAAATAGGAACGCAAATCCATAAAGAAAATAAAAAAAAAAGAAAAAAGAGATAAAGAAAAGAAAAAGAAAAAAAAGAGAAGAGGATAAAAAGAAAAGAAAAAGAGAAAAAAAAAGAAGAAAAAAAAAGAAAAGAAGAAAAGAAAAAAAAGGGAAAGAAAGTTTGATGAGACTGGTTTAAAATAAAATAAAGGCTGGGATGATGCATGACGATCAGAGGCAAAACTGTGATTATTCCAAATTGTTGCATCTTATCTTTTCATGTGCTAACTACCAACGGGTGTTGCTGTTTATGAGAACCAGATTCTAGCTGGCAACTGGCATCCTGGCTACTCATCCCTACAATACAAGATCTAAAACAATGACAAAGGCCGCATCTCAAGATATTGAACCAACAGTCATGGACCCCGTCCAAGAGGAAGAAGTTGTGGATGTGACGGGAATGAAAGAAGAAATGTACAAGCTTAAACAACAGATGGCTGAGATGTACCAGGCTTGGTCGAGGGGTCAACCCTTACCTACTTATCCCGCTAACCCAGCATACGTCCCCCCAACCAATCCCAACCCTGAGCCACCCACTATGAACTCGTCCTCTACATATCCAGACTATCACCACTATTATGCCTCCACCTCTCAGGTACCACCATTGTCAAAACAAGTACCACCCCAGCCACCACAGGTCGCCTCGGTATATGTAGCACCTCTACCTGCCACCTTGCATAAGTTATCCAGTGAGCCGTTGTTCCATGTACAAGATACCCACTACTACCCGCCTGAACCAATTTTTCGGCAGCATGAATCTCACACCCCATTGATGGAGGCGATCGAAGAAAAACCTGCCAAGAAATTAGAACAGGAGGAGATGGCCAGAAAGATGAGGAGTTTGGAACAGTCCTTTCGTAACATACAAGGGCTAGGGGGACAAGTAAGTGTGGCGTACAAAGACCTATGTCTGTTTCCAGAAGTGCAACTCCCTGTCTGATTCAAGTTGCCGAAGTTTGACATGTACAGTGGGCACGGAGATCCGATAGCCTATCTTAGAGGATACTGCAGCAAGATGCGCGACGCAGAGGGAACAGATGAGCTTCTGATGGCATATTTTAGCCAAAGTTTGAGTGGTTCTGCACTGGAATGGTACACATGCCAAGATCATACCAGGTGGTTTATCTGGGATGATCTCGCACAAGCGTTTGCTAACCATTTCCAGTATAATTTGGAAATCATACCGGATAGGTTGTCACTCACTAAAATGGAAAAGAAACCTGGTGAAAGCTTTAGAGAATACGACTTTAGATGGAGAGAGCAGGCGGCGAGGGTGGATCCGCCGATGAAAGAAAGCGAAATGGTAGACTGTTTCTTGCAGACCTTGGAGCCTACCTATTATGGACATCTGGTGTCAGCCATTGGAAAGAACTTTAATGAAGTCGTAAAAATGGGAAGTTTCGTGGAAGAAGGATTGAAAACTAACAAGATTATGAGCTTTTTTGCAATTAAAGCCACAAATCAGGCCATCCAGACAGGGAATGGAGGAGCCATTGGGAAGAAAAAGAAAGAAGAGGTGTCGGTTGTAGAGAGTAAACCCTGGAATCGTAGCCAATACCATCATCCGCCCCGACCATACCAGCCGTATCCACCAACACCATAAAACCCACCTTCACCATACTACCCACCTACTACCCCGCACTATCATAATCCACAAGCCCAAACTTATCCACCACCACCACAGGTATGGCGAGCCCATGCCCCACAGAATGTTTATCACACATAAAATACCTACCCCTCTTCTAGAACTTACAGAAACCCGAACAAACCCAACTTTAGGCCCGACTCGGAGATGAGGAACAGAAACCAGGCAAAGAAAACATTCACCCCGTTGGGGGAATCCTATACTAGCCTCTATCACTGATTGAAGGAATTAGGGATGTTGAGCCCAATCGAATCAAAGCTTCTGAACCCACCTCCAAGGGATATCGATCAGTTGGTCAGGTGCGAGTATTGCTCTAGGGCACCGGGACATGACACTGAAAAATGTTGGCATTTGAAGACTGCTATTCAAGAGCTCATTGATAGTCGGGGGATTGAGGTACAACTTCTAGAGGCTCCGAACATTACTCAGAATCCATTGCCGGCTCATCATGAAACACATATGATAGATTTGGCACAAGAGGAGAGCATCAGGAAGCCATCCCAGTCGGTCATGATGATAAAAGCTCGCAGCAAGGCATAAAAGGAAATTGAGAAAGGGGAAGTAGTAGTTGAAGTAACAGTGAAAAAGCAACCAATGGTTGAGACTTTGAAAGTTGTGGTGCCAGGGGTGAAACCAGTGTTGGCAGTGAAAGGTGAGTGCATGGAACCGGTAATTATAAAGCTAGTGGTGCAGATGTCGGTGGTGGATACAAAAGCTGTACCTTGGAACTACAACAAGGTGGTAGTAGTGTACAAAGGAAAAGAAGTAACTGGAGAGATCAATGAGACACACGGTCTAACTTGTTCCGGGAGGTGTTTTGCCCTGGAAGAGTTAAGAAAAATGAAGGTGGTGAAGGAGAGTAATATGAAGAAGCCTGTCTCTGAAGAAGAAGCAGAAGAATTTCTCAACAAGATAAAATATCAAGACTACTCGATAGTAGAATAGTTGAGGAAGACACCTGCACAGATCTCTCTGCTCTCTCATTGTTGATACATTCGGAGGAACACTGAAAAGCATTGATGAAGATATTGAATGAGGCACATGTTCCTGAAAAGATCTCGGTCTGTCATCTTGAGAAGATTACCAACAAGATTTTTGAGTCCAACAAGATTACGTTCTCAGACAGTGAATTGCCCATTGAGGGGACTGAACATAACATGGCGCTCTACCTTACTGTGAAAGGCGAGGAATCAGTGGTCACTAGGGTGTTGATAGATAATGGGTCAAGTGCAAACATTTGCCCACTTTCGACCCTTGGAAAGCTGAATATCAATCTTGATAGAATCCGAAGGAATAGTGTAAATGTGCGAGGGTTTGACGGAGGAAGCAAAAATACTTTGGGGGATATCATCTTGGAGGTCACCATTGGGCCAGTAGACTTTACAATGGAGTTTCAAGTGTTAGAAATTGCTGTGTCTTACAATCTATTGCTGGGTCGACCATGGATCCACGCAGCTATGGCCGTGCCATCATCCTTGCACCAGATGGTTAAGTTCGAATGAGAGCAGCAAGAAATCACAGTGCACGGAGAAGGAGACACCTGTAATGCCATAATGCCATTCGAGGATGTGGATGGAGATAAGGGTCCCTGGGTGTACCAGGTGACTGACACTGTAATAGTGAACAAGATTGCTGAAGGACAGAAATTGCCAATCCATACAGTGGCACTTGCCGCTATGATGGTAGCCAGTGAGATGATTAAAAATGGATTTACACCGGGGAAAGGGCTAGGAATAGCCTTGCAAGGAATAACTCAACCAGTCCATCCGCCAGTGAACAATGACACCTTCGGCTTGGGATTCAAACCCACTCACGCCGACATCCCAAAAGCCGAAAGAGCCAAAAAGAAAAATTGGACCCTTCCTAAACCCATCCCAAAACTGTCCGACACCTTTGCCAAGCCTGGTACAAAACGACATCTAACATCTGCGGCATCTAGGTATGCTGAGACTAGACCCGATGAGGAGCTCTTGATGAGGTTTGAAATGTTATTTGGGGACGTGAACATGGTAGAAATGGGAGAGGGTACCAGCAAGATAGACGTTCGGTTTGTGGGGTCTGGTGTTGCGCTCAACAACTGGGAAGCCACTCCTTTCCCAATCAGGAAGGAGTCTTGGTAGTTAGCTTTTGTAATACATCATCATTTTCCCAAAAAAAGCAATTTTACTTTCTGTAGTCCCCCACCCCCATTGAAATAAAAAAGTTACCCAAGCTTTGTTCATCTTTTGAAATATCAATGA
Organism: Nicotiana noctiflora; assembly: GCA_032618575.1. Lineage (NCBI taxonomy): Eukaryota > Viridiplantae > Streptophyta > Magnoliopsida > Solanales > Solanaceae > Nicotiana > Nicotiana noctiflora. The sequence continues at coordinate 278,708 of JASVEL010001790.1, forward strand.
AATGCAGTTTCATCTTCTTTCTTCATTTTTGCCTTATTTTTATTTTTTCCTTTTGTACAGTTCCATATGTGCTAATTCTGATGATATGTGATGCAGGAAGAATTCCCGACCCAGTTCTGACAATCAAATTATTATACAAGAAATTGAGAATGATAGTGAGATAGAATATGAGGATGAGGAAACCCTGGAGGAAATAAGTAAAGACTTGAATCAATATGAGGAAAAACCCAAACCGAACTTGAGTGAGACAGAATCTATCAATTTGGGGAGTGAAGATAATGTCCGGGAGACAAAAATCAGTGTACATTTAGAAACCTCCTTTAGGGAAGAGTTAATAAAGTTGCTGCATGAATTCAAGGACATCTTTGCTTGGTCCTATGATGACATGCTCGGACTTAGTACTGATTTGGTGGTGCACAAGTTGCCGATTTATCCTGAATGCCGGCCAGTGAAGCAAAAGTTGCGAAAGTTCAAAACGGACATCAGCGTAAAGATAAACGAAGAGGTGAATAAGCAGTTTGAGGCAAAGGTCATACGAGTTACTAAGTACCACACCTGGTTAGCAAATGTTATGCCAGTTCTGAAGAAAGATGGAAAAACCAGGGTGTGTGTGGACTACAGAGACCTCAACAAAGCCAGTCCTAAGGATGATTTCCCATTGCCAAACATCCACATATTAATCGATAATTGCGCCAAGCATGAGATCGGTTATTTTGTAGATTGCTATGTGGGTTATCACCAGATCCTGATGGACGAAGAAGATGCGAAGAAAACTACTTTCATTACGCCTTAGGGAACATACTGCTATAGAGTGATGCCGTTTGGATTAAACAATGTCGGAGCTACTTACATGAGGGCAATGACCACAATTTTCCATGACATGATGCATCGAGAAATTGAAGCGTATGTGGACGACGTCATCATAAAGTCCAAGAAGCAGCATGATCATGTGAGGGATTTGAGGAAGTTTTTCCAAAGACTCCGAAGGTACAATCTTAAACTCAATCCTACAAAATGCACTTTTGGAGTGACTTCAGGAAAGCTATTGGGATTTATAGTGAGTCGGCGACGTATTGAACTAGATCCGTCAAAGATCAAAGCCATCCAGAGTTTACCTCCGCCGAAGAACAAGAAGGAAGTAATGAGCTTACTGGGAAGGTTGAATTATATTAGCCGGTTCATCGCTCAGTTGACATCAACATGTGAGCCAATCTTCAAGTTGTTAAAGAAAGATGCAGCAGTGAAATGGACCTATGAATGTCAGGAAGCTTTCGACAAAATCAAGGAATATTTGGCAAATCCTCCAGTGCTAGTTCCTCCAGAGCTGGGAAGACCTTTGATCTTATATCTGATGGTGCTTGACAATTCTTTTGGTTGCGTGCTAGGACAACACGATGAGACGGGCAAGAAATAGCAGGCTATATATTAACTTAGTAAGAAATTCACATCTTACGAGGTAAAGTATACTCAGCTAGAAAGAACATGTTGTGCATTGACCTTGGTGGCTTAGAAACTGAAGCACTATCTGTCAGCATATACCACGTACTTGATATCGCGGTTGGATCCTCTGAAGTATATATTCCAAAAGCCCATGCCTACAGGAAGACTTGTTAAATGGCAGATTCTGCTCACAGAATTTGATATCATTTATGTAACTCGTACGGCGATAAAGGCGCAGGCAGTTGCAGATTACTTGGCAGAGAATCCAGTGGATGATGAGTATGAGCCACTAAAGATATATTTTCCGTATGAGGAGGCAATGAATGTCGAAGAAATAGAACATAGTGAAAAGCCAGGATGGAAGATGTATTTCGACGGAGCCATCAACAGTAAGGGAGTTGGTATCGGAGCAGTACTCATTTCAGAAATGGGTTAACACTATCCCGTTACCGCTCAGCTTAGATTTTTCTGTACCAACAATATGGCCGAATATGAGGCGTGTATCTTGGGATTGAGGATGGCATTAGATATGGGTGTTCAAGAGATTTTTGTCATGGGTGACTCGGATCTTTTGATACACCAAATCCAGGGAGAATGGGAAATAAGGGAATTGAAATTGATACCTTATCGGCATTGTTTGCATGAGTTGTCCCAAAGATTCCAATCCATAGAGTTCAAAAATATCTCAAGAATGCACAACGAAGTTGCAGATGCTCTGGCCACATTATCCTCTATGCTACATCATCCGGACAAAGCCTATATAGATCCACTTCAGATCCAGGTGCGTGATCAGAATGCTTACTGTTTTGCTATAGAAGGTGAATTGGATGGAGATCCGTGGTATCACGACATCAAGGAATACTTGAAGGCAGGTAAATACCCGGAGCAAGCCACCGGAGATCATAAGAGAGATGTAAGACGCTTGGCGAATGGATTTTTCCTCAGTGTAGGAATCATATATAAAAGAACACCTGACCTGTGATTGTTGAGGTGCGTGGATGCACAACAAGCTGATAAGATTATGATTGAGGTACATGCTGGAGTCTGTGGACGCCATATGAGTGGGTATATCTTGGCAATGAAGATTCTGAGAGCCGGGTATTAGTGGCTCACCATGGAGCGGGATTGCATTAGGTATGTGAGGAAATGCCACCAGTGCCAAGTACATGGAGATCTAATCCACTCCCCGCCTTATGAATTGCATACGATTTCTGCACCCTGGCCGTTTGTCGCTTGGGGCATGGATGTTATCGGACCGATAGAGCATGCAGCTTCCAACGGGCATAGATTCATTCTCATCGTGATTGATTACTTCACCAAGTGGTTTGAGGCAAAGACATTCAAGGCGGTGACAAAGAATGCGGTGGTGGATTTTGTGCATGAAAATATTATATGCCGGTTTGGAATTCCCAAGGTAATCATCACAGATAACAGGGCCAATCTGAACAGTCACCTCATGGCGGAAGCTTTCCAGAGATTTAAGATCACACATCGCAACTCCACACCGTACAGGTCAAAGGCAAATGGGGCAGTAGAAGCTGCAAACAAGAATATAAAGAAGATCCTCAGGAAAATGGTTGAGGAATCCAGACAATGGCACGAGAAATTGCCTTTTGCTCTTATGGGTTATCGCACAATAGTGCTCACATCTATCGACGCCACACCTTATTCATTGGTGTATGGGACAGAGGCTGTTATACCCACGAAAATAGAGATACCGTTATTACGAATCATAGCTGAAGCTGGAATAGATGACGAAGAATGGGTAAAAGCCAGGTTGGAACAATTAAGTCTGATTGACGACAAGAGGCTGGCAGCAGTTTGCCACGGGCAATTATATCAACGAAGAATGGCCAGAACATATAATAAAAAGGTGCGTCCTCAGAAGTTTGAAGTTGGACAACTCGTATTGAGGCGTATCTTACCACATTGGGTCGAAGCAAAGAGCAAATTTGTGCCAAACTGGCAGGGACCATTTATGGTATCACGAGTGTTGTCCAATGGGGCATTATATTTGACAGACATTGAAGAAAAGTGCGTAGAGACTGCTATCAATTCAGATGCGGTCAAAAGATACTATGTATGATTCCTTTTCAATTGTATGATTGTATTTTGTTGTGATTTTTGGAATTGAAATGATGTAGGCATTCTATTATCTATCCAAACACTTTATCCATTGACACCCCTTTTGAGCCATGTTTGATATATTATTTCATACCCCTCTCTCGGAATTGTTTATGATGCAAAAAGAAAGTAGCAAATAAAGGAGAATGAAAAAAAAAAAGTCAAAGAAATCGGGAAAAGTCAAAAGAAATTCATACGTTTATGGCGTAGGAATGAACTACGTTTGACTTGATCCCGAAAGGGTACGTAGGCAGCCTCATTGAGGTTCAGTCACAATAAAAAAAAATCCAAATTTCCCCACATATTAAAACTGGGGCAGAAGTTATGATTTCGAGAGTTGTAAATATTTTTGTACCCTCATAAATTTTGAGCCTTTATACCCTTATATCTTAACCCATCCAAAAGCCACGTTAAAGTCCAAAGAAAGGCCTTCCGATCAATTTCAAAAGAATAACAAATGCAATAAAATAAAGGAAGAAAGAAACATTGGACAACATCAGTGGTACAGAAAAACAGAAGACAAAAGGAAAAATAGAAAACAAAAAAATGACAGAGTCTCATCGGTGAAAACCTTAACCGGCGCCGTGAGACAACCGTGAGGTTGAGAGAAATAAAAATGAGAGAGTCTTGTCAGTGAAAACCTTTAACGGCACTGTAGGACGATTATGATGCTGAGAGAGAATAAATGAGAGAGTCCTATTGGTGAAAACCTTTCGAGGCACCATAGGGCGATCGTAAGGATTATTATAGAAAAGAGAAAAGGAAAAACAATAGGATCGGTTTGGGTCAAGAACAATTTGGAGTCAGAATAACGGGTTGAACAAACTGGGTCGGAGTTTAAATACATGGCATGGTCAACGGAATCAGCCAACATACCCAGATAAGCTCTACCACTTCTCCGAAACACCCTTACCCTTTTTCATTTTTCTGTATTTCATGGTTTGTCTTTTAAAAAGCTAACTACCAGATCCGATGATAAGAGCTGAAATAACACTGGATCAGAAAAGAAAAGAAAAAAGAGGTGGGAAAGAAATAAAGGAGTTTGGCAAGCAGAGCCAAAAGAAAAGAAAACAAAAACTGAAAAACACAAGAAAATACAAAAAGAGCCTGCAAGAGATAGTCAGCTAAGAGACCACACAGTGGAAGAAAAAGCAAAAAGAGGAAAGCAATAAAAGGCAGGGACGACAGATGCCAGTTGCCAGCGGCTTATATCTAATAAGTTTTGTTTTGTGATTTAGACAGGAACAATTCATCACTAATCACTTTAAAGTGAATGTGACCAATGTGAAAGATAGAAAACACCAAAAAGAAAGTTCGGCAATAAGTGAAGGAATTCATGAGTGAAAGTCAAAGAAAATACCAAAAACAAGAAGAAGGTATCATCTTTAAAATCCACTCCCCAGTTATCAAACTAAGGGGATACATTTCTGCAATTTTTAATTTCATGCATCAGGCGCCCACCTGGATAACAAGGGAATACTATTTCTAAAAATTTTAATTTCATGCATCAGGCGCCCACCTGGATAACAAGGGAATACATTTCTACAATTTTAATTTCATGCATCAGGCGCCCACCTTGATAACAAGAGAATACATTTCTGCAATTTTAATTTCATGCATCAGGCACCCACCTGGATAACAAGGGAATAGTTTTCTACAAATTTTAATTTCATGCATTAGGCGCCCACCTGGATAAAAAGGAAATACATTTCTGCAAATTTTGATTTCATGCATCAGGCGCCCACCTGGATAACAAGGGAATACGTTTTCTGCAAATTTCAATTTCATGCATTAGGCGCCCACCTGGATAACAAGGGAATACTTTTCTGCAAATTTCAATTTCATGCATCAGGCGCCCACCTGGATAACAAGGGAATACTTTTTCTGCAAATATTAATTTCATGCATCAGGCGCCCACCTGGATAACAAGGGAATACTTTTTCTGCAAATTTCAATTTCATGCATCAGGCGCCCACCTGGATAACAAGGGAATACTTTTCTGCAAATTTCAACTTCATGCATCAGGCGGCCACCTGGATAACAAGGGAATACATTTCTGCAATTTTAATTTCACGCATTAGACGCCCACCTGGATAACAAGGGAATACATTTCTGCAATTTTAATTTCACGCATCAGGCGCCCACCTGGATAACAAGGGAATACTTTTCTGCAATTTTATTTTTTCATGCATCAGGGGCCCACCTGGATAACAAAGGAATATACTTTTCCGCAATTTTAATTCCATACAACTTTGGTTTGTGTTCGCTAACATGAGTAGCACCGTAACATGAATAGTCCACACTGGGGCAGAAGAAAAGTTTGTTGTTTTGGTTTGTTTTAAGAAGGTCTCAGTTCAAAGACAAGAAGTATCATCAAAACTCAAAAAAAATAAGGGGGAAGAAATAAAAGAAAATCAACAAAACGAGAGTCAGCATGGCATTAACTTGGAACCACGTGCATCTAATGCCCCTGGACATTCCGCTAAGGCTAGTTGACAAGTTTCCTTTTTTCACTCTGTAAACAAAACCCCTAAAACTGGGATAGATCCATGAGAAATCTCATTAGATTTTATTAGATATGGTATAGATCAAAATGGGACACCAAAAGAATTGACTGCTGAGCCGTATGAGGTAAGAAATTCTCAAGAGGGCTTGGGGGTATATATACTATACAAATTGATGATGGTTAAAGTCAAGGAACATGAGACAAGGAAGAGTAAAGAGACAAGAAGCTAGATAGGAACAATTGTAATTCGTAGAATCTTAGTTTAGAATAGCTTCTTCATTTTACATTTTATCCCCCGTGTAATAAGGAGTAAGTCAGCAAGCCTCAACAGTGTCAATGCAACAGTGAGTCTGGTAGTTTTTAAAACTGCCAGACCTTCCCGAACTACACTGACCTGATTCCTGTTTAGCCCAGGATATGTAGGCAACCTCTAAAGCAGGGTGCGGTCAAAAGGTTTTCAAAAATGCTTTCACGGAATGTGCCAACGTGCAAAAATCTCTCATTACCGCTCACTTGTCTTTGCACTGAAACTCTTCGTGTTCCCGAGCAAAGAGGGGAATCTGTGAGCACATGATTTTGCACTGGGTAAATAAGTTCCAAAATTAAACTAAAGTAATATTTTTGAGTTTAATTGCATGTCTTATTCGGAATTGGATACATTTTGTGTGTTTGAATAATTAGAAATTAGAAATTAAAAAAAAAAGGAGAAATACATGTATTTTTGATTAATTAGTTAAAAACAAATTAACAAAAATAGTTTTAATTAGCGGAATATAGTAGAAAATAGCAAAAATATCAGAAAAATTGAAAAAAATAGGAAATTGAAAGAATTTGAGCAATTGGAAAAGAACATAAAAAATAGGAAATACAATACAACAAGAAAATACATAAAAAATAATTAAAATAACAGAAAAATACAAAAATATATATAGTGTAAAAGGAACTGGGCCAATTGAAGTCCAATTGGTTGGCCCAGTGAGTTAGCCCAAAAGTCCGGTCCAGTTCACTAAGGGACAAGTGATCTCAGCCGTTCATCCGGCTAGATCCAACGGCTGAGAATCAATCCGGAATTGATTCAAATGGTTAAGTACAAGATCAAATCTAGGCCGTCCGTTTAAACTAATGTAACGATTGAAAGCATTGGTCTCATTTACAATGAGACGGTGTCGTTTATGTAACGCCAATGACAGTCGTTGATCTTCATCAATCCGACGACCCAGATCACCTTAGTAGCCACGACTATAAAAGGCTTCGGTCTGTTTGAGATCGATCATTTGTAAAAATCCCTAACCCTAGCCGCCCAAAATCCCTTCTCTTGCCCTTCATCTTCTTTTTCACCTCACTCTGAAACCACGCCGGCCATGGAGGCCACCACCTCTCACGGTGGTCTCCGGCCACACCCCATACCCCAAGACCACCTTCTTCATCTTCTTCAACTCAAATACCACCATGAATCTCCGAAAACCCTAAAAAAAAACTCCACTATTCTTGATTGTCCGGTCATCGAAATCTACCTCCGGTGACCACAACCTATGAGACCCCACCCTAAACTAACACCAAAGAACCACAATAGCCAGATCTATCACCCTACCCCACTGGCTTCCCTCGAATCTACCCCGATCCCGTCGAATATCCAAAAGAAAGTCGCCGGAACCCTAACTCCAGCGACTCAAACCTAGTTTCTTCCCAAGATCTTACCTTCACCCTTCCAAATACCCCCCACTCCAAACAAAAACCCCAAAAGACTTCATCTTGAATTCTAAAAAGAAAATTAGAAAAAAGAAATAAAGAAAAGAGAAAGAAAAAAAGGAAGTCTGAGAGAGAGTGAAAAAAAGTGAAAAGGGAAGCTCAGGGGACCGGCCCTGCAAGCTAAGTCCCCTCCCTCTCTATTTGCTTTACTTGCTTTCTTTCACTTGTTCATATTCATGCTTTCTTCTGTTTTGTATCTGTTGTCTTGATGTTTTTGTTTATTTCTTTGTTTTTAAAGATCTTGATGTCCCCTGTGCTTCTTCATCTTCTGTTAGTATTAGGGTTTGTCATCATGTTCATTTTCATGTTTTTCTTTTGTTTTGTTGTTTCGATCATGTTCTGTTTCTCTGAGTTAAAAGACATATCGTGATTCACTTTTCTTCCTCATCTGTTGTGTATATCTTGGTTCCTGATCTGTTAACTTTCAATAGCATAACTGTTCTTCTTTTATGATTCTTTCCATGTTTAGTTTCCTAGCTATTTTCTTTCATCTCTTATACTAGGGTTATCTCGTTGTTTTGATCTTGTTTGTTTCTCTATTTTGAAGATTTGACCTTGATATCTTTTTTTTTCTTTTTCGTCTTCTGTTAGTATTAAGGTTCTTCATCCTGTTGGTCTTCGACATCTTCTTTGCATGCTTAACTTTACTTCTAGTTAAGTTGTTTTTCATTCTTTCTTATCATTGTATTAAGTTGACTTTTACTAGCTTACAATAGCTTGAATATGCTTCTCTTATGTCTCTTGACATGTTTAATTTTAGTGCTAGGTTTAGCCGTTTGATTCCCCATTCCTCTTCATATCCTATATTAGGGTTGTTTTTTTTATCTTTGTTTATTTTCTCTAGGTCTCATGTTCTTCTTCATTTCATGTTTAAAACTAGGGATTTTCTTTAATAATTGGTTTATATCACCTATTATGTGCTTTCAATATGCTAAATAAGTATGCTAATCTGATTCTGCTTCTCTTTATGTCACTTGTACATGATATATTTCTTCTTCACTGTTTTTCCATATTCTTCTTTTCTTCATCTTCATGTCTATACCAAGCTAGGACTAGTATTTGGGAGTGAATTTTGATTACCATGCTTATGCCATTCTGTTAAAGTCCGTTGTTCCCATGTCTAAAATAAGCATTGTTTCATTTCTTGTTCTGCGAGATTTAGCTTCTAGTGTGTCTATGCCTATGAACTTTAAAGGTTTTGAGGTTTTTCAGTGTATCATCTGACATGAATTGGTTGTGATTAAGTCTGATTGATGTTAATTGACACTTTTCTACATGAAATTGAGTTATGTGAGTTGATTAAGATTCAACATTATCAAACTTCCCTTCTGAGTTTTAATTGATTAATGAACAATATTTGGTTTCATGTGGTTATGTGTGCAATTGTATGTTGAGATGGCTGAGTTTGCAATAGTTCCTGCTAGTATGAGCAGTGATTAATACCCATTAACCTTAGGGGAATTGGTTATAGCTGTAATAGTACTAAGTTTCATAAAATGGCTAGTTTTGAAATAGGTTAAAACTGAAAATTAAATAACAATAGGTTATAAGATAAATAAGTGACCAAGAGTGGTCAATTTTGCAAATTGACCAACTCTGCAAGGTCCAACACATACTGGCCTACCCTTTAATATTCTAGTTGTGTAAAATGGTTCAAGTCTGCAAGTTTAGACTTACCAAGGCTCAATTTGAGCCCTGAATCACAGGTGGCTAGGTCTGCAAAGGCCTTAGCCCAACCTGTGTTCAGTTAAATAGGTTAGTTGTGTAAATAATTGGTTAAGTCTGCAAGTTTAAACTCACCAAGGCTCAATTTGAGCCCTGAATCACAGGTGGCTAGGTCTGCAAAGGCCTTAGCCTAGCCTGTGTTCAGCAAATGGGCTTCAATTGCCCAAGCCAAGTCTCAACTTGAGACTGGCTAAATCTTAAATGGGTTAAGTATAACAATAAAGCAGGCTAGTCCTGCAATTAGCTTTAATTGAAATAAATTGTCTTTAATTAACAGAAAATGAAACAAAAATGGGTTAAAATTGAAATAGTCCTTTAAAATAGAATTGGCCAGTTCTTAAATACCAATGCAAGGACTGGCCTTTAGTTAAATAAGTCCAAAAATGATGAAAACCTGACCTAGGTAGGTCGCGTAAATCAGTAGTGCCCTTAAGGCCATAAAAGGAACCCAAATTGGTAAAATGGTAGATTTAATAGAGCATATAGGGACATAAGGGTCTTTTGTGCTCATGATTTCTGCAATTTTTGCAGAGATTCAGGGGTATAATGGTCTCCCTAAAAAGGGAAATCAGTAAAAATCCTTAACTAATAAGGACACTTTGGTAAAAGCCTAGAAATAGAATAAAAAAGAACCTTCCAGCACATGCTGGAAGGGATCTTATAACAGAAAATGGCGTCTAAGTGTAGATTTAGTGATTTTTAAAGGGGGAGAAGTGGAATTTACTTCCATTCTTTCCCCCCAAGATATCTGCCATTCCTATACCTATAAATACCCCCTAAAGAGCTAAATAAGGGCTGGTTTTTCAATAGAGAAATTCAGAGTAAACTATAGTAATATAGCAAGTGGTTTTCCGGCATTTTTCGAGTGAGAGTATCTGGTTTAGTTGCCTGTTTTTGTGGTTTTCTATTCGAGCTGTGCTTGGATTTCTATCTGCTGTTGCTGTGGTTTTCTGCTCATTTGGGATTCATCTTACACTGTCGCATTACTATTTGAGTCTATTGCTGATTATTTGCTCTTAATCCCCCTAGAACTCATCGGCTTCACTTTGTTGATCCAGGTACAATTTCTGTTCGAATGAAGCTGTAATGATGAATTGCTGAATGAAAAATGAAGTTCAAGTGTTAATCATCTTTTGTTTTGTATTTTCAGCTTATTCTTTTTCATTTATAGTTTAGTATAGTTTGATCTGAATTTTATGTAGTGTAGTATGTATAAGTAGAGAAAAACACAACACAAAAACAGTGTAATAGCTAGTATATTAGTGGTAGTATAGTCATAGGAGTAGATCACTTAGTTATATAGGTAAAACTTTTAAAACAAGGTCAGATGACTCTAATATGAATCGATGACAATAAGCTCGGCCAACTCACGTAGTTAACCTTTTTAGAAATCAATGTTCAGATTCGAGTAAGTTAAAAAGAGAAACAGCTTAAAATGAAGTAATAACTCAATAGACACCGAAATTGTGATATCAAACAAATTTGGCTCGTATTAATATCTGTAGTTAATCACATTTGTGAATCAGAGTGTAGATACAAATAAAAGCAAAAGAAAAGGAAGAACAGTTGAAAGAAACAATGAGTAATTCGCAACTGGGTTTAAGATATTGAATGAGCGCAAATTGAAGTGAATCAAGTAGTACTATCGTGTATATATGCATCACTGAATCACTCGACCTTAGACACTCAGGTCCCCATTAAGTAAGTAGTCGAATTGTTTAAATCATGCTTTCATATAGTTAAACCATCTGCTCTCAATTACTTAGGTAAATGACTTTTAACTTTAGTGTATATCAGCCCTTAAGAAAAGTAGAAGTGTAGAAGTAGTCAGATTTCGTATACATCGAGTTATTTAGTTAAGGTTAATACGAATCGTATTGTACAGTGATTTTCATCTTCTGATAAATAAATAAAAGTGATTTGATTTCGTTCTTTATTTTGAGTATCTCTTTTGCTTTGAATTCAGCATATTTATCTTTGTTATTGTTCCAATTTGATTTGGCCCCAGTGTATAGCATGGGCCTGAATTATCACACGAAGTTGAACAAACGCCTGAAGACAGCCTGGGTTTCTAAGACCCGGGCAGACCCAGCGCTTGTTTAAATAAGGGTGTAGAGGCCTAGGCCCAGTAAAGGCAATAACAATGGCCTGGGCTCAATTCTGAAACGATAATAATTAATTAAGGAAAAAACATGTACGGAAAATGTAGTTAAATGATAGTGTTGAACTATAAAATTAATCGGGATGAGCCTCATATGACATCAAATAGTGGGGCCCCCCTTAGTAATGAAATAATTTGTAAAAAGACTCGGTAAAGCTACTAGTAAATTTCATAGCTTCTCCCAAAAGAATTAAAAGCCGATAGACTCTATTAGGCACGATTGAATATACCTTCCTAAAAAAAACGAGTGTGCACTTGGTGCGACTCAAATCTTAAATTCCGGCAAAAGCCAAAATGTACTAAGGGTCACAGGCGTACTGGTTGCGGTGTGATTCGAAGTGCATTTTCGCGATGTCGCAATTCTTTAAAATATTGAAAATAAAAGCACATATGTATTGTTAAAATCTATAACAAGTCAAATACGATTCGAGAACGATGATTGAGCGACCGTGCTAAAATCACAGAATCTGGGAATGCGTAACACCTTCTCCCGGGTTAACAGATTTCCTTTTCCAGGTCTTTGTTTCGCGGACTGTAATAACAGAGTCAACTTCCTTGGATTCGGGATTATCAGGTGACTTGGGACACCATTATCTTCCCAAGTGGCAACTCTGATAATTTAATAAAAATCCCGAATCGATTGTCCTTTATGTGGAAAAACTCCTTCCTCTTTGTTGTTATATCCGTCTCGGGTATTTGGACATAGAGGTATACCCTACGTATCTTTCCAAACGGATCGGTACAAAAGCCTCATTTCAGGTGTGTGTGTGGGGTAGTAAAAAGGGTGTGACATCTATTATATTGGATCGGGTTGCGCGCCGTAGCACTATATATTGGATCGGGCTGCACGTCTCAACATTATATATATATATATATATATATTAGATCGGGCTGCATGCCGCAACAGTGTTGGATTTGTATTGGATCAGTGTGAGATAGTAGTAGACTGGAACCTGACTTACCATTTTAGAGATGATTTACCTGTACAGTTAGTCGTAGAATTGCTTAGTATTCATACACGTGTTCTTACTTTCAGTTATTATTTATTGATTACTACTCACTGAGTTGGAAGTACTCACTCTGCTCCTTGCACCTTGTGTGCAGATACAGGGATCTAGGAGGGTACCTAAGCTTTACACTGTTGTTTCTACTACCAGCTGAGGAGACATCGAGGTAGCTGCCGGCGTCCGCAACACTCGATCTCTCCCTCCTTCTATTTGTATCTTTGGTTATTCTACTGAGACTTGGATTGTATAGGGTGTTCTCTTTCTGTTAGAGGCTAAGACTTGTGACACCAGATTCATTGGGCTGTATTACAGTTATTTTTATTTCCGCATTATTGTTATTGTTATAAAAGCAGGCTAACTAAATTTAAATGGAGCAATATTATTTAATAATTGAACGAGTTATCTGGAAAATGGTCGGGCTTTCCTAGCAATGTGTTGGACGTTATCAAAACTGGGGTTTGGGTCTTGACAAGTTGGTATCAGAGCCTAGGTTATCAGGTCTCGCGAGTCATGATCCAGTTTAGTAGTGTCTCGCGGATCGGTATGGAGATGTCTGTACTTATTCCTGGGAGTTGGAAGTACTCACTCTACTCCCAGCACCTTGTGTGCAGATACAGGGATCTAGAAGGGTACCTAAGCTTTACACTGCTGTTTCTACTACCAGCTGAGGAGACATCGAGGTAGCTGCCGGCGTCCGCAGCACCCGATCTCTCCCTCCTTCTATTTGTATCTTTGGTTATTCTACTGAGACTTGGATTGTATAGGGTGTTCTCTTTCTGTTAGAGGCTAAGACTTTCGACACCAGATTCATTGGGCTGTATTACAGTTATTTCTATTTCTGCATTATTGTTATTGTTATAAAAACAAGCTAACTAATTTTAATGGAGCAATATTTTTTAATAATTGAACTGGTTATTTAGAAAATGGTCGGGCTTGCCTAGCAATGTGTTGGGTGTCAACACAACTGGGGTTTGGGTCGTGACAAGTTGGTATCAGAGCCTTGTTTATTAGGTCTCGCGAGTCATGAGCTGGTTTAGTAGTGTCTCGCGGATCGGTACAGAGACATCAGTACATATTCTCGGGAGGCTGCAGAACCTTTTAGGAAAAACTTCAAATTCTTGGAACTCTTGTCGTGCGACTTTGTTGATCCGAAACTGAACTTTGATATTCTATTCTCTCGTAGATGGTGAGGACTCGTGCTACAGGACAAGGCAGACGACCACCATTGGCACGTGCTAGAGGTCGTGGACGCGGTCGTGGTCGTGGTAGGGGCAGAGCAGCTAGGACAGTACCAGTTGACCCACCGGCCGTCACCATTCCAGATCAGCCTTCAGTTGTAGAGGTCCCAGTAGCACGTGTTCAGCCACCAGCTATGCCCATTATGATTCCGGGTCATCAGGAGACCCTAGCTCAGATATTTACAGTTTGCACTGGCTTGGCTCAGGCAGTTTCTGCCTCCACTGCAGCAGCTACTTCCCAAATCGGGGGTGGTCATCAGACCCCCGCAGCTCGTACTCTAGAGCAGGTAGTGAGGGTCTTCAGACACCCGAGGCACCACAAGTCCTGCCAGTGACTCCAGCTCATCCAGTTGTTCAGATTCAGGGTGACAGGGTCCCAGTGATGCTTGACGATGAGCAGCGTCATCTTGAGAGGTTTAGCAGACTTTAACCTCCTATATTTAGTCCGGGCGAGGACTCCCAAGGCTTTCTCGACAAGTGCCATCGCATGGTCCGTACAACAGGGATTCTTGAGTCGAGTGGTGTATCCTTTACTACTTTGCAGTTTCAGGGAGCAGCCTTCACATAGTGGGAGGCTTTTGAGCGCCGTAGGCTAGCAAGTGCGGCACCATTGACATGGCAGGAGTTCTCCATTATTTTTTTGGAGAAGTGGATACCCCGATCTCAGAGGGAGGAGTTACGCAGGCAGTTTGAGTGGCTCCACTAGGGGGATATGACAATGTCAGAGTATGAGGTTAGATTTACAGAGTTAGCCAGATATGCACCATGGATGGTTCCTACTGATCGGGATAGGATCAGGTGCTTTGTGGAAGGACTTATTTATCCTATTCGTATCTTGATGACCCGAGAGAGGGTCTTGAGTCATTCATTTGAGGATGTAGTTGATATGTCTTGCGACATTGAGATAGACCATCAGCGAGAGCTAGAGAAGAGGTAGGCCAAGAGGCCTCGGGGATCGGCTAGTTCCAGTGGTACTTAGACTAGAGGCTAGAGTCAGTAGAGCCGATGTCGCTCTTTTAGATCTTCACAGCCTACCCACTCAGAGTATCGTGGGTCATCTTCTGGCCGAGGTCATCAGGGTTCTCACCAGGGCCACCTATCTCTCAGTGCCCTACCAGCGCAGAGTTCATCTCAGGCTCCATCTATTAAGGGTTCTTCCTGACCTAGTTCTTCTGCTAGACACTCTGGTGTGATGGGTTCCCTTCAGTCCTAGACCCCAACACCTGGGAGTTATTTTGAGTGTGGGGAGTTTGGGCATATCCGGAGAGAGTGTCCCGTCTTATATCCAGGCTATATCAGCAGAGGGGACATCCCTCATCTTTTGGTCCATATATTTCAGCACCCGCCCCACTAGCTAGGGGTGAGGGTCAGGCAGCCAGGGGTCGCCCTCGAGAGGGAGGCCGATCAGGTAGTCAGGCTCATTGCTATGCTCTTCAAGGCCATTCAGATGCGGTCGCTTCTCATATTGTTATTACATGTATTATTTCAGTCTTCCACAGAGATGCCTCCATTTTGTTCGATCCTGATTCCACTTATACTTATGTATCTTCATATTTTGCTCCTTATTTGGGCATGACCCGAGGGTGTCTTGCATTGCCCATGCATGTATCTACCCCTGTGGGTGATACCATTATTGTAGACCATGTGTACCAGTCCTGTCTTGTCACTATTGGGGGTCCGAAGACCCGAGTAGACTTGTTGCTATTGAGCATGATCGATTTTGATGTCATTTTGGGCATGGACTGGCTATCTTCGTGTCATGCTATTCTAGACTTTCATGCAAGACAGTCACATTGGCTATGTTGGGTATCGCGAGGATCGAGTGGTAAGGCATGACTGATTATGTACCCAGTAGGGTAATATCTTTCCTCAAGGCCCAACGGATGGTTGGGAAGGGATGTCTATCATATTTTGCATTTGTGTGGGTCGTTGGAGCTGAGACTCCCAGTATTGATTCTATTCCCGTTGTGAGGGATTTTCCTGATGTGTTTCCCTCAAACCTGTCGGGCATGCCGCAGGATAGGGATATTGATTTGGTGCCGGGCACTCAGCCTATTTCTATTACTCCTTATTGTATGGCACCGGCTGAGTTGAAAGAATTGAAGGAGCAACTTCAATAACTCCTAGATAAGGGGTTTATTCGGCCGAGTGTGTCACCGTGGGGTGCACCGGTCTTGTTTTGTTAAGAAGAAGGATGACTCAATGAGGATGTGTATTGATTACAGGCAGCTGAACAAAGTAACAGTGAAGAACAAGTATCATCTACCATGCATTGATGATTTACTTGATCAGCTCCAGGGAGCTAGGGTATTCTCGAAGATTGATCTTCGTTCAGGCTATCACCAGCTGAAGATTAGAGTTCTGATATTATGACGATAGCCTTCAGGATGAGATATGGGCACTATGAGTTTCTTGTGATGTCTTTTGGGCTGACCAATGCCCAGCCGCGTTCATACATTTGATGAATAGTGTGTTCCAGCCATATTTGAACTCCTTCGTGATCGTGTTCATAGATGATATCCTGGTGTACTCCTGTAGTAAGGAGGAGCATGCTCAGCATCTGAGAGTTGTATTACAGAGGTTGTGGGAGGAGAAGTTGTATGCCAAGTTCTTCAAGTGTGAGTTCTAGCTCGAGTCCATGGCTTTCTTAGGGCACGTGGTGTCCAGTGATGGTATTCAGGTGGATCCGAAGAAGATAGAGGCGGTTCAGAGTTGGCCTAGACCGACCTTAGTTATTGAGATTTGTAGTTTCCTGGGATTGGTAGGGTATTATTGCTGATTTGAGGGAGGCTCTTATATTGCTTCACCTTTGACTAGGTTGACTTAGAAGGGTGCTCCAGTTGTGTGGTCCGAGGAGTGTGATGAGAGCTTTCAGAAGCTCAAGACGCATTGACCACGACGCTAGTTTTGATATTGCCGTTAGCTTTAGATTTTTATACTGTGTATTGTGATGCCTCGAGAGTTGGCATTGGATATGTGTTGATGCATGAGGGTAAAGTTATTGCTTATGCTACTCACCAGTTGAAGCCCCATGAGAAGAACTACGCTGTGCATGATTTGGAGTTAGCAGCCATAGTTCACGCTCTGAAGATTTGGAGACATTACTTGTAAGGTGTCTCTTGTGAGGTGTATACTGATCATCGCAGCCTTCAGTAACTGTTCAAATAGAAAGATCTTAATTTGAGACAGCAGAGGTGGCTTGAGTTGCTTAAGGATTATGACATTACTATATTGTATCATTCGGGGAAGGCCAATGTTAAGGCCGATGCTTTGAGCCAAAAGACAGCCAGTATGGGAAGCTTAGCTTATATTCATGTTGGAGAGAGGCCCTTTGTATGTGATGTTCAGGCGTTGTCCAATCGGCTAGTGAGGTTGGATATTTTTTAGCCGAGCTGAGTGTTGTCTTGTGTTGTTTCTCGATCCTGTTTATATGATCGCATCAGAGAGCGTCAGTATGATGATTCACATTTTCTTGTCCTTAAGGACATTGTTCTACATGATGCCAGAGACATGACTATTGATAGTGATGGTGTTATGAGAATGCAAGGCTGGATCTGTGTGCCCAATGTAGATGGACTTTGAGAGTTGATATTAGAGGAGGCTCACAGCTCGTGGTACTCCATTCATCCGGGTGCTGTGAAGATGTACCGGGACTTGAGGCATCATTATTAGTGGAGGAAGATGAAAAAGGATATTGTTAGTCATGTAGCCAGATGTCTCAACTGCCAACAGGTCAAGTATGAGCATTAGATACAGGGCGGTGTTCTTCAGTGTATGGTTATCCCTGAGTGGAAATGGGAGCAGATTAACATGGATTTTATGAGTGGTCTCCCTCGGACTTCGAGGAAGTTTGATTCAGTGTGGGTGATTGTTGATCGGCTGACCAAATCCGCACACTTCATTCCAGTATGTACTACTTCTTCATCGGAGCGGTTAGTATTGATCTTCGGGAGATTGTCAGATTGCATGGGGTTCCAGTGTCTATCATATCAGACGGAGGTACTCAGTTCACTTCTCAGTTCTGGAGAGCATTTCAGCAGGAGCTGGGTATGCAGGTAGAGTTGAGCACATCATTTTATCCTCATACAGACGGACAGTCTGAGCGCACTATTCAGATTTTGGAGGATATGTTGCGTGCTTGTGTGATAGATTTTGGAGGTTCATGGGATGAGTTTTTGCCACTTGCAGAGTTTGCCTACAACAACAGTTACTAGTGGAGTATTCAGATGGCCCCGTATGAGGTGTTTTATAGTAGACGGTATAGATCACTTGTGGGATGGTTTGAGCCTGGCGAGGCTGGGTTGATAGGGACTGAGTTAGTTCAGGATGCTTTGGAGAGAGTGAAATTGATCCAGGAGAGTCTTCGCATAGCACAGTCACGCCAAAAGAGTTATGCGGACCGCAAGGTTCGAGATGTGTCTTTCATGGTTGGCGAAAGAGTATTGTTGAAGGTTTCACCCATGAAGGGTGTTACACAGTTTGGAAAGAAAGGGAAGCTGAGTCCCAGGTTCATTGCTCCTTTTGAGATACTTAGGAGGATTGGGGAGGTGGCATATGAGCTAGATTTGCCACCAAGCTTGTCTAGTGTGCATCCATTATTCCATGTGTCTATGCTCCGGAAGTATTTCGAGGATCCGTTTCATGTGTTGGACTTCAGTACGATTTAGCTTGATGGTGATCTATCTTATGATATGGAGCCGGTGGCTATTCTGGGTCGACAAGTTTGAAAGTTGAGGTCCAAGGACATTACTTCAGTTAAGGTGCAGTGGAGATACCGGCCCATGGAAGAGGCTACTTGGGAGATCGAGCAGGAGAAGTAGAGTAGATATCCACACTTATTTAAGACTCTAGGTATCCTTCTTGACCGCTCGAGGACGAGCGTTTGCTTAAGTTGGGGAGAATGTGATGACCCGCTCTATCATCACGTGAGTTATCGTCCCGTTTTCTCCGTTATATTCTTGTTCATGTTTCAATATATGTGTTTGGTGAATTTGAGTCAATTCGGGTAGAGTTTGGTAGGAAATGAGATAAATAGTCTCTTTGATGAAAGAATAGTTTGGAAAAGTCAACCGGATGTTGACTTGTGAGTTAGAGGGCTCGAAATCGAATTCTGATGGTTTGGTCAGCTTTGGTGGATCATTTGTGGCTTAGGAGAGTGATCGAAATTGAATTTGGAGGTCGGTGTAAAATTAGGCTTGAATTGGCGAAGTTGGAATTTGGCAAAATTCGGTCGATAGGTGAGATTTTGATCCGAGTGTCGGAATGGAATTCCGATAGTTTTAGTAGCTTTGTTAGGTGATTTTGGATATGTCTGCAAAATTTTAGGTCATTCAGACATCGTTTGGTTGGGTTTTTTATTGGATGTTTGTTTCGGAAGTTTTAGTTGAAACTTAGGCTTGAATCCACTTTGATTTGATGATTTCCGTGTTTAAGGATGTGTTTTTATGATTGGAACAAGTTCATATCGTGTTTTAGAATAGGTTGGTGGTTTTCGTTGAGGTCCTAGGGACCTTGGGGTGAATCCGGGGGTCTAATCAGTTCATTTCTAGCATTTTGGAAAGGTTGTTGGTTGCTGGTATTTATTGCAGACGGATGCTCTATGCGATTGCATAGGTATGTTTTGATCACATAGAAGGTTGAAAATGGGCTTCTGAGTTGTTCTATAGGATCGCATAGAAGGGGTTGCGATCACATAGCTTTGTAACTTTGTTTTCTACGATCGCATGGCAAAGGGTGCGATCGCATAGTGTATTTTTTGCCTAGACTCCATGGATGGCATTTGTTCTATGCGATCGCAAGGCAGGAGTGCGATCGCATAATAGTAATTTTGGACCTTGGAAGATTGTTCTATGCGATCGCAATGCAGGAGTCCGATCGCATAGCAATAGAATATGGAGTGTAAAATTTGTTCAATGCGATTGCAATAGAGGGAATGCGATCGCATAGTGTAATACCTGGGCGGCATAAGGGTTAAATGAAATATTTCAGTCGCGTTTTGATGGACAGTTTCCTCCATTTTTGAGTACCTTGAGAGCTAAGTGACGGAATTTGAAGGGGATTTCATCAGGAAGTGATTGGAGGTAAGTCTCGTGGTCTTAATACGTCATTTTATCGAAGAATTTTACATTAATTCTCTAAAATTGGGTATAAATTGAGGGTGTTAGGGCTTGGGTTTTTGCTATGAATAAATCATGACTTTCCTATTCATTTGAGGTCCGATTTTGATAAATTATATATGCACGGACTTATGGCGAGATAAGGATTCTAAAAATGTGACTTTCATAATTTTTCGAGAAGCGGAGTTGGGGCTCGGGTTTTGGTAACTTCGTGTTTTTGCATGTTTTTCGAGTCCTTTCAATTGGGTTATGATTCATTAGCCTATTTGATGTATTCTTATTGGTTGTGATCAGATTTCGCACCCAAGGAGGTGGATTTGCGAGGCGAGCTAGGACTTTTGCCGGTTCGAGGTGAGTGGTTGTAATGAATGATATACTGAGGGTTTGAAACCCCGTATTTGCACTATACAGTGCTATGTTTAGATGAAACACGCATCATCTAACGAGCGTGGTGATATTGTCACTGGGGATTTGGACTTGGTCCCTCCTGATTGATAGTTTACTGTGCATATTGACTGAGACTGAGCTTTTATATGTGTAATTGGGCTAGTAGCCATGTTTGGGACCTTGTGCCGTCCTGTGGAATCTTAGGGAAGCCTGTGGAGCTAAGTGACCCCTATACCATGCTGAACACATACTCTCAGCCGTATTCGTAGGAGTATAACATGACATGAACCAGTACTGGATATGTACTCTAAGTGAGAATACCTAGGGTTGAACACCCTGTTCTAGCTGAGTGGGCCTGAGAGGCCGAGTCTATATTGACTGGGAGGGGTCGATGACCCATTGTGAGGTATTGAAATATATACCGGATCGGGCTACATGCCGCAACAGTATATACATATACATGTATTGGATCATATTGCACGCCGCAGTAATATATATATGGATCGGATTGCACGCCGCAGTATTATAGCGCTTGGGCTGAAGGAGCCCCTCCGAAGTCTGCACACACCCTAGCGAGCGTAGTTATATGTGTTGGATCGGGCTGCACGCCGCAACAGTGTTGGATCAGTGTGAGATAGTAGTAGACTGGAACCAGACTTACCATTTTAAAGATGATTTACATGTACAGTTAGTCTTAGAACTATTTAGTGTTCATACAGGTGTTCTTACGTTCAGTTATTGTTTATTGATTACTACTCACTGAGTTGGAAGTACTCACTCTACTCCCTGCACCATGTGTGCAGGTATAGGGATCCAGGAGGGTACCTAAGCTTTACACAGCTGTTTCTACTACCAGCTGAGGAGACATCGAGGTAGATGATGGCTTCCACAGGACCCGACTCTCCCTCCTTCTATTTGTACCTTTGGTTATTCTACTTAGACTTGGATTGTACAGGGTGTTCTCTTTCTGTTAGAGGCTCAGACTTGTGACACCGGATTCATTGGGCTGTATTACAGTAATTTTTATTTCCGCATTATTGTTATTGTTATAAGAACAGGCTAATTAACTTTAAATGGAGCAATATTATTTAATAATTAAATGGGTTATCTGGAAAATGGTTGGGCTTGCCTAGCAATATGTTAGGCGCCATCACGACCGGGGTTTGGGTCGTGACATCCGGGCACTGGTAGTCCTGACTGACCAATTGGTGAGGTGTTCTCCTGTATGGGTAGGTGGAGGGTCCCTGGATCTCGAGGAATAGGATAATGTTGTCAGAGTGCACGAACTAACCTTATGGGGAGGGGAATAAAATAGAAGTAAAACAAAAGGTAATAAGTTAGTGTAGATCATGAGGAGAAAAATATTGCAATATTTAAATACATAATGCGAGAATATAAATCGTGTCCTAATTTGGGAGCCTCGTTGTGCCCAAGGTAGGCCTAGCGACAAATAGTTTTGGAGAACTTATTATGCTAAATGCCTCATTTTATTGATAAAAATAAGACGAATCCAAAATGATGCAAAATAACAGAAAGTAAAATATCACTAGTGGCCATTGGCCTTGTTACATCATTAAAGCGAAATAGAGGACTCCTAACTACTTGTCCCAGAAGGACCTTCCCCATGTTGAATCTTGTCGATCAAATCCTCCAGTTCGCGTATATTCTCCAGTAGAAATGCTTTTGCCAGGTTTTGTCCTTCATTTCCCTAGGCATTCTAGCAGTCGGTGACTCTCTTTCTCATCTTTCCTTCCAATTCCAGCAGACTGTATTCCAGATACTCTAGATTTTCGTTGTCCTTGGTGACCCTCTCTTTCCATTCGTTGATTTGGTCACTTGATGGGAGATTTCTCCACCAGGTTAGCAAAAGTGATGGTATATTGACCATATCGAAGTCGCGGACCTTGTTCTCCATTTTCAATAAAACAAAAGGGTTAGACCCTATCCCCCGCCGGACTTGACTATTTAAATAAATAATTGGCATGAGGCATTTAGTTCTCTAAATAAATGCACATAACATGGAGGTTTCCGTTTGGGTTTCAAGGAAACCCGTCGGATTTTGGTTTAGGCTATCTTAAGGAGTCATTATGTGGACAACATAACTGACTCGGCTAGGGTTGGCCATGATGCATGAACACTTTAATGGAATAAGGTTTCTATTTTGTGAAGTGCTAGAGAAGGTACCCTTGAGCGGACAACTCAAGAGGGAAAGGCGCGAAACTGCCGACTAAACCGTTGATCGACTGGTTTTACCGCAAGTATGCCTTTGCCACATTTAGGGGGTTATAATATCGGAAGGGCGCAACCACTCATTATAAGAGTTGCTATAGGATTTGTTTTGGCACGAGTGGAATATGATGTTGGGGAATGCATTACAATAATGAAGCAAATTGCTTGTATTTTCACGTTCATAAAGATTACAATAAATAATAGAAAATTAAAATGGAATTGAAATATTAAGGCGGTAAAAGAAGAAATTAAATGGAAATAAAAAACATGAAGAGCCAAGTTAGTAATTGTGATGAAATAATCAAGAACAGGAAATAAATGCGATTAAGTAAGCAATAAAGTTACAAAAGCAAGTAATGGCAAAAGCCTAAAAGAGTCCCTAGCAGAGTCGCCATGCTGTCGATGCCCCCTTTTCCTAAGGAGGAATCGGGTTTACGACATTATGGTCAAAACAACTCTCGTTCCCTTTTGAGGAATCGGGTTATGGAATTTGAAGAGTTTCCACCTAATGATTATAGTGCATTAGGGCACTTTTAGAGAAAAGGAGAAGGGTTTGAAGGAAAATCAGAGTTCGGGTAAGGGCTTGAGATTATCTCGAGGGGAAGATGTTACGCACCCCTAAAGATCCACTAGTGTAGTTCTCGACCTTGCTTAGTTGTGACTTTAAGAAGAGTAAGAGTAAACAAACAATGTTTGCACATAGGACATACAAATGAGTTAAAAGTTTTGGAAGAAAAGAGAGAAAAGACATAAGTGGCTTTGGATAGAAAAATATAAATTTTTAAGAAAAAAATCATATCATATAAATAAAGAAAAAGGGTCCTAGGTTTAAACATAATATGGATCATGTCGGTGTAATATCCACCAATCATTCTCACACGAGATATTAGCGCACCATCATCATCTCCATGTCTACCCTTTCCGCCCCGTAAAGGTTATTTAAACACGTGGATTGGTCAAGAATGCTTATCACATGCTATTACTCATCCTATCCTATAGGTCCTAGAGGGTATTTATGATCACTATTCCTATAAGGTAAGGACTAGGCTGAACCCTTAGGTTTAAAGGTCAAAGCACTAAGCGACATACAAAAACAAATAGGACTTCACGCAAAGGGTCATATAAAGCAAATAGAAGGCTCAAGAAACCCTCCATAGATAGCATATAATTAGCACGTCTCAATCACATTTAAGGTCTAAAGAAATAAGACTTAAAACTACAATGTTCGAAAATATATTAAGACAGGAGCTGAAGGGTTTAAACAAAATTTGCAGAAAGGGGCTGGATGTAAACTTTCAGAACTTGGGAAAAAGGCAGGATATATGTAATAGTTTAGAAATCATAGAAAACATTTTAAACATACTCAAAAATATACGATAGGGCATAGCAGGTATATATTCTGTTTTGAAAATAATTTTGGACAGAAGAGGTAGGTAAACGTTTAGCACAGATGTAAAACCATTCAGAAGTGTAACTGAGAGCATATAAGTATATTAGTTTTGAACTATAATTTTGGAAAATTATAGGAGACATAGTGCCCTGATGAGTTTTAGAAAAATAGTAACACAATTTTGGAAAAAATAACTAAATAGAAAGTAATTGCACGGATATGATTATTTAGAAAATAGGTTAGAAGTTTAGTAAGAAAACCAAGAGGGCCTCAGAGAAAGGAAAAAGGTGTCGAATGGTTTAAACACGACTAGGATGGTTAATCGATTTTATTCGGCCTAAGGCTTGCCTAGGCGATGTTTTAATCATAAAAGAAAGTGGACGTGCATACTTATTTTCCGATTTTAAAAGGAAACTTGTTAACGGGCTTATATATGTTAAACAAAATCAGTGAGGTATTCAACAGCTGCAAATACAGCCCTACATACTTGATATCTAATGCACACAAAGGTCCTAAAACATGGAATCTAAATGCAATGGCAGTCTTGTTAATTATTAACTAATTGTGGTTATAAAGTAAATAACGTGCTAATAGTAAAAGAGCTTAAAGACATGATCTTTAGTCGTATGAGATGTATGCCCCTAGACATGGTTTCTATTGCACAACTAGATAAGTAAAATCTTACAGACATGTTTTCTATCCATTACTTAAAGCTAAACATGCACAATCCCACCCAATTTTGCTATAAACTCCATTGTTTATTACAAGTTATTACAGACTAAGTAATTAAATTACTGTAGTGAAGAGTAAAAATAAGAAGTTAATCTATAGGGAGCCTTTAGCCAGGCCCAAATCTCCAACCTCACTTCTTCAGAGTTTCACAGCCTTTACCGAGGTTTGGGTGCGGCAAAGCTCCCTGAGGGCCCATTGAGGCCCTTGGCCAATACCAGGCACCCAAAACAAATTAATAAGACAAGTGCAAGTGTGGAATTACCAACCTTGTACATCAAAGTTCAGTGGGTACTCAAGGTTCCCAAAGTAATGTTTACACGAAGGGGGTAGAACCTTAATTCTAGGAATGGTGAGATTGTGATAGTTTAAAGAAATTGAGTTAAAACAGTTGAAAGATGATCCATGTAGAACCAGTTTTGAAAGAAAACAACTGAAGAGTATGAGAGGAAGGTGAGTGAAAAAAAATTTGATTAGAGTATCACACAGTATTCAGGGAATACAAACACAAATAGGGGCAAGGGACATGGGGACAAGTAACTCCTATGTGAGAACACAGTTACACATACACAGACATCAAAGAGAAGCACTTTAGGGCTTCAAATATTCAAATAGGTTTTAACCAAAAGGGGTCAGGATTACATGCTGGACATGTACTGGACTAAGGGACATGAGAGACATGCATTAATCAAAATCAGTAGACATGCTGAATTGGGAGAAGGGTAATCCTATCAATGAACTAGCAAAGAGACATGCTAATTACAAAGCAAATAGTAGATTCATAAGTAGAAGCATATAAGAAGTAAGAGAAAGGGCAATACAAATAAAAACATGTTGTTTTGAGGTTGTAATTTAAATAGGAGACATACCAGTTGAAGGTAAGGTAATGCAGAGCAGTAGGGAGCAATAACATGTGTTGTGGTGAGCAGTAATGTGTAGAAAAGTGAGCAACAATATGCAGAGAGGTGAGCAGCAGAGTAGGCAAACAAGTGAGCAACAATAGGAAGACCAAAGACAGTAGCAGAGTAAAGAATAGTAGAACAACAAAGTAGCCTAAGTTCAGCCTGGTTTTAAACCAATTGATTAACGAGTAGTCACAAGGGAAGTGAGAGAGGTTATGTAGGAACAAGAGAAAGCAATGAGTAAATTTTTGTGTAAGAGAGAGCTCAGAATAATGAATTCTTTTCTTGTGTCTGAGAAAGGAAATGTAGTACTTATAGTTTTTGAAAACAGAAGAGAATAGGGAATAATTATAGAAGCAGCACCCCATTGAATCAATCACATGTCCTAATTTCCTTATATCAGGGACTCATGATTCGAATAGGAGTACAGATTATCAGGTAAGGAAAGAATCAGTTAGATGACTGACTATACCATAATAAGAGCAGTAAGATGGAACATGTAATAAAGGATAGGTACACAATACTTAAAACAAGGTAAATATACACGGAATAACTAGAAATATACTCAAGTGAACAAGTATGGTAACCGTATAAAATTAACTCTTAAAATAAGTCAAAGAATCACGGGCAAGACTAAAAGTAGAGGGAACCAATACCCAGTATAGAAAGCAACTCACATGTAAGGAAACAACTTGAAACAAAAATCAGTGTACGAATCCTTAAGGCAAACATATGCAAATCAGGGACCCAAAGTGATGCTCAGAATTAACAGCATATTCAGTAAAGAGGAGCATTCGAACGTATTTAAACACAATAGTAACAAAATTAAAAAAAAAAAACTAATTAAGAAATCACATAGACATTAGAGATTTAGAACCCTAGAAAAGATCTAAGATATGGAAGTCAGAAACAAAAGGCTTCAAGCACATAACATAAGAGTAATCACATAATACTCGAAAGAAACAAAAGCATTGTGATTTAAAAATGGGGTCGGAAACCCTAGTTTTGAAAAGAGGAACAAGAACGTTTGGAAACTTGAACTAATTGAAGATATCGAGTAATAAGTACTGCAGAACACACAGAATAAACTAGAAATCATTTAAAAAAATATTGATTAAGAGATTTAGGCAAAAATAAGGGTTTGTAACAAAAATCAGTGAGATGAGGAACCTGGCTGTGAAACTCTTTAATAATGAAGTTTAAAGCATTATCATACCAAACCCCATCAGAGAAAGGTTTAAAATGAACCTAGGCGTTGCTTCAGTAACCATCTCGTATGGTGGAAACTCCTGGAGTTCCAA
Organism: Nicotiana noctiflora; assembly: GCA_032618575.1. Taxonomy (NCBI): domain Eukaryota; kingdom Viridiplantae; phylum Streptophyta; class Magnoliopsida; order Solanales; family Solanaceae; genus Nicotiana; species Nicotiana noctiflora. The sequence continues at coordinate 305,712 of JASVEL010001790.1, forward strand.
AGATGAAGGTAGCCGGTGAGATAAAGTCCCATAGCAATTAAAGGTCGAGAGGAGTGAGGCCGGAGATGGCCGGAGAGGTGATGAAACCCATCGGAGAAGAAAGAGAGAACCAGAAGGTTCTAGAGAGAAGGGAGAGCAAATGTTAGATAGAAAGATCGGTCTTTGAGAGAATGTGGGGTTGGGGGGTGTAGTCTAGGCTTTAATTATGGTAACCTAATCTGGGCCGTAGATCTTACTTGATCAATGTCCCAGATTAAATCAAAGGTGGACCGGGTATTTGAATGGGTATGGGTTGGGTTAGTTTGAGATATGGGTTGTCTGGAAGTGGGTTGAAATTGGGGTCAATTTGGGCTACAATTTAGAGCAATTTGAGGCCATTTTCCCTTTTGAATTTATAAAAAATAGTAAAATTTGTTTAAAGTTAAATTAAAAAATATTGATTTAATAAAAAATATATAAGTATTAATTTAAAAATATTGGGAATGAATTTGTGATAAAAAATGCTATTAAATCGAGAAATAGGCTAAAATTGTCATTTCGTGCAATTATAGTTCAGAAATGCCAAATGGGCTTGTAAAATTATGTAAAAATCATGTAAATTATATTTTTGTATAAATGCGAGAATAAAATAAATTATTTACCAAAATAACGAGTTTTGGGAATAACTATTGGTTTATATAGTGCCAAATAGGCCATAAATTGGTTTTAAAAATCTTAAATGTTTTTTGAAAAATACCAAAACCTTTGGGGATGCTTGTATATGCATATACCTGCTATTTTGAAAGTATGTTGAGTATAAAAATACATAGGGAAAAATGGGTGTCAACACCGCGTCGGTCCCGTAGACCAACGAGTACGGAGTTTCTACCGTGCTGGATTTGGGCGTGGTCCGGTATGCCCATAGTACTTCATGTAGTAATTCAGGCCATAACCCTTTAGCTTCTTCGAGCTTATTTTTCAGTATGTTCAATATTGTCCTGTTGGAAGACTCGGCTTGGCTGTTATAAGCTGGGTGATACGGAGTGGAGAGTGTCCGCTTAATATGCAACTTCTCGACGAACTCAGTTGTCTTCTGACCAATGGACTGGGGAGCATTGTAACAGCTGATTTTTTTGGGGATACTAAAATGACATACGATGTTTTTCCATATAAAGGCGATGACTTCTTGTTCGTGTATCTGTGCATACGCACCTGCTTCAACCCACTTGTAAAAATATTCAGTCAAAACTAAAAGAAAATGTACCTTTCGTAGTCCTACTGGTAGAGGACAAATTGTATCCACTCCCCACTCTATGAAGGGCCAAGCTGAGATGACCGAATGGAGAAGCTCCCCCGGCTGGTGTATCATGGGGGCGTACCTTTGGCACTGTTCGCATCTCTAGATGTAATCTGCTACCTCGTTTTCAATACTAGGCCGGTAATAACCGGCTCAGATGATACATCAGAAAAGGGCGCGATTACCTGTTTGAGTGCCACAATGGCCTTCGTGCACTTCTTCTAATACTTGTCTCGTTTGATGTGGCCCGAGGCACTTAGCTAGGGGGCCGATGAACGTCCTCTTGTAGAGATCATGATTTATCAGGCTGTATCATGGGGCTTGTACGCAAAGCTTCTTGGCTTCCTTTTGCCATGCATTAGTGTTCCATCATGCAGATAGGATACAAACTGGTTTTGTTAGTCCCAAAGTTAGGTTTAAAAATATTACCTCGATGTGATCGATGGCCTAATGGAGGAGGGTGACCATGCTTTCTTTTCTGATATTCTTGGTGGCCGTGGCCACTTTTGCTAAGCCATCTTCCTTGGCATTTCGTGCCCTAGGGATTTGCTCAAAGCGACATTCGTCGAATTCAGGCATTAGCTTATGGATTTCTGATTGGTATTTTTGTAATTTTTGTTCTTTGATCTGGTAAGTCCCGGTGACTTGATTTACTACGAGTTGGGAGTCGCAGTAGAGGAGGAGTCGATGGGCCCCATATTTGATGGCTAATTTCATACCTTCAATCACGGCCTCATTGTTAGTCATCTTGGGGCATCGTATGGACTGGCGAATTACTTTGCCCATGGGGACCTCGAGGAGAGTCCTAGTCTTGATCCTGAGGCATTCGTGGCACCGTCAGTGTAGAGAGTCCAGAGTTTATTGTAGTTAGAGGTGTGGAAGGCCTCTTGCTCCACCTCCGGCAGTATCTCTACACTGAAGTCGGCGATAAAGTCGGCATGTACCTGTGACTTAATGACGGTTCTGGGATGGTAGGATATGTCATGCTCGCTGAGCTCTATGGCCTATTTAGCGAGCCTACCCGAGAGTTCAGGCTTATGCAGAATACTTCTAAGGGGAAGGTTGTTATTACTTTTATAGGGTGACACTAAAAATAAGGCCTAAGCTTCCGAAAAGCTACGATCAGTGCCAGAGCCAGTTTCTCGAGGTTTGTATTTGAGCACGTGATTTTTTTCCTAAGCAAATTATTCGCAAAATTTGAGCAAAATGATTTTTAAATAATTTTGTGGCATTTTATATTAATTGTTTGCATAATAATAATTCATAAAAATATACAAAGTAGGTAGAAATACTAGGTTTTTATTTGTACAATTTTTGTGATATTGGAAACAAATTAAATAAAATCAAAATAGCATTTATTTGTTCTTAATTAGAAAATACAATAAAAAATAAAAATTAATTAATTTTTTAAAATTAGTAAAAAAATCAGAAAAAAGTTGAAGAAAAAAGAAAATACAATAAAAAATATGAAAGAAAATAAAATACAAAAGGAAAATAGAAAAATGTAGAAAGAAAATAAATACAAAATACAAAAATACAAAGATACAATACAAAAAATATGGGCTAATACAAATGATATCAAATTAATAGACCAATTGGATAACACCCGCTCAGGCCCAAATGAGTCATACCCGGTCTGCCCCAGGCTATGCCAAAACGACCTCGTTTTAAGTTAATAGATCTGGACCATTTAAATAATAAGATCAAACGGTCAGAAATGCTGGCCATCTAATAAGTCAAACGACTTCGTACAACAAAGTCAATCTGAACCGTTAGTTTAATCAATCCAATGGCCAGGATTTAATCATCACTTAGATGAAACAGTGCCGTCAAAGGGTAAGTGAAATTGAGACGTTGGTTTATTAGATCCAACGGTCTCAGTCCCTTAAAGTTTTTTTAAGTATACAAAACGTTTACACTCTCTTTCATTTCACACCCTTCGTCTTCGCAAAGCAAACCCTAGCCGCCCTAGTTCTATCTCAACCACCCGCCGGAACCCTGCCGGCAGGATATACTACCTTCTCCGATCAAACCCAAAATGACATTGTTAAATAGTCTTAATCTCCTATTTCACCCTATCTAACCAGTGTTCTTCGAAACCCCATAGATTTCTTTGAATATTTTAAAAGGTGTCGCCGGAACCCTACTCTGGCGAACACGACTTTCGATTCAGAACCCACCCTTAACACCATAGGATCTCCTTTGTCTCCTCTTTCACCTCATTTGAATCTTGTTCTTCGAATGAACCTAGAAATCTTCGAATATTATAAAAGGTGACGCCATAACCCTACTCCGGCGAGCACTTTTGTTTCAAAACCACTCTGGGACATCCCCAGAACACCCAGCCTAATATCTAAATAATCTTTTCATTAAAAAGAGACTCAATGGTCTGCCTGAGGATAAAAAACCCCATAAAATGACATCTAGAGTTTCAAAAGTACTGGAAAGTTAAGAAAAATGAAGAATAGGAAAGTACATAAGAAAGAAAGAAAAGAAAATAAAAGACGGAAAAGTAAAGCTAAGTATCTAATCCTTTTTTTTCTTTTTGATTTACTTGTGCTTATGATTGCATGACTACGATTTCCCTTATGTGAATAGTTATTTATAAAAATCGTAGGTTTTAATTGTTGTTCATATTGTTATACCTATATTTTCGGGTTTTTAATTGTTAAAACCTGATTAGTAGCTATGTTTTCTATTAATTAGATTATATATCTGTTAAGTGCTCTTCTGAATCTCATTAATTGATTACTTGGTTCTGATTTGGTTTTATCTGTTGAATTGACTAGTATTTGGTTAATCTTGTGAATCAATTAAGATTATTGACTTCGATTTTTGGGTATCTGATTAATACGGGGGTTAAAAGGTGAATAAGATAAAAGGCATGGTTAAGTTGGGAAATGTCAATAGGTACAATGTAATAATCCTAAGCGGGTAGGTGTCACGATCCCAAACCCAGTCGTGATGGCGCCCAGCACACTGCTAGGCCAGCCCGACCAATTAACAACATTTACGGAGCTAAGAGCTAACTTTACCCAATTTTAAGCACAACAAAATAAGTCAATGAAGACAAAATACCAATACAGGATCAAGCCCCAAACAGTACAACTCCCATAGACCGAAGTGTCAAGAGTCATGAGCCTCTACCGATAACATGAGCGTAATAATGGTTTACAAGATACCAAGTGCGGAAAGAAATAGCAAATACAGAACCAAAAGATAGTAGAAAGGAATATCGGGTCCTGCAGACTCTGCACCTACCTCGAATATCCTACAGAAGCCGCCTTAACAGCTACCGGATCAGGACTGCTGAGAAGTACCTGTATCTGCACACAAGGTGCAGGGAGTAAAATGAGTACTGCTAGACTCAGTGGTAATAAACAAGGGTAAGATAGCGCAGATAATAAATTCATAATAAAACACTATGTAAAGCTGTAACCAACACCCTGTAACAGTTCAATATCACAATAGAATACCAAAAGTATCAACAACATAGTACAACAGCTAGCAGATGTAGGTAAATGCGATGCAATGCATGAAATGACCGCTACAGCGCGTAGCCCGATCCAATTTAGGTACCCGTGCTCACTATAGGGTTTCAGACTCCGGAGGGGCTCCTACAGCCCAAGCACAATATCATGAATATACTCTGCGGCGCGCAGCCCGATCCACTACCAGTCAGCTAATATACAAATGCAGCATCGCAGGCTCGAAAGTAGTTTTGAAAACTCTTTTATCATTTTTCAATTGAAAACAGTAATGTCAAGTTCCAGAGATTGGAAATATCATGGTAACAATAATAGCTACGGACTGGTAGTAAAACTAGCATGTCAATATCACAGCACAATGCTAACGATCCTCGCAGGATCCCAATAACTGGCTCACAGCCCATAATTGTACTCAACCATCCGAGAAGGAGGTTCAACGGCTCAAGAGTAGCCAATTTCACAATATAATATGCAACCATCCGAGAAGGAGGTTCGACGGCTCAAGAGTAGCCAATATCACAATATAACATGCAACTATTCGAGGAGGAGGTTCGACGGCTCAACAATAGCCAATATCATAATACAGTGCCAACGGGTCGGACTAAGCCATAGTCCCCAATCACAATCGACCCCGCACTCATAAGAGAGTACGTGTCTTGCCCCTATCAATCGTCACAAAGTGGTATACCGGAGTTTCGAAATCGCTGGTCATCACCCACATCTATTACTCACCTCAACACAGCTCGACGACTAGTCGGCGATGCCCTTGCCACGAGAATAAAGCTCTGCACGCGTAGAATCTGATCAAATATGGTAGAAACACATCAAATTAGGCCAATGGAATGATACTCAGTGAAAACAACTCAATTTACACCAAAAATGACAAAGTTGTCAAAACCCGACTTTCGGTACGCTTCTAGAAAAATTACAAAAGTCATATATTCGGAACCCTCGTCTCAACACGAGTCTAGGCATACAAAATTTACCAAATTCAGACTCCATTTGCCCACTCAATTCCTTGTGTTTATAAAGTTCAACCCTAGGGCTAAAACCTCCATAAAATACCCCAAATTCCTCCATTTTCATGAGATAACTGCATAATATTATCAATACTAATCATAATTTGAGTCCATAGTTGATTACCTGATGAATTCCCTTGAATTTCTCTTCAAAATCGCCCAAATCGCCTCTTAAGCCGAGACCCAAATGTTTTGAAATGTTTCTAAAATTTCTAACTTCTGATATAATTAACCCTCTGCGATTTCGCCTTCTGCGGAACATATTCTGCCTCTGCGGAACCGCTCCTGCGACAAATTGGTCGCTTCTGCGACCCCAGGCCTAACTGGCCAGGTCCGCCTCTGCGAGCAGCGGACCGTTTCTGCGGAACCGCTCCTGCGGAACAAGGTCCGCTCCTGCGGGCTTTCCCGCTTCTATGCATAAGAGTCCGTTTCTGCGGACTCGCTTAAGCGTCCAAACTTCCGCTTCTGCAGATCTCCCCTTCACGACCCTGGATCACTTCTGCGACTCGCCTTCCGCTTCCGCGATGCCGCCCCTGCGGACCAGGCTCTGCTTCAGCGATCACCTCCGCTTCTGCGCCCCTTGTCCGCTCCTGCAGACTCGCTCTTGTGCTCCCATTTCCATAGGAGCGAAAACAACAGAACCAACAAACAAAATCTGCAATTTTCCATATTTTCTCCCGTTTAACCATACGAAAACACCCCGAGTCCCCCGGGACCTCATCCAAACACACCAACACATCCTAATACCTTATTCGCACTTGTTCCAATCCTCAAAACACGTCTAACAACATCAAAACCCATAATTCGCATTGAATTCAAGCCTAAATTCCTTAAAGCTTTCCGAATTACACATTCGATCAAAAACCCGACCAAACGACGTCCGAATGACCTAAAAATTCACAGACATATCCAAAATCACATGACGAAGCTATAGAAATTATCGAAATTCCATTCCGACCTCCGGATCAAAATCTCACCTACCGTTCAGATTTCGCCAAAAATTCAACCTTAGCCAATTCAAGCCTATTTCTACACCGGACCTCCAAATTCAATTCCGATCGCTCCCCTAAGTCACAAATCACCTCCCGGAACTAACCAAATCATCAGAATCTGATTCCGAGCCCTCTAACCAAATAACCAACTCCAGGTTGACTTTCCATATTCAAGATTCCTTCAAAAAGGCTATATGCCTCATTTTCAGTCCAAATCACTCCTAACTCACCCGATAGACTCTAACACTGATATAAAGGCATAAAACACATAATGCAAAGATAACGGGGTGGGAATTCCCGTGATGACTGGCCGGGTCGTCATATTCTCCCCAACTTAAACAAACGCTCGTCCTCGAGCGGATCCAGAGTTATACTAGATGCAACCCAATAGCTGAATGACCTTACCAAGCATATATTCGGGCGATCCCACATCGCAATCGCCCTATTTCATGGACCATCTGATCCATAAACCACATTGCACTTTCTGAAATCATATGCCAAATGCTAATCCTATTCCTATACTCAGGATACACTCGAATCCACTGCAATAACTGATACTCACTACTCCGGGTGAGATCGTATAATGTATCAACAACCCAATCACTCGAGACGATAGTCTCTAATCACGACAACTGGCCACAATAACCAATTACTAGCAGAAAGAACCTTTCTCATTGGCTAAAGTCTTAGTCCAACACCTTCATATACTGGCCACGGCAACCGAACACGTGATATATCGAATCCATCTCTCAGGTCACCCATTCATGAATCCATTTCCCTTTTAACTGATACCATAATAGATTTCGGAGCCGAACCTTGATATTACCTTTCTAACCAGCTGAAATCACATTTACTCACACTCATTATTGGCTCCAATGATCATTTCGATTATAACACACTGCACTGGTGATATGACACCTCAACACCGGCCTAAGCCACGATGAGCACAACAATGGCTCCAATAAAAATGTCTGAACATTCTTAAATCATGACAACTGACTCAAACAAAAGAGTTGTAATACAATTCCTCCGTACCATCATAACATAGAACTGAGATCGCGTCTCGCATTATAGAAATAGAGTACCAGAATCCTCCTCGAGAGGTCATAACATCACGTGGCCTTGCCACTGTGAAATAATCAATGTATGCTATCAAATCCTAGAAAGACACAACCGATGTGCCATTCGCCGAGCGATACTCAATACGGACTTTTCCTCAGAAGTCACGAAGTATTGTATACCAGGTAACATATAACTAACTCTATTTTCACATTACACTGTTGCGGCGTGCAACCCGCTCCAATGACATACACGTGGTGGCTTGCCACCTGATTCAGATACCATACTTAGTGGCAGCGTGCCACCCGATCCAAATAACCATACCTATGGTGGTGCACCACCTGATCCATATAGAACCCTCGCCAAAGAAATGCGCGTCGAGTCAAGTTGCTTATTATAGTAAACATATATAGCCTCAAGTTCGGCCACAAGAAACGCATCCGACAAAGTTCCTCAATACCAAAACTAAATCAATGGTAGAAACCTCTGCACTGATATCCGCCACGAAGGCCCAACTGACAAAGCAATACCCACCAGCCGTCCGCTGGTCCTGAGGTACAACTACCCCACTGGAGCATACTATGATGCACTCTGCTACGCAATTTGTGCCATATCATCATAGTCCATATCACCTTTATCTAGACAAGCTGACCCATGACAACAGTCAGCAATCAAGTATCATAATTTGAATTCGTCATATCAAGTTGAGAGAAAGCCACTACAACTTCCGATTTCCAATAATCACAAAACAGTGTCGATACACATGATATACAACCACTACATAGGCGGACTAACGAGAAATTCAAGTCTCCAACACATATATAACACATGAATCACTATGCCTGATTCCGTACTTCACCGTATTAATACATAACGCACATCAAGCATCCATTCATACCATGAAAGCCATTCAGAAATTTCACTATGCCATCAACGACTCAATGATTATAGTCGATCCAACAAGAGAATATCACCACACCACTAGATATTATCAGTTTACATTACCTTGTCCTTTTGGACCATATACCCTTCCAATTCACTAGAATAGTAGTACCATTTTTATTTAATCACCAAAAAGATTGATTCTTAAATCACCTGCAACTGCCCGCACTACTCAATTATTTTAATGACTTCCCATGTATTGTGAACAAATCTCAAAGCCTTGAATATGCCATTATCAACTTCCCATAACACATCGCATATACCATACCACACTAAGACAACATGGAAATTCATATCCCTTCCCTACGCCGCAAACATCGGCGCACACAACTAGTCAAGGACTTTCATGATCCCATATAGAGAAAACTCATTACACATTCCAAGCTTTGCATACCAACAGGAAAAATACACTCATTTTCAAACCACGGTAAAACACATCACAAACTCTTTCTCCCAATTACATTGCATAAGTTAAACTGCCAGGACTGAGTCTTTATACCCATATCGAGTTACACAACTGCCACCACTCAAGAGCTTTGTTGCACAATATCTGTAAGACTCATTACTTCAAGCACATACCAAGAATTAATCGTATTCCTTATCATACCATTCCGGTTTATTAACAAGTTATTCCCTTTACCCAGTTTCCTTTCTGATTCATCTTTAATTTAATATTAGCCCTTATTGTAGCACCATAATACATCAACTCATGTTACCACACGAGACTCGTACATAAGACCACACCGTCTAAGATCCATAGGCCACTGAATACTCTCTCAATGTTTCCCAGAAGGACCACATTCTACAATACTTTATTTTGAAGAACTTCTTGCGATTTGAATTCGTTATCATTACCTTCCAATACGGTTACATAGAATCCCATCATTCACATAATATAACACAAGTCTTGATCTCTTCTAACGAAACCACCGTCCTTATCCACATGCACAATATTAAGACACTTGACTGTTACAAGCAAAATCTTAAACACTGTAAAACAATTCCCGAGCGACATTCACCCTTACTCAGCTGTAGTCCAATTGTCTTATTGAACAGAACCACTCGTGCCTTGCTAGAACTCTGACACCGCAGAACATGATTACATACGGATACAATTAGCTATCTCTCTTTTCTATACACCAAACATTCCTTACCATCATCAGTTCCAAACATCCTAGTGTCACACCTCCTTTTTCCGCACATAAGGTTTATCAAAATTTTCCAACATACCTGGAGACAGAACCAACTCAGCACACCACAGTGCAATCAGTTAATCAATAACAACCTCCCCAACTTGGCTTGGAGCCATACATCAAAGCACTTTTAGCCACTCATAGCATTCTTACTCAAATGATGCCACAATGTTCAAGTTAGATTAAACTCAAGTCATTTACAAGCTTCGGCGGAGATTAGAATCATCAGAAATATTAACTCTTTTTCAATTCTTGTATTCATTCACACACAACAGTCAAGCCCACTCTTTAGGTGACAAAAATCTTTTCTAAACCCCAAATTTTCCAAAAATTTCGACAGAGTTTCCTTTGTAAATTTGCCTATCCACCTGCCAGAGAATTTCCAAAACCATCCTAGCAATACATTCACAACTCGACAAGACATCACAATGCATATCGACAACATTAGTCTCAATACTACACTAATCATATTATCATAATTGGTACATGAGCATGCGTTGTACCTGCTCGAATCATAACACATATCAAATACCTTTCAATTACACATGAGAATCAACCCACCTACTTCGCCCCAATTTAGCATTTAAGCACAATACCTTCCACCAGGATACACAAAGCATAATCACTTTAGTCTTCCTGAGTTTGAACTCGTTTCACTACACATAAGACACTTTACCTTCCAATTACGAGATATGGTAAATATTCGCCACGCCCATAGCTCGGGGCTACACAGCAGATTAGATAAGAGTCGGACATCTAACAGTTCATCCATTATCAATCTTCCCTAATACTCTACAGATCGGCACAAGGCCCCAAACATGGCTACTAACCCAAATGCACAGATATATGCCCAGTATCAGTTATTTTACACAGTAATCTATCAATCGGGAAGGACCAAGTCCAAGTCCCCAGTCACAATACCACCACGCTCGTCACACGATGCGTGTCCCATCTCAGCATAGTGCTGAATAGTGCAATTACGGGGTTTCAAACCCTCAGTACATTATCTATTGCCACCACTCACAAAATCAGCACCTCAATGCTCAAGTCATATACAAGGTCCAGCCTCCAGTCCTCCCGAATGGCCCAACATGAACTCACAGATATTATATCTCGCCCCTCGATCGGGGAATCACAAATCATAAGGCAATTATATTACTAAGCGCTCGATGCCTACACAGACGTGCGGAAGGAATTTCAAAAAGGTATATCTCAAGCTGAATCAAGTACGCATGATAAGGATTCCAAAAAATGTGAAGTGTTTCCTAAAGGTTCGCAGCCTCCCGAGGATAAGTACGGGCGTCCCCGTACCGATCCACAAGACACTACTAACCGGCTCAAGACTCCTGAGGCCTAGTAAACCTAGGCTCTGATACCAACTTGTCATGACCCCAAACCCGATTGTGATGGCGCCCAGCACACTGCTAGGCCAGCCCGACCAATTAACAACATTTACGGAGCTAATAGCTCACTTTACCCAATTTTAAGCACAACAAAATAAGTCAATGAAGACAAAATACCAATACGGGGATCAAGCCCCAAATAGTACAACTCCCATAGACTGAAGGATCAAGAGTCATGAGCCTCTACCGATAACATGAGCGTAATAATGGTTTACAAGATACCAAGTGCGGAAAGAAATAGTAAATACAGAACAAAAAGACAGTAGAAAGGAATATCGGGTCCTGCGGACTCTGTAGCTACCTCGAATATCCTACACAATGCCTCTGAGCGGCTACCGGATCAGGTCTGCTGAGAGGTACCTGGATCTGCACACAAGGTGCAGGGAGTAAAATGAGTACTGCCAGACTCAGTGATAATAAACAGGGGTAAGGCGGCGTGGATAAGAAATCCACAATAAAACACTATGTAAAGCTGTAACCAATGCCCTGTAACAGTTCAATATCACAATAGAATACCAACATCATCAACAACATAGTACAACAGCTAGCAGATGTAGCTAAATGTGATGCAATGCATGAAATGATTGCTATGGCGCGTAGCCCGATCCAATTTGGGTACCCGTGCTCACTATGGGGGTTCAGACTCCGGAGGGGCTCCTACAGCCCAAGCACAATATCACGAATATACGCTGCGGCGTGCAGCCCGATCCACTGCCAGTCAGCTAATATGCAAATGCAGCCTCGCAGGCTCAAAAGTAGTTTTGAAAACTCTTTTATCATTTTTCAGTTGAAAACTATAATGTCAAGTTCCAGAGATTGGAAATATCACGATAACAGTAATAGCTACGTAGTAAAACTAGAATGTCAATATCACAGCACAATGCTAACGATCCTCGCAGCATCCCAATAACTGGCTCACAGCCCATAAATGTACTCAACCATCCGAGAAGGAGGTTCAACGGCTCAAGAGTAGCCAATTTCACAATATAATACGCAACCATCCGAGAAGGAGGTTCAACGGCTCAAGAGTAGCCAATATCACAATATAATATGCAACCATCCGAGGAGGAGGTTCGACGGCGCAAGAATAGCCAATATCACAACATAGTGCCAAAAAGTCGGACGAAGCCACAGTCCCCAATCACAATCGACCCCTCACTCATAAGAGAGTACGTGTCTCGCCGCTATACAATGTCACAAAGTGGTATATCAGGGTTTTGAACCCGCTGGTCATCACCCACATCTATTACTCACCTCAACACAGCTCGACGACTAGTCTGCGAAGCCTTTGCCACGAGAATCAAGCTTCGCACGCGTAGAATCTGGTCAAATATGGTAGAAACACATCAAATTAGGCCAATGGAATGATACTCAGTCAAAAAAACTCAATTTACACCAAAAATGACAAAGTTGTCAAAACCCGACTTCCGGTACGCTTCTCAAAAAATTACAAAAGTCATACATTCGGAACCCTCGTCTCAACACGAGTCTAGGAATATAAAATTTATCAAATTCGGACTCCATTTGCCCACTCAATTCCTTGTTTTTCTAAAGTTCAAGCCTAGGGCTAAAACATCCATAAAATACCCCAAATTCCTCCATTTTCATGAGATAATTGCGTAATATTATCAATAATAATCTTAATTTGAGTCCACAGTTGATTACCTGATGAATTCTCTTGAATTTCTCTTCAAAATCGCCCAAATCGCCTTTTAAGCCGAGACCCAAATGTTTTGAAATGTTTCTGAAATTTCTAACTTCTGATATAATTAACCCTCTGCGATTTCCGTTTCTGCGGAACATATTCCGCCTCTGCGGAACTGCTCTTGCGACAAATTGGTCGCTTCTGCGACCCCAGGCCTAACTGGCCAGTTCTGCCTCTGCAAGCAGCGGACCGCTTCTACGGAACCGCTCCTGCGGAACAAGGTCCGCTCCTGTGGGCTTTCCCGCTTCTGCGCATAAGAGTCCGCTTCTGCGAACTCGCTTAAGCGTCCGAACTTCCGCTTCTGCGGATCTCCCCTTCACGACCCTGGATCACTTTTGCGACTCGCCTTATGATTCCACGATGCCGCCCCTGCGGACCAGGCTCCACTTCAGCGACCTCCTCCACTTCTATGCCCCTTGTCCGCTCCTGCGCTCCCATTTCCGCAGGAGCGAAAACAACATAACCAGCTAATAAAATCTGCAATTTTCCATGTTTTCTCCCGTTTAACCATCTGAAAACACACTGAGGCCCCCGGGACCTCATCCAAACACGCAAACACATCCTAATACTTTATTCAAACTTGTTCCAATCCTCAAAACACGTCTAACAACATCAAAACCCATAATTCACATCGAATTCAAGCCTAAATTCCTTAAAGCTTTCCGAATTACACATTCGATCAAAAACCCGAGCAAACGACGTCCGAATGACCTGAAAATTCACAAACATATCCAAAATCATATGACAAAGCTACAGAAATTGTCAGAATTCCAATTCGACCCCTGGATCAAAATCTCACCTACCGTTCGGATTTCACCAAAAATTCAACCTTAGCTAATTCAAGCCTATTTCTACACCGGACCTCCAAATTCAATTCCGATCGCTCCCCTAAGTCACAAATCACCTCCCGGAACTAACCAAATCATCAGAATCCGATTCCGAGCCCTCTAACAAAATAGTCAACTCCAGGTTGACTTTCCATATTCAAGCTTCCTTCAAAAAGGCTATATGCCTCATTTTTAGCCCAAATCACTCCTAACTCATCCAATAGACTCTAACACTGATATAAAGGCATAAAATACATAATTCAAAGATAATGGGGTGGTAATTCCCGTGACGACGGGCCGCGTCGTCACAATAGGTAGATGCCACTAGAACCTTCTAGAAGTGGTGCTAGTGTAATTTTTAATAAAATAAGTATAGTTATTTGTTAAATGAGTCGGTTAAACTTAGGATATCATAAATTTAAATTTCCCTCCCTATTTGTTGTATAAATAGGCCCCATTTGGCCCCTTGAATAAGTTTTGAAAGTTTGAAAATTAGAAGCCTTAAGCAAATATCTTCTGTTTCTGCAACTATAAATTCGAGCTTTTCCTTCATCTCAAAACTAAAAAAAATCAAAAAATATCGTTGTTTCTCTGATTCTACAAGTAGTTTCAAGTATGGTTTTTCTTCAATTTGGACTTTTGGATTGAGCTATTGTTGGATCGAGGCTGTATTTGTGTGAAATCGCTTGCTCGTGATCTAGTTTTGCTTTCTATTGGGTTTTTCTACTGGTATACTTTTGTTTGGTTTGAATCTGGTTGCTGGAGTGTTCTGATCATTGTGTGAGCTGTTGTTGATTGCTGATTCCTTCATTTTTTCCTAGATTCTCATCAACTTCATTATTCCAGGTACTAATTCTAAGCTTGTTAATGTATCCTCATGCTGTTGGAATTATGAACTGAAATCAAAACAAGCGGATGTTGTGGACATTGAATTAAATGAATTTGTCCTCTGTTTATAGAGTTTTTTATAGTTGATTATTAGCTCATTATAATTAGAATACCTTGAAATAATTGGATTGTATAATGTGGACTGTATAATTTGAACTCTGGTTGTCAAACCTTCGATTGTTTAGTTATAGTTTAGTATAGTTTAATACTAGTCATAATGTCGAGTTTTATTGATAAGTATAGATGTCTGAGTTGGTTTGGATTCGTAGTAGGATGTTAGATCAATAATATGATATCTATGATTACAAGTAGCAAATAATATCTCAAACAGCCTTGTGTGGCATTAATTGGTATCTAGTATATTCATTCATGACTACCTTATTAATACTTGAACTTATCATTCGATTTTACTTTGAATAGCTTCATAAATCTAGTAATAGGTAAATATATTAGTGAAGATAGAATAAATTTCATCCAAGTCAATCACGTTTAGATATATAATCGTTTTAAGTTCTGTTGAGATTAGTCCAAAATGTGTGTCAAGTGATAATTTGAATAAATAGGAACAACTAGATTATTCGCAAGTTAATAAATCTAAATGTTGATTTTAACAGTGTTTTGAATGATTTGAAAAGTTCAATAGCTATCTGGTTCAATTTGAATTAAAGATTGGGCATGAGTAACGATTAAAGGGTGGATAATTTATTTTAAGATGGTTTGGGCTTCATGGACAGCTCCTAATCCTGTTTCAGTCATAGGTCCATTAAAGTTTGGCCCAATATACGGCTAGATAGCACTTATGCACATTTGGATCTTAATTTTATCGGGTTGTGTTCAAAGCCCAAGTTGGATGAAGATTCAAAAGTTATACGAACTCATGGATCCTAAATATATTAGTTTTTATTAATAATAAATAATTCAGTTTTCTTCTCTTATTATTAGAGATAAAAAAAATAGAGAATCATAATTTGCTTCAAGTTTTCCATTTAAATAAAATGATGAGATGAGCCTCGCCGCATTACACACACAAATGCGGGGCCCTTAATTAGTTGTTATAAAATACTTAGATTTGGAAGGACCGTTTAGTAAATTTCACAGTCTTTCCCAAAGTTAAAAAGACATAGATACTCTAGGCACGATTTATAATAATATGATCTTCTTAATACGGATGCACATTTATGTGATCCAAATCCAAGTCTCAATGAAGGCAAAATGTATTGAAAATCACGGGCGTACTCGTACGGCGTGGTCAAAAATACATTTTCACGAAGTTGCAATTCATTAAATAATAAAGCAAAATATTAAATGCGCATAAAAATAGAACATATGAAATCAGATAAAAAATAAATACAACAATCGAGCAACCGTGCTAGAATCACGAAATTCGGGAGTGCCTAACACCTTCTCCTGGATTAACATAATTCCTTATCCGAATTTCTAGTTCGCAGACTGTAACAGAGTCAAAACTATCCTCTGTTCGGGATTACTCCGATGACTTGGGACATCATTATTCTCCCAAGTGGCGACTCTGAAATTAAATAAATAGATCTCGTTCCGACTGTCCTTAAATTGGAAAAAACTCTTTTCTTTTTTAATATCCCTCCCCGGGTGTAACGACCCGTCCGGTCATTTTTTTTAATTTATGCCTCAATCCTTAATTAACTGTTTCCCCTAAGGTTATTTCTTCTATTGTGGTTTGTCGGGATGTTCGGTTTTAGGATTTGGAATGTTTTGGGATACTTAGTCCCTAAATGAGAGCTTTATAGTTGAAAAAAGGCCCGTAGTTGGACCACTATTAAGATGACCTCAAAATTGAAATATGGTGGTTTGGTTAGCTCCGTTAGATAATTTCGGGGTTGGGAGCGTGTTTGGAATGTATTTTGGAGGTCCGTAGCGCATTTAGGCTTGAAATGCCGAAGTTTGTAATTTTTGAAAATTCGGTCGATAGGCGAGATTTTGATCAGGGCATTGAAATGGAATTTGGCAGTTGCAGTAACTTCGTTAGGTGATTTTGGATATGTCTACAAAATTTTTAGGTCATTCGGGCATCATTTTGGTCGGGTTTTTGATAGTAAGTATGTTTCGAAAGTTTTGGTTGAAACTTAGGTTTGAATCAGCCATAATTTGATGATTTATGTGTTTAATGATATGTTTTTGTGATTGGAACAAGTTCGTATGGTGATTTGCAGTAGGTAGGTGGTTTTGGATGAGGTCCTGGGGCCTCGGGGGTGTTTCAGGGGGTCAAACGGACCACTTTGAGTTGATAAAACAGGTCAGATTTGCTATCATGAGTGTTGCAGATGATTGCTCTATGCAATCGCAATAGGGTGATGCAATCGCATAGAAGGCTTGGGAGGAGGCTCAAAATTTGTTCTATGCGATCGCAGAAAGGGTTATGCGGTCGCATAGCCATGGATGCGGTCGCATAGCCGTGGATAATTGTTCTCTGCGACCGCGATTAGTCTATGCGATCACATAGTGGAAAGGGTAGGGGTCCTAGGTCCTATATTTTGTTCTATGCGATCGCGGGGTTGGGAGTGCGATCACATAAGGCTGTTTTGTTAAGCAATGCGATCGCAATGTGGTCTATGCGATCGCATAAAGTAAAAATGTGAGGCATAAAAGTTGTTCTATGCTATCGCAATGTGGTCTATGCGATCGCATAAGGTAAAAATGTGAGGTAGAAAATTGTTCTATGCGATCGCATAGAGTATTTCACTGGGCAGACAGAAACAGAATATAACATTTCATCCGCGAAGGTTTCACTACTCTTGCAATTAAACAAATCAAATAACAGAGATAACACTGATTGAGCAATTCAAATAAAGTGGTTTTTTAATAATTTGTGCATGTACACACCCGTCACCTCGTGTACAAGGCATTTAAATAGACACATATATATCCTAGGGGAGAAAATCCCCCACACAAGGTTAGACAAGTCACTAACTTCAATCCCGGTAAAAAATCGCTAAGAAATGACTCCCTTGCCACGAGTATCCAACTCTGAGTGGCCCAAATCTATTCGAACCAATTACATAGTGTAAATAACATCACAGGTAACTAATTACACTGATAAAATTAAAGCTACCATGTGAAAATGGATGAAATAACCAAAATACCCCTCTAGCCATTAGCTCAGAATCGAAATATATTTACATTTTCAAAAACCTCGTACTCTCACGAGTCTAACCATATAAAGTTTATCGAAATTGGAGTTCGTTGGACCCTCCAAATCATCAAGGTTTGTTCTTAGAAACTTACCCCAATTTACACCCCAAATCCAAAATTAAAGGAAGAATTTGAGTATATATTAGTGAATAATGATCACAAGGGAGTACGAAATCGTTACCCAACAATTGTCTCTGAAAAGCACTCAAACAATCACTCAAAATCGAGCTCCCTAGCTTGAGTTTTTGCAAAAATGGTGAAACCCTCGCCAATGAAATGTTATATTCTGTTTCTGTCTGCCCAATGAAATACTCTATGCGATCGCATGATCCTTATTGCGATCGCATAGAACAACTTTTCTGCCTCACATTTTACCTAGTGCGATCGCATGAACAATTATCCACAGCTATGCGATCGCATAAGGTAAAAATGTGAGGCAGAAAAGTTGTTCTATGCGATCGCAATAAGGGTCATGCGATCGCATAGAGTATTTTACAGGGCAGACAGAAATAGAATATAATATTTCATCCACGTGGGTTTCACCATTTTTGCAAAAACTCAAGTTAGGGAGCTCGGTTTTGAGTGATTTTTTGAGTAGGTTGGTGGTTTTGGTTGAGGTCCCGGGGGTCTCGGGGGTCAAACGGACCACTTTGAGTTGATGAAATAGGTCAGATTTTCCGTCATGACAGGTTCACGATTGGTGAACTAGGGTCGTGACACCAGGGTATAGTAAATAGGCTTTTCCCCATAGCCGGTAAGAAAATGGAGGTGTGACAGCTTTGGCGACTCTGCTGGGGATAAGAAACCCAGAATTTAGGTTCAGGGTTTAAGAATTCGAGCTCAGTTAAATTACTATATTTTTTTATATCTGATTTCCCTATATGTTCATGATTAATATGATAAATGTTTACCGCTTTGATATTACTTGAACTGTATATAAATTGTGCTGAAAACCCTTCTCTTCTTACCTATGGGGATGTGCATACTAGTTGACACTCCCCATTGTGTTAGTGTCGTACCTAAATAAGAAAAGAGGTCAGAGAAGTTACTAAGCCGGACGATCCCGTAGGTCCCCGGTATGTAGCCCCCTCCTCGACTCGAGTCGTCCGCTTAGGTGCACAGTCTAGAACCATATAACTAGGTTTTTGAACCTAGAAATAGGACGTTTATTTGCATCATATCAGACTTAGGGAACTCAACACAGGGTTGGGTCCGTCTAGGACAGGTGACCTGAATATGGAAAGACTATCATGATTATATGTTGCATTTATTTGTCTTGAGCCATCATGCTTACCGGTTAGGAAAAGAATTGAGGAAAACATAATAATTGTTGATTTTAGAATAAAATTGATATTCAAATACTGTCAAAATTTTGTCGAAATTTTGAGAAAACCATTGTTGATTCGTTCTGGATTGTATTAGAAATTTTGTCATAAAAAATAATTCGGATATTCAATTTTGCTAAAATTAGAAAATACAAGGAAAATAGTTTCTCTAAAAATAATTTGACCGAACAACGCCGGTTTGATTCTCGTCTTTCGGGACGTGATACGTATGCAACCCTTAATGGGTCCAACCACCCCTTTTGCGAAAACAACCAAAAATGTCAAAATTTTGAATTTTTTATCATAAATCAAGTGATGCCTATTTTTCAAAACAGCCGAATGTTCCGAAAGGGCGCCAGAAGGCTGTTTGTACAAAAATGGCTATTTTGAGTCATTTTTCCAAAATAGTAAGTACAACCTTAAAATATTCAATTGAAGTGCTGAAGGGCCATATTTGCAAAATAGGGGGCTTTATTTTGAAAATAAAATTGTGAAATATATTGTCTTTTAGGGTCATAATAAGAGATTAAATCACCTTAATAAATGTGCAGGATGAGCACGATGCAAAATGAACCTTTTTCAATTATGAATAAAATCCCTTTGGAGTTACGTCTATGGTGGAGTGATTTGCGTAAAGACGAATAAGATGAAGTTAAGAAATATTTGAAAGATCTTACCGGATTACTCGACATTATACCCGGAGGAGATATCATCAGAACCTTGGTTACTGGTTGGGATCCAGCACACAATGTGATTTATTTCTTGGACTTCGAGCTTACTTCGACATTAGAGGAGATTGCCAGTTATATTGGGAAAGATGAGGTTCCCCTGAAAGACAAATACCCGGTTGCTCCAAGAGCCGTTACCGCTCATAGATTCCTGGATTTTTTGAAAATAGCACGAAGTGTTCATAATGAAGATTTGTCCATTGGGTTTTGCAATATGAATTTCATATATCATAGATATGGTCATATCGGAGGCTTTAATAACCCGACAAACAAACTCTGCATCGAAGCAAACCGTTCAAAATGGGAGGAACATAGACGTTTTACTTTCATGGTGGCCTTTTTGGGTTTGATATTGTTTCCAAGGAAAGATATGAACATCGATATAAGAGTAGCCGGAATTGTCAGTACTCTCTTCACGCAAGATAATAGTACTTTGGCACCTATGATAGTAGCCAATATCTTTCGTGCCCTTACAACTTGTAAAGTCGGAGTAGATTTCTTCGAGGGATGCAATTTGCTATTACAAATGTGGATAATCGAGCACTTGTGCCATCGTCCTCAATTTCTGAGTTATGGGGCTTCGAAAAGAACATGCATAGAAGAATTCTACACGAGGATAAAAGGGGTCAAGTTGCCGGAAGGGTTTAAGGGTTGCATAACATACTTCCGATCTCTCACTGCTAGCCAAATAGAAAGGACATTCGGGTAGATACCTGTTAATGAAATTATACACATGCCAGCTGAGGGATCAGATTTTCTCTTAATGGTGCTAAGTATTCAACCCTATGCTCCATATCAAGTTTTAAGGCAACTCGGAAGATATCAAATAGTGCCAAAAGACGGAGACCTCAGCACCCAAGTAATTTAGATTAGTCCTGACGGGTAGTTTCTTGAAGCAAAAGTCCATCAAATTTGGAATGAATGCCTGTGAGCACGCGATTTTTGCCCTATATGAGAATTACTCCCAAAAAATCTGGAAATAAAATAGTTTTGTGTTGTGTGTGATTTTCTGAGAATTTTGCGTAATTTCTTAATTATCTACAGTTTTGTCTGTGTGACGACCCTGCCCGTCGTCACGAGAGTTATCGCCCTGTTTCCCCTTCGTTTATATGTTTCATGTTTCTATATCGATGTTAGAGTCCATCGGGTGAATTAGGAGTGATTTTGGTTGAAAATGAGGCATATAGCCTTTTGAAATGAAGATTGATTATGAAAAGTCAACATGGAGTTGACTATGTAGTTAGAGGCCTCGAAATTGAATTCTGATGATTTGGTTAGTTTCGGGAGGTGATTTGTGACTTAAGGGAGCGATCAGAATCGAATTTGGCGGTCAAGTGTAGAAATAGGCTTGAATTGGCTAAGGTTGAATTTTGGCGAAATCCGAACGGTAGGTGAGATTTTGATCAGGGAGTCGGAATGGAATTCCGGCAATTCCTATAGCGTTTTTATGTGATTATGGATATGTCTGCAAATTTTTAAGTCATTCGGATGTCGTTGGTCGCGTTTTTGATTGAATGTTAGTTTCGGAAGTTTGAATTAAATCCTAGGCTTAAATCCGCTATAATTCGAGGATTTCGGTGTTTAAGGGCATGTTTTTATGATTAGAACAAGTTTGCATAGTGATTTAGAGTAGAATGGCATTTTTGGTTGAGGTCCCGGGTGCCTCGGGATGAGTTCGGGAGGTTAGACGGAAAGATTTTGAGTTATAAGAGCTGCTGTCATAAATGCAGCAGTGTTTTTGCTTATGCGGATTGGGAACCGCAGAAGCGGAACGGCATGAGCGGGATTTTTATCGCAAATGTAAAATTGGGCTTGGCCAGGCAGTTCCGCAGAAGCGGATTTACTGGCGCAGGAGCGGGCTCGCTTCTGCGAACCAGTGGTCGCATAAGCGGAGGCAGGCGACTGGGTGAAGGATCGTAGGTGCGGAAGGGTTCCGCATAAGCGGTCTCGCAGGTGCGAGACCTGGACCGCAGTTGCGAAATTGGTTGGTTAAGTGTTGGACTGCAGAAGCGACCATTTGGTCGCAGGTGCGAGTCTGTGTCCGCAGAAGCGGAAATCGTATCAGTTATTAGAATCAGAAGGTTAAAAATTTCAGAAAAATCTTAAAATGCTAAGGCATATTCTAAGAGGCGATTAAGGGCGATTTCAGAGGAAATCAAAGGGATTCCTCGGGTAATCATCCATGGACCTAAATTATGTCATTTCCTTGCTAAATTATGGTGTTTTTGACTGAAATTGGAGGAATTAGGGGTGTATTAATGGAGGTTTTCACCCTAGGCTTGGGTTATGGAAAATCAATAATTTGAATGGGCAAATGGAGTTCGATTTTGGTAAATTTATATGCATGGACTCGTGTTGAGATAAGGATTCCGAATATGTGACTTTTGTAATTTTTCGAGAAGCGTACCAAAAGTCGGGTTTTGGCAACTTTGTAGTATTTGGTGTAATTTGAATTGTTTTGATTGGGTAATATCCCATTGGCCTATTTTGACGTATTTCTATTACATTTGATCAGATTCTACACCCGTGGAGGCCGATTCTCGTGGCAAGGGCATCGCCTATTTGTCGTCGAGCCGAGTCGAGGTGAGTAATGGGTGTGGGTGATGACCAGCGGGTTCGAGACCCCGGTATACCACTTTGTGACGTTGTATTGCAGCGAGACACATACTCTCCTATGAGTGCGGGATCGAATGTGACTGGGGACTATGGCTTAGTCCGACCTGTTGATATTATGCTGTGTTATTGGCTATTCTTGAGCCGGTGAACCTCCTTCTTGGATGGTTGTGTACATTTATGGGCTGTGAGCCAGTTGTTGGGATCCTGCGAGGACCGTTATCATTGTTTCTGTGATATTCACATGCTATTTTACTACCAGTCCTGAGCTATCACTGTCATAATGTTTTTTTTAAACTCTGGAACTTCTGATATACTGTTTTGTATTGAAAAATGATAAAAAGAGTTTTCAAAAACTACTTTTGAGCCTGTAAGACTGCATTTGCATATTAGTTGACTGGTAGTGGATCGGGCTGCGCGCTGTAGCGTATCATGATATTGTGCTTGGGCTGTAGGAGCCCCTCCGGAGTCTTAACCCCCACAGTGAGCACGGGTACCCAAATGGATCGGGCTATGTGCCGTAGCGGTCATTTCATGCATTGCATTGCATTTAGTTACACTTGTTAGCTGTTATATTGTCTTGCTGGAATTGCTGGTACAGATACTGTTGATATTGATACTGTGCAGGGTATTTGATTATAGCTTTACATAGTGTTATATTGTGATTTCTTACCTTCGCTGTCTTACTCTTGCTTATTACCACTGAGTCTGGAAGTACTCACTTTACTCCCTGCACCTTGTGTGTAGATCCAGGTACGTCACAGTAGACCTAACCCAATAGCTGCTCGGAGATACTTTCTGGATAGTCAAGGTAGTTGTTGCGTCCGCAGGACCCAACTCTCCTTCCAGCTTACTTTCATTGATGTTGTTATCTATTTCCACACTTGAGTACTGATGTAGACATTATTACACTCATATACTCTTTAGAGGATCATGACTCGTGACCCCTGGTCCTTGGGGTGTTTTTTATTGTTTTGGGACGTGATCCCCGTACTTGGTTATTACATTATTGTTGTTCTATCTTTGCTTATGCCTAAAATGGTTAAAAGTGAGCTACTAGCTCCATGAGTTCTATTGATTGGTCGGGCTGGCCTAGCAGTGTGCTGGGCGCCATCACGATCGGGTTTGGGATCATGACAAGTTGGTATCAGAGCGTAGGTTACTAGGCCTTATGAGTCTTGAGCCGATTGGTAGTGTCTTGTGGATCGGTACGAGGATGCCTGTACTTATCCTCGGGAGGCTGCAAACCTTTTGGAAACACTTCACACTTCTTGGACTTCTTATCGTGCGTACTTGATTCAGCTTTAGATATACTTTTTGAAATTCCTTCCACACGTCTGTGTACGCATCGAGCGCTAAGTAATATAATTGCCTAATGGCTTGTGATTCCCTGATCGAGGTGCGAGATATAATCTCTGTGAGTTCATGTTGGGCCTATCGGGGGACTTAAGGCTGGACCTTGTCTATGACTTGAGCATCGAGGTGCTGATTTTGTGAGTGGTGGCAATATATAATGTACTAAGGGTTTGAAACCTCGTATTTGCACTATACAGTGCTATGCTGAGATGGAACACGCGTCATGTGATGATCGTGGTGGTATTGTGACTAGGGATTCACATTTGGTCCTTCCTTATTGATTGATTACTGTGTATAATAACTGAGACTAGGCTTATATCTGTGTATTTAGGTTAGTAGCCATATTTAGGGCCTTGCGTCGATCTGTATAGTATTAGGGAGGCTTGATAATGGATGAGCTGTTAGTTGTTTGACTCTTATCATAATCTATTGTGTAGCCCCAAGCTATGAGCGTGGTGAATATTTATCATATCTCTTAGTTGGAAGGTAAAGTTCCTTACGTGTAATGGAACGAGTTCAGACTCAGGAAGAATAAAGTGATTATGCTATATGTATCATAGTGGAAGGTATTGTACTGAAATGCTAAATTGAGGCGAAGTAGGGGGTGGGTTGATTCTAATGTGTAATTGAAAGGTATTTGATATGTGTTATGATTCGAGCAGGTGCAGCGCATGTTCATGTAACAATATTGATAATATGATTCGTATAGTATTGAGACTAATGTTGTTGATATGCATTGTGATGTCTTGTCGAGTTGCAAATGTATTGTTAGGATAGTTTTGGTGATTCTCTGGCAGATGGATGGGCCAAATTACAAAGGAAACTCTGTCAAATTTTTGGAAAATTTGGGACATAGAAAAGATTTTGTCACCTAAAGATGGGCTTAACTGTTGTGTGTGAATGAATACAAGAATTGCAAAAGAGTTAAGATTTCTGATGATTCTAATCTCCGCCAAAGCTTGTAAATGACTTGAGTTTAATCTAACTAGAACATTGTGGCATCATTTGAGTACGAATGCTTTGAGTGGCTAAAAGTGCTTTGATGTATGGCTCGGAGCCAAGTTGTGGATTTTTTATTATTTCTTGTTTCTGATATACTGCTTCCATTCCTTCGTGTGACTTCAAAATGTGCTTCTTGCTTCCGGGTCTTTACCTGTTTAAAAACAAAAACAAAGAAAACTTTTTCCTCTGCCCAGTGTGAGGCTTTCTATGTGTTATGGTGTTACTCTTGTTAGAAAAACAATTAAAATGCTGGAAAGTATTTCCTCGTTATACAGGTGGGTGCCTAAAGAGAAATTAAAATGCTGAAAAATATTCCCTCGTTATACAGGTGGGCGCCTGAACACAAATTAAAATGCTGAAAAATATTCACTCGTTATCCAGGTGGGCACCTGAACAGAAATTAAAATGCTGAAAAATATTTCCTCGTTATCGAGGTGGGCACATGAACAGAAATTAAAATGCTGAAAAGTAATCCCTCGTTATACAGGTGGGCGCCTGAATAGAAATTAAAATGCTGAAAAATATTCCCTCGTTATACAGGTGGGCGCCTGAACAGAAATTAAAATGTTAAAAAGTATTCCCTCGTTATACAGGTGGCGCCTGAATAAAAATTAAAACGCTGAAAAGTATTCCCTCGTTATACAGGTGGGTGCCTGAACAGAAATTAAAATGCTGAAAAGTATTCCCTCGTTATACAGGTGGGCGCCTGATGCATGAAATGAAAATGCAGAAAAATATTCCCTCGTTACCTAGGTGGGCGCCTGATGCATGAAATGAAAATGCAGAAAAATATTCCCTCGTTATCCAGGTGGGCGCCTGATGCATGAAACAAAAATGCAGAAAAATATTCCCTCGTTATCCAGGTGGGCGCCCGATGCATGAAATAAAAATGCAGAAAAATATTCCCTCATTATCCAGGTCGGTGCCTGATGCATGGAATGAAAATGCAGAAAAATATTCCCTCGTTATCCAGGTGGGCGCCTGATGCATGGAGTGAAAATGCAGAAAAATATTCTCTCATTATCCAGGTGGGCGCCTGATGCAGAACCTGATGCAGAAAAATATTCCCTCATTATCCAGGTGGGCGCCTGATGCATGAAATGAAAAATGCAGAAATATATTGCCTCATTATCCAGGTGGACGCCTGATGCATGAGATGAAAATGTAGAAAAATATTCTCTCGTTATCCAGGTAGGCTCCTGATGCATAAAATGAAAATGCAGAAAAACATTCCCTCGTTATCCAGGTGGGCGCCTGATGCATGGAATGAAAAATGCAAAAAAACAAATTCCCTCGTTATCCAGGTGGGCGCCTGATGCATGGAATGAAAAATGCAAAAAAATATTCCCTCAGTTTGATAACTGTGGTATGAATTTTGAGAAGACAATACCTCCCTTGTTGTTTGGGTAGGTTCCTGATATTTGTGTGAGTCCTCATCTGTGGATTCCCCCTTTTATTGTTATTTTTCCTTTTGATGTTTTCTCCCATATTGGTCACATTAACTTTACAGTGATTAATGAGAATTTGAATCTTTTGTTCATATCTAAATCAGTGAACAATCTAATAAATGATGGTTAGCAACTGGCATTTTTGTTGGCCCTGCTTCCATCGTCCGCCTCTTCTTGTTACATCCTGCTTTCCAGCTCATTGCCATGTTTTCTCGATTTTCTCTTGCACTCCTCTTTTGCTTTTCTCCTTTTTTGCTTCTTTTGTTTTTCATTTTCCTTCGGCCTTGATTGCCATCCTTTTTTTTATTATTTTCTCTTTTCCTTTGACCCAGTGTTATTATGCCTTTTACTTTTTACATGAGAAGCTGGTAGTTAGGTTGCAAATGGCAACTGGTTTTGATCAATGAAATGCAGAAATATGAATTTGAAGGGGTAAGGGTATTTTGAAATAAAGACATAACTTATCTGGGTATGACGGCTGATTCCTTTGACCATGCCATGTATTTAAATATCTGACCCAGTCTGTCCAATCGAATCGTTGCTGTCTTAATTTCATCTTTTCCTTCAACCCAAACCTTTCTCATTTTTTGCTGTTTTTCTTCTTTCATCAAAATATTCCTCACTTTTCACCTTATGGTGCCTGTGAAGGTTTTCCCCAATAAGACTCTCATTTTATTTTTCTCTCATCTCACATTCGTCTAATGGTGCCCGTTAGGGTTTTCACCAATAAGACTCTCATTTTTATTTTCTCTCATCTAACATTCGCCTTATGGTGCCCGTTTAGGGTTTTCACCAATAAGACTCTCTCATTTTTATTTTTGTTTATTTTGTTTCCAAACCTCCGGGTATTGTCCATGCCATGTGTCTCCTTATTCTTATTGTATCATCATTGTATTGAAATTAATCAGAAGATATTTCTTTGGACTATAATGTGGCTTTTGGATGGGTTTTAGAAATAATGGTATAAAGGCTCAAAATTTTATATGAGGGTTCAAAATATTTACAACTCTCGGAATCATAAAACATAACTTCTGCCCCAGTTTCAATATTTGGGGAATTTTGGATTTTATTTCTGTCGTGACTGAACATCACTGAGGCTGCCTACGTACCCTTTCGGGATTAAGTCAAACGTAGTTCAAACACTAAGGTCATTCGTCTTTTGACTTTTTCCCGATTTCTTCTTTTGTATTTTTTTTTCTTTCATTTTCTTCATTCTCATTTTCTCATTCTCTTTTCTTTTCTTTTTCATTTCTTATTCATAATTCATTCCGAGAGAGGGATATGAAAAAATAATGCAATAAGGCTTAACAACGGTATCAATGGATAAAGTGTTTGGATAGAGAATATAATGCCTTCATCATTTCAATTTCAAAATTATGACAAATACAATTGTACATATGAAAAAGGAATCATACATAATATCTCTTGATTGCATCTGAGTTAATAGCAGTCTCTACACATTTTCCTTCAACATCTGTTAAATATAAATCTTCGTTGGACAATACCCGTGACACAGTGAATGGCCCTTGCCAATTAGGTGCAAACATTCCTTTTGCTTCGGCCTAGTGAGGCAAAATACGTCTTAGCACCAACTGTCAAACTTCAAATTTCTGTGGACGTACTTACTTGTTATATGCTCTGGCCATCCTCTGCTGATATAATTGTCTGTGGCAAACTGCCGCTAGCCTTTTCTCATCAATCAAGCTCAATTGTTGTAGCCGAGCTTTTACCCATTCATCATCATCAATTTCAGCCTCAGCTATGATCCAAAGTGAAGGTATTTCAATTTCTGCAGGTATGACTACCTCTATTCCGTACACCAATGAGTAAGGTGTTGTGCCAATTGAAGTACGTACAGTTGTACGATAATCCATGAGAGCAAATGGTAACTTTTCATGCCATTGTCTTGACTCTTCCACCATTTTCCTGAGAATCTTCTTAATATTCTTATTCGCAGCCTCAACTGCTCCATTCGCTTTAGGCCTATAAGGTATAGAGCTACGGTGCAGGATTTTGAATTTTTGACATGCTTCTGCCATGAGGTGACTGTTCAGATTTGCTCCATTATCTGTGATAATCACCTTAGGAATTCCAAAGCGACAAATGATATTTGTGTGCACGAAATCCACTATCGCTTTCTTTGTCACTACTTTAAATGTCTTCGCTTTTTTAGTGAAATAATCAATTGCTTCCAAGGTAAATCTGTGCCCATTAGATGCTGTAGGCTCTATTGGTCCAATGACATCCATGCCCCAGGCGACGAATGGCCACGGTGCTGACATTGTATGCAACTCATAGGGTGAGGAGTGAATCAAATCTCTGTGTATCTGACATTGGTGGCATTTCCGTACATATCTAATGCAATCACGCTCCATGGTGAGCCAATAATATCCTACTCTCAGTATTTTCTTGGCCAAAATATATCCGCTCATATGATGTCCACAAGCTCCTACATGTACTTCAGCCATAATTGTGTCAGCTTGCTGTGCATCTATATATCTCAATAGACCCAAATCTGGTGTTCTTTTGTATATAACTCCTCCACTGAAGAAAAATCCATTTGCTAATCGTCTTATAGCCCTTTTCTGGTCCCATGTCGCTTGTGCTGGGTACACTCCTGTCCTCAAATATTCTTTGATATCATGATACCATGGCTCACCATCAGGTTCTTCTTCCATGGCGAAGTAATAAGCATTTTGATCATGAACTTGTATCTGTAGTGGATCTATGTAAGCTTTATCTGGATGGTGCAACATGGATGATAATGTGGCTAGAGCATCCGCTACTTCGTTGTGCATTCTTGGGATGTGCTTGAACTCTATAGATTGAAATCTGTGAGATAGTTCATTCAGACACTGTCGATAAGGTATAAGTTTCAAATCCCTTGTCGCCCATTCTCCTTGAATCTGATATATCAAAAGATCCGAGTCACCCGTGACCAAATTCTCTTGAACACCCATGTCTATTGCCATTCTCAATCCCAATATGCATGCTTCATACTCGGCCATGTTATTAGTATAGAAAAATCAAAGCTGAGCGGTAACAGGATAATGCTGACCCATTTCTGAAATGAGTACTGCTCCAATTCCGACTCCCTTACTGTTGACGGCCCCATCAAAGTACATTCTCCAGCCTGGCTTATCATCTTGCTCCACTTCTTCAATATTCATTGTCTACTCATCAGGAAAATATGCCTTTAATGGTTCATACTCATCATCGACCGAATTTTCTGTCAAATGGTCGGCAACTGCTTGTGCCTTCA
The DNA here is from genome assembly GCA_032618575.1 of Nicotiana noctiflora. Taxonomy (NCBI): domain Eukaryota; kingdom Viridiplantae; phylum Streptophyta; class Magnoliopsida; order Solanales; family Solanaceae; genus Nicotiana; species Nicotiana noctiflora. The sequence goes on from JASVEL010001790.1 coordinate 335,406, forward strand.
TTGCCGTACGAGTTACATAAATGATGTCAAACTCCATAAGTAGAATTTGCCATTTGGCGAGTCTTCCTGTGGGCATAGGCTTGTAGAATATATACTTCAATGGGTCCAACCGAGATATCAGATAAGTAGTATAAGCCGACAAGTAATGTTTTAATTTATGTGCGACCCATGTTAGAGCACAACATGTTCTCTCCAACTGAGTGTATTTTACCTCGTTAGATGTAAACTTCTTACTAAGATAATATATTACTTGCTCTTTCTTTCCTGTTTCATCATGCTGCCCCAGTACACAGCCAAAAGAATTATCCAGTACAGTCAAATAAAGGATCAGAGGTCTTCCCAGTTCTAGAGGAACCAATACAGGAGGATTAACCAGATATTCCTTAATTTTATCAAATGCTTCTTGACATTCATCAGTCCAATTCACCGCAGCATCTTTCTTCAACAACTTGAAAATGGGCTCACAAGTCGAAGTTAACTGAGCAATAAATCTGCTAATATAATTCAACCTGCCCAATAAACTCATCACTTCTTTCTTGTTCTTCAACAGAGGCAAATTCTGGATTGCTTTTATCTTTGACGGATCTAATTCAATACCACGTCGGCTTACTATGAACCCCAATAACTTTCCTGATGGCACTCCGAAAGCACACTTTGCTGGATTGAGCTTGAGATTATATCTTCGGAGCCTCTGGAAAAACTTTCTTAAATCCTTGACATGGTCACATTGCTATTTGGACTTATAATGACATCATCCACATATACTTCAATCTCTCGATGTATCATGTCATGAAATATAGTGGTCATTTCCCTCATATATGTAGCCCCGGCATTCTTTAACCCAAACGGCATCACCCTGTAGCAATATGTTCCCCAAGGAGTGATAAAGGCCGTCCTTTTTGCATCTTCTTCGTCCATCAGGATCTGATGATAACCCTCATAACAATCCACCAATGAACCAATTTCATGCTTGGCGCAATTGTCGATCAATATATGGATATTTGGAAATGGAAAATCATCCTTTGGGCTAGCTTTATTGAGGTCTCGATAATCAACGCATACATTACTTTTTCCATCCTTTTTTGGAATAGGTACAACATTAGCTAACCAAGTGGGATATTTAGTGACCCGTATGACCTTCGCCTCGAATTGCTTGTTAACTTATTCTTTTATTTTCACACTGATGTCTATTTTAAATTTCCTCAACTTCTGTTTTACTGGCCGACATTCTGGATAAATTGACAATTTATGTACCACCAAATCAGTACTGAGCCTGGGCATGTCATCATAAGACCAAACAAATATGTCATTGTACTCATGTAACAACCTGATTAAATCTTCTCTGAGGGAAGTCTCTAAATGCACACTAATCTTTGTTTCTCGGACATTCTCCTCACTTCCCAAATTAATAAACTGAGTCTCATTTAAGTTCGGTTTGGGTTTTTCTTCATAATGACTCAAATCTTTACTAATTTCCTCCAGTACTTCCTCATCTTCATATTCCACTTCATGTTCATTTTCAATTTCCTGTATAACTATTTGATTATCAAGACTGGATCGGGAATCCTTCATGTATGATGTATCATTGGAATCAGCAAATATTGAACTGTACAAAAGAAGAAAAATAAAATAAGGCAAAAATGGAGGAAGAAAAGAAATTGCATTTCATTGAATTTTCAAAAGGTAACAAGAGTTGGGTACATTTGATTTGACGGGATATGGGATTACAATTTTAAAACAAGACAATTTTTGGGAATGAAATATTATAAGCTAACTACCACAACTCCCTCCAGATCGGAAGAGGAGTAGCTTCCCAGTTATTTGCATAGTGTGGGGTCCCACGAAATCCATTTTGCTTGTTCCTTCACCCGTCTCCAACATATTCACATCTTCAAATAGCCTCTCAAATCTTGCTAAAAGCTCTTCATCCGGTTTTATCTTTGGACAGTTTGGCATGACAGTTGCCAGACGTCTCTATGTACCAGGCTTGACAATGGAGTTGGATAGTTTTGGGATAGGTTTGGGGCGGGAACACCCTTTCTTCTTCAATTTCTTAGCTCTCTGGATATGGAGAATGGTTGGATTGAAACCCAAGAAAAAAGTATCAGTACTGTTAGGTGGATCGGCTATGTTATACCTTGCGAAGTTACTCCTAAGCCCTTTTTCTAGAGAAAACCCATTCTTTATCATCTCCTTGGCGACCATAACTGCTGCAGGGGTCACCGTGGGTACTGCATATTTTCTACCTCAGATATTTTGTTCACAACCACGGTGTCCATTACTTGGTACACCCATGGACCTTTATTGCCTTCAACTTCCTCAAATGGTGTAATAACATTGAAATTATCGTCTTCCCGATGCACTATTATCTCTTGCTGCTCCCACTCAAATTTTACCATTTGATGCAAAGAAGATTGTACTGCTTTCGCAGAGTGGATCCATGGACGTCCCAATAAGAGGTTGTATGATACAGCTACATCCAGCACTTGAAACTCCATAGTGAAATCCACTGGTCCAATAGTAAGATCTAGTATGATATCCCCCATGGTGTTCTTTTCGCCTCCATCAAAACCCCTTACACATACATTGTTCCGATGAATTCTCTCATGATTGACTTTCAACTTCCCCAGGGTTGACAATGGACAGATATTGGCGCTTGACCCGTTGTCTACCAAAACACGGGTTACTACAGATTCTTCACATTTTACCGTGAGGTATAGTGCTTTATTATGCTCTGTCCCTTCCAGTGGCAACTCGCTGTTTGAAAATGTTATCTTATTTGTCTCAAAGATCTTGTTTGTGATTTTCTCTATATGACATACCAAGATCTTCTTCGATACGTGGGCTCCATTTAGAATTTTCATCAACGCTTTTCTATGCTTATTAGAATGAATTAGCAGGGATAACAACGATATTTGCGCGGGCGACTTTCTCAATTGTTCAACTATAGAGTAGTCTTTAGCTTTCATCTTCTTCAAGAATTCCTCAGCTTCCTCCTCAATGACTGCCTTCTTCACATAAGCTGGGTTTTCTTTCGCCACTTTTGTCTTTCTCAATTCATCCGGGGCAAAGCATCGCCCGAAGCGAGTTAAACCATGAGTTTCACAAATTTCTCCTTTAACTTCTTTGCCTTTATACATCGCTGCCACCTTATCATAATTCCACGGTACATCCTTGGTATTCACAACTGGCATATACACAACTGGTTTGATAACCATCGGCTCTACATAAGCTCCCTTCACAGTCAGCAAAGGCTTCACTCCATGTAATATTACCTTCAAGGGCTCAATCATTGATGGTTGTTTTGCTGGTAACTCAATTAACACTTTCTCTCTTTCAACTTCTCCCTCAACCTTGTTGTTTTCTTTAATTGTCATCACTGTCTGTGAAGGTTTTCTACAGCTCTCTCCATGTTCTAGCTCTATCATATATGTCTCATGATGTGCTCGCAAAGGATTTTGCGTTATATTGGGAGTTTCCGGAGCTTGCACCCCTATTCTCCTAGTATCAATGAGTTCATGTATTGCGGACTTTAAGTGCCAACACTTCTCTGTATCATGTCCCGGTGCCCCAGAACAGTATTCACAATAGACAGATTGGTCTAGATTTCTGGGTGGAGGATTGGGAATTTTAGGTTCAATAGGGCTCAACATCCCTAGTTCTCTCAAACGGTGAAAAAGGCTGGTATATGATTCCCCCAAAGGAGTGAATGTTCTCTTTCTTTGAGCCCTATTACCTTTTACTTCTGGATCTAGACAGAAATTAGGTCGGTTTGGATTTCTGTAGGTTTTTTAAGGCGGATAGGCATTTTGAGCATGGTAGACATTTTGTGGAGATGGGGTACGCCATGAATGTGGAGGCGGTAGGTAAGGTTGAGCATGTTGGACACAAAACTGTGGATTGGTTGGAGGATAATATGGTGGAGGTGGATTATATGGTGCTGGTAGATATGGTTGGTATGGGCGAGGTTGATGGTGATATGGGTTGGGGCCCCGGGACCAAGATCTACCTTCAATAACCGCTACTTCTTCCTTTTTCTTCTTTCTAATCGACCCTCTTGTTCCCGTTGTATTGCTTGGTTTGTAGCCTTGATGGCTGAGTAGCTCATAATCGTATTCGTCTCTAACCCTTCTTCTATAAAGCTTCCCATCTTTACTACCTCGTTAAAGGTTTTTCCAATTGCAGACACCAAGTGGTCGTAGTATGTCGGCTCCAAAGCTTGTAAGAAACAATCCACCATTTCTCCTTCTTTCATTGGTGGGTCTACACGTGCAGTTTATTCCCTCCACCTAACTCCACATTCCCGAAAGCTTTCTCTGGGTTTCTTCTCCATCTTAGTCAATGATACTCTATCAGGGATAATTTCCAGATTATATTGCAAATGGTTTGCAAATGATTGAGCTAAGTTATCCCAAATGAACCATCAGGTATGATCTTGTCGGGTGTACCATTCCAATGCCGAGCCACTGAGGCTTTGACTGAAATAAGCCATGAGTAATTCATCCTTTCCTCCTGCACCACGCATTTTACTGTTGTATCTTCTTAAATGGGCCACCGGATCTCCGTGACCATCATACATGTCAAACTTGGGCAACTTAAACCCGGCAGGTAGCTGTACCTCTAGAAACAAACATAAGTCTTTGTATGCAACACTAACTTGTGCTCTCAGCCCCTGCATATTGCGAAACGACTGCTCAAGACTCTTCATTTTATGGGCCATCTCTTCCTATTAAAGGTTTCTAGCAGGTTTCTCCTCCTCCGTCATGTCTATGAGTGGGGTGTTAGAATCATGCTGCCTGAAAGTGGGTTCTGGCGAGTAATAATGGGTATCCTGAACATGGAACACAGGTTGCTGGAAGATTTGTGTAAAGTAGCTGGTGGCGGTGCCACGTATACTGGAGCGACCTGAGGTGGTGGTGGTGGAGCTTGTTTAAACAAGGGTGGCGGTGCTTGTGATGTTGTAGCACAGTAATACGGGTAAGTTGGATATGTGGAGGATGAGTTCATAGTGGGTGGTTCTGGGTTTGGGTTCGGAGGAGGAATGTATGCGGGGTTGGCTGGGTAGGAAGGTAAGGGTTGACCCCTTGACCAAGCCAGGTATATCTCTGACATCTGTTGTTTCAATTTGTACATCTTTTCCTTCATACTAGTTACGTCCATAACATCTTCCTCTTGTACCGAATCCATAATAATAGGCTCGATTTCCTGTGTTACCGCTTTGGTCATGACTTTAGAACGTGTGTTGTAGCTGTGATGTGCCAGAATGCTAGTTGCCAACTGTTAATCTGATACTCATCAACAACAAAACTTGTTAATAGTAAGATCATAAGAGATAAACACCACAACTTTTTCCTAGTTAATTATGCATCATCCCGGCATTATTCTTCTTTGAACCGCCAACTTTCTTTTCCACTTTTGTTTTTTCATCGTTTTATTGCTTTCTGTTTATTTCTTTTTCTTCTTTTCATTTTCTTTTCTCTCTCTTTTTTTTTGTTCCTATATGTTTGCCTATCGCCCAAGCAATTTGCATATAAGAGAAAAATAATGGCAATTTCTTTTGAATTTTCATTGATATTCAAACATCGGTTACAAATGATGTTGTACTACAAATGCAGAAAATAGAAAAACAAAAATGCATGCCCTATGAATACTTTAAAGCTCCTAGTGCCCGCGAGACATCGTTCGGTCTTGCCGCGGGCCTATATGCTAATCCACTTTGGAATTTGTCCAGGTCGGTCATTGCTTGCTTTACAAAGATCATTACTGCTGATGTGAATGTTGATTGAGACATATCTTAGTATAGTTGGCATTACCTTGTGATGTATTGAGCAATGTTTACTATTTTTTCCCTGATGACCCCTTTTTCTTGAAGCAACCTACCAATCTGTTCAGCACGAGCATCTAAGGTTTGCTGGTTTTTCCTTTGAAGTTGTTGTAGCTCCAATTTTAACCGAGCCATGGCCATGTAGCAATGTTCTCTCTCTACTTCAAAATCTTTGGTTTGTTTGCTACTTTTGACCTCGGTTATAATGATCTTCTTCGTCAATCGGGCTACCTCAACATTATGTTCATCATTTAACTGTTGAACCATTCAAACTCTTTCTTCAGCATTTTTGGCCAATTGTTTTCGAACCTCGACTAATTCCTTCTCAGCTTTATCTATATCAAAGCTATAGTCGTTCACTTTGCGCCGAAGATTTTAAATTAGCTTCTCATCTCGGGCATGCCGAACTAGGGTTTCGGTTGTTATTTTCATCTTTGCAATCTGAGCCTTCAGGATTTCATTTTCTTTCCTCAGCTGTTTCTTTTCACCCTCATCGGATGTCACTTGTAAGCTGCTTTTGAATTTGAGGTCTTGGAATTGTTTCTCCAACAAGCTGATTCTGGCTCGATATTCATTTTCCTTGGCCATCCAATCTTTTTGTTCCTTAGACTGCTCGGCCAACTCTTGAATGTGAGGTCTCTTCATCGGTTTCTCATGCTCAATATCTCTACGATACCATGCGACATACCCTGGTGATATTTCCCCCCGAGCTCGATTTCCCACACAATTGTCTATTATCAGGCATTGGCATTCATTCCAGATTTGTCGAATTTTTGCTTTCGGGAATTGCCCATCATGACTGATTTCTATGGCTTGCAGGCTGAGGTCCCCATCTTTTGGTATGACCTGATGTCTTCCGAGTTGCCTTAATACTCGGTATGGCGCATAAGGCTGGATGCTTTTAAGACCCATTATCAGAAAATGCGACCCTTCTGCTGGCATGTATATAACTTCGTTGAGGGGCAACCATCCGTATGCCCAATCAATCTGGCTAGCATTCAGCGATCGCAAATATGTGATCCAACCCTTTGATCCTTCTAGCAACTTAACTTCTTTTGTTGTCATATAGAATTCTTCAATACATGTCCTTTAAGATGATCCGTAGCTTGAGAACTAAGGGTGGCGGCACAAATGCTCTATCATCCACATTTGGAGAAGTAAATTGCATCCCTCGAAGAAGTCATGTCCTGCTTTACAGGATGTGAGGGCATGGAAAATATCAACCACTATCATCGGTGCCAGTGTACTATTATCTTGTACAACGAGGGTACTAGAAATTCCGGCAACTCTAATATCAATATTTCCATCTTTCCTCGGGAATATGATCAATCCCAAAAAGGCTACCATAAAGGCGAAACCCCTATGTTCCTCCCACTTATCCCGATTAGCTTTGCTACAGAGTTTGTTTGTTGGATCATTAAATCCCTCAATATGGCCATATATGTGGTATACAAAACTCATAGTACAGAACCCGTGAACCAAGTCATCATTGTGAACATTTCTAGAAATCTTTAGGGAGTCGAGGAATCTATGCATTGTAATAGCCCTCGGAGCCACCGGATATTTGTCTTTTAGGGGAACCTCACCTTTCCCGATGTAATAAGCAATTTCTTCCAATGTCGGAGTGAGCTCAAAATCTGAGAAGTGGAGCACATTATGTGCATAATCCCAACAAGCAACAAGAGCCCGAATAATATCACCCCGAGGTATTATATTCATCAACCCAGTAAGATCTTTCAGATATCTGTTGACCCAACCCTGTCCTTCTTAGCCTAGATCATTCCACCATAACCACAACTCCAAAGGGATTTTGTTCATTAGTGCAAAGGGTTCATTTTGTATTGTGTTCATCCTGAAAATTTATTAAAGTCGATTTTATTCAAAAGAGAGAATATTTTTCAAAGACAATTTTTCATTATTTTTAAAGAATTAACCTTTCCATATTTCATTTGAAAACTTCAAGGCTATTATTTAAAAGGAAAAGAAATGACTTCAAAGCGGCCATTTTTGCAAAAACAGCCTTCCGGCGTTCTTTCGGAACATTCGGCTATTTTCAAAAATAGCATCACTTCGGTTTATTGAGAATTAAAAGTTGACATTTTTTGGTTATTTTTGAAAGGGATGGTTGGACCCGTCAAGGGTTGCCTACGTATCTCACCTAGTGGTGAGAATCAAACCTGCGTAGTTCGGTCAAATTGTTTTGTGACCAATTATTTCAACAAATTGTTCTACCTATTTTCAAACTTTCTTTTCAATCTTTCGACATTGTTTCGTCAATATTTCAATATTCCCTATTCTAAAATTTTCTCTCTTTTTGTTTTCAGGAATTTAGCCGGTCCGCATAATAATCCAGGACAAATAAATGCAACATATAATATGCTCGGTCTTTTGATTCCCAGGTCACCTATCCTAGACGGACCCAACCCCTGTGTTGAGTCCCCTAAGTAAGATATGATGCAAATAATCGTCCTAAATCTAGGCTCAATATCCTGATGTTTTCATGGTACTAAATTGTGTACCCGAGTGGACAACTCGGATCAAGGAGGGGGCTACGTACTGGGGACCCGCGGGGTCGTCCGGCTTTGTAACTTATCCTGCCTCTATTTCTTATTAGGGTATTGACACTAACAGAAAGGGGAGTCTCAACCAGTAAGCACGTCGACGGAGGTAAGAAGAAAAGAGTTTTCGGCATAATTTTTATATACAGTTCACGTAATATCAAAGCGGTAAACATGTAGCACATTGATCAAAGCATATAATGAAATCAAATAATGTCAAAGACGACAATTTAATCGAGCTCAAATTCTTAAACCCTGAACCGAAGTTCTGAGTTGCTTTTCCCCAGTGGAGTCGCCAGAGTTGTCACACCTCCCTTTTTTTTATTAGTTTTCCGAAGATAAAGTATACCCCGTTATTTACTAGTACACCCCAAGAAAGGATATAAAAATAACAATAGGGAAGGAGTTTTTCCACTTTAAGGACAATCGGAACGGGATTTATTTAGATTTCAGAGTCGCCACTTGGGAAGATAATGGTGTCCCAAGTCACCGGTTTAATCCTGAATCTGAGGAAATATGACTCTATTTTAACAGTCCGCAAAACTAGAAATCCGAATAAGGAATTCTATTTACCCGGGAGAAGGTGTTAGGCACTCCCGGATTTCGTAGTTTTAGCACGGTCACTCAACTATTGTCTTTGTCTTATTTGATTTATTTATATGTTTTTATAAATATGAATGTCCCGTTTTGTTATTTTAACAACTTGCGACGTTGCGAAAATGCATTTCGAGTCACACCGCAACCAGTACACCTTTGACTTTAGTGCGTTTCAGCTTTGCCAGGATTTGAGATTTGAGTCACATAAATGTGCACTCATATTAAGGATGTATATTTTAGTTATGCCTATAACGTCTACACCTTATTATCTTTAGGAAAGACCGTGAAATTTGCTAAACGGACCTTCTGAGTCTAAAATTTATATTAAAATCCATATGGGGGCCCCATGTGTCTTTTCATTTTTATACGAGGCTCATCCCTTATTTTTTATAAGTCCAAACTTATCATATAATACATTTGATATTTCCGTTTTCTCTCCTAATAAGAATATTGTTTTGTATTTTTCTGAATTCATTATTATTATGTCTAGGCCAATTACTTACTACTAGGCCTGGACTTCTGGACCGTGTTAACAGTCCATTAGGCGCGAATGGGCCTCTGAAGCCTAAAGTATACGAATATCTCCACACACACACCCAAGGGTGACTTTAGTCGAATATGGTCATGTATTTATAACCAGGCCCAGAGTAAACAAATGAAATATAAAACAGATTTGCAATTTCAACATAAAATTTAAGCAGAAGTTCTTCAAATAACAGAATAAACCAATAAGTTTCATATTATTTCATAAAGCTCTAGATTACAATGCCAATCACTACTAATTTTGTGACGACCCGGCCCATCGTCACGGGAATTACCACCCCGTTACCTTTCATTTTTATGTTTCATGCTTTTATATCGGTGTTAGAGTTTATCGGGTGAGTTAGGAGTGATTTTGGTTGAAAATGAGGCAAATAGTTTTTTGGAAGGAAGCTTAAATATGGAAAGTCAACCTGGAGTTGACTATTTAGTTAGAGGGCTCGGAATCAAATTTTGATGATTTGGTTAATTCCGGGAGGTGATTTCAGACTTAGGGGAGCGATCGGAATTGAATTTGGAGGTCCGGTGTAGAAATAGGCTTGAATTGGCTAAGGTTGGATTTTGGCGAAATCCGAACGGTAGGTGAGAATTTGATTCGGGAGTCGGAATGGAATTACGCAAATTTCTGTAGCTTCGTTATGCGATTTTGGATATGTCTGCAAATTTTCAGGTCATTCGGACGTCGTTTGGTTGGGTTTTTGATCGGATGTTGGTTGCAGAAGTTTAAATGAAAACTTAGGCTTGAATTCGCTTGGATTCAACATTTTCCGTGTTTAAGGGCACGTCTTTAGGATTGAAACAAGTTTGTATGATGTTTTAGAGCAGGTTGATAGTTTTCATTGGGGTCCTGGGGGCCTCGGGGTGAATTCGAACCTTCTTCCGGGCATTTGGAACTTAGAAAAATCTGCAGAAATTGCACATTCTGTGCAAGAGATTCTAAGCCTTCGCGTTCGCGTGGCTCTGGCCGTGTTCGCATAGGCAAGGCAGGTTTGGTCATCGCGTTCGTGGTCGAAGGTGTCGCCATCGCATAGGAAGGAAAGGTAAAGCATTGCATTCCCGTCTCATGGTACGTGTTCGCATAGAAGAAAAATTGGCCGGTTGAAATGTTATTCATCGCGAACGCATGAGAGGCGTCGCATTCGCGTAGAGGAAAATAAGGTCTGCTGCATTTGTTCATCGCAAACGCGTGAGTAGTAACACGAACGCGTAGGGTTAAATTGTTTGGTAGTGAATTAAATTCCAGAACATTTCAGTCGCGGGTTTCATTCACAAAAAACACCATTGTTGAGTTTTAGAGAGAGAAACTCACGGGAAATTGCTGGGAATTCATCGGGTATTCATCGAAGGTAAGTTTTATGTCCTAATTACGTTATTTTATCATGGAATCTTCGAGTATTTCATTGTTAATGGGAGATTAATGGGGGATTTTAGCCCTAGGCCTAAATTATGGAAAATCAATAATTTGAATGGGCAAATGGAGTCCAATTTTGGTAAATTTTATATGCATGGACTCGTGTTGAGACGAGGATTTCGAATATGTGACTTTCGTAATTTTTTGAGAAACGTACCAAAACTCGGGTTTTGGAAACTTTGTAGTTTTTGGTGTAATTTGAATTTCTTTGACTGGGTAACATCCCATTGGCTTATTTTGATGTATTTCTACTGCATTTGATCAGATTCTACACCTGTGGAGGTCGATTCTCGAGGCAAGGGCATCGTGGATTAGTCTACGAGCCGAGTCGAGGTGAGTAATGGGTGTGGGTAATGACCAGCGGATTCGAAACCCCGGTATACCACTTTGTGATGCTGTATTGCGGCGAGACACTTACTCTCCTGTGAGTGCGGGGTCGAATATGATTGGGGACTATGGCTTAGTCCGAACTGTTGATATTATACTGTGTTATTGGCTATTCTTGAGCCAGTGAACCTCCTTCTTGGATGGTTGTGTACATTTATGGGCTGTGAGCCAGTATTGGGATCCTGCGAGGATCATTATCATTGTTTTTGTAATATTTGACATGCTATTTTACTACCAGTCCTGAGCTATTACTGTCATTATGGTTTTCCACACTCTGGAACTTCGGATATAGTATTTTTCTAATGAAAAATCATAAAAGAGTTTTCAAAAACTACATTTGAGCCTGTGAGGCTGCATTTGCATATTAGCTAACTGGCAGTGGATCGGGCTGCGCACCACAGCATATTCATGATATTGTGCTTGGGCTGTAGGAGCCCCTCCGCAGTCTGAACCCCTACAGTGAGCACGGGTACCCAAATTTGATCGGGCTACGCGCCGTAGCGGTCATTTTATGCATTGCATTGCATTTAGCTACATCTGGTGGTTGTTATACTATTTTGCTGGTACTTGTTGGTACATATACTGTTGATATTGATAATGTTGCAGGGTATTTAATTACAGCTTTACATAATGCTATATTGTGATTTCTTATCTACGCTGTCTTACCCTTGTTCATTACCACTGAGTCTGGAAGTACTCACTTTACTCCCTACACCTTGTGTGTAGATCCAGGTACGTCTCAGCAGACCTGACCCAGTAGCTGTTCGGAGATACTTTCGGGAAAGTCAAGGTTGCTGCTGCGTCCGCAGGACATGACTCCCCTTCCAGCTTTCTTTTATTCATGTTGTTATCTATTTTTACACTTGGGTACTGATGTACACACTATTGCACTTGTATACTCTTTAGAGGCTCTTGACTCGTGACCCCTTGGTCTTAGGGGAGTTGTTATTGTTTTGGGACGTGATCCCCGTACTTGGTTATTCCACTACTGTTGAATTATCTTTGTTTATGCCTAAAATGGTTATAAGTGAGCTAATAGCTCCGTGAGTTTTATTGATTGGTCGGGCTGGCCTAGCAGTGTGTTGGGCGCCATCACGACCGATTTTGGGGTCGTGACAAGTTGGTATCAGAGCCTAGGTTACTAGGCCTCACGAGTATTTAGCCAGTTTGTAGAGTCTTGTGGATCAGTACAGTGATGCCTGTACTTATCCTCGGGAGGCTGCGAACCTTTAGGAAACACTTCACATTTGTTGAACTCTGTCGTGCGATCTTGTTGTTCTACGAACTGAACTTCTATATTCTATTCTCTCGTAGATGGCAAGAACTCGAGCTTCAGGACGAGGTGGACGACCTTCATTGCCACCTGCTAGAGTACGTTGGTGCGGTCGTGGTAGAGGTAGAGGTAGGGCAGCTGAGGCGGTGCTAGCTGACCCGCCCGTTGTACCTATTCAGGAGCAGCCCCAGCGCAGGCCCAAACAGTGTCTATTGCTATTCCTGGTCTTCAGGAGACTCTAGCCCAGATATTATCAGTGTGTTCCGGATTGGCTCAAGTAGTATCAGCTACTGCTACTACAGCGACATCCTAGACAAGGGGTGGTCAGCAGAACCCTGTAGCTCGCACACCTGAGCAGGTGGTTCAGGGACTTCAGACGCCGGAGGTGGTCCCCGCTCAGGTGGTTGCACAAGTTATCCCTCCAGCTGCACCAGCTCCAGAGCAAGTGGTTCAGGTTATGCCCGACGACGAGCAGTGTCATCTAGAGAGATTTGGTAGACTCCAGCCACCCCATTTCAATGGTACCGAGGGCGAGGATGCCCAGGGTTTCTTAGATAAGTTCCAGATGATGCTGCGTACAGCTGGTATTCTTGAGCCCAGCGGGGATTCATTCACTACTTTTCAGTTTACTGGTCCAGCGTTCGATTGGTGGGAGGAGTTTGAGAGGCGTAGGCCTGCGGGAGCAGCACCTTTTACCTGGCAGTAGTTTTCTACTTTCTTCTTGGAGAAGTATGTACCTCAGTCCTGTCGTGAGGAGCTTCGTCGCCAGTTTTAGTGGTTGGTACAGGGCGATATGTCCGTGACCCAGTATGAGCTGAGATATACACAATTAGCTAGGCATGCCACATGGATGATCCCAACTGATCGGGAGAGGATTATGAGGTTCATTGATGGCCTCAACTACTCCATTAGCATTGTTATGACCAGAGAGAGAGTTCTATCACCAATTTTTGAGCAGGTTGTGGATATGGCACAGTCCATTGAGGCGGATCGTCGCCGGGAGCGGGAGGAGAGGGAGGCCAAGAGGCCTCATGGTTCTGGTAGCTTCAGCGGTGCTCCATCTAGAGGGCATTTTCAGCAGGGCAGAGGTCGCTTATCTAGACCTTCTCATTCAGGCCGCCCTGAGCAAAGCGGAGCTTTTTCTAGTCGTGGTCGCCAGGAATTCCAGCAGGGTCAGTCTTCACTTAGTTCCCTCCCAGCCTAGAGTGCAACACCTACTACTTCTTCAGCCTAGGGTTCATCTGCGGCGAGGGGTTCCCTTCAGTACCCTTCTCCAGCACCGGGTAGCTATTTTGAGTGTAGCGAGTTAGGCCACATGAGGAGGCAGTGCCGTCGACTTCGTAGGGACAACGCTCAGTAGAGGGATCAACCCTCCTCTTTAGCACCATCTCAGGCTAGTAGAGGTGGAGGTCAGTCATCTCGTAGTCGCCCCAGAGGCGATGAGCGATCCAGTAGAGGCCAGGCACGATTCTATGCACTTCCTGACATGCGTGATGCAGTTGCCTCCGATGCAGTGGTTATAGGTATCATTATTGTCTGTCATAGAGATGCCTCTATTCTATTTGACCCGGGGTCCAAATATTCATACGTGTCTTCTTATTTTGCACATCACTTGGCTGCGACCCGTGGTAGTCTTGATTTGCCTGTTTATGTATCCACCCCCGTGGGTGATACGATTGTTGTGGATCATGTCTATAGATCCTATGTTATTTCTATTGGGGGTCTGGAGACCCAAACGGATCTGTTATTGTTAGGGATGGTGGACTTTGATGTGATATTGGGTAAGGACTGGCTGTCTCCGTACCATGCTATATTGGACTATAATGCTAAGATGGTTATGTTGGCTATTCCTGGTATTCCTCAGATTGAGTGGCGGGGTTCGACTGATTACGTCCCTAGCCTTGTCATTTCGTTCTTAAAGGCACAGAGAATGGTTTAAAAGGGGTGTTTGTCGTATTTAGCATTTGTGAGGGATATGGGAGCTGAGTCTCCTAGCATTGATTCTGTACCTGTTGTGAGGGACTTTCCAGATGTATTCCCCTCAGACCTGCCTGGTATGCTACCGGACATGGATATTGATTTTCGCATTGACTGGTGCTGGGCACTCAGCCCATTTCTATTCCTCCTTATCTGATGGCACCAGCTGAGCTGAAGGAATTGAAAGAGCAGCTTCAGGAGCTTTTGGATAAGGGATTCATTCGCCCTTGTGTGTCCCCGTGGGGTGCACCGGTGTTATTTGTTAAGAAGAAAGATAGTTCCATGCGGATGTGTATTGATTATAGACAATTGAACAAGGTAACAGCGAAGAACAAGTACTCTTTACCACGCATTGATGATTTGTTTGATCGGTTACAAGGTGCGAGAGTGTTTTCTAAGATTGATCTTCGTTCGGGCTATCATCATCTGAAGATCAGGGACTCTGATATTATGAAGACTGCATTTAGGACTAGATATGGCCACTATGAGTTCCTTGTGATGTCTTTTGGGCTGACCAACGCCCCAGCAGTATTCATGCATCTGATGAACAGCGTGTTCAGGCCGTATTTGGATTCATTCATGATCGTGTTCATTGATAACATTCTAGTCTACTCCCGTAGTCAGGAGGAGCATGCTCAGCATTTGAGTATTGTATTGCAGAGATTGAGGGAGGAGAAGCTGTATGCCAAATTCTCCAAGTGCGAGTTTTGGCTCGAGTCGGTAGTATTTCTGGGTCGTGTTGTGTCTCGTGATGGAATTTAGGTTGACCCGAAGAAGATAGAGGCGGTGCAGAGTTGGCCTAGACCGTCCTCAACTACAGAGATCAGGAGTTTTTTTTGCTTGGCGGGATATTATCGGTGGTTTGTCCGGGGATTTTCATCCATTGCTTGTTCTTTGACTAAGTTGACTCAGAAGGGTGCACCATTCGTTTGGTCGGATGAGTGCAAGGAGAGCTTTCAGAAGCTCAAGACAGCTTTGACCACCGCTCCAGTATTAGTGTTGCCATCAGCTTCAGGTTCATATACTGTATATTGTGATGCCTCGAGAGTGGGGATAGGTTGTGCATTGATGCAGGAGGGTAGAGTGATTACTTATGCTTCTCAGCAGTTGAAGCCACATGAGAAGAACTACCATGTTCATGATTTAGAGCTAGCTGCCATAGTTCATGCCTTAAAGATTTGGAGGCACTATTTGTACGGCGTGTCCTGTGAGGTGTATACCGATCATCATAGTCTCCAACATTTGTTCAAATAGAGGGATCTTAATTTGAAACAGCGGAGATGGCTTGAGTTGCTCAAGGATTACGACATTAATATTCTATATAATCCGGGGAAGGCTAATATGGTGGCTGATGCTTTAAGCCGGAAGGCCGTCAGTATGGGCAACTTGGCATATATTCCAGCTGAGGAGAGACTATTTTATTATGATGTTCAGGCGCTAGCTAATCGTCTAGTGAGATTAGACATTTCAGAGCCCAGCAGGGTGTTGGCTTGTGTAGTATCTCGGTCTTCTTTATATGACCGTATTCGTGAGTGCCAGTATGATGATCCACACTTGGTTGTCCTTAAGGACAGAGTTCAGCATGATGATGCTAGAGATGTCACTATTGATAGTGACGGTGTATTGAGGATGCAGGGCCGGATATATGTGCCCAATGTGGATGGCCTTCGTGATTTGATATTGGTGGAGGCCCATAGCTCACGGTATTCTATCCATCCAGGAGCCGCGAAGATGTACCAAAACTTGAAACAGCATTATTGGTGGAGAAAAATGAAGATGGACATTGTTAGACATGTAGCACGGTGCCTCAACTGTCAGCAGGTTAAGTACAAGCATCAGAGGCCCGGTGGCGTATTTCAGCGCATTGATATTTCCGAGTGGAAGTGGGAAAGGATCACTATGGACTTTGTTACTGGACTCCCTCGGACAGCGAGGAAGTTTGATTCAGTTTGGGTGATTGTGGATAGGCTGACCAAGTCAGCTCATTTCATTCATGTGTGTACTACGTACTATTTGGAGCAGTTAGCTGAGATATTCATTCGGGAGATCATTAAATTGCATGGAGTCCTAGTTTCTATCATATCAGATAGAGGTACATAGTTTACTTTGCAGTTCTGGAGGACATTTCAGCGTGAGTTAAGTTCGCAGGTTGAGTTGAGTAGTGCATTCCATCCTCAGACAGACGGACAGTCCGAACGTACTATTCAGATCTTGGAGAACATGTTGAGAGCTTGTGTTATTAACTTTGGTGGTTCTTGGCCTGATTATTTTCCTCTCGCAGAGTTTGCCTATAACAACATCTACCAATCCAGTATTCAGATGGCGCAGTATGAGGCTTTATATGGGAGACTGTGTAGATCTCCAGTTGGTTGGTTTGAGCCCGGTGAGGCAAGGTTATTGGGGACAAAGTTAGTCCAGGATGCTTTGGATAGGGTGAAGGTTATTCAGGAGAGACTTCGCACAGCTCAGCCGCGCCAGAAGAGTTATGCGGACCGAAAGGTTCAGGATATGTCTTATTTTGTAGGTGAGAAAGTCTTACTGAAGGTTTCGCCGATGAAAGGCATCATGAGATTTGGGAAGAAAGGAAAGCTCAGTCCAAGATTTATTGGCCCTTTTGAGATCCTCAGGAGGATTGGAGAGGTGGCGTATATGCTTGCTTTTCTACGTAGCCTATCGGGAGTTCATCCAGTGTTCCACGTATCTATGCTCCGGAAATATGTTGGCGACCCATCGCATGTGTTGGACTTTAGCACTATTCAGCTTGATGATGACTTGACCAATGATGTGGAGCCTATAGCTATATTGGGTCGTCAGGTGAGAAGATTGAGGTCCAAGGACATTGTATCAATTAAGGTTCAGTGGAGAGGTCGACCTGTGGAGGAGGCCGCTTGGAAGATCGAACGGGAGATGCGGAGCAGATATCCTCACTTATTTGAGTCTTCAGGTATGCTGCTTGACCCGCTCGAAGGCAAGCGTTTTCTTAAGTGGGGGAGAATATGATGACCCGGCCCATTGTCACGGGAATTACCACCCCGTTACCTTTCATTTTTATGTTTCATGATTTATATCGGTGTTAGAGTTTATCGGGTGAGTTAGGAGTGATTTTAGTTGAAAATGAGGCAAATAGCCTTTTGGAAGGAAGCTTGAATATGGAAAGTCAACCTGGAGTTAACTATTTAGTTAGAGGGCTCGAAATCGAATTCTGATGATTTGGTTAGTTCCGGGAGGTGATTTGAGACTTAGGGGAGCGATCGGAATTGAATTTGGAGGTCCGATGTAGAAATAGGCTTTAATGGGCTAAGGTTGAATTTTGGCAAAATCCGAACAGTAGGTGAGATTTGATCCTAAGCCTTCGGGTTCGCGTGGCTCTGGCCGCGTTCGCATAGGCAAGGCAGGTTTTGTCATCGCGTTCGTGGTCGAAGGTGTCACGATCGCGTAGGAAGGAAAGGTAAAGCATCGCGTTCGCATCTCATGGTACGCGTTCGCGTAGAAGAAACATTGGCCGGTTGAAACGTTATTCATTGCGAATGCGTAAGAGGCGTCGCGTTCGCGTAGAGGAAAATGAGGGCTGCGGCGTTTGTTCATCGCGAACGTGTGAGTAGTAACGCGAACGCGTAGGGTTAAATTGTTTGGCAGTGAATTAAATTCCAAAATAGTTCAGTCGCGGGTTTCATTCACAAAAAACACCATTGTTGAGTCTTAGAGAGAGAAACTCACGGGAAATTGCTGGGAATTCATCGGGTATTCATCGGAGGTAAGTTTTATGGCCTAATTATGTTATTTTATCATGGAATCTTCGAGTATTTCACTGTTAATGGGAGATTAATGAGGGATTTTAGCCCTAGGCCTAGATTATGGAAAATCAATGATTTGAATGGCCAAATGGAGTCCGATTTTGGTGAATTTTATATGAATGGACTTGTGTTGAGATGAGGATTCAGAATATGTGACTTTCGTAATTTTTCGAGAAGCATACCGAAAGTCGGGTTTTGGCAACTTTTTAGTTTGGGTGTAATTTGAATTTCTTTGACTGGGTAACATCCCATTGGCTTATTTTGATGTATTTCTACTACATTTGATCAGAATGTACACCTGTGGAGGTTGATTCTCGTGGCATGGGCATCACGGATTAGTCGTCTAGCCGAGTCGAGGTGAGTAATAGGTGTGGGTGATGACCAGCGGGTTCGAAAATCCGGTATACCACTTTGTGACGCAGTATTGTGGCGAGACACGTACTCTCCTGTGAGTGCGGAGTCGAATGTGATTGGGGACTATGGCTTAGTCCGACCTATTGATATTATAATGTGTTATTGGCTATTCTTGTGCCGGTGAGCCACCTTCTTGGATGGTTGTGTATATTTATGGGCTGTGAGCCAGTTATTGGGATCGTGCAAGGATCATTATCATTGTTTATGTGATATTTGACATGCTATTTTTCTACCAGCCTTGAGCTATTACTGTCATTATGGTTTTCCAAACTCTGGAACTGTGATATATTGTTTTCTAATGAAAAATGATAAAAGAGTTTTCAAAAACTACTTTTTAGCCCGTGAGGCTGCATCTGCATATTAGTTGACTGGTAGTGGATCGGGCTGCACGCCGCAGCGTATTCATGATATTGTGCTTGGGCTGTAGGAGCCCCTCCGGAGTTTGAACCCCCACAGTGAGTACAGGTACCCAAATTGGATCGGGCTACACGCCGTAGCGGTCATTTCATGCATTGCATTGCATTTAGCTACATTTGATGGCTATTATACTATTTTGCTGGTACTTGTTGGTACAGATACTGTTGCAGGGTATTTGATTACAGCTTTATATAGTGCTATATTGTGATTTCTTATCTACGCTGTCTTATCCCTGTTCATTACCACTAAGTCTGGAAGTACTCACTTTACTCCCTGCACCTTGTGTGCAGATCTAGGTACGTCTCAGCAGACCTGACCCAGTAGATGTTCGGAGATACTTTCGGGAAAGTCAAGGTAGCTGCCACGTCCGCAGGACCTAACTCCCCTTCCAGCTTTCTTTTATTAATGTTGTTATCTATTTTCACACTTGAGTACTGATGTAGACACTATTGCACTTGTATACTCTTTAGAGGCTCTTGACTCGTGACCCCTTGGTCTTTGGGGAGTTGTTATTGTTTTGGGACGTGATTCCCGTACTTGGTTATTCCACTACTGTTGAATTATATTTGTTTATGCCTAAAATGGTTATAAGTGAGCTAATAGCTCCGTGAGTTCTATTGATTGGTCGGGCTGGCCTAGCAGTGTGCTGGGCGCCATCACGACCGGGTTTGGGGTCATGACAAATTTTGAATTCTAATCACTAGTTAAACACTAACAGGAATTTGGTACTAACACTTTAGTTTCAAGTGCTTAAGCAATAATTATAATACTTCCTGAACAAACTCGGATTATTATTAATTATAGAATTCTAAATTATATTATAAGTAAATCATTGTTAAATGAAACTAAATAACAAAGCAGTTTAAATTTTATTCACTTGTTTCCTTTTATGAACTAATTGATCCTGAATCAGAACTTAATTAACAGAGGTAGTTAATTATCAGCTCATATATTTATACCAGTTTCATAAGTGAATTAATTTCAGTGTTAGCCTGTTTTGAACTTGGATTAAGTGATAGCTATTTCTAATTACTTATTACCACTATACTGGCTACTCTATTTTTATCTTGACTTCATATAGGTATCAGTTATTACAATCCATCTAATAAATTACAAGGATTCTAAAATATAACCATTACAAAGCTAAAAAGGAAAAACAGAGGTAAAGTCATCCAAACAGCTCATGCGATTTCATTTCTTCAAACAATGTATTACATCTTCAGGAAATGAGAGTGTACCTGATTCAAAAACAATCTATGAGTCTAGGCTTGAGGATAAAGAAAAGTCGGTAAATCAACAGCAACAGAGCAGCAAATAGAATCCCAAATATAATAGTCCAGCAAATCAACAAAGCAGAGTCAAAGAGCTCAAGCAGAATCCAAATAATTGAAGGATAATAGACCCAGTAGGAACTCTCAAATCAATACCCAAAGTAATCAGATAAGGATTGTAGTATATAGAACCAAATTTCAGAATTTTAGAGCTGAACCATTTTTAGAATGTAATTTTTCAGATCTAAACCTTTTGTAAAATGCAGAACCCTTTTTAATTCGAACGTCTGGACCTCAGAGATCAACTTATATTTCTAAATTTCAAAGGTGAACTCTTTGTAAAATGCATAACCCTTTTTCATTCGAAAGTCTGGACCCTTTTTTAGAATATAATTTCGAGCCTTAAACCTTTTGTAAAGATGTAGAACCCCTTTTTCAGCCTTACTAGAAGCCTATTTATAGACTGATTTTGCGGTAGAATTGGGGGGAAAATTTAAATAAGTTATTTCTAATCCCCTTCCCTTATATTTTCAATTATTTACAGATTAGTTCATTAAGAGTGTATCGAAATGCCTTAGAGCCGTTGCTAGAAGGTTCTAGGCAATTCTATAGTGTTCTTTAGGGGTATTTTACTAGGTTACCCTCACTTTCTAAGCTTTATTGCAAGACTGCCTTTTCATTATGCCCAATTTGTCCTTTATTTTGTAGGTAATCACAGGAATACGGGGCACTAAAGTCATTTCTAACCCTATAGGCTCTATTAAATCTTCAACAATGCCATTTATTATTTTCTATTATACCCTTACTATTTTTCTTATCTTACCCGACCTACTAAGGTCTGGCAGACTAGGGTTAAGAGTTATTTAACTAGTAGCTACTTTATATGACTAATTTAAGACTTAGCCAGTTTTAGCCCCAAACCCCTTTTCAATTTTAGACCACATTTAACAGACTCAATCGTTATTTAACATATAGCCCTTTATTAACACAAAGCAACTAACAGAGATAAGTTTTCAAAACTAACCACTTAATACCATTAATAAATCAACATATCACTTCATAACAGAGATAACCACTTTTAACGAACAAACTTTATTATTTCAGAAGTAGCCACATACTTTAGCTTTCAGAACTAACCTAAAAATCTTTACAACTATGACCCAAATCATAAAAGCATCATAGGATTCAGAATAGACTCACAAATGAATCAGATTACAAATATAGCCAGTTCATGTTATTTTGCACATATAGCCTTAATCGCAAATCAATTTTCTATAAATTATAACTTAGAGGGAAAATTTGATAATGGTTGAATCCCAATTAATCAAAGCTTAATTTTAGACAAAGCATGATGAACAAATACATAAACAGTCCTAGTTAACCATGATTCATACGTAATACACATTAGGAAACCTAAGAACACTTAACAGATTTAGGCATGTGTAACGAAACAGAGGTAGATCTTAAGCATACAGAAGAGATAGGCTAACAAGAATATCAAGAACATATCAACAAGAACATTTTCAGAATCAAACAATCAAAGAAAATAGGAACATAGATCTTAGATTTTTTTAGGGCTTTCTTTTCTCTTCTCTTCTCTTCTCTTCTCTTCTTTTCTCTTCTCTTCTCTTTCTTTCTTTTATTTCTTTCTTTCCTCTTTATTTCTTCTTTCTTTCTTTCTTTATTTCCAGACTTCAGAAGTTCCGAAGACTTTTAGTCTTCTGACTATTGGATTTTTTCTGATTGGGCTTCTTTTTGAGTTTTGGTGGGTAAAGGGTGGTTTGGGGCTTGGTTTAGATGTTTTGAGGTGGGGGTTGTTTTTGGGTGCTCGCCGGAGTAGGGTTACAGCGAGCCCTTTTGTTTCGACGAGTTCCAGTAAGATTCGAGATCAGCCACCTATATGAGGTGAAATGACTCCTCAAGGCGGTCTTATGGTGTAAATTTTAATGGCTGACTCATAGATTTGAGGTCGCCGGCTAGGGTTCCGGTGACCGGAATTTCAAGAAGAAAGGGGATTTTTTGTTTAATGTGTTTGGTGGTTGTTTGAACCGGAGACGATGGTGGTTTCAGGCCAGTCCGGCCAGTCTCCATGAGAGACTAAGGAAGAAGAAGGTAGAAGGGGAGGCGGCTAGGGTTAGCAATGTATATACAAATGCGAGTGTATGTATTGAATTGAACGGAGATGAGCATTTATATACTCCCCTTAGCTCGTGTAATCCTGGCCTTTGGATCAACTAAGATTAACGGCCAGGATCTTCTCCTTTTAAACGGAACTGTTTAGTTAAGTGAGAGACAACTTTATGTCCGTTAGATGTTGGATTTGAATGGCCAGGATCAATTACTTGTACTACGGCGTTTAGCTCCTAATGAGACGCAATGCCATCTATTTGATTATTTTTTGGACAGCCCAGATTGGTCTTTTATACGGTGTCGTTTGAATTTTAATGAACCGCCTTACCTGATCCGTTGGATTGATTTTATCAAAGACTGAGATTCAAATGCCCGGTACGTCGTCGTTTGGCTAAGAGACTGGGCATATCAGGCTAATCTTTTGGGCCTTATGCGTTTGGGCTTATGTATTTTATAATATAGCCTATTGTTATTGTATTTTTTGTATTTTGTCTTGTATTTTAATTATTTCTTGGTATTTTCTTTTGTATTTCATTTTTCTCTTTTTGTATTTATTTTCAATTATCGTATTTCTTTTATTTTTCTATTTTTCCTTATTTCTGGTATTTTATGATATTTTTAGCCATTTTCTTTTATTTTTCCTGTATTTTTGTATATTTTGTTGATTTTTCTAAATTTTCATATTTTTGTAATATTTTCTAATTCATTCCTTTGTAATTTTAATTCCAACTTTATTTTCAAAAACAAACAAACAAGTATTTCAATTAAAACACACAATTGCACACCAAAAACTATTTTTGCATTTATTTGTATATTTATATTGGAATTTATTTGCTTAGGGAAAAAATCACGTGCTCACAGTGACGACAGAATAAATTTTCATCCAAGTCAATCACGTTTAGATATATAATCGTTTCAAGTTCTGTTGAGATTAGTCCAAAATGTGTCAAGTGATAATTTGAGTAAATAGGAACAACTAGATTATTCGCAAGTTAATAAATCTGAATGTTGATTTTAACAGTGTTTTGAATGACTTGAAAAGTTCAATAGCTATCTGGTTCAATTTGAATTAAAGATTGGGCCTGAGTAAGGATTAAAGTGTGGATAATTTATTTTGAGACGGTTTGGGC
The DNA here is from genome assembly GCA_032618575.1 of Nicotiana noctiflora. Lineage (NCBI taxonomy): Eukaryota > Viridiplantae > Streptophyta > Magnoliopsida > Solanales > Solanaceae > Nicotiana > Nicotiana noctiflora. Next base: position 359,129 of record JASVEL010001790.1, read on the forward strand.
TTCATGGACAACTCCAAATCCTATTTCAGTCATAGGTCCATTAAATTTTGGCCCAATATACGGCTGGTCTGTAATTATACACATTTGGATCTTAATTTTATCGGGCTGTGTTCAAAGCCGAAGTTGGATGAAGATTCAAAAGTTATATGAACTCATGGATCCTAAATATATTAGTTTTTTAATAATAAATAATTAAGTTTTCTTCTCTTATTATTAGAGACAAACAAAAAAATAGAGAATCATAGTTTGCTTCAATGTTGCCCTTTAAATAAAATGATGAGATGAGCATCGCCGTATTACACACACAATTGTGGGGCCCTCAATTAATTATTATAAAATACTTAGATTTGGAAGGGCCATTTAGCAAATTTCACGGTCTTTCCCAAAGTTAACAAGACGTAAATACTCTAGGCATGATTTATAATAATATTGCCTTCTTAATATGGATGCACATTTGTGTGATCCAAATCCAAATCCCAACGAAGTCGAAATATATTGAAAATCACGAGCGCACTGGTACGGCATGGTCAAAAATACATTTTCACGACGTTGCAATTTTTTAAATAATAAAGCGGAATATTAAATGCACATAAAAATAGAACATATGAAATCAGATAAAAATAAATACAACAGTCGAGCGACCATGCTAGAACCATGGAATTCGGGAGTGCCTAACACCTTCTCTCGGATTAACAGAATTCCTTATCCGGATTTCTAGTTCGTACATTGTAAGAGAGTCAAAACTTTCCTCGGTTTGGGATTAATCTAGTGACTTGGGACACCATTATTCTCCCAAGTGGCGACTCTCAAATTAAATAAATAGATCCCGTTCCGACTGCCTTAAATTGGAAAAAACTCCTTCTTTTATTATATCCCTCCACGAGGTATAGTAAATAGGCTTTTCCCCATAGCCAGTAAGAAAAAGGAGGTGTGATAGTGTATACCGTGTTTTGACATCTACTAAAGTTTTTTTAATATAGTAAATAGGAGATTCTTTATTTTTGCGGACCAAGTCTGCACTGATAGCAACTTTGGACCGCCAGATACACTAGCAAACACTCGCTCGGGTTTGCCTTGATGAGTAACGGTGACGAATTTGGATATACTTTTAGTTTCCTCAGGACCTCGATGCATTCCCCGTTCTACTGTAGCCCATGGTATTTACTCAACACATTGAAAAACTTATGGCATGTGTCAGAGGACTGTGAGATTAATCTTGATAGGGCGGCTATACGCCCCGTCAATTTTTATACCTGCTGCTTAATGTTCAAAACCTCAGTTATTGCGTCTATGTCCTTGATCTGATCTGGGTTGACTTCGATATCTCATTGTGATACGAGGAAACCTAGCAATTTTCTCGAGGCCACACCGAAGGCACATTTCTCTAGGTTTAATTTCATCCCGTACTGCCTCAGTATCTTGAAGGCTTCTTTCAAATGATTGATATGATCCTCCTTCTTTGCAGACTTTACTAGCATGTTGTCAATGTAAACCTCCATAGTCTTGCTGAGCTATTCCTTGAACATCTTAGTGACTAACCTTTGGTACGTCGCTCCCATGTTTTTAAGTCCGAAGGGCATCACTTTATAGCAGTACGTCCCTTGGTGGTTGGTGAAAGTTGTCTTCTCTTGATCCTCTTCGGCCATCATAATCTGGTTGTAACCGGAGTAGGCATCTAAGAAACTTAGTAGTTCATGCCCTCCGGTTGCATTGAATAGTTGGCTGATGTGGGGCAATAGGAACGAGTCTTTTGGGCATACCTTTTTCAAGTCGATGAAATCCACGCACATTCTCTATTTCCTATTTTTCTTTTTAATCACGACAACATTAGCAACTCATTACGGGTATTTCAATTCTCTAATGGAACAGTTGGCTAGTAACTTGTCCACTTCTTCATTAACCGCTTCGTTGATTACGACGTTGAATTTCCTTCTCATCTGTCGTACGAGCGAATATTATGGGTCGATATTCAGCTTATGAGTGGCGATGTCTTTGTCACGACCCGGATTTTACCCCAACATCGGGATCGTGATGGCGCCTACTCGTGGTAGCTAGGCAAGCCACTGTATTTATACTATCCTGTTTTTAATACAATTTCATAATTTATTTATCAACAAACCATAACTTTAATTAAATAAGTGCGGAATATTTTATCGAATTAGAAATAACTAGTTACAAGGTAAAAATCATACTGAAATCCTCTACCCAAGACGTGGAGTCACCAACTCACGAACTACTACCGAATACTACACATAAAAGTTTGAAAGAAATATAACATAATTCTATTTGTCTCGAAACAAAGAGACTACAGCTAGTAACATAAATAAAGAGAGAGACGCCGGGCCTGCGGACGTCTGCAAGCTACCTCGGTCTCAAATGTGATCAACTCCCACGCAATCGATTTACCGCTGCTGCTCCTGATCGTAACCTGGACCTGTGCAAAAACGCACAGAAGTGTAGTATCAGCACAACCGACCCCATGTGCTGGTAAGTGCCTGGCCTATCCCGGCGAAGTAGTGACAAGCCTAGGACCGGACACCCACATAAACCTGTGCAATTCAATATATATGTATACCACAGAATAACAAGAAATAACCAAGTAATAACACAATAAGGAATATCTCAAAGAACTCAACAATTAACAACAGTTAATAAGTTCACAAGGAAAACAAAGTAAAATGGAAACACAAGTAATATCAAGTCAAGGAATAGCAAGCAATTGCACGGCATCACCCTTCGTGCTTTTACTCTCATCCTCACCAAATAAGAAAATAAAGTACACAGCATCACCTTTCGTGCTTTTACTCTCATCCCCACATCCATAGTACGGCATGATCCTTCGTACATGGTTCAATAACAGGGCACGGCATGATCCTTCGTGCATAATCAATAAAACATGGCACGGCACTAACCTTCGTGCATAAATAATAAATCAAGGCACGGCATTACCCTTCGTGCATTATCACTCTTCCTCACATAAATAACAATCACAGTTAAGGGCAAAGAAAGAAACAGTAATTCATAAATCGTCCCAACAAGGGCAATCAATAATCATCTTCACAACAAGTCCCGACAAGGGAGAACAATAACAATTCTACAACCGGCAAAGGTTCAACAATTCATCTGCAAATATGTCTCACAATAAGCATTATCAACGACTCACGGTCATACTAGACGCCAGTGTATGGATGCTCGTCACCACAGCCCATACACCGCACTCGATCACATAACACATAGCACATAATCCTATTCCCTCAAGCTAGGATAGAACAAACACTTACCTCGAATGTTTATGAATAATTCAATCCGTGGCAATGTCTTTTTCTTTCAAATTTGGCTCCAATCCGATCGTATCTCTACACAATTGATTTAATATCATCAATACTACTCAACAAACTAATTCCTAAGACCAATTACAACTTTTACAACATTCTGCCCGGAATAGTGAATTTCGACCCCGGGCCCACATGGTCGGAACTCGGGGTTCGGACCAAAATCCGGTTACCCATCCCCCACGAGTTCATGTATATGATTTGTTTCAAAATCGGACCTCAATTCGAGGTCCAATTTCCCAATTTATGAAAAACCCTATATTCTATCAAAAACAAGAAATTCTACCATGAAAACCTTTGATTTCTATTGAAAAACTTGTTTAATGATGTTAGGAATTGAAAGAATTAAGTAAAAAGTGACTTACAATTGTTTTGATGAAGAAGGAATCCGTGAAGAATCGCAAATGGGTGTTTTTGTTTTGTAAAAAGTGAAGAAATGAACTAAAAATCGTGTTTTACAGGTCTCTGTGTTCGCATTTGCGAACATGGGTTCGCAATTGCGAACCCCGACCAATTTCTGGAGTTTGAAAAATAAGCTAAGGCTCGGAAGTTCGCATTTGCGAACTTTTGTTCGCATTTGCGAAGCCAAGGCAAATCTGGGGTCTTCGCAATTGCGAACATAGGCTGCCTCCAGGGACTTTCGCATTTGCGAACAAGGCTGGGCTGAGGGACCTTTGCATTTGCGAAGAATGCTTCGCATTTACGAAGCATGCCTTTTCACTCGAGGCCTCGCAATTGCGAGGTTTGGTTCGCATTTGCGAATCCAAACGGTCCTGGGCACCCTTCGCATTTGCGACCAAGGGTTCGCATTTGCGAACCCTGCCTTGACCTGCCACCTTCGCAATTGCGAGAAATACTTCGCAATTGCGAAGCCAACAGCTGGGTGAAAAACCAGCAGTGCAAAAATTCAGAATTTAATCCAACGACCTATAAAATCTTTACCCGAGCTCCCGGGCTCCAAACCAAACATGTACACAACATCAAAAACACATTATGAACTTGTTCGTGCGATCACATCGCCAATATCACATCGTTTTCATCAAATCAAGCCTCAAATTCATGATTTTCATACTTTTGGTTTTCAAAACCTTCAAACTTGGAACTCAAGGTCCAAAACATATCAAACGACATCCGAATGTCACCAAACTTTACAGAAATCACATATATAATATTTAAGACTTGTACCGGGCGTCGGAACCAAAACACGAGCCCGATACCAAGGTCAATTAATTCATTTCCTTTAACAATTACATCAAAAACAATTTCATAGAAAAATTCATAACTTGGGCTCTAGGCCTCGGAATTCGACTCCGGACGCATGTCCAAGTCCCATATTTTCCTACGGACCTCTCGGGACCACCCAATCTCGGGTCCGGATCCGTTTACCAAAAATGTTGACCGAAGTCAATCATATCAATATTAATATCATTTTTATCCACATTGCTCATAGAATTCATATTTTCTATCAAAAAATCTTTCCGGCTACATGCTCGGATTGTACACGTAAATCGAGGCAACATGGAATGAGGTTTTCAAGGCCTCAGAAGCTCGAAATGATTAATAAAATAAGTGATGACCCTTTGGGTCGTCACAATCTCCACCTCTAAAACAACCGTTCGTCCTCGAACGGACAAAAGAAAGAAGTACCTGAGTCAGGAAACAAGTGTGGGTAGCGGCTACGCATATCAGACTCGGACTCCCAGGTCGATGCCTCAGGAGGCTGACCTCTCCACTGAACACGCATAGAAGGATAACTCTTCGACCACAACCGTCGAACCTGCCGGTCTAGAATGGCCACCGGCTCCTCCTCGTAAGATAAATCATTGTCCAATTGGACAGTACTGAAGTCTAACACATGTGTGGGATCGCCGTGGTATCTCCGAAGCATAGATACGTGAAAAACTGGATGGCACGGCTGATAAGCTAGGCGGCAAAGCTAATCTGTAAGCCACCCCTCCCACTCTGTCTAGAATCTCAAATGGGCCAATATACCTAGGGCCGAGCTTGCCCTTCTTCCCAAACCTCATCACGCCCTTCATAGGCGACACCCGGAGCAATACTCGTTCACCAACCATGAAATCTACATCTCGAACCTTACGATCCGCATAAGTCTTTTGCTTGGACTGAGCTGAACGCAATCTCTCCTGAATAGTCTTGACCTTATCCAAGGCCTCCTGAACTAAGCCGTACCCAACAACCGAGCCTCTCCCGGTTCAAACCATCCAACTGGTGATCGACATCGCCTACCATACAACGCCTCATACGGAGCCATCCGGATGCTAGACTGGTAACTGTTATTGTAGGCGAACTCTGCTAATGGCAGAAACTGGTCCCACGAGCCTCCAAAATCAATAACACAGGCTCGAAGCATGTCCTCTAGAATCTGAATAGTCCTCTCGGACTGGCCATCCGTCTGAGGATAAAATGCTATACTCAATTGAACCTGGGTGCCTAACTCCTGCTGGACCGCTCTCCAGAACCACGAGGTAAACTGCGTACCCTAATTAGAGATAATAGATACTGGCACTCCATGGAGACGAACAATCTCTCTAATGTAAACCTCCGCTAACCTCTTCGACGAGTAGGAGACAGACACTGGAATAAAGTGTGCTGATTTGGTCAGCCTATCAACAATGACCCAGATAGCATCAAATTTCCTCCGAGTCAAAGAAAGCCCAGTAACGAAGTCCATAGTGATCCGCTCCCATTTTCACTCGGGAATTTCAATCGTCTGGAATACACCACCAGGTCTCTGGTGCTCATATTTCACCTGCTGACAATTTAGACACCGAGCGACATACGCAACGATATCTTTCTTCATTCCGCGCCACCAATAGTGTTGCCGTAAGTCCTGGTACATCTTCGCGGCGCCTGGGTGAATAGAATACCGCGAACTGTGGGCCTCTGCTAAGATCAACTCTCGAATCCCTTTGACATTAGGCACACAAACTCGACCCTGCAATTTCAATACCCCATCATCATCTAGATTTACCTGTGTGGCACCTCCCCGCTGTACCGTATCTCTCAACTCACGCAAATGAGGATCATCAAATTGCCTCTCACGGATACGCTCTAATAAAGAAGAACGAGCGACCGTGCGGGCTAACACTCTGCTAGGCTCAGAAATGTCCAATCTCACGAACCGGTTGGCTAATGCCTGGACGTCTAGAGCCAATGGTCTCTGACTGACCGGAATATATGCAAGACTACCCATGATGGCATACTTTCTACTCAAAGCATCGGCCACCACATTGGCCTTAACTGGGTGATATAAGATAGTAACATCATAGTCTTTTAGCAACTCTAACCATCTCCGCTGTCGTAGATTCAACTCCTTCGGCTTGAACAAGTACTGTAGGCTTTTGTGATCAGTGTACACCTCACATGTCACACCATATAGATAATGCCTCCAGATCTTTAAGGCATGAACCACTGCTGCTAACTCAAGATCATGAACTGGATAATTCTTCTCATGTATTTTTAACTGCCTCGAAGCGTAAGCGATAACCTTACCATCCTGCATCAATACCGCTCCAAGCCCTGTACGAGATGCGTCACAATAAATCGTATAAGGCCCCGCACCTGTAGGTAGTATCAACACTGGTGCGGTGGTCAAGGCTGTCTTGAGCTTCTGAAAGCTCGCCTCACACTCCTCCGACCACCGAAACTGAACACCCTTCTGGGTCAACCTGGTCATCGGGGCTGCAATAGAAGAAAACCCCTCTACAAAACGACGGTAGTAACCTGCTAATCCCAAGAAACTCCGGATCTCGATCACTGAAGCTGGTCGAGGCCAATTCTGGACTGCCTCAATCTTCTTTGGGTCTACCCGAATACCTTCCACTGATACAATGTGACCCAGAAATGCTACCGAACTCAGCCAGAACTCACATTTAGAAAATTTGGCATATAGCTGGTTATCTTTCAGAGTCTGAAGAACCACTCTGAGGTGCTGCTCGTGCTCTTCCTGGCTGCGGGAGTACACCAGGATGTCATCTATAAAGACTATCACGAACAGATCTAAGTAAGGCCTGAATACTCGATTCATCAACTCCATGAATGCTGCTGGGGCATTGGTCAACCCGAAGGACATGACCAAGAACTCATAATGCCCATATCTAGAGCGAAAGGTTGTCTTAGGAATGTCAGCCGCCCCTGATCTTCAGCTGATGGTAGCCTGACCTCAAGTCTATCTTAGAGAATACCCTCGCTCCCTGGAGCTGGTCAAACAAATCATCAATCCTCGGCAGTGGATACTTATTTTTGATAGTCACCTTGTTTAACTGCCGGTAATCAATACACATCCGCATCGAGCCATCTTTCTTCTTTACAAATAATACAGGTGCTCCCCAGGGGGAAACACTGGGCCTGATAAATCCCTTCTCGAGAAGGTCCTGTAACTAATCTTTCAACTCTTTTAACTCCGGCGGGGCCATACGATAGGGTGGAATAGAGATGGGCTGAGTGCCCGGTGCCAGATCAATACAGAAATCAATATCCCTATCGGGTGGCATGCCCGGCAGGTCTGAACGAAAAACCTCAGGAAACTCCCGTGCAATAGGGACTGACTCAATGGAAGGAACCTCTGCGCTAGAATCACGAACATAAGCTAGATAGGCTAGACACCCCTTCTCGACCATGCGTCGAGCCTTAACATAGGAAATAACAGTGCGAGCGGAGTGGCTTGAGGTACCCTTCCACTCTAATCGGGGTGATTCTGGCAAGGCTAAGGTCACGGTCTTAGCATGGCAATCAAGAATAGCATGGTATGGGGACAACCAGTCCATCCCCAATATGACATCAAAATCTACCATATCCAAAAGCAACAGATCAACACGGGTCTCAAGACCCCCAAATATAACTACGCACGAACGATGCATCCGATCGACTACAATAGAGTCACCCACTGGTGTAGCCACATAAACTGGAATATCCAGAGCATAGCTGGGCACGGCCAAATACGGTGCGAAGTAGGAAGACACATAGGAATATGTAGATCCGGGGTCAAATAATACTGAAGCACCTCTGCCACACATAAGAATAGTACCTGTAATCACGGCATCCGACGCCTCTGCCTCTGGCCTGGCTGGTAAAGCATAGAATCGGGGATCTGCACCTCCCCTCCGAGCTGCGTCTCTAGGACGACCATCAACTGGCTTGACCTCTACCTCTGGCTGGACGGTCTCCACCTCTGCGGTCTCGACCTCCACCTCTATAATCTCTACCCCCGCCTCGGGCTGGCTGGGCGGCTGAGGGTCAGCTGGGGCCTCGAATCATAGGACGAGGACCTCGCTGCCGAGAGTTGCCCGCCGCTAGAGAGGGCAATACCCGATAAAATGACCTCGGGTCACCACAACCGTAGCAACTCTTAGACTGATAGGGCTGCTAGCCCTGACGACCTGAATGGCCTCCACGAACACTCTGAAGAGGCTGAGCATTAATAGGAGGCTGGTCTGAATAATGCCCACGAAAACCACGATCACCTGGTCCACCCTGTGAAGCCTGAAGGGCGGAATGAAAAGGCCTGGAAGACTGGCCTCTATCAAAGGATTCTCTGCCACCAGAGGAAGAACCACCAAACCTGCCTGAATGACGAGGCCTCTTGTCTGAAGAATAACCGCCTCCCCGAGCAAGAGCCATTTCAACTCTGCGTGCTGCATTAGCTGCCTCCTGAAATGATATGTCACTCCCCACGCCCATAGCCATCTGGAGTCTAATTGGCTGATTAAGCCCATCTATAAACCTGCGGACCCTCTCCCGCTCTGTGGGAAGTATCACCACCGCATGACGAGCCAAATCGACAAATCTCGTCTCATACCGTGTGACCATCATAGTGCCCTGATGGAGGCGCTCAAACTGCCTCCGAAGTACATCCCTCTGAGTAGCAGGGAGAAACTTCTCCATAAATAGTTCCGCAAACTGGTCCCATGATAAAGCTGGGGACCCCGCTGGTCGAGTCAAGCAATAATCTCTCCACCAAGTCTTGGCGGATCCTGCAAGTCTGAATGTACAGAAGTCAACTCCATTTGACTCCACGATCCCCATAGTCTTGAGAATCTCATGGCAGCTGAATAAGAAGTCCTGAGGATCCTCTGATGTGGCACCGCTGAAAGTAGTGGTAAACAGCTTGGAGAACCGATCAAGTCTCCATAAGGAATCAGAAGTCATGGCCGCTCCATCTCCGGCATGAGCCGTGGTACTCGACTGAGTGGCCACAGCTGGCTGAACCACTGGTGCCTGAGGCTGAGGAACTACTGGCTCCGGAGTACGAGCAATAGGAGTCTGGGCACCTCCTCCAGCCTGAGAAGCGGTTGGTGCAACTGATAATAAACCTGCTCTGGCAACACTGTCCATAAATCCTGCTATCCTGACCAAAGCATCCCGGAGATCCGGGGTAAATAAAGCCTCTCCTGGGACCTGAGCTGGGCCCACTGGAGCTGCTGGGACTGGAACCTCCTCGTCAATCTCAATATGAGGCTCCACCTCTGGGGTAGCTGCCTGGGGCTGAGCTCTACCCCTACCACGGCCTCTGATACGGCCTTGGCCCCCGCCCCTCACGGGAGCTGCCTGGGGCTCGGGCTGCTGGTCAGCGGACGAAGAAGCGCGTGTCCTCACCATCCGCGAAAGGACAGAATAGAAATTCAATCAGTAATTGAGGAACAAGTCGCACGACAAGAAAGAACAAATGAGAGACTCTTTCCTAACTCAATAGACTCTGGAGGACAAGTACAGACGTCTCCATACCTACCTCTCAAACTCTACTAAGCTTGTTCGTGAGTGGTGAGACCTATGTAACCTAGAGCTCTAATACCAACTTGTCACGACCCGAATTTTCCCCCAACATCGGGATCGTGATAGCGCCTACTCGTGGTAGCTAGGCAAGCCACTGTATTCATACTATCCTGTTTTTAATACAATTTCATAATTTATTTATCAACAAACCATAACTTTAATTAAATAAGTGCGGAATATTTTATCGAATTAGAAATAACTAGTTACAAGGTAAAAATCATACTGAAATCCTCTACCCAAGACGTGGAGTCACCAACTCACGAACTACTACTGAATACTACACATAAAAGTTTGAAAGAAATATAACATAATTCTGTTTGTCTCGGAACAAAGAGACTACGGCTAGTAACATAAATAAAGAGAGAGACGCCGGGCCTGCGGACGTCTGCAAGCTACCTCGGTCTCAAATGTGATAAACTCCCACGCAATCGATTTACTGCCGCTGCTAGTGATCGTAACCTGGACCTGTGCAAAAACGCACAGAAGTGTAGTATCAGCACAACCGACCCCATGTGCTGGTAAGTGCCTGGCCTATCCCGGCGAAGTAGTGACAAGCCTAGGACTAGACACCCACATAAACCTGTGCAGTTCAATATATATGTATACCACAGAATAACAAGAAATAACCAAGTAATAACACAATAAGGAATATCTCAAAGAACTCAACAACTAACAACATTTAATAAGTTCACAAGGAAAACAAAGTAAAATGGAAACACAAGTAATATCAAGTCAAGGAATAGCAAGCAGTTGCACGGCATCACCCTTCGTGCTTTTACTCTCATCCTCACCAAATAAGCAAATAAAGTACACGGCATCACCCTTCATGCTTTTACTCTCATCCTCACATCCATAGTACGGCATGATCCTTCGTACATGGTTCAATAACAGGGCATGGCATGATCCTTCGTGCATAATCAATAAAATATGGCACGACATTAACCTTCGTGCATAAATAATAAATCAAGGCACGGCATCACCCTTCGTGCATTATCACTCTTCCTCACCCAAATAACAATCACAGTTTAGGGCAAAGAAAGAAACAGTAATTCATAAATCGTCCCAACAAGGGCAATCAATAATCATCTTCACAACAAGTCCCGACAAGGAAGAACAATAACAATTCTACAACCTGGCAAAGGTTCAACAATTCATCTGCAATTATGTCTCACAATAAGCATTATCAATGACTCACGGTCATACTAGATGCCAGTGTATGGATGCTCGTCACCACAGCCCATACACCGCACTCGATCACATAACACATAGCACATAATCATATTCCCTCAAGCTAGGATAGAACAAACACTTACCTCGAATGTTTATGAACAATTCAATCCGTGGCAATGTCTTTTTCTTTCAAATTTGGCTCCAATCTAATCGTATCTATACACAATTGATTTAATATCATCAATACTACTCAACAAACTAATTCCTAAGACCAATTACAACTTTTACAACATTCTGCCCAGAATAGTGAATTTTGACCCCGGGCCCACATGGTCGGAACTCGGGGTTCGGACCAAAATCCGGTTACCCATCCCCCCACTAGTTCATGTATATGATTTGTTTCAAAATCGGACCTCAATTCGAGGTCCAATTTCCCAATTTATGAAAAACCCTATATTCTATCAAAAACAAGAAATTCTACCATGAAAACCTTTGATTTCTATTGAAAAACATGTTTAATAATGTTAGGAATCGAAAGAATTAAGTAAAAAGTGACTTACAATTGTTTTGATGAAGAAGGAATCCGTGAAGAATCGCAAATGGGTGTTTTTGTTTTGTATAAAGTGAAGAAATGAACTGAAAATCGTGTTTTACAGGTCTCTGTGTTCGCATTTGCGAACATGGGTTCGCAATTGCGAACCCCGACCAATTTCTGGAGTTTGAAAAATAAGCTAAGGTTGGGAAGTTCGCATTTGCGAACTTTTGTTCGCATTTGCGAAGCCAAGGCAAATCTGGGGGCTTCGCATTTGCGAACATATGTTCGCATTTGTGAACTAGGCTGCCTCCAGGGACTTTCGCATTTGTGAACATTTGTTCGCATTTGCGAACAAGGCTGGGCTGAGGGACCTTCGCATTTGCGAAGAATGCTTCGCATTTGCGAAGCATGCCTTTTCACTGGAGGCCTCGCAATTGCGAGGTTTGGTTCGCATTTGCGAACCCAAACGGTCCTTGGGCACGGCATTTGCGACCAAGGGTTCGCATTTGCGAACCCCGCCTTGACCTGCCACCTTCGCAATTGCGAGAAATACTTCGCAATTGCGAAGACAACAGCTGGGTGAAAAACCAGCAGTGCAAAAATTCAGAATTTCATCCAACGGCCTATCAAATCTTTACCCGAGCTCCCGGGCTCCAAACCAAACATGTACACAACATCAAAAACACATTATGAACTTGTTCGTGCGATCACATCGCCAATATCACATTGTTTTCATCAAATCAAGCCTCAAATTCATGATTTTCATACTTTTGGTTTTCAAAACCTTCAAACTTGGAACTCAAGGTCCAAAACATCTCAAACGACATCCGAATGTCACCAAACTTTACAGAAATCACATATATAATATTTAAGACTTGTACCGGGCGTCGGAACCAAAATACGAGCGCGATACCAAGGTCAATTAATTTATTTCCTTTAACAATTACTTCAAAAACAATTTCATAGAAATATTCATAACTTGGGCTCTAGGCCTCAGAATTCGACTCCGGACGCATGTCCAAGTCCCATATTTTCCTACGGACCTCTCGGGACCACCCAATCTTGGGTCCGGATCCGTTAACCAAAAATGTTGACCGAAGTCAACCATATCAATATTAATATCATTTTTATCCACATTTCTCATAGAATTCATATTTTCTATCAAAAAATCTTTCCGGCTACATGCTCGGATTGTGCACGTAAATCGAGGCAATATGGAATACGGTTTTCAAGGCCTCAGAAGCTCGAAATGATTAATAAAATAAGTGACGACCCTTTGAGTCGTCACAGTCTTTTGGGATTCTCGATATATCTGAATTAGAGAAAGCAAATAAATCTACATAGTTAGTTACGAATTCATGGTACTTACTTGGGTCGGAGAGATTGTGCCCGATGTAGGCTTTCTTTGAACGTTCGATATCGTTCAGTTGGACCGGGTTGAGGTCCTTGACTGTCGCTTTGCATGCTTCTACGACATTTGGGTCTTTGATGGCTGCTACTGGCGGGTTGATTTTAGTTCTCGACATGGCTGATTGTTATGCTTCCACGCTTGCTCCTTTCAGTTATTTGGTATATGTACAGTCTTGGGTGATCCGATAGTATTCCTAAGCGGTGAATGGATCGCCTCGAATGGTGAACATCCCCCACGGGGTGAGAAATTTGATTACCTGGTAGAAGCTCGAGGGAACGACTCGCATGACATGTATCCAAGTATGCCCTATAATAGCGTTATAAGTTGTTTCCTGATTCATGGCGTGGAATGTGGTCTCCAATATGACTCCCCTTGCTAAGACTGGCAATGATATCTCTCCGAAGGTCCGCTCCACTGCATTGTTAAAACCTGTTAGTTTTATGAAATGTGGTATTATCTTATCTTTGAGTCTCATTAGCATGAGGACTCTTGGATGGATAATACAAGCGCCGCTCCTATCATCCATCATGATTCTCTTCACATCAGTATCGGTGATACATAAAGTTACAACTAAAGCATCGTAATAAGGAAAATACAAACCATTGGTATCAGACTTATCGAATGTGATACTATCTTCAAGGTCATCATACCGTTCGTGAGCGATCGTGTGCTTCAGCTTGTGTGTGATGGTGAACTTCACATAGTTGATGGCTGAGTCATCGTTACTACCAATGATCATTTGTATGGTGTGCACTGGAGACGATGGTTTGTGTGGTCCTTGAGACTGGTCATGTCCTCTGCAAAATTGGCCTTTATCTTATAGCTAAGCAGATCCTTCATGTATCCCTAGTTCAGCATTCTGACTACCTCCTGTCGTTGACCTGTGCAATCTTCAGTCTTGTGTCCTCTTTCCTAGTGGAATTCACACAGGAAGTTTGACCTCCTTGCACTAGGATATGACTTTATTTCCTACGGCCACTGCACCTTTGTGCCCAGCTTCTCTAGTGCGTACACTATTTTTGAAGGGAACACACAAAAGTTATGAGCAGATAATAATGGGGGCATACATTTTTCATTTCGTAGTGGGGCGAAATAACGCTGCATGGCGTCTGGGTGCCTTGAGGGGTTGGATTGGGAGTTTTAACGTAAGGATGCTGCCTTTCTCAGTTGAAGCATAGGGGCTATTCCCGTCGCCCATCGTTGTGTCGCTCCCTCCTTGACTCTGACCGTATTGACGTTAGTCGTTGGTTTGTATGCTCTAACTTCACCGCAGTAGGCATTGTGGATCTCTTCCCATGTGGTGGGGGATACTTTATGAGTCGGCTAAGCAGCTTCTTGGTTGCATTTGAACCATCTCTGTTCAACCCATTTTAGAAAGCCGTGATTGTCATTCCTTCCGATACTTTTGGTAAACCCATTCTTACCCTATTGAATCGGGCAAGGAAGTCCTTGAGTCCTTCACCTGTTGTTTTCCTTATGGAAAAGATATCATTGACCCTGACTTCGGCCTACTTCGCTCCTAAGTGAGTTATGGTGAATTTGTCCGCCATTTCTTCTAACGTCGATATTGATCTAGATGGTAGTTGAGAGTACAACGTTAATGTCCCCTCTATCAAAGTTTCTCCGAACTTTTTTTGGTAGCACGGACGACGCTTCTTCTTTCGATAAGTCATAACGTTTTATAGCGGTCAGATAATGGATCAGATGGTCTTCGAGATCCGTGGGCCCATCCTATATTCTCAAGTATGGTGGCATTTTAAAGGTTTTTGGGATCGGGTGAGGGGAAGCTTCCTCACTATACGCTTGTTCGACAAACCTTCCCACGTCACATTTCGACAGTATCTTAGGGGCACTAGAAATTTCGTCTACTCTTTCCTGGTGCTCTTTTATTTGATCGCGAAGTGCTTTGTTCTCATTATCCATTTCTTCCATTTTTTCAGGATGGTTGCAAGTGCACCATCGCTGGCATCGATATCGATGTAAGCGTTGTTTGTTCATACAACATCGGGTTGCTGGTGGTGGTAGCGATATCTGCCCTTGACAAATCTCTGACATTTCCTTGAGGTGATTTTTCGAGCATGCTACTTAGAGTGTTTGTCAACCATTCCTCTAGTAGATTTTTGATTACCGAGGGTGTTTCTTTGATTGCAGATGTACATGTCCCTTTTTCGTGCAAAATCATCAAATCTTTGAGCGAAAAGGGTGAGATCTCCCCTTCCGGTGCTCTACTGGGTATTGTATTCATAGTATTTTCTCTACCGCCTTCATTTGAGGGGGCCTATGAGGTTGGTTGCGACATCTGCTATCATCTTCATCCTTGCTTCTTTTTCTGCCATAATTGGCTTCTATGGAGTATGAAGAACAGTGACTGTTATTTTTGATATCCCAGGTGTGAACTATGATTTCGATTATCAAAATCTCTATAGACGGTGCCAAATTAAATTATTTGACTCAAAAGTTATTGAACACTTTCCGAGCAAATCAATCGAAAGAGATTCAAGAGTAAATCGTAATCAAAGATAATAATATCCTAGGATACTCTCAATGCCCTGTTTATAGAGATCACAATATGTATGAGGGAGAGAGAATGCGAGAGTCAAAGAGAGAGAGAGAGAGAGAGAGATTAGAGAATTTTTTTATCATCCCCATTTTTACAATGCTAGGATCCCCTTTATATAGTAAAGGATACTCCATGAAATATTAAAAAAATTGAAACTAAATACATGCTATTGAGGGGTTGACGAACCTATGGAGTTGTTCCTCCCACGACTTTTGATTTGTTCTCCTACCTTGGCTTGGGCTTGGTGGTTAGCCATACCGATATAAGGACGTGGTTGGTTAAATTCGATCCCCTACATCAGGTATAGTTTTTTTTATCACAGATCGACAAATGATTTGTCCTTTCTTCCCCTTTCATCATAAGACGTGGTCTTACTCTGAGAAAAAAAAATTCATGTGTTTAGGTCCCTACTAAGCAGAAATCGTTTTGTGTTAAGAATAGAATTCTATTTAGAGTGAATGTCTATCTTGTGAAGAGTTTTACTTTGTGATTAAGTCATTTTAATCCTACAAATAGAGGAGTCTTATCCCTTTGTAAATCATCCCAAAGTTCAATAAGAATTTTCTCTCTCTCTTTCTCTGCAATATTGCTCTTATTCTTTTATTATATTATAACACGTTATCAGCACGAGACTCTACCGTCTCAAGAAGCTCTTTGAGAAGATTAAGGTAATTTTTCTCCTCTTTTTAATTATGACTAACATTATGAAAAGAAAGTTTGTTGCCTTTGAAATTTCGGGCAAGAACTATAAGACATGGTTGTTAAATGATGAAATCCACTTAGATGCAATGGGTCTTGGAGACGCCATTAAAGACAGAAATAAAGCATCCACTCAAGACTGTGCTAAGGCCTTGACTTTCTTGCGCCGTCACCTTGATGAAGGGTTGAAAATTGAATATCTCACAGTCAAAGATCCACTTATTTTGTGGAATGTCTTAAAAGAAAGATATGACAACTTAAAGTTGGTCACTCTTTCACAAGCACGATATGATTGGGCTCATCTGAGGCTCCAAGACTTTAAGTCTATTTCTGAATATAATTCTGCGATGTTCAGAATTACTTCTAAATTGAAACTCTGTGGAGATACTATCAGTGATTATGATATGCTTGAAAAAACATTTACAACATTTCATGCCCCCAATATGGTTCTGCAACAGCAGTACAGAGAGAAAGGCTTCAAGAAGTACTCTGAGCAGATTTCTCTTCTTCTTGTGGCTGAGCGAAATAATGACTTGCTCATGAGAAATCATGAAAATCGACCCACTGGGTCTATACTATTGCCTGAAGTGGATGAGGTGTATTCCCATTATGCTAAGCGTGGAAAAGTCCGTGACTCTATTCGCAGTCGTGATCATGGACGTAGCCATGGCCGTGGCCGTAGACAAGGAAGAAATTTTTCTAGTGTTAATCATCTTCCAAAGAGAAATAACCACCAAAAGTGAAAAGGCAAATATGAGAAGCCAAAAGCAAATGATTCAAAAAACGAATACTATCGTTGCGGTGGAAAAGGGCATTGGGCAAATATTTGTCGTGTACCAAGACATTTGGTTGAGCTTTATCAAGCATCTCTAAACAATAAAGACCCTGAAACCAATTTTGTCTCTGACAATGATGTTTGGATCATCCACTTGGATGTAGCAGACTTCTTTGAGCGTCATGATGAAAAATAGACCACTTGATCAGTGATGGATCCGTGGTTAAAGACGATTGAGTAGTTTAATTTTTATTTATCAATTATTCTTAATAGCTAGTAAATAAATCATGTAACCAAAGTTCTTTACATGAGTAGTAGTAATTAATATTATTTATTTTATAAAATAGTGTTAGTTTTTCTCGCATGTTTCTACTTATATTAAGAAGACCAAAATCTCTTATCATGTGCTCAAAATGTACTCTGGTACATTTATGTAATGTTATAATCAATGTTGTATTGGATATTACTATATAAGTATTGCGTGTATACATATAATGTTACTGTTACTGTACGTATGTCGTAATGTGTGCAATAATATGTGCAAAGCAAAAATAATTGTAATATGGTGCAATTGATCAATATATTTTATGTTTTATTACATAGTTGCACATTTCATATGTGTCTTATCATTATATATCACATTATAAAGTATTTATTTACTTACAATTATGCACATCACAGTTCTCAAGTATTTATAATAAGTTTATTTTGACTGAGCACCAAATTAAATATGACACAATGTACATTTTACGTGACATGTCACATTGCACTAAATATTTCTAATATATGGTCAATACGCATAATTACTATTCATATGTTGAATCATAGACTTAACTTTGCTTCATATTTTTTCTCTAAAAATACTAATATTTATTCGTATATTTCTTTTATATATCAAATCATGGGAAGCAAATATGGATATCCCACAAAACAAACTTGGATTAAAGTTTAATTGTAAAAATATTTGTTTAATTGATTCATGTACAACACATACAATATTCAAAGAGAAGAAATATTTCTCTCATTTAAGTATGTGTAAGGCAGATGTTACTACAATTTTTGGTAGTAGTAAATTAATTGAAGGCTCTGGAAGAGTTACTATAACTTTACCTAAGGAAACAATACTTATCATAGAGAATGCAATGTTCTCCTCCAAGCCAAAAAGGAACTTGTTGAGTTTTAAAGATATCCGTCGAAATGGATATCATATTGAAACAATATATGAGAATAATCTTGAATATCTCATCATTACCAAAAATGCCTCTGGCCTGAAAATGGCTATTGAGAAGTTTCCATCTTGTCTTGTGGCATGTATTGGACAAGAATTAGTACAATTGAAGCACATTCTATTGTAAACCAAAAGGTAACCGATTCCAATACTTTTGTACTTTGGCATGATCGATTGGGACACCCTAGATCAATTATAATGAGACGAATTATAGAAAACTCAAATGGGCATCCATTAGAGAATTTAAAGATTCTTTTAAATGATGAATTTTCTTGCACTTCTTGTTATCAAGGCAAGTTAATTATTAGACCATCACAACAAAGGTTGGAAATGAGTCCCCTGCATTTTTGGAACGTATACAAGGGAACATTTGTGGACCTATTCAACCACTTAGTGGGTCGTTTAGATATTTTATGGTCTTAATAGATGCATCTACTAGATGGTCTCATGTGTGCCTATTGTCATCACGCAAACTCGCGTTTGCAAAATTAATGGCACAAATAATTCGATTAGGGGCGCAATTCCCCGATAATCCAATTAAGTCTATTAGACTTGATAATGCTACTGAGTTTTCATCCCAAGCATATAGTGATTATTGCTTATCAATTGGGATAAAAGTGGAACATCCTGTAGCTCATGTTCACACTCAAAATGGTCTTGTAGAGTCTTTACTTAAACATCTGCAATTTTGTGGAAAAATCCATCATTATCTCATCTTGATCCACGTGCCTCTACTTGTGAAAAAAAAGTGCAAAAGATTATTCATTTGCAGAGAATAGCAAATCAAATGCTAGATGCATTTATGGATATGAAAAGGATAACAAAATCACATATCCCTGCAGAGAATGTTCCAATTCATATTGATGTCACTATTGGACAATCGTCTAGTGTCATAGCTAATGAGTCAAAAGCACGCCTAAAACGTAGCAGACCATTAAGTTCCAAAGATCGAAATCCTAGAAAAAGAAAAATAAATGATCAAAATGACGCTAAAAAATAATCACATGAAGAAATTCACAATTTAATAAATTCTAAGATTCATGAGGAATCCACTGAGCCCGAGACTCAGGAAAATAAGGAACTATCAATAAATCCAATCAATATTGATAATAATATGAATCAAGTGGATATAGTGGTGGATTATGTTTTTGCATATAATGTTACATCCAGCATTATGCAAGAAAGTTAGGATCTTGAACCTAAATCTGTTGGAGAATGTCGACAAAAACCTGATTGGCCAAAATGGCAAGAAGCAATCCAATCAGAGTTGAATTCACTTGCAAAACATAAAGCTTTTGGGCCTGTAGTCCATATATCTAATGTTGTTAAGCCTGTTGGCTATAAATGGGTCTTCGTACGTAAGAGAAATGAGAAAAACGAGATACAAAGATATAAGGCACACCTTATTGTACAAGGAATTTCACAAAGACCTGGTATCGATTATGAAGAGACATATTCACCCATTATGGATGCTATAATATTCCGTTATCTCATTAGTTTTGTTTTCCATGAAAAGCTTGACATGAATTTAATGGACGTGGTTATCGCCTACCTATATGGCTCACTTGATAATGAGTTATACATGAAAATTCCCGAGGGATTCAAAATGCCTAATGCAAATAATTCAAAATCCCGGAAAATGTTTTCAATCAAATTGCAAAGATATTTGTGCGGTCTAAAGCAATCAGGACGAATGTGGTATAATCGTCTTAGTGAGTATTTATTAAAGGAAGGCTATATAAATGATGCCATTTGCCCATGTGTTTTCATAAAGAAAACAACATCAGAATTTGTTGTACTTTCCATATATGTTGATGACATAAACCTTATTGGAACTCCTATACAACTCCAAAAGGCAATTGATTATTTAAAGAAGGAATTTGAGATGAAAGATCTCGGAAAGACAAAATTATGTCTTGCTTTGCAAATTGAACATTTGGCAAACGAAATTTTTGTTCATCAATCTACCTACCTAGAAAAGGTACGAAAATGGTTTTACATGGATGAAGCACATCCATTAAGTACTCTGATGGTTGTTCGATCACTTGATGTGAACAAGGATCCACTCCGACCTCAAGAAGAGAATAAAGAGCTACTTGGTCCTGAAGTACCATATCTTATTGCAATTGGTGCACTAATGTATCTTGCCAATACTACAAGTCCTGGCATAACTTCTTCAGTTAGTCTTAGCAAGATATCTGCTCCCACAAGGAGACATTGGAATGGGATCAAACGCATATTGCGGTATTTAAAAGGAACTACCGATATGGGCTTATTTTATGACAACAATTGCAGTCTCGATTTTGTTGGTTATGCTGATGTTGGGTATTTATCTGACACACTCAAGGCTTGATCTCAAACAGGCTATGTGTTTACCCGTGGAGGCATTGTCATATCTTGGTGATCGACTAAGCAATCAATTGTCGCTACTTCATCTAATCTTGCTAAGATAATTGCTATTCAGGAAGCAAGTCGAGAGTGTGTCTAGTTGAGGTCAATAATACATCTTATTCGAGACAAATATGGTTTGAAATGTGATAAGTTACCCATAATTTTGTATGAAGATAATGCAGCATGCATAGCTCAATTGAAGGGCGGATTCATAAAGGAGATAGAACAAAGAACATTTCTCCAAAGTTATTTTCACACATGATCTTCAAAAGAATGGTGATATCAATGTGCAACAGATTCGTTCACGTGATAATATGGCATATTTGTTCACAAAATCCCTACTAACGTCAACCTTCAAGAAGCTAGTGTACAAGATCGGGATGCGAAGGCTTAAGGGTGTGAATTGACGCTCTCATCAGGGGGAGTTAATGCGCATTGCACTCTTTTTCCCTTACAAGGTTTTGTCCCACTGGGTTTTCCTTACAAAGTTTTTAACGAGGCAACCAAAAGGGGTATTATTAGATATGTGTACTCTTTTTCTTTTTCTAGATTTTTTTCCCATTGAGTTTTATTTTAGTTAATGTCACGACCCCCAAATCCGGTCGTGATGGCGCCCAACACATTGCTAGGCCAGCCTGACCAATCAATAACAACGACGGAGCTAGAAGCTCGCTTCATCCCATTTAAGCATATCAAAACATGAAGCAACAGTGATACATATATCGAAAACGGGGAACCAAGTCCCAAAATATACCAACTCCCATAGACCGAAGGGTCAAGAGTCATGAGCCTCTAATGAACATAGTGTAATAATCGTTTACAAGATACCAAGTGCGGAAAGAAATAGCAATACAAAATCAAAAGACAGTAAGAAGGAATATCGGGTCCTGCGGACTCTGCAGCTACCTCGAATATCCTACGGATGTCGCCTCGAACAACTACCGGATCACTGCTGAGAGGTACCTGGATCTGCACACAAGGTGCAGGGAGTAAAATGAGTACTGCCAGACTTAGTGGTAATAAACAGGGGTAAGACAGCGTAGATAAGAAATCCGCAATAAAGCACTATGTAAAGTCGTAATCAAATACCCTGTCACAGAATCAATATCGACTGTACCTGTACCAATAAGTACTAGCAAACAGTATAACAGCTATCGGATGTAGCTAAATGCAATGCAATGCATGATATGACCGCTACGGCGCGTAGCCCGATCCAATTTGGGTACCCGTGCTCACTGTGGGGGTTCAGACTCCGGAGGGGCTCCTACAGCCCAAGCACAATATTACTGCGGCGTGCAGTCCGATCCAACATATATACCGTTGCGGCGCGCAGCTCGATCCACTACCAGTCAGCTAATATGCAAATACAGCCTCGCAGGCTCAAAAGTAGTTTTGAAAACTCTTTTATCATTTTTCAGTTGAAAACAGTAATATCAAGTTCCGGAGGTTGGAAATAGCATGATAACAGAAATAGCTACGGACTGGTAGTAAACTAGCATGTCAATATCACCAGACAATGATAACGATCCTCGCGGGATCCAATAACTAGCTCACGGCCCACAAGTATACTCAACCGTCCAAGAAGGAGGTTCAACGGCTCAAGATTAGCCAATATCACAATATAGTATACAACCATCCGAGAAGGAGGTTCGTCGGCTCAAGAATAGCCTAATATCATAACACAGTCTCAACAAGTCGGACTAAGCCATAGTCCCCAATCACAATCGACCCCGCACTCACAAGAGAGTACGTGTCTCGCCGCTATACAGCGTCACAAAGTGGTATACCGGGGTTTCGAACCCGCCGGTCATCACCCACATCTATTACTCACCTCAATACGGCGCGACGACTACTCCGCAATGCCCTTGCCACGAGAATCAAGCTCCGCACGCGTAGAATCTGATCAAATACAGTAGAAACACAATAAATTAGGCCATTGGGACGACACCCAATCAATACAACTCAATTTACATCAAAATTTCTCAAAGTTGCCCAAACCCGACTTTCGATACGCTTCTCGAAAAATCACAAAAGTTGCATATTCGGAACCCTCATCTCGATATGAGTCTAAGCATATAAGGTTTACCAAATTTGGACTCCATTTGCCCATTCAAAACCTTGATTTTCTAAAGTTCAAGCCTAGGGCTAAATCCTCCATAAATTACCCAAATTCCTCCATTTTCATGATATAATTGCATAATATTATCAATACTAATCATAGTTTAAGTCCATAGTTGATTACCCGATGATTTCCCATGAGTTTCTCTTCAAAATCGCCCAAATCGCCTCTAAAGCCGAGACCCAAATATGTGAAATGTTTCTTAAATTTTCTAACTTCTGATACACTTAACTCACTGCGATTTTCGCTTCTGCGGACCATTTTCCGCCCCTGCGAAACCGCTTCTGCGACCAATTGGTCGATTCTGCGAACCCAGGCCTATTTGGCCAGTTCTGCACCTGCGATCCAAGGACCACTCCTACGGGTCCGCTCCTGCAGAATCCCCTCCGCCCCTGCGGTCTTTCCCGATTCTGCAGACAAGAGTCCGCTCCTGCGGACTCGCCTATGAGATCAACTATCCGCTTCTGCGGACTCCTCCATCACGCCTCCAGACCTCTTCTGCGATCGCCCTCTCGCACCAGCGAAGCCGCCCCTATGGGCCAGGCTCCGCTTCAGCGGTCGCCTCCGCTTCTACGCCTTCTTGTCCGCTCCTGCAGACTCGCTCCTGCGCTCCCATTTTCGCAGGAGCGAAAACAACAGAACAGAATCACAAACGTGCAATTTTTCATATTTTCTCCCGTTTAGCCATCCGAAAACACCCCGAGGCCCCCGGGACCTCATCCAAATACACCAACACATCCTAATACCTTATTTGAACTTGCTCCAATCCTCAAAACACATCTAACAACATCAAAACCCATAATTCACATCGAATTCAAGCCTAAATTCCATAAAACATTTCGAATTACACAATCAATCAAAAACCCGACTAAACAACGTCCGAATGATCTAAAAATTTGCGGACATATCCAAAATCACATAACGAAGCTATAGGAATTGTCGGAATTCCATTCCGACCCCCGGATCAAAATCTCACATACCGTTCGGATTTCGCCAAAATTCAACCTTAGCCAATTCAAGCCTATTTCTACACCGGACCTCCAAATTCAATTCTGATTGCTCCCCTAAGTCACAAATCACCTCCCGGAACTAACCAAATCATCAGAATCCAATTCCGAGCCCCCTAACCAAATAGTCAACTCCAGGTTGACTTTCCATATTCAAGTTTCCTTCAAAAAGGCTATACGCCTCATTTTCGATCCAATTCACTCCTAACTCACCCGATAGACTCTAACACTGATATAAAAGCATAAAACATGTAATTACAACATAATGGGGTAGTAATTACCGTGACGACGGGCCGGGTCGTCACAGTTAAGGCTTTAATGAGGCACATTACTTATTGAGTAGACATTCAAGGGAGAGTGTTAAGAATAGAATTCTATTTGGAGTGAATGTCTATCTTGTGGAGAGTTTTACTTTGTGACTAAGTCATTTTCTCCTATAGATAGAGGGGTCTTAATTCATTGTAAATTATCCCAAATTTCAATAAGAATTTCTTCTCTCTATTTATCAGCAATATTGCTCTTGTTCTTTTATTGTTTTATAACACTTTGAATATATTATACTGTATTATTTTGATAAATACAATAATATTTGTATATATCGTATTATTTATCGTTGTTTTATAATGTGATTACGTACAATTTTAATAACATAACCTAATGAGTAGGAATTAATGAGAAAGCCCTACCAAACCCCGATAGGAATTGATGAGAAAGGCCTATCAAACCGCAAACGCATACCGAAAGTAATTGAAGAAATATTAGATTGATAGTGTGAAACTAGTTTAGTATAGTAAATATCACATGAAAATTTATACTTTGAATAGTTAAATGAATTGTTCTTAAAAATGTCTAAATTGTATTGAATAAATAGTCTTGTTAATGAAAAACTTTCAAATTACCTGAGACGTTCGGAAAAGAAAAAGAATATCACATAAATTAAACGGAGGAAGTACTAAAGTTGCGTAGTTGTAAGACTTGCTTAATAGATAAATTAATAGATACTTGATCACAAATGCAAATCCTACATGTATCCAGCATTCCTTGGGCTATCTACCGCTCCTGCATTTTTTAGGTTAAAAATAGCACGGATTGGCTAGTTTTTGGACTGGTTATTCAATAATAGCTATTGTTTGTCAAGTCATTAAAAAATAATCAGTATTTGGCTGCAAAAAAGGTCGATCTAACATAATATACTAGAGTTCGGTGCACCCTCATATGAACTTCCAGCATATTATGCTGGAACTCCAACAAACAAAAAGTTCTAGCATAATGTACTAGAGATTCGTCCACTTGTGTATGAACTTCTAGCATATTATACTGGACCAGTTTACTTTGCTGGAACTCCAGTATATTATGCTGGAGTTCAAGTATACTTATGCTGGAACTCCAGCATAATATACTGGCATATTTTTTGGGTTTTGAACAGTGTTTTCGCTCAGATTTATCTTTACATTAAAAGTGGCTAAATTTTAATTACTTTTGAGAGCGTGACTATTTTTAAATAACAACTTGTAAATTTAGCTATTTTTGAATTTCTCCCCTTTTTAGATTATTGCATAAATGTAATTCGTACACTCGCCAAAAAGATAAAGGGTATATTTCTTAGATTGTCGCATAAATAGTTGATAGGAAAATGAATAGTGAATCCTACCAATTATTTATGCAACGATATAAAAAATGTCTCCTTTATCTTGTTGGCGAGCGTACGAACAACTATTTTGGTTGTTATTTACTTAATTGTCTTAATATTTAAATTAAAATTTTTAATTTTAAGACAATTTAGAATATTCTTTTGTAAAAAATTAAACAGAAAAAATTAAAATTCAGAATATATTTGCAAATTCCTAAATAATTGCTATTTAGAGTGGCCACCTGGTGTCATTTCTACCAAAAGGATAAACCAATCAAATATGAGGGGGATGCGCACGGTTAGCCACTAATATTACATGTATTTAATTTTAAGTCATTGTTTAGAATATCTTTAATCTTTAGACGATGCTTTAATAAACTTTACCTGCCAGACAAAAACACCCTTCTGCTCATAAAGTTCAGGACCAAAGGTCCTTAATTTTTAAACTTGCAACTCTAAGTTTAGGACTTCAGGACTACATGTCCTTAACTTTTAAACTTGCAACTCAAAGTCCAGGACTTCAGGACCACATGTTAACTTTTGAACTTGGAACTCGAAGTTTAGAATCACCTGTCCTTAATTTCTGTGCTTTTAACTCTAAGTTAAGGACCACTTGTCCTTAACTTTTAAACTTATAAGTCTACGTTTATGACCTATTGTCCTTAACTTTTGAGCTTTTAAGTCTAAGTTTAGGACCAGTGTGATTTTGGACTTGTACTTGTAAGAAGTATCCTTAACTTTTGAGCTTGTTAGTCTAAATTCAGGACTTCAGGACCTATTGTCCTAAACTTTTGGACTTATAATTGTAAGTTCGGGACCTATTGTCCTTAACTTTTGAGTTTGTTAGTCTAAGTTCAGGACCAAGTGTCCTTAACTTTTGAAATTGTAACTCTAAGTTCAGGACCAAGTGTCCTTATCTTTTGAACTTGGAATTCAATGTTCAAGATCAAGTGTCCTTAACTTTTGAACTTATAACTGTAAGTTCAGGATCCATAATGTAGCAAAAAATTATATGTTATTTGTATCTTTTCACAAAATAATAATAATAATAATAATAATAATAATAATAATAATAATAATAATAGTAATAATAATAATAATAATAATAATAATAATAATAATAATAATAATAATTACAATTTACATATAAGATTGATGTCAGATTCGACTTGGATGCAACATTGATAGGACAAATCTACATAACCTACTCATTATTAGTCTGATGAAAATACAAGTGATAACAATTTGTTTTCTAGAGAATGAAACTAAAATTCTCTTTGATTACTCTTAGAATCACAATACATTTTTATTCCCTAGTAAGCTTACTTTTAAGGTGAATTCGAAATAGTCGCGTCATTAATAAGGATGTTCAAACTTAACCGGAAAACTGCACCAAATCGAAAAATCAAATCAAGCCGATTAAAAATCCGATTAGGTTTAGTTTGACTTGATTTGGTATTGAGTAAAACAACCCGAATCAAACCGACATATAAATATATAACTTTTATTTATACTTTTAAGATTTTATAGTGATTTTTCTTTAGAAAATACAGAAATATTTAGGATCCTCTCATGTATTAACTCTGAAAGTGTAAATTAATGAAAACAAATTGTTAGACGACTAAGAAAATAATTATTATGTGTTATTAACAAAATTCTCCCATTAAAATATTTTAATAGATCATTTGTCTGTCAATTTTTGTCATAATTACTAAACATATATTCACTTATTAAAGCTTTATCAATAATTTTAACAAAGTAATATTGAAACACTATTCATATAACAAATAAATCCGACAAAACCTAACCAATCCAAACTGACATAGTTGGTTTGGTTTTATTTGGGTAAAATCCGAACCAACTCGATCCGTGTACATCCCTATTCATTATACTTCAAATAATGGATAGTAAACAAAAGAAGTAAAAGGTTAAATGTTAGAAAGGAACGAAATATTTCTTTTAATAAATAGAACAATGTTCTAACATTGATATTCATCCTAATTTGCCTATTTGGGACACAAAATTCATCCCAATGTTTGGATCCCTAAGGATGAATGTAATAGGCCCCCTCATTAAAAAAAGAAAGTGAGCTCACTCTAAGAGATATAAAGAGCCAGAATGAGTGAAATATGTCTCAAATTTCTTTTAGTCTCCCCATCAATATCCTCAATAGCATACATTCTCTAACGACTTCCAAAATTCAAGGGAACAACATTGTCTGGTCAATCAACTCTGGTGGTATATTCACAACCTCTTTCTGTTATAAATTATTGATAGTAGAATTTGTGATAACTATAATTACACGGGCTATAATTTTGATTGGGTATGGAAGTTAGAGTGCCCTAGGAAAATCCAATTTTTTATATGGAAATGTTGTCACTCCAGGCTACCCACTAGAGAATACCTAGGGAAAATAGGTGTCAACATTGACACAAATTACCCTATCTGCTAAACAAACGGATCCCTACTTCACATATTTTATGAGTGTAAAGTAGCTAAAATATTTTGGGCATCCATAGGAGTTCCCTTTACCAACCCTAGTCCTCAAGAACATTGGGTAGATTTCCTAAGGGACAAATCCCCTCAAACTCAAAACACCACTACAAACTGGACAAATACCTTTCCATTTGCTTTGTGGTCTATTTTGAACACTAGAAATGATACTAATATCAATAACACCGCCAAAAAAATAACTACTAGCAAAATTTTTAAGCTAGCACAAGAGTTCCAATTATTAGCCACTAATAAACAAAATGTTGCATCCACTATTAAAATTAAAGTAAAATGGCACCCTTCCCCTAAAGGTTGGTACAAGATTAACATAGAAGGTGCTTTCAATGAAGGAAATGTGCAGGGTGACATTAGTGGAGTCATACATAATAACAATGGAGATTGAATACTTGGGTTCAACGCTAAATGTGAATGTACCTCACCAATACATTCAGAGTTACTAGCTTTTCGGCAAGCTTTTCACATAATCATGCAGGGAAATTTCATTCCATGTGAAATTGAGACAGATGCTACGGAGGTAATACATTTTCTCGAAGAGGAATACCCTACTTAAAAAAATTGCTTGATGAATGCAGGTACTTAATGGAAAAGCTAATGGAGAGGGGGAGACCAGGCTGAAGCATAATTTTCATGAAGGAAATAAGGTGGCACACATCTTAGTCAAGGAAGCTTTAGTACAACCAACCTCTAATATAACTAGTTTTATTAAGAAATATGATGACCCGACCCATCGTCACAAGAGTTACCACCCCGTTATCACCTTATTATATTGTTTCATATTTATATATCTGTGTTAGAGTCTATCGGGTGAATTGAGATTAATTCTTGTTGAAAATAAGGCATATAGCCTTTTAGAGTGAAGCTTATTTCTAAAAAGTCAACCTGAAGTTGACTATGTGGTTAGAGGGCTCGGAATATAATTTTGATGATTCGGTTAGCTTCGGGAGGTGATTTGTGACTTAGGGGAGCGATCGGAATTGAATTTTGAGGTCTGGTATAGAAATAGGCTTGAATTGGCTAAGTTGGAATTTTGGCAAAATCCGGTTGATAGGTGATATTTTGATCTGAGAGTCGGAATGGAATTCCGACAGTTGCAGTAGCTTCGTTAGGTGATTTTGGATATTTCTGCAAATTTTCAAGGCATTCGGACGTCGTTTGGTCGGGTTTTTGATAAAATGTAGGTTTCAGAAGTTTTGGTTAAATCTTAGGATTGAATCCACCTTAATTTGATGATTCGTGTGTTTGAGGGCGTGTTTTTATGATTGGAATAAGTTCGTGTGATGATTTAGAGTGGATTTATATTTTTGGTTGACGTCCCGGGGGACTCAGAATGTTTTTCGAGGGTGAAACGAATGAATTTTGAAGTTTGTAACTGCTGGTTTTTATTGCAGCAATGGTTTCGCTTATGCGGAAGGGGGACCACAGAAGAGGCTCCGCAGAAGCGAAATGGCGATCACAGGAGCGAGATCAGGGTTGGCCAGTGAAGAATTTCATAGAAGTAGACGATTGGTCGTTGGGGCAGAACCGCAGACGAGGGAAATGTTCCGCAGAAGCGGAAATGAGAATGTTGGGGAAACACGCAGAAATGGAAGGAAGTACGCTTAAGCAGACTCGTACGAGCGTGATATATAGTGCAGAAGCGGTCTTGGACTATAGCATGGGTCATAGAATCGACCAATAAACCGCAGAAACGGTCTCGCTGAAGCGAGCCATATATCGCAAAAGCGAAAATATGCCTGGGTTTAATGAACAGTAAGGGTTCGAAATTTAAGAACATTTAACACATTTGGGGCTTCGAACTAAGAGGCGATTTTGGTGATTTTGAGGACGAAATCGAGGGAATTCATCAGGTAAGTATTAATGGACTCAATTTATGTTAATATAGTGTTAAATCATGGAATCAACCTCTGAAATTGGAAGAATTAAGGTGTATCAATGGGGGATTCTTTGCTCTAAGCCTGAGTTATAGAAAATCAATAATTTGAATGGGCAAACGGAGTTCGATTTTGATAAACTTCATATGTATGGACTCGTGGCGAGATAAGAATTTTGAAATTGTGACTTTTGTAATTTTTCGAGAAGCGTGCCTGGGGGTCTGGTTTTGGCAACTTCGTGTTTTTGGGTGTAATTCGAGTTATTTTGATTGGGTTATGTTACTTTAGCCTATTTTGATGTATTCCTATTGATGTTGATCAGATTCTACACCCGTGGAGGCCGATTCTCGTGGCAAGGGCATTGCGGGCTAGTTTTCGAGCTGAGTCGAGGTGAGTAATGGGTATAGGTGATGACCTTAGGGTTCGAAATCCCGGAATATCACTATGTGACGTTGTATTAAGGTGAGACACGTACTCTACAGTGAGTGCGGTGTCGATTGTGATCAGGGACTATGGCTTAGTCCCACTGTGTAATATTATACTGTGTTGTTGGCTATAATTGAGCCGATAAACCTCCTACTTGGATGGTTGTGGATATCTTTGGGCTGTTAGCCAATTATTTTGATCTCGCGAGGATTGTTATCATTGTTTCTGTGATCATAGCACGTTATATTGATATTATTCCTGAGCTAAACACTGTCTAAAATGGTTTTCCAAACATTGATATTTCTGAAACACTGTTTCTACTGTTGTTGATAAAAAGAAATTTAAAATGATATTTTTGTGCTTGTGAGGCTTGCATTGCATGTAGCTGCACTGATAGTAGATCGGGCTACGCGCCGCAGCACATCATTGATATTGCGCTTGGGCTGTAGGAGCCCCTCCGGAGTCTGAACCCCCACAGTGAGCGCGGGTACCCAAATGGATCGGGCTACGCGCCGCAGCTATCATGTTCATGCATCTGTATTGCATTTAGATATACCTGTTATTTTGTTTAGATGTAATTGGTGGTTCTGGGATTTAAACTGTTAAAAATGGTAAAAAGAAGATTATTATATAGCATTGCTTAGTGCTATGTTGGGTGTTATTATCTTCACTGTCTTACCCGTACTTATTACCACTGAGTTTGAAGTACTCACACTACTCCCTACACCTTGTGTGCAGATCCAGGTACATCGCAGCATGGGTGATTCCCCAGCTTATTCTGTGATCATTCCGGACTGTCGAGGTAGCTGCTAGCGTCCGCAGGACCTGACATTTCCTTCTATCTTCAGTTATATTTGACTTTTCTGTAGTTTGTCAGATACAGTTATTCTCAATATTACTGTTATGTTCTTGGTAAATGCTCATGGCTTATGACTCCAGATCTGTGGGAGATATTATACTGTGTTGGGTTTATTTTACAATTTAAGCAAAAGTACCGCACTTCTTTACTATGAAATATTGCTTTTAAAGTAAATTAAGAACTGATAGCTTGGTTTGTGTGAGATTGGTCAGGCGGGCCTAGCAATGTGCTGGGCGTTAGGGGTGTGCATTCGAATCGATTTTTCGATAAATCGAATTGATTATTTGTTATCGTTTCATCGATAAATAAAATCGAAAAAATCGAAACCTTATTGAAATGATAACGATAAGGATATATACAGATCGATAATCAATAAGTAATTGTTAATAAAGGTCAATATCGAATCGATAATCGTATACATATCCCTAATTATTTCATCTACCACACTTAAGGAATGATCATATTTAAAGCTGAAGGGAATTAAGTTCAAATTAATGGAAAATAGAATTGGCAGTGATAATGTATTTTTATTTTTGTTAATATTGTTGGAGTGTTGGTGGCATATATTTGATCCCTTACTTTAGTTTCGTTGCATGTCTATTGACACAATTTTTATGTTATAAACAGTGTTCATCTTATATTAGCTTCTTTTTGTCCATATTCGTTAGGCGTGTTTATAGCGATATACTTTCAGTGGAATCCCAAGAATTTTCTTATTGGTGTAATCGATAACCGAATCGATAATCCCCAAAAATTAATAAATCGAAATCGAAAAAATCAAAACCTTATTGAAATGATAACGGTAAGCATATGTACAAATCGATAATCGATAAGAGTCAAAATTGAATCGACAAATCGAATGCACACCCCTACTGGGCGCCTTCATGGCCGAGTTTTGGGGTCGTGACAAGTTGGTATCAGAGCCTAGGTTACTAGGCCTCATGAGTCTTGACCCGGTTAGTAGTGTCTCGCGGGTCGGTATGGAGACATCTGTATTTATCCTCGGGAGGCTGCAGACCTTTTTAGGAAACACTTCACTTTTCTTAAACTCTATCGTGCGGTTTTGTTGTTCCAAGAACTGAACTTCTGTATTCTATTCTCTCGTAGATGGCGAGGACTCGTTCTACAAGACGAGGTGGACGACCACCATTGCCACCAGCTAGAGGCCGTGGTCGAGGCCGTGGTCGTGGTCATGGTCGTGGTAGAGTGGCAGTGGCAGTTCCAGTAGACCTACATGTTGCCCCTATCCAAGATCAACCCCCAGTGGTTGAGGCTCCAGCAGTGCCCATTCAGGCACCGGCAATGCCTATTGTTATTCCTGGCCTTCAGAAGACATTGGCCCAGATATTATCAGTTTGTACTGGGTTGGCTCAGATAGTTTCAACTACTATTGCAGTAGCAACATCTCAAATCTAGGGTGGTCATCAGACCCCCGCAGCTCGCACACCAGAGTAGGTTGTGCAGGCACTTCAGACGCTAGAGGCAGTCCCAGCCTAGGTAGTGGCACCGACTGTTCCAGTTGCGCCAGCCCCAGATTATGTTGTACCGGTGATGCCTGACGACAAGCAGCGTCGATTAGAGAGATTTGGTAGAATTCAGCCACCTTCATTCAGTTGTACTGAGGGCGAGGTTGCCCAAGGATTCTTGGACAAGTGTTAGAGGATGTTGCGTACAGCAAGGATTCTTGAGTCCAATGGTGTTTCTCTAACTACATTCCAATTTTCGGGTCCAACATTCATTTGGTGGGAGGAGTTTGAGAGGCGTAGGGCTGCAGGGGCAGCACCCCTTACTTGGCAGTAGTTTTCCACTCTCTTTTTAGAGAAGTATATGACGTAGTCCCGCAGAGAGGAGCTGCGTCACCAGTTTGAGTGGCTAGTGCGGGGTGATATGACAGTGACTCAGTATGAGTTGAGGTATACTCAGTTGGCTAGGCATGCTATTTGGATGATCCTGACATATCGGGAGAGGATCAGGAGGTTCATTGATAGCCTCAACTACTCTATTCGTATCTTGATGACCAGGGAGAGGGTATTGGCTGCATCTTTTGAGCAGGTTGTTGATATGTTACTCTTTATTGAGGCGGATCATCGTCGTGAGCGGGAGGAAAGGGAGGCCAAGAGGCCTCGAGGTTCTAGTAGCTTTAGTGGTGCTCCATCCAGGGGAAAGTTTCATCAAGGTAGAGGTCGCTCATCTAGACCTCGTCAGTCAGGTCGCCCAGAGCATAGTAGAGCTTCTTCTAGCCGTGGCCGTCAGGGTTTTCAGCAGGGCCTGTCTTCACTCAGTGCCCTCCCAGCTCAAAATTCAGCACCTACTTCTTCGGCCTAAGGTTCATCTGCGGCGAGGGGTTCCCTTCAGTCCCCTTCTCCAGCGCCAGGCAGTTGTTTTTAAGTGTGGCGATTTTGGCCACATTAGGAGGTAGTACCCTCGACTTAGCAGGGATAGGTCTCAGCAGAGGGATCAACCCTCCTCTTCAGCACCATCTTAGGATAGTAGAGGTGGAGGTTAGTCTTCTAGAGGTCGCCCCAGGGGTGAGGAGCGATCGAGTGGTGGTCAGGCACATTTTTATGCACTTCCTGATAAGCATGATGCTATTGCCTCATATGCAGTGATTACATGTATCATTTCAGTTTGTCACAGAGATGCTTCTATTTTGTTTGATCCCGGGTCCACATATTTGTGCGTGTCTTCTTATTTTGCACATCATTTGGGTGCGACCCGTGGTAGTCTTGATTTACCTGTTCATATATCCACCCCGGTGGGTGATACAATTATTGTGGATCACGTCTATCGATCTTGTGTGGTTTCTATTGGGGGTCTGGGGACCCGAGTGGATCTACTATTATTAGGTATGGTGGATTTCGATGTGATTTTGGGCATGGATTGGCTGTCCCCGTGCCATGCTGTTTTAGACTGTCATGCCAATATAGGTACATTGGCTATTCCTGGTATTCCTTAGATTGAGTGGCGGTGTTCAATTGATTACATCCCTAGCCGTGTTATTTCATTCTTAAAGGCTCAAAGAATGGTTGAAAAAGGGTTTTTGTCGTATCTAGCATTTATGAGAGATGTGGGAGCCGAGACTCCTAGTATTGAATTTGTGGCCGTTGTGAAGGACTTTCCAGATGTGTTCCCATCAGACCTGTCGAGCATAATGCCGGACAAGGATATCGATTTTGTATTGATTTGGTGCCGGGCACTCAGCCCATTTCTATTCCTCCTTACTGGATGGCATCAGCTGAGCTGAAGGAATTGAAAGAACAGCTTTAGGAGCTTTTAGATAAGGGGTTCATTCGGCCCAGTGTGTCACTGTGGGGTGCACCAGTGTTATTTGTTAAGAAGAAAGATGGTTCTATATGATGTGCATTGCTGATAGACAGCTGAGCAATGTAACAGTGAAGAACAAGTATCCTCTACCGCGCATTGATAATTTATTTGATCAGCTCCAGGGAGCGAGGGTGTTCTCGAAGATTGATCTTCGTTCAGGCCATCATCAGCTGAAGATTATAGACTCTAATATTATGAAGACTGCATTCAGGATGAGATATGGGCACTATGAGTTTCTTCTAATGTCTTTTGGGCTGACCAATGTCCCAGCCACATTCATGCATCTGATGAACAGTGTGTTCCGTCCATATTTGTATTCATTCGTGATCATGTTCATTGATGACATTCTGGTATACTCTCGTATCCAGGAGGAGTATGCTCAATATTTGAGCATTGTGTTGCAGAGGTTGAATGAGGAGAAATTGTATGCCAAGTTCTCCAAGTGCGAGTTTTGGCTCGAGTCAGTAGTTTTTTTGGTTATGTGGTGTCTCGTGATGGTATCCAGGTTGTTCGAAGAAGATAGAGGCGGTGTAGAGTTGGCCTAGACTATCCTCAGCTACGGAGATCAGGAGTTTCCTTGGTTTGGGAGGGGGGGGGGTATTATCACCGGTTTGTTAAGGGATTTTCATCCATTGCTTCTTCTATGACCAGGTTGACGCAGAAGAGTGCACCATTCCTGTGGTCGGATGAGTGCGAGGAGAGCTTTCAAAAGCTCAAGCTAGCTTTGACCACAGCTCCAGTGTTAGTCTTGCCATCAGCTTCAGGTTCATATACCGTATATTGTGATGCATTGAGAGTGGGGATAGGTTGTGTATTGATGCATGAGGGTAGAGTTATTGCTTATGCTTCTCATCAGTTGAAGCCTCATGAGAAGAACTACCGTGTTCATGATTTGCAGTTAGCTGCCACAGTTCATGCCTTGAAGATTTAGAGGCACTATTTGTACGGCGTGTCCTGTAAGGTGTATACTGATCATTGTAGTCTCCAACATTTGTTCAAGCAGAGGGATATTAATTTGACACAGCGGAGATAGCTTGAGTTGATCAAGGATTATGATATTACTATTCTATATCATCCGGGGAAGGCCAATGTGGTGGCCGATGCTTTGAGCTGAAATGTAGTTAGTATGGGCAGCTTGGCGTACATTCCTATTGGGGAGAGACCATTCACATATGATATTTAGGCGTTGGCCAATCGACCAGTGAGATTGGATATTTTAGAGCCCAATAGGGTGTTGGCTTGTGTTATTTCTCGGTCTTCCTTATATGATCATATTCACGAGCGCCAGTATGATGATCTACACTTGTATCCTTAAGGACAGAGTTCAGCATGATGATGCTAGAGATGTCACTATTGATAGTGATGGAGTATTGAGGATGCAGGGCCGGATATGCGTGCCCAATGTTGATGGCCTTCGTGAGTTGATATTGGAAGAGGCCCATAGCTTGCGGTATTCTATCCATCCAGGTGCCGCGAAGATGTATCAGGATTTGAAATAGCATTATTGGTGGAGAAAGATGAAAATGGATATTGTGAGTCATGTAGCATAGTGCCTCAACTGTCAGCAGGTCAAGTACGAGCATCAGAGGCCCGGTGGCGTGTTTCAGTGTATTGATATTCCCGAGTGGAAGTGGGAAAGGATCATTATGGACTTTGTTAGTGGACTCCCTTGGACAGAGATGAAGCTTGATTCAGTTTGGGTTATTGTGGATAGGCTAACCAAGTCAGCTCACTTCATTCTTGTGTGTACTACATACTTCTCGGAGCGGTTGGCTGAGATATTCATTCTTGAGATTGTGAGATTGCATGGAGTTCCAGTTTCTATCATATCAAATAGAGGTACTCAGTTTACTTCGCAGTTTTGGAGGACATTTCAGCATGATTTAGGCTCACATGTTGAGTTGAGTACTGCATTTCATCCTCAGACGGACGGACAGTCCGAACGTACTATTTAGATCGTGGAGGATATGTTGCGCGTTTGTGTTATTGATTTCGGTGGTTCATGGGCTGATTATTTGCCTCTCGCAGAGTTTGCCTATAACAACAGCTACCAATCTAGTATTCAAATGGCGTTGTATGAGGCTTTGTATGGGAGATGGTGTAATCTCCAATTGGTTGGTTCGAGCCCGGAGAGGCTAGGTTGTTGGGGACAGAGTTGGTCCAGGATGCCTTGGACAAGGTGAAGGTGATTCCGGAGAGACTTCGTACAACCCAGTTGCGCCAGAAGAGTTATGCAGATCGGAAGGTTCAAGATGTGTCTTATTCCGTGGGTGAGAAGGTCTTACTGAAAGTTTTGCCTATGAAAGGCGTCATGAGGTTTGGGAAGAAAGGAAAGTTCAGTCCGAGATTTATTGGCCCTTTTGAGATTCTCAGGAGGATTGGATAAGTGCCCTATATGCTTGCTCTACTATCCAGTCTATTGGGAGTTCATCCAGTGTTTAACGTATCTATGCTCCGGAAATATGTTGGCGACCCATTGCATGTGTTGGATTTCAGTACTATTTAGCTTGATGATGACTTGACCTATGTGGAGCCTATAGATATATTGGGTCGTCAGGTGATGAGATTGATGTCCAAGGATATTGCATCAGTGAAGGTTCAGTGGAGAGGTCGACCCGTGGAGGAGGCCACTTAGGAGATCGAGCAGGAGATGCGGAGCAAATATTCTCACTTATTTGAGTCTCCAGGTATGTTCTTGACCTACTCGAGGACGAGCGTTTGCTTAAGTTGGGGAGAATGTGACAATATGACCCGTCTTCATGAGAGTTACCACCCCGTTATCCCCTTATTATATTGCTTCATGTTTCTATATCCGTGCTAGAGTCTATCGGGTGAATTGAGATTAATTCTGGTTGAAAATAAGGCATATAGCCTTTTAGAGTGAAGCTTATTTTGGAAAAGTCAACCTGAAGTTGAATATGTGGTTAGAGAGCCCGTAATCAAATTTTGATGATTCGGTTAGCTTCGGAAGGTGATTTGTGACTTAGGGGAACGATCGAAATTGAATTTGGAGGTCCGGTATAGAAATAGGCTTGAATTGGCTAAGTTAGAATTTTGGCGAAATTCGGTCGATAGGTGAGAATTTGATTCGGGAGTCAGAATGGAATTCCGACAGTTGTAGTAGCTTCGTTAGGTGATTTTGGATATGTCTGCAAATTTTCAGGTCATTCGGACATCGTTTGGTCGGGTTTTTGATAGAATGTAGGTTTAAGAAGTTTTGCTTGAATCTTAGGCTTGAATCCGCCTTAATTTGATGATTCGTGTGTTTTAGGGTGTGTTTTTATGATTGGAACAAGTTCGTCTGATGATTTGGAGTGTATTTGTATTTTTGGTTGAGGTCCCAGGGGCCTCGGGATGTTTTTGGAGCGTGAAACGGATGAATTTTGAAGTTTGTAACTGCTGGTATTTATTGCAGTAGTGGTTTTCACTTCTGCGGAAGGGAGACCACAGAAGCGGCTCCGTAGAAGCGTAATGGCAATCGCACGAGCGAGCTTAGGGTTGGCCAGTGAGGAATTCCTCATAAGCAGAGGACTGGTCGCAAGGGCGGAACGGCAGACACGGGAAATGTTCCACAAAAAAGGAAATGAGTCTGTTGGGGAAACACGCAGAAGCGGAAGAAAGTCCGCTTAGGCAGACTCGCAGGAGCGTGATTTATACCGCAGAAGCAGTCTTGGACTATAGCGTGGGTCACAGAAGCGACCAATAAACCGCAGAAGCAGTCTCGCTGAAGCGAGCCATATGTCGCAGAAGCGAAAATATTCCTAGGTTTAATAAAGAGTAAGGGTTCAAAATTTCAGAACATTTAACACATTTGGGGCTTCGAACTACGACGCGATTTTAGCAATTTTGAGGAGGAAATCGAGGGAATTCATCAGGTAAGCACTCATGGACTCAATTTATGTTAATATAGTGTTAAATTATGGAATTAACCTCTGAAATTGGAATAATTAAGGTGTATCAATGGGGGATTCTTTGCTCTAAGCCTTGGTTATAGAAAATCAATGATTTGAATGGGAAAACGGAGTTCGATTTTGATAAACTTCATACGTACGGACTCGTGGTGAGATAAGGATTCTGAAAATGTGACTTTTGTAATTTTTCGAGAA
Organism: Nicotiana noctiflora; assembly: GCA_032618575.1. Lineage (NCBI taxonomy): Eukaryota > Viridiplantae > Streptophyta > Magnoliopsida > Solanales > Solanaceae > Nicotiana > Nicotiana noctiflora. Next base: position 397,878 of record JASVEL010001790.1, read on the forward strand.
GCAGGTCCGGGTGTCGGGTTTTGGCAACTTTGTATTTTTTGGTGTAATTCGAGTTATTTCTATTGGGTTATGTTCCTTTAGCCTATTTTGATGTATTCCTATTGATTTTGATCAGATTCTACACCCATGGAGGCTATTTCTCGTGGAAAGGGCATTGCAGGCTAGCTTTCGAGCCGAGTCGAGGTGGGTAATGGGTATGGGTGATGACCTGAGGGTTCGAAACCGCGGTATATCACTATGTGATGCTGTATTGAGGCGAGACACATACTCTACAGTGAGTGCGGGGTCGATTGTGATCGGGGACTATGGCTTAGTCCGACTGTGTAATATTATACTATGTTGTTGGCCATAATTGAGCTAGTAAACCTCCTACTTGGATGGTTGTGGATATCTTTGGGCTGTGAGCCAGTTATTTGGATCCTGCGAGGATCGTTATCATTGTTTCTGTGATCATAGCATGTTATACTGATATCGGTCCTAAGCTAAACACTGTCTAAAATGGTTTTCCAAACTCTGATATTTCTGAAACACTGATTTCTACTATTTTTGATAAAAAGAGATTTCTAATGATATTTTTGTGCCTGTGAGGCTTGCATTGCATGTAGCTGGACTGATAGTGGATCGGGCTGTGCGCCGTAACATATCATTGATATTGCGCTTGGGCTGTAGGAGCCCCTCCGGAGTCTGAACCCCCACAGTGAGCGCGGGTACCAAAATGGATCAGGCTATACGCCGTAGCAGCCATGTTCATGCATCTGCATGGCATTTAGATATACATATTGTTCTGCTTAGCTGTAAATGCTGATTATGAGATTTAAACTGTTAGAAATGTTAAAATGGAGATTACTATATAGCCTTTCTTAGTGCTATGTTGGGTGTTCTTATCTTCACTGTCATACCCGTACTTATTACCACTGAGTTGGAAGTACTCACACTACTCCCTGCACCTTGTGTGCAGATCCAGGTACATCGCAGCAGGGGTGATTCCCCAGCTGATTTAGTGATCATTCCGGACTGTCGAGGTAGCTGCTAGCGTCCGCAGGACCTGTCATTTCCATCTATCTTTAGTTATATTAGACTTTTCTGTATTTTGTCAAATATAGTAATTCTCAGTATTACTGTTATGTTCTTGATATAGGCTCATGGCTTATGACTGTAAATCTCTGGGAGATATTATTGTAACGACCCGGCCGGTCGTTTTTGAAATTTATGCCCTGATCCCTAATTTAACTGTTCCCCTAAGTTCATTTCTGCTATTGTAGTTTGCCGGGAGGTTCGGTTCTAGAATTTGAAGCGTTTTGGGACACTTAGTCCCTAAATGAGAGCTTTATAGTTGAAAAATGGCCCGTATTCGGAACAGTGTTAAGACGACCTCGGAACGGAGATCTGATGGTTCCAATAGCTCCGTTAGGTGATTTCGGGGTTGGGAACGCGTTCAGAATGTATTTTGGAGGTATGTAGCTCAATTAGGCTTGAAATGCCGAAGTTTAAAATTTTTGGAAATCGGATCGATAGGTGAGATTTTGATTCGGGCGTCGGAATGGAATTTCAACAATTTCAGTAGCTTCGTTAGGTAATTTTGGACATGTCCGCATATTTTTAGGTCATTCGGACGTCGTTTGGTTGGGTTTTCGATAACATGTAGGTTTCGAAAGTTTTGGATGAAACTTAGGCTTGAATTCGCTTTGATTCTGTGATTTTCTGTGTTTAAGGGTGTGTTTTTATGATTGGAACAAGTTTGTATCGTATTTTGGAGCATGTTGGTGGTTTTCGTTGGGGTCCCGGGGGCCTCGGGGTGAATTTGGACCATCATCCGGGCATTTGGAACTAAGAAAATCTGCAGAAAAATTACAGATTCGGTGCAGGAACTTTATGCCTTCGCGTTCGCGTGGCTCTAGCCGCGTTCGCGTAGGCAAGGCAGGATTGGTCATCGCGTTCGCGTCGAGGGTGTCGCGTTTGCGTATGAGGGAGAAGTGAAGCATCTCGTTCGCGTCGAGGGTGTCACGTTCGCGTAGGAGGGAGAAGTGAAGCATCGCGTTCGCGTTTGTGTCCCAGGTTACGCGTTCGCGTAGAAGAAAATTGGCCGGTTGAAATGTTGTTCATCGCGAACGCATGGGAGGCGTCGCGTTCGCGTAGAGGAAGATCGATTTGTGCATAGCTAACACGTGAATAGTAACGCGAACGCGTAAGGTTAATTGGACTGGCAGTGAATTAAATTCCAGAACAGTTCAGTCACGGGTTTCATACACAAAAACACCATATTTGAGTCTTACAGAGAGAGAAACTCACGGGAAATTGCTGGGAATTCATCGGGTATTCATCGGAGGTAAGTTTTATGGCCTAATTATGTTATTTTATCATGGCATCTTTGAGTATTTCACTGTTAATGGAAGATTAATGGGGGATTTTAGCCATAGGCCTAAATTATGGTAAATCGCCTATTTGAATGGGCAAACAGAGTTCGATTTTAGTAAATTTTATATGCATAGACTCGTGTTGAGATAAGGAACCCGAATATGTAACTTTCGTAATTTTTCGAGAAGCATACCAAAAGTAGTGTTTTGACAACTTGTGGTTTTTGGTGTATTTCGAATTGTTTCAATTGGGTAATGCCCAATTGGCCTATTTTGATGTATTTCTATTAATTTTGATCAGATACTACACATGTAGAGGCCGATACTCGTGGCAAGAGAGTTGTCTCTTAGCGGTTTTATATCGGAGTCGAGGTAAGTGCTTGTCTAACCTCGCATGGGGGAACCTTCTCCCCTAGGATATTATGTGTTAATTTAAATGCCTTGTATGCGAGGTGACGGGCATGTACATGCGCAGATTATTGGAAACCACCTTACTTGAACTGTTCAATCATGATATTTCTGTCCTTTAGCTGATTAAATTATGATATTTACCTGATATTCGTTAGAAGAGCATGGTTAGATAGGATTTATCTGTCCAAGTGCCTAATTGTCTTACTTGAACTTCTTAATATTTGTTGATACTGGCTTTGGTGTAATTGTAGTTATGTGTATCATATTTCTCTGTGCTTTCCTTTTTATTGTTTGTGTTGGTGCACTGCGGGTTCGATTCTCGAAGATCCAAGGGATGCGAGTTCGATTCCCGGAGACCCGGAGTTGTAGTGTTTGTGGACTACGGGTTCAATTCCCGGAGATCCAAGGGCTGCGGGTTCGATTCTCTGAGACCCGGAGTTATTGAGATATTGAGGTGCGGACTGCGGGTTCGATTCCCGGAGATCCTGAGCTATTGAGGTACGGACTGCGGGTTCAATTCTTGGAGATCCCAGGACTGCGAGTTTGATTCCCGGAGACCCAGAGATACTTTTATAGGGACTGCGGGTTCAATTCCCGGGATCCTGAGTTGTTGGATATAGAAAGGGACTGCGGGTTCAATTCTTGTAGATCCTGGACTTGCTGATTGAATTTATATTGTGTTGGTTACTTGTGGTTAGCTTAATCGTAGACGGTACATTAATTACTTTTTTGTTGTTATTTCAAACTCATTCTTAATTAAACTGCTCATTGATGTTATTATCATTATGTTATTGTCTCTCGGTAGGGCCCTGACCTTCCTCGTTGCTACTCCATCGAGGTTAGGCTTGGCACTTACTGAGTACCGTCGTGGTGTACTCATACTACTCTTCTGCACACTTTTGATATGCAGATCCAGGTACATCAGATCAGGCTCGCTTCAGGTGATCTAGCATCACTTTAGGGGACTTGAGGTACGATCTGTTACGTCCGCGGATCCGGAGGGTCTCCTTCTATTCTCATTAGTGATAGCAGTTACTTTCCCTTATTCTCGTTGTTTAGACATTCTTGATGTATAGAGCCACAATTGTACTCTTCTTTTAGTCTGTGTTGCCCGTGGGTATCCGGGTCTTGGTTGTATGCCATTTAGTGTGTTTGGGCGAAGTGTATGTACCAAGCGGCACTTATTACATTTCTTTTACAATATTTCGCTATTATTTTATTTCTTGTTTCATGGAATTAATTGTACATTCTGCATCGTGTTAGGCTTATCTAGTCGTGAAGATTGGGTGCCGTCATGACAGGTTCACGATTGGTGAACTAGGGTCGTGACAATTATATTGTGTTGGGTTTATTTTGCAATTTATGCTAAAGTACCGTACTTCTTTACTGTGAACTATTGCTTTTAAAGAAAGTTAAGAGCTGATAGCTCGGTTTGTGTCAGATTGGTCAGGCTGGCCTAGCAATATGCTGGGCGCCATCATGACCGAATTTTTGGGTCGTGACAAGAAACCTCCTAATTTTGTGGAAAATATGTACCTCAATGACAAGGAGGGTAGGAGTAATGTTAGGGAATGTACTTTGTCAGCATGTAATATTTTGGCATCACTTGAAAACGATAATACCCTAAGTGGCATAAGATAATTATGTAACCATGCTAGCCCAACGGGACATGTCCTTTAGGGTAATATATGGACTTAGTATTATTACTATTATTATGTAATATAATGTATGCTTTATCCCTAAAAAAAGGATATTCATCCATAAGTCAAGTATATGTTTGTATAAGAGTTACATCAAAAGGGAATTCATCAAGTACAATTATAAACGTAGGTGCAAATGTATTGGCCAATAGAGGCGCCAGAACTTGAGCAAAGTCCATTCCCGTTGTATTTCTAAAAGCATTTCATTCCCATTCAATACAGTTTTTCTCCCTAATATGAAAAATATAGAAGAAAGGGTAACACAATTTTTTCATATTAATTTTGATAGACTAGTAGTTACTATTACTAAGTATTAAAAATATCGGACAAAAAATAAATACCACTTTAAAAAATAGCTACCCCACACAAGCTTTACCAAATTTGACACAATATTGTTCAGGCTTAAAGCCAATTAAAATATGAATTTTTACCTTCTATAGCAAAGGTTAACACCTTATTTATTTTAAATAAATATCATTTGAAAAAATTATATTCTATAGATACCTTTTAAGGTTTATAGCAAAATATTTAATTTTGGTTACCTCCTAGCCCTAAGCCACTAAATACGCAAATCAATTACACTTTTTTCGTTCTCTCTCTATTTTGATACATCATATTCTCTTTCCCCATCCCATTAAAATTTCCGATCTCCTCCTCCTTCCAGTGATTTTCTTTCTATCCCTCCCCACTTTCCCCTCCCTTTATACGCTAATCAACTTTTTTTTCATTCTTTTTTTCTTTGTCTTCTTCTGGAATTGAACTGCAGTAGAGGAGTTGGCGGCGACTTATGACATTGCAGCATTAAAATTCCCTGGATTAAATTCAGTAACCAACTTTGAAATAAACCAATACAATGTAAAAAGCATACTAGAGAGAAGTACATTACCTATTTGAGGTGCAGCAAAACGTCTCAAAGATGTAGAACAAGCTGATCAAATTGCTCAGGATTATCAAAGAGTTAGTCAAGAAACCATTGGATCTCATCTCACAAATGGAACAATCAGTAGCTATGGCGCGAATGCGAATCATATCTGGTCTGATATTGAACAACAACGACAACAACAACAAAAGATATGGCTCAAACAAGAAGTTCAAATTCTGATCATTTGAGTAGTACTCAAAATTTTCATCATCTTCAACATGGGAATATTCCTCATAATTTCAAGTCCATTGAGGAGATGGCGGCAGTCGTGGAAAGAGAATTCGGTTTCGGAGATCCACTAAGTGACGATTTCTTTTTTTTTTGCGATGAAGAAGAACATTTCTTTTAATATATTTCAATGTAATTTCAACGTATTATACTATATTTTCATGATAATTATTGTCTTTTTTTTTAATTGTAATTCAATGTATCTCGCTGTATTCCATGTATTTTATTGTATTCTCTGTCTTTCTTTTTATTGTATTTTAATGTATCCCACTGTATTCTATGTATTTCATCGCATTCACTATCTAGCTATATGCCATGAATGTATTTATAAGTTTTTAATTAATACTCCCTCCGTTTCAATTTATGTAAACCTATTTCCTTTTTAGTCCGTGCCAAAAAGAATGATCACTTTCCTTATTTGGAAATAATTTACCTTTATGCAATAATTTATAGCCACACAAAATAAATGTGCCTCATTTTACACCACAAGATTAAAAGTCCTCTCTTTTATTTAAACTCCGTACCCAGTCAAATGGGTTCATATAAATTGAAACAGAGGGAGTACAATTTATGTATTATATAATTTCTCTGAAGTTTGCTATATTTTTGGGATATTTTTTGGTTGAGCATCTTTTCTATAACTGAAAATATAAATTTTGCGTGTTATAATTGAGTTTATTGAGTCATATTAGGAGTCTATTATGTTAACTGATTCGCTTTCATTTTTAAATACCAATGTAATTCCCTATTTTATGCCGTGAATACAATCAAATATATTAATATGTCCAGCTGTAATCCCATGTTTCATTTCATCAGTCGAATACAACAACTAATTAGCCATACTTTACTGATTCACATCTATTTTTGCTATAGTATTTATGAATACAATAAAATGTATCTATAATCCGTAATATAGCAAATGATATGTATCGGTGACTAATTACTTGCTTTATGAAAATTTCTCATTAGAATACGGGCCACTTACACCTTACTAAACTCACAAAATCCAAACCCAGTCTAAAGGTTAAAATTTCATGGTATAGCCAGTTTTCACACTGGTCAATGAAAAATAGCCACTGTTTACGAAGTCAATAAAAAATAGCCACTATTTTGCTGTAATAGGGACCGGTCCCGTATAATATACGGGAGTTCTAGTGCATTTGTGTACGAACTCCAGTATATTATGCTGGACCGGTATACTTTGCTAACTCCTGTAAAATTTGCTGGAGACTGGAGCACTAGTGCTCTAAACTATAGTATATTATACTGGACAATTATACTGCTGGAACTCCCGTAAAATTTGCGGGAGTTCAAGCATAATTATGCTTCAACTCCCGCAAAATTTGCGTGAGTTTCAGCATAGTTATCCTGGAACTCCAGTAAAATTTACGGGAGTTCAAACATATTTATGCTGGAACTCCAGTAAAATTTGCGAGCATATTTTTCCAGATTTTGAACAGTATTTTCGCTCAAATTAAAGTGGCTAAATTTCGATGACTTTTAAAACTTGGCTATTTTTTAACGATCATTGGTAAATCTGACTATTTTTTAATTTTACCGAACCATATGGGCCCAAAGTTGAAGGTATAAATAACAATGCACCCTTCTCTCAAAGGAAGAATTCAAAATTTGAATTTTGAAATCAGAGAGAGAGAAACAATGGCATCGAAATCAGATATTAAGGGTTTCTATAGGCAAAAGAAGAATAAGAATGGAGGGATCACTAAGCCAACAAATTCAAAATCACCATTTACCATTACTACGAAGAAATCTATAACCCCAAAGCAAGCGGCTGCTCTCGGCTCTGAATTTACCCGGTCTCCGGCCCTCATCGTCCACGGATCTCCCAATTTGCAAGGTAAGCAATTTCCTCTAATAATCCATTTAGATTATTTTCCACTGTTTGATTCGGTGTAAAGTAAGTTACAAATCAATAGTCACACGATTTATTCCTTTGGTCCCATTTTCTGTGATCAATGGCGCAAACGGGGTTTTCTAAGATACCTAATTCGGATCGTATCAGCTACATTATTCTAGTGTATTTGAATTTTTGAACTGTATTCATTAATACCTCGTAATTATTAAGGGAATATAAGTCATCAGTAAAGTCTTTAGTTTGATGGTTTAGCTGGTTTGAAAATCCTTTGGAGGTCACGAGTTCGAAATTTTCCTAAAACATTAAATTTGTAAGTTAAGCTTCTGCTCGGTGTATTCACTGAATTTATCGGATGAAGCGGTGTCACGTGACGGGGCTTGGACTAAAGGTATGTGATACGTTTTGACTGTGCACGGAGTTATAAAATGATGAAGATTTTTTAAACTTATGGTCTTAAAACACGTCATAACATTTCGGTGGCAGTAAAAGCCTTTCGGTAAGGGTAAAATAAGATGAAAAGTTAATTGTTCCAAATATTGAAATGTGTCATTCTCTTTTAAATGGACTAATAAGAAATTTGTGTCACATAAAGTGGAATATATGAAGTATATGATAGTCTGATGATGATTTTTCAGGAATACGTTTTTCTTCGTAGCTAATAGACCTAAGACTACAATTTCTCTCGTCCCTTATCAGTTTGTATTGATTTTGTGTAATGAGTACTATGCATTTTTGGCCCTATCGTTTATTCCCCTTGTTGTTCATGATCAGATTAAAACACTTGAAACTTGTTGAGTTTGGTCTTACATTGAATTCACCCTTATAGTCGTTTTTGGTTTGAAATGCCAAATCTATTGTTGGTCACTTCATTGTTGATGACATTTGAAATGATATGTGTGGAGTATTAATTAGTGACCAAATGAAGCAAATCCGAGTACTCCCTATGTTAAATTATATGGCACAATTTGACTGGAACAGAGTTAAGTAAGAAGAAAAACTTTTTAACACGCTTGATGTGTAACTATATACCTGTGCATTAATTTTGTTTATTACGTTATGCTCAAAGTATGCTAAATAGAATTACTCTGCACAAATTCTTGATTTAGATAAACTGCAGTAAGAAGAAATCAAGATAAGACACTTTCAGTTAATACAAAGACATATACTATATTCAATTAATACACAATATCAGTTAATCAATACTAATCGACATGCATATATAGTTATATTTTTTGTGGAAATGACCATTAGTAATATATATTCATATTACATTTGAACAACATTTTCTGAAGCGTTGTGAAATTGAAAAGCATAAGACACGTTAAAGAGGTTTAGTTTAATGGCACTTTGTGAGTTGTGAAAGAAAAATCATTAGAAGATTTGTCATTAATCGATTTTTAAGTTCTTATCCCTTGGGCTTGTATCTTTTTACTATTTCTTGTATTGATATTTATCAAAAGATTGACTGGGATAAGTAATAAGACCATATTATTTGCTATCAGATACATGCTGTGCAAGATCGTTGACCCTCATACTTCCTCATCCCGCTTAATCGAACCAAACGTTCACTAAAAGACTATATGCATATTCTAAGATGTGAAATTATTAGTGATTAACGTGCATTGGTTGCTATTTGTATCTTAGAAATCTCACTTGCTGAGAAGATAAGGAATACTCACAATCTTGGACACTACCCACAACTTTCACTTATTTTAGATCTGAACATATTAAGAATATAGCAAGCTTCCGATTATTATGTCTTCTGTTCTCCATTTTTCTTTTTTCTTCTTGTAACATCTTTTATCAAAATTTTCAGATGATTATGACGAGAATGAGGAGTTATTAAGGCAATTTGACTTGAATATGGCTTATGGACCAAGTCTTGGATTAAACAGATTGGATAGATGGCAGCGTGCTAAGAATCTTGGTTTAAATCCTCCTAAGAATGTGGAGCCCCTCTTGAGAACTAACAAGGTTCGGAATGAATCTCTGTGGGATGGACGCGTTTAACTTTGTTTAGTCTTTTGATTATCATCCGGTAACTCTTCTATTACTTAGTTTTCCTTAATTGTTTGGGGTGGGGTGGGTCTTGTTCTGGGTAAAAAAGTTACAGCATCTAGCTGTATGGTAGTTTCTTTAAGAATGGTTTGTTCACTTTATTTCTACTATAAGCTTCATTAAAGTTTGCTGTTTCTTGTTTGGTTATGCTGCTGCTGAAAGTTTTTATGGATATTACTCGATATTTTCATCTGAGTTCTGTATACCAAATGACATCTTGACTGATGTAGAGAAACAAGAAGCTGTTACTTGGCTTAACCCTTAGCATTGTTGAAGAAGTGCTCTCTTGCACTTGTCAATGTGTGGGCTGTATCTGCAGTTAAAAAAAGGACACGTGCCCGCGTCTCTAAAAGCTCGTTTAACACGAGTACCAGTTTTCGTCATTCATTATGCTCTTATGTACTTGATGTAGCGTGATAACTTATATGTTGTTCTATATCTCCGTGAATATGGCAAGTTTTGCTTGCATAGTATTATTTGGGCTATGTGCTGAGACCGAGAATACCAGTTACAGTATCTATTATCCGAAGAGGATTAATCCTTCCTGCAGTATCAGCCATTGTTGGCTAATCCGAATCCTAGATAAATATCACACCTTCATTGAGCTATGAGATGGCATTGGTTGATGTATGAGATTGTTTTTTCCAAACCTACTCGGGTATGCCTTGTGTTGTAATTAGCAAAGTGGAGTAATGGACGTATTTATACATTTCGAGTTCAAGAACAAATGTATCATTTCATAAATGAATTGGTCCCAACTCATCAAAAAGGTTTAAACTTACTGCTATATTTCTTTGGCAGTGAAAAAGAATTGAGAAAACGAATGACATGTTCAAATAAGTTGAATGAAAATATTGTGCAATATTTGATGGACATATTAAAAAACAACAATCCGTACTCACTGTTTTTGAAGTCTTTAGTAAACATTCCCAATCATCTAATGTTTACAACAACTGTTTGTCCGCTTCCTCTCCACATATGTGTAACTTCATTGTTGATGACATTTGAAATGATATGTGTGGAGTATTAATTAGTGACCATATGAAGCAAATCCGAGTACTCCCTATGTTAAATTATATGGCACAATTTGACTGGAACTGAGTTAAGTAAGAGGAAAGACTTTTTAACAAGCTTGATGTGTAACGATATACGTGTGCGTTAATTTTGTTTATTACGTTATGCTCAAAGTAGCTAAATAGAATTACTCTGCACAAATTTCTGATCTACATAATCTGCAGTAAGAAGAAATCAAGATAAGACACTTTCAGTTAATACAAAGAGTCAAAGACATATGATATATTCAATTTATACACGGTATCAGTTAATCAATACCAATCGACATGCATATATAGTTATATATTTTGTGGAAATGACTACTGTTATATATTCATATTACATTTGAACAACATTTTCTGAAGCGTTGTGAAAATTGAAAAGCAGAAGACACATTAAAGAGGCTTAGTTTAATAGCACTTTGTGAGTAGTGAAAGAAAAATCGATGAGATTAGTCATTAGTCAATTTTTAAGTTCTTATGCCTTGGGCTTTTTATCTTTTGACTATTTCCTGCATTGATATTTCTCAAAAGATGGACTGAGGGATAAGTAATAAGACCATATCATTTGCTATCAGATACATGCTGTGCAAGATTGATCTTCATACTTCCTCATCTCGCGTACTCAATGAACCAAACGTTCACTAAAAAGACTATATACATATTCTGAACATATTAAGAATATAGCAAGCTTCTGATTATTATGTCTTCTGTTCTCCATTTTTCTTTTTTCTTCTTGTAACACCTTTTCTTATATCAAAATTTTCAGATGATTATGATGAGAATGAGGAATTATTAAGGCAATTTGACTTGAATATGGCTTATGGACCAAGTCTAGGATTAAGCAGATTGGATAGATGGGAGCGTGCTAAGAATCTTGGTTTAAATCCTCCTAAGAATGTGGAGCCCCTCGTGAGAACTAACAAGTTTCGGAATGAATCTCTGTGGGATGGACGCGTTTAACTTAGTTTAGTCTTTTGATTATCATCCAGTAACTCTTCTATTACTTAGCTTTTCTTAATTGTTTGGGGCGGGGTGGGTCTTGTTATGGGTAAAAAATTAAAGTTACAGCATCTAGTTGTATGGTAGTTTCTTTACAAATGTTTTGTCTAGTTTATTCCTAATATAAGCTTCGTTAAAGTTTGTTGTTCTTGTTTGGTTTTTCTGCTGGTGAAAGTTTCTATCATATTATTTGATATTTTCATCTTAGTTCTGTATACCAAATGACATCTTAACTGATGTATAGAAAAAAGAAACTGTTGGCTTAACCCTTAGCATTGTTGAAGAAGTGCTCTCTTGCACTTGTCAATGTATGGGTTGTATCCGAAAACAGTTGAATTCTTCATGAATTCGAGCAAGATTCACACGAGAAACCCTAAAATGAAATGTCCGTATGAGGAGAAAAGAGCTTGAGCTGAAGAGAGATCTTTTATTAATGTGTAATAATCTGTACAAAATAATGTGAAACTTTATACTTATATTTTTACAACAAATCGGGCCTAATTAAATAAAAATGAACTGGGTCTACTACGGGGTTGCTTCATCAGCTGCAGCTTCTTCAAGTGGGCCTCTTCAATATTGGGCCTGTGTTTTGGTTCATAAGCTCCAACAATTCCCTCCTTCCCCACCCTCACCCCCCAAGCTAAAAGGGGAATCCATTCCAAGCTTGAAGATAAAGGCCTATTGACTGCTATCCAAAAGGGGCTTAGCAAAAATGTCAGCTGGTTGAGAATGAATAGAAACAGAGTGCAGAGTAATGAGCCCATCTTTCAATGCTTCCTCAACAAAGTGACAATCCACTTTAATACGATGAGTACGTTCATGAAAAATAGATTCTTGGCGATGTGTATGACAGATTTACTATCACAAAAAATATCAACAGGAACAAGGTCTGCCACACCAAGCTCACCTAAAGGGCGAAGGACCCATGAAACCTCAGCAACCAACAATATGGCAGATTTACTATCACAAAAAACATCAATAGGAACAAGATCTGCCACACCAAGCTCACCTAAAAAGCGAAAGACCAATGAAACCTCAGCAACCAACAATCAGAGTGCCCTGTACTCAACCTCAACAGAAGATAGAGCAATTGTGGGTTATTTCTTAGACTTCTAAGCAATAGGGCAGCCACCAAGTAATACAATAAGGCCACTAACATAACGACAAAATCAATAAGGCCACTAACATACCGACGAGAATCAACACATCATACCCAATCTGAATCACAGTAACCTTGGGAATAAAATCAGGAGAATTACATAACAATAAACCAAGTGAATGTGTGTCAGTCGAGTACCTCAATACATGATAAACAACATCTAAATGGTCCAGCCATCTGGCAGATATGTACTGACTAAATGTTGTACAGTGAATGATAAGCCAGGTCTAGTATGTTGCAAGAAATTTAATTTCCCTACCAACCTTCTATAGACAGAGGGATCAGACAATAATTCTCCAGAACCAGTTGACAACTTAACACGAGGATCTATAGGAGAAACAATAGAGTGACTGCAATACAGTGAAACCTAGAAAGAAGTTCCACAAGGAACTTGTGTTGATTAACCAGAAAACCATTTGCTTGCTTTACAACTTCAAGACCAAGAAAAAAATGGAATTCACCAAGATCTTTTATCTTAAACCGATCATCTAAAAACTGTTTCAAGGAAGCAATTTCACATAAATCATCTGCAGTACCAATATATCATAAACATAAACAGCTACCATAGTCAAGGAATTCCCATGCAATTTTCGATACAAAAAATAATCATTCACACTAGGATGAAAACCTTTATACTGAAGACATGAAGACAACTTAGCATACTATTATCTAGAAGTTTGTCTAAGACCATAGAGGGATTTATTAAGCTTACAGGCTGAAGGAGTAGTAGAAGTAGAGGACTGAACATTCAAACCAGGAGGTATTTTCATATACACCTCTTCATCAAGATCCCCATATAGAAACACATTGTTAACATCATGTTGGAATACTGTCCAATGTCTCTTAGCTGCTATGGAAAATAGACATCTTATGGTGGTCAATTTGACCACTGGAGAAAAAGTTTCAGTAAAATCTACTCCTTCCCGTTGACTATCCCCTCGAATCACCAACCTAGCCTTGTATCTCTCAATAGAACCATCTGCCTGCTATTTTATCTTGTAAACCCATTTACAAGGTATAACTTTCTTCCATGAGGGAAGATGCATTATAGTCCAGGTGTTATTGGCATCTAAAGCTTGAAACTCCTTCATCATGGCCTTTTGCCAAGCAGGATTAGACACAACTTGATGATAAAATTGAGGCTCTAGTAAGCAATTAATATCAAAAGAGGGTAAGACATTAGAACCAGAAACAAAGGTGCATACATAATCATTAAGATAAGCATGTGTTTTAGAAGGCCTACCGGTTCTTCTAAGAGGAGGATTAGTATCACAGAATGAAGCATTAGATGAAGAAATAGAGGAGGATGTAGAAACAAGGGTAGCATCAGGAATATGATCAGACATTGGTACATGGTCAGTTATAGAAGAATGAGGGAGTGAAGGAAACAAAGAGCAGGAGCAGAAGCAGAAGCATCAGAATAGGAAAATGTGTGTTCATGTAAAACTACATTCCTTAAGTGAAAAATGACTTCCTGGATAAGTTGAGCAACTTATAAGCTTTCTTACCATAACTATATCCAATAAAAATAGAGGGAATAGTCCTATATTTGAACTTATCTCTGTAAGCTTAGGGACAAAAACAAAACATAAGCACCCAAAAGCCTTCAAATGTGCAAATGAAGGAGAGTAACCATGCAACAACTCAAAAAGAGACTTATTTTGAAATAGAGGTGAAGGAAACCTATTGATGAGGTAGGTGGCTGTCAAAACACACTCACCCCAATATTTGAGAGGCAATTTTGATTGAAAGAGGAGCGCTCGGGCACTTTCAAATAGGTGTTTGTATTTTCTCTTCACTACATCATTTTGTTGTGATGTATGTGAACAGAAAGTCTGGTAAAGGATACCTTGAGCAGAGAATTTTTTTTAGCCTCATTACTTCCTCCCAACTCAAAAGCATTATCCGATCTCACAGTTTTAACAGGAAGAGAAAACTGAGTGATGATCATTGCAATAAAAATTTCAAAATAGAGAAGGCATTGGATTTAGAGGAAAGCAGGTGGGTCCAAGTGGCTCTAGTAAAGCCATCCACAATGGTTTGAAAGTACTTAGGTTTGGGTGTGATAGGGTCCCCACAAGTCTACATGAATCAATTGGAAAAGAGTAGTAGAGTGAATGGTACTTTCAGGAAAGGGTAACCTTTGTTGCCTAGCCATGGGACAAATTTAACAAATAAAAGATTGTTTGTGAGGCAATTTATTAGAAAGAAAAGAAATATGGTTCATTTTAGCAAAAAACGCATGTCCCAACCTCAAATGCCATGCATGATTAATAGACAAGGCAGAAGTACAAATATCAGTGCACACGAAAGGATATAAAAGAGAACTGCTCTTATTTTTGATATCCACATTGGCATTTATGGTATTTTGGAGGAATTAGAAGAAAAGTATCACAATCACAAAGATCATTGGGCTGAAGAATGTAGAGACCCTTCTGAAGTCTACCAAGTACCACTAGCTTCTTCAGAAAAGGGCTCGACAACAAAGCACATGCATAGGAAGTAAAGAATGTAATACATTTAAGATGAGCAAGTAGTTGATTTAAAGAGATGAGATTATAATGAAATGAAGGAACAAGTAAGACATTAGGAAGAGAAATGGTTGAAGAAAGATAAAGAGAACCAGTACAATAGACCTTAACTGTGTGCCCATTAGGAAGAGTCACAAGGTAAGACAAAGGTAAAGGCTTAATATCAGTTAGTAAAGATTGGTGAGGGGCCATATGATTAGTAGCACCAGAGTGTATGATCGAAAACTCGTCATTTACTTTAGTAAAATTGCAAACATAAGAAGCAAAATTACTGAAAGTAGAACTATCTATCAGACCTGCAAAGTTTGCTAAACCAGAAGGAATATCTTGAGAGGTAGAGGGCATCTTGGACTGTTGGAGCAAATTGAGCAGTTGATGGTATTGTTCTTTTGTCAGAATGTTGCCCCCAATGTCGAGTGGAATCACCTTGGAGCTCTTAAAAGAAGATTTATCAGTAGCTCTCATGTCAGGTGGATAAGAAACTTGAGCAAATGCAGCTGACCATTAGAACTTGGAACCAAAACTTAGAGGGTACCCATGCATCTTGTAGCAGTTTTCAATTAGATGCTCAGGCTTCTTACAGTATCTGCACATCAAAATATAATTCCCCTTCTTAGTAGGATCAAAATTTATCCTTTGAGTGAAAGGCCGTTGAATTTTGGTATTCTCCCTAGTAGTGTCAAATTGCACCCTTGAATTCATAGGTTTTTGAACATTTGTGCTAAAGGAGGCAGATTTTGGACTAAAAACTGAATTGAAATTTGAACTTCAGCTTGGCATAATCATCAATTAGCATAGCATACACACTGTCAATATCAGGCAAAGGTTTTACTAGAAGAACGCGAGGTACATGGAGTAAAGTGAGTACTTCCAACTCAGTGGTAATAATAGCGAATAATAGCTGAGCGATAAGAAAATACGTATGAGCACTCCAAAATGCTATAAAAGACACAACCCCTTCGAGAAAAACCGTAACACTGTGAAAATCTCAAGCTCAGTTAAAAATATCTTTTTACAAATATCTTTTCCCAGCAGTCAAGCACATGAATGCCATATCGGATAGTGTAAGTCGACACATAAGTCAGCCCCTTAGGGCAAAGCACTCCTTAACATATAACACCAAGGTATCCGGTCAACAAGACAAGTAATAACATGTATACCAATTATATATGAGTGCCAAATATCATGCCACGTAGTATAAACAGGAATGAATGCATGAATGCAATGCAATGTACATGACTGTTGCGGCGCGCAACCCGATTCGTTTGGGCCGCGCTCACTGGGGCTGTGTACAGATTCCGAAGGGGCTCCTACAGCCCAAGCGCTATAATACTGCAGCGTACAGTCCAATCCACAAAATATATCACTACGGCATGCAATCTGATCCATATAATATATCACTGCAGCGTACAGTCCGATCCTTGCATGTATATGTATATACTACTGCAACGTGTAGCCCGATCCATATCTCAATCCAGAATATGAAAATAAGCCACTCGGGCAATGTCAAGTAATAGCTTTTTTATATCAAAATATTAGAAAAATGCAATTTGAGCCTTTAAACTTTAGCAATATGATTGCGAATTTCAAAAACACTATTTAACTCAAGACTGAAATCATTTAATATGCTAAGTGTCATAAAAAGCGTGATAATAACCCCTACAAGGTTCAAATAACCGGTACTAAGCCCAAAACATGGCAATCAGCCCAATTCAAGATAACATCAAGCAAGTTTCAGTCAATTTCACAGTAAAATCCACAACCGGGACGGACCAAGTCATAATCCCCAACAGTGCTCTACCCCACGCTCATACCTGGCGTGCAAGTCACCACAATACATCACTATGATGTGCAAATTCGGGGTTTCAAACCCTTAGGATATCATTCACAAGTATTACTCACCTTGAGCCGGCAAAATCTCAAGCCTGCGATGCCTTTGCCCCTCAAATCGGCCTCCCCGCGCATCGACTCTAGCAAAACACAGAGTGAATATATCACAATATGAAAATGGGACAATACCCAATCAAAAATAAATGAATTATAGCAAGAACCTCGAAACTAGCAAAAGCTGAGCCCTGTCGCTTCTCAGAAAATTAAAACTTACATTACCGGATTCCTCGTATCGCCACGAGTCCGTAAATACCAAGAACTCCCAAATCCGAGCTTAAATGACTTATCAAATCCCAATTTGAAATATCAAATTTCCAAGCCCTAGTTTCTTATAAATTGGCTATGTTTTCATCGATTTCTAGGATGATTCATCAATAAGATCATGTATTTAACTTATAAAACTTACCTCCAATCGATCTTGGTTGAAACTCCCTTCAATCCCCGTCCAAAAGCTCTCAAAATGACTAAAAATGGTGGAGAAATGGGTTATTTTCGCGACTAAAATGCTTTTTAACATTCTGCCAAGTCACTGTAGCTAACACTATGCGATCGCATTAGAGCCTTGCGATCGCATAGAACAAAATTCCGGGGTACTGTAGCTAACCCTATACTATTGCATAGAACAAAATCCTAGGTACTGTAGCTAACACTATGCGATCACATTAGAGCATTGCGATCACATACAACAGAATTCCTGATACTATAGCTAACCCTCTGTGATGGCATAGAACAAAATCCTTGGTACTGACTGCTGCATTTCTGCAGCATTTTTCAACTTCAAAAATTTCCGTTAGCCATCCGACATCACCCCGAGAACTCAACCAAAAATTCCAATACCTCCAAAAACATCTTACCAATTTGTTCCCAATCATCAAAATACCTGGATTAACACTAAAATCATCGAATTATATTGAATTCAAGTCTAAATTCTTTTAAAAAATAAAAAACACTCATTCGATCAAAAACCTGACCAAACGATGTCCGAATGACCTAAAAATTTGCACACACATCCAAAATAGCTTAACAGTACTACTGCAACTCTCAGAATTCCATTCCGACCCTCGGATCAAATTCTCACCCATCGACCGAAATTCGCCAAAATACTAACTTCGCCAATTTAAGCCAAATTTACACCGGACCTCTAAATTCAATTTCGATCGTACTCCAAAGTCACAAATCAACGCCTGAAGCTAACCTAACCACTAGAATTCACATCCGAGCCCTCTAACTACATAGTTAACTTTTAGTTGACTTTTCTAAAACAAGCTTCCTTCTAAGAAGTTAAATGCCTCATTTTCAACTAAAACCAATTCAATTCAACCCGATTAACTCAAATACAGATATTGAAACATAAGACAACAAAATATGGGGAAGACAAGACGGTAACTCACGTGACGACGGGCCGGGTCGTCACATCCTCCCCAACTTAAACAATTGCTCGTCCTCGAGCGTACCTAGATTTGTACTATAAGCCAACCAATAGCTGAATGACCTTACCAATCATACACTTGGGGTGATCCCACATCACCCTAACTCACATAGTTTTGATAACACAACACAACTGAAATTCATCTAAACCATATACCATAGAACCACTTACTTTGCACTTTTCGAAAGCATATCCAAGATTAGAAATTCACATATATACTCAGAACAAACCCGAACCAATAGTAATAACTCCTACTAGCAACCTCAGGTGAGACCACATGGTACACCACATAATCCAAACACTCGAAATGATGGCCTCTATTCAAAGCAATTGCTCGCCATAACCAAATACCGATAGAAAACCTTTTTATTAGCTCAAGTCTTATTCCAACACTTTCATATACTGCCAACGACAACTGAGACTCGCGATAACCTATAACCATCTCTCAGATCGACCATTCGTGAAGCCACTTCCCTTGACTAATATCACAACAAAGTTTCGAGTCAAAAATGGAAAATCACAAAAATATGTATTTTTTGTTTTTCTAGTATTTAATGTCTCAATTTTGTGATTTATATTTAATTGATGTTTAAATTGAGTATGTTAATTGTTAGTATAACTTAATTAGTATTTCTTATAATTTAATTGATTTTGTAGTGTAATTAGAAATTTTTGTTTTACTAAATAAGAAATTAAAGAGATAAAGAAAACAAAATCTAACAAAAGAAGATGAAATCGGATTGGGCCTAGTTTAATTAGGAGAAAACCAGCCCAAATACTACCCTTACCCGGCCCAAACCATCTCCCAAACATGCCCAGTCCCACTAAGCTAAAACGACGCCGTTTCTCCCCCCATTAACTGATCTGGACCGTTGGAGTTTTGTGATCCAACGGGCAAAATTAATCCCTGCGTTTTAATTATCCAAAAACCCCCCAAACCCCCAAACACTCGGTCATTTCACCATTTCATCTTCAAAGAAGCAAAACCAAACAATCCTCTCGAAACCCTAGCGCCGCCGGACCTCCCCTTCGCCTGAAACCCGGTAGCAACAATGCCGCCGGCCACCAAAACAACACCGCATGATCACCCTAACCCGCTCTCTTCGAATCCGTGCATAGTTTGGTTCGAATCAAGCAGGAACCTTTCGAATCTTTGATTGAAGATTCGAGCCAAACTAGAATCTACCCGAACCGGCCCCAAACTCACCCCAAACATTCCCCTAGCCTCCCTCACACCCAAACCATCTTTGGTTTGGTTCGAATCCAACCAGAAACCCAAAAGCCCCAATTTGGCCGTATAAACCCTAAAAAATCCGAATTCTGGGTTTTGTTCAAATTTAAAATGAATTGAGGTCTAATACACCTTAATTGGGATGTTTTCATTGGAAAACATTCCAGTTAAGGTCTGTTTGACTCAAAGAATCCAAATTCAAGTCCGAGGTCGATTAATTCTGATTTTGTTCATCGTTTGAGGTATTGTTCTTGTCTATTCTTTTGCATAATTGTTTGTTAAAGTTTAGTTGTTTGTTATGCTTCATCTTTATCATTTGTCGTTTAATCTCCTCTATTTCTTCTCCTCAAGACCTTTTTTTTTGGACCGTTAATTGCTTCTGTTTGCATCATGATATTGATGAATGTGTTTAAGAATGCCAATTCGTTTCGATTAACGTCGTCGAATGATTAGTGTCTTATCTTTGTTCTGCCCGACCCCATGAATCACTAATTAGCAGTTATATGTTCTTCGATTGTTCGAATGAATACCGTTGATTAGTTACGTAGGTTTGTTAGAACAATAAGTAATATTGATTGGTACTTATTGATTCCTTTTGAACCATATGCTTAGATTTAAATCCGAATTGGGTATTAGCTGCTTAATGTTAATTTCGAAATCAGAAGATCATAGCTATGGCTTTAAAGGATACACTGCACATGGAATTAGATTAGTAGAACCTGCTGGACAGCAAAGCATTCCATTTAATCTCTGAACTTCAGATTTTTTTTTTAAAAAAGGGTCATACCTAGACAAACTTAAGTGAAAATAAACAGAACTAACATGGGGAGATAAAAAGGTTAAAGGGCTGCACATGGAGGGAATAATACAGGCTGGAAAAGGTGGAACACTGTGAATTTAAGAAAGGTGCTGTTTTGGCTATAAAAGTGGGGACTCACAGAGAGAGCAGCATAGAGAGACACACTGGAGAGATACAGAGAGGTAGAGAAAACAGATTTTTAAGGTCCTAAGAGTTAGAACTAAATAGTAAGGACTTGTGAGAGCAACCACTGTTTTCAATTGAAGTTTAAGCTCTCTTTTCTCGGGGTGTTTTCTTGCAAAACCAGAAATCATTTGTTGCCTAGCTGTTGGTTCATTCTTTTCCTACTTGTGATTTGCATTCAGTGTTTCTGGGTTGTGAAATTGGTATTCTTGGGATTTACTACTCTTTCATTGGTTAATCTGTGTTGCCGTTGCTGTCAATTGCTGCTGTTTGCTTTGTCGTTAAAGCTGCCATCCACTGACTTCCTTTTCTTCTTCTTGTATTATCATTTCCAGGTACACATTTTTGAGCTTCACTTGAATGTAAATATCTGTTGGACATAAAGGAAAATAATGGAAACCTGAAGATTGGAATTGCATTCATTTTGAATTAGATTCATAGTTAGATTACATGTTTTGCTCTCTCATTTAGAAATTCTATATTTGTTGCCATTAAAATCATACAAGTGTGATTAAGTGTCTAGCTTCCGAATAACATACAGTTTGGTGTATTAATGTGATGTTTAGCTCTTCATACGTAGCCATTTATGCTATCTATTCATTTAAGGTTAATAGTTTGGTTGGTCGATTTAGGCTCACTGTTGGAACAACAGCAATATGTGTGGGATGTTGAACTTTTGTTTGCACTTTTGTTTTATTACTGGATGCAATTCTCTTGAAATTTTCTTTTTCTTCTTAAATGCTTTGGAGAAGATTTGCGTTGATCTTGTTTCTTCTTCGACCCTGCTCGTTTCATGTGCAATCAGATTCTATGCTTTACGTAAACATGTATAGTTTATCGCAACAGTATTCAATTTTAAGTAAAGAACAAAGTTTTATTTTTTTTTGTCCTCTTCGATAGCTTTCCTTGTTGAAGAATAGGCAATATCTTTTGGGTAATTGTCCTCGTGATTATGGAAGGTCCATATGACTTACATTTAAAAAATGAATTCAGCCATTGAGGAGTCGGGGTGTGAAATTGATCAAAAGATGACTCCCTTGTTACTGCCAACATTTCGTACTTAAACCTATGAATGGTTCCATAAATCATAGCATCACAATAATTTCAAATGTAGTTTAAGAAATGATCATGAACATTTTTAGTTTGCTTTAGTAGAGTACAGTCTTTTTTTGGAATAGTTCGAGGCGTGTCATTCAGTAAATTTTTATGGCCCCTCGCAAAGTTGCAAATGCGTAGTTACTTTAGGCACGTTATTTTAATGATTTACCTTCCTAAACTCGGTGCACATTTATGTGACCCAAATCTAAATCTCAACGGAATCGGAATGTGTTAAAGGCCACAGGCGTACTGGTACGGTGTGGTTTGAGATACATTTTCACAACGTTGCAATCCATGTTAAAATAATAATAATAGTAATAAAAGTGGTCAAAGATATAAAATTTGCACATTAGTTCATATTTGTTAAAAATCAGATAATCAAGCCGAATATAATAATTGAGCGACCGTGCTAGAACCACGGAACTCGGGAATGCCTAACACCTTCTCCCGGGTTAACAGAATTCCTTATCTGAATTTTTGGTACGCATGCTGTTTAACAGAGTCAATCTTTTCCTCGATTCAGGATTCAAACCGGTGACTTGGGACACCATAAATCTCCCAAGTGGCGACTCTGAATTAATAAATAAATCCTGTTTTGATTGTCCTTTAATTGGAAAAACTCCTCCACTCCCTCGCTCCCTCGCGGGTGCGTGCCAAAAGGAGGTGTGACAGCTCTGGCGACTCTGCTGGGGACTACACACACCCAGAACCACTGGTTCAGGGTTTAAGAATTCGAGATTGGAATAATTATTGTATTTGGCTTATTTATCATCTGATTTTGTTATATGTTTGTATTAATGTGCTAAATATTGTTTTTACTGCTTTGATATTTTATGAATTGTATATAAATTGTGCCGATACCCATTTTCTTCTTCTGAGTCTCTTTGAAATATAATCTCGGGCATTTGCTGGACATAGCCCGTTTTTCTCAAGATAGTTGTGGTGCTTGGCACCCGGTGAAGGATTTGTAGTCACACATGTTTAGGCGGGGAGCTTTGTCAATTAAGCCGGAAAGCCATGCTACCGGTGCACTGACACTCCTCGGCTCGAGTTGTCCGCTCGAGTTAAAGCCAGTCTAGACACCTTTTCCAACAGGATGATGACCTAGAATAACAAAACCCTCTGCCGGATTCCCGATAAGGAACGTCTATTTGCATCATGTGCATATTGACTTAGGAGGCTCAACACGGGGGTTGGGCCTGTCTAGGACATGTGTACCTGAAACAAAAGACCAACTTGATGCATCTTTGTCTGTGCATTTAGTTCGATCTTACATGCCGACCGGTTTGTCATTAGAAAAAGAGAGGATAAAAGTGGAAAATGTCAGGTTGATAAAGTCAAAATAATTTTATGAAAATAGTCTGTTTTTTTAGAAAATAAGTTTTTTTTGAAAGAAATGAAAAAAAGAAAGAAAAAATATATCCCCGAATAAATTTTGTTAATTTTAAATAGTTAGTTTCCTTGAAAATCAATTTTGAAAAATGAAAAAAAAAAATTCCAAATAAATTTTCTTCATTTTTACAAAAAAATAGTTTAGTTTCTTTGAAAATAATTTTTGAAAAATACAAAAAAAAATTTCAATAAATTTTGTTAATTTTATGAAAGATAAGTTAGTTTTTCTGAAAATAATTTATTTTAGAAATGCGGTTAAAAATAGTTTGTTCTATTAAAATGATTTAGTTCTTTTAATTAACCGAACTACGCTGGTTTGATTCTCACATGGTGTGAGATACGTAGGCAACCGTTATCAGGTCCAACCTCCCCTTTTGCCAAAAATAGCCAACAATATCAAAATTAATTTTTCGTTGTAAATAAGTTGAGTGATGCCGTTTTCAAAAACAGCCGAATATACCCGAAAGGGACGCCGGAAGGCTGGCTTTGCATAAATGGCCACTTTTGGGTAATTTTGTAGATATTTGTCGTCAATTGACCCTCACAGCCTTATAATCCTCGTCCGCGAGGCGCTGAAAGGACGTGTTTGTGAAAACAAGGTTTTTATTCCAATTTAAAAAAAAAAACGAAAAAAGGGAGGTTAATAACAAATGAGGTTTTCAAAGATAAAAACCGGAATGACGCATGCGATAAATACATGTTGAAATGGTTAATTGATTAGGTGCATTGCATCCAACATGTGATAACATATCTGTTAAATTCAGTGAGCTAACAAGTTTGTTGCATATATCTAGAAAAGTTTAGCAGTTGACTTGACAGAGTATACTGGCCGATCACCATTACCATACTAGATCAAAAGGTCCAATTCCTGCAAGCATGTCTAGTTCCGGCAAAAGTCTCGATGAGGAGAAAACAGAGATACAGATCATGAAAGAGGAGATGGACCGGTTGAGACAACAAATAACAGAGATGCACCTAGCCTGGGCTAGGGGACAGTCATCACCAAACCTTCCTACTCTTACACCAGCACCAGAGCATCCGCCCATTGATCCGTCGACAAGTGCCCCGATCTATCCATATTATCAAGGGGAAAACCCTTATACATCCCAGGTTCCACCGGCTAGACAAAATACTCCTCCTCCGGTCACCCCTGTTTTTGTGGCACCTCCACCTGCTACTTTACAGAAGTCGTCCAGTGAGCCGCTTTTTCAAATCCATGACAATCATTGTTATTCTCCTGAGCCTACCTTTAAGGCTCCTGAACCGCATTCACATACCCCTCACTGGGATAACCCGACAGAACCAGAAAAGCACTTCAAAAGTTTGGAGCATGAGGAAGTTATTCGAAAAGTTAAAAGCCTGGAGCAGTCCTTCAGGAATATGCATGGTTTGGGCAACCAAGTCCGTGTCGCTTACAAAGATCTGTGTCCATTCCCGGATGTCCAGTTGCCAGCCGGGTTCAAAATGCCCAAGTTTGACCTATACGAGGGGCATGGTGACCCAGTAGCCCATCTTCGAGGTTTTTGTAGTAAAATGCGTGGAGCCGGAGGGCGAGATGAGATTCTGATAGCTTACTTCGGTTAGAGCTTGGGGGGGTCTGCACTAGAGTGGTACACTAGGTAGGATCCCAGCAGATGGTTTACATGGAATGACTTGGCTCAAGCATTCATCGGCCAGTTCCCGTATAATCTTCAAATAATCCCCGATCGCTTATCATTGCTAAAGTTAGAGAAGAAACCCGCCGAAAGTTTTAGAGAATTTGGGTTCCGCTGGAGGGAACAGGCAGCAAGGGTAGATCCGCCGATGAGAGAGAATGAGATGGTGGATTATTTCCTCTAGACACTGGAGCCAACCTATTTCGGACATCTGGTGACGTCCGTGGGTAAGTCATTCACTGAGGTGATAAATATGGGGGCTATGATCGAGGAAGGCTTGAAAGCTAACAAGATCATGAGTTATTCAGCGTTGAAAGCCACCACTCAAGCTATTCAAAGTGGCACCGGAGGAGTGCTTGGAAAAAAGAGGAAAGAAGAGGTCGCGGCAGTCGATTCCGGAGCATGGTTCAGAAACAAAGGCCCCGCACCCTAGTATAATTCGCCACAGCCCCACCAACAAAATTACTCTCACAATCCATATAGCCATCCGGAACACTATTACCCAACACCAGATGCTCACTTTACCGTCCATCATGCCCAATCATATGCCCCACCTCTCGTCCAGGCACCATGGTGTGCGCTAAATCCACAGAATAATTACCCACCCCCAAGAGCCTATAGAAATCCCACGGGTGCAAGCTTTCGTCCGAATCAAGCTTTCAAGAACGACAGAGCACCAAGGATGAAGACCTTCACTTCCTTGGGAGAGTCTTACACCAGTTTGTTCCACCGATTGAAGCAAGTAGGGTTGCTAAATCCGGTCGAGGCTAAGCTACCAAACCCTCTTCCAAAGAATCCGGATCATTCAATAAATTGTGCATACTGCTCAGGATGTCCAGGGCACGACACAGAAAAGTGTTGGAGGTTGAAAACAGCTATCCAAGAACTCATCAACACTCGCCGAATTGAGGTCCAGACTCCAGCGGAGCCCAACATCAACCGAAATCCACTCCCAACTCATCATAAGACCAACATGATCGAGTTGGTACGGGTAGAAGAGGGAAAAGAGAAAACCTCTCAGACAGTAATGATGATCAGGTCTAGTGGGGTAGCAATGAAAAAGAGGCCAAACCTTGATGAGTCACTCATCTGCAAGAAGGACGTACAAGAGGGGTCGGAAGCAGAAAAGGGAAGTGTGAATAAAGTGCCTAGGAGGCTAGAGGGAGTAAAAATAGTTGTACCAGGGGCAGCAACCAGACCCGTCTTAACTGTAACAGGTGTTCGATTGGATCATTTCATCATCAAGCCAGCAATACAGTTGCCGATAGCTGATAACAAAGCTATTCCATGGAATTATAATCGGGTCATGACAACTTACAAAGGAAAAGAAGTTAAAGAGGAAGTCTGCGAAGCGCAAGGTTTGACCCGTTCAGGGAGATGTTTTGCCCATGCGGAATTGAGGAAGACTACTCCGGCAACACTAAAAAAGTCGGTAACTGACGAAGAGGTAGAAGAATTCCTGAAAAAGATGAAGCTGCATGATTATTCTGTCCTAGAACAGTTGAAGAAAACTCCTGCGCAAATCTCATTGCTATCCTTGCTGATACATTCTGAAGAACATCGGTAAGCTTTGATGAAAGTTTTGAATGAGGCCCATGTACCCGATAAAATCTTTGTGAGTCATTTGGAAAAGATCACCAATAGGATCTTCGAAGCGAACCGGATCACCTTCACCGATGATGAGTTGCCTGAGGAAGGCACCGAGCACAACAAGGCTTTATATCTTACGGTAAAGTGTGAAGAGTCGGTGGTTACCAAAGTCCTAGTCGACAATGGGTCCAGTGCGAACATTTGTCCTCTCTCTTCACTAAACAAGTTGAAAGTGGATATTGGCAGGGTACGCAAGAACAACATATGTGTCCGAGGGTTTGATGGAGGAGGCAAGGCATCGGTCGGGGACATAGTGTTAGTCTTGACAATCGGACCTGTGGAGTTCACCATGGAATTCCAGGTGCTGGACATAGTAGTTTCAAACAACCTTCTGATAGGACGACTGTGGATCCATGCTGCAAAAGCGATTCCATCCAGCCTACACCAACTAGTCAAGTTTGAATGGGATCGACAGGAGATCGTAGTCCATGGAGAGAATGATCTACAACCAGGCACCACTGTCCCCTTTGTTGACACAGAAGAGGATGTTGGGCCATGGGTATACCAGATTTGCGATGCGGTATCCGTCAACCGAGTTCCAGAAGGGGAATGCATTCCCAATGACAGAATAATTACTGCAGACGTCATGGTAGCTCAGGAAATGTTGAAAAACGGTTTCGTACCCGGCAAAGGTTTAGGTGCATCTCTGCAAGGAATCATACAACCGGTATCTGTGGTCGAAAATGTGGGAACCTTCGGCTTGGGATTCAAGCCAACACCAGAGGACATCCAGCTAGCCAAGAGGAATAAGCAGAAGACATGGGTGCTCCCGAAGCCTGTTCCGCGCCTTTCTCGATCTTTTGTCAGGCCCGGAATAAGAAGACATCCGACGACAGAGGTTCCCAGTCCTATGGTCAGGCCAGACGAAGAGTTCTTGAGAAAGTTCTAGGACTTATTCTCAGATGTATGCATGTTAGAGGATGGCGAAGGACCCATCCATGCCGAGATACAGTTTGTGGGACCGAAAGAGAAGTTGAATAATTGGAAGGCTACTCCTCCCCCTATCCGTAAGGAGTCTTGGTAGTTTGGTTTGGATTGTTTTCTTTCAAATTTTGTGTTGGGGCTGTCCCTGTAGTAAAATACGTTTGTTTTAGTTCATTTTTGTTTGAGTATGCAAGCTTGTTTTTCATTGTACTGTTCCTATTAATGAAATTTTGTTCCCTTTGTTTCTAATTTTGTTTATTTTCCTTCTTTTTACTTTTCTGAGCAGCTTTCTTTCAACTGATCTTAATGATATGGCATGCTTAAAGATTAATCAACCCAGTCTAGAAAGTCAATCTGGTTTGGAAATAATAACGCATGAAATAAAAAGTGACGAGAGTGAATCGGAATGCGGCGATGATGAAGCCGTAGAAGAAATCGGCGAAGATTTAAGTCACTTCGAGGAAAAGCCCAAACCCAACTTGAATGATACTGAGGCTGTTAATCTGGGGGATACGAATGATGTTAAAGAAACCAGAATAAGTGTCCATATCGAACCCAACCTGAGAGAAGAATTGATCAAAACACTCATGGAGTTTAAAGACATTTTCGCATGGTCGTACGACGACATGCCAGGACTCAGCACCGATCTAGTGGTTCACAAATTACCTACTGACCCATCATGCCCTCCCGTCAAGCAAAAACTGCGGAAATTGAAGACGGAGATGAGTGTAAAGATCAAGGAAGAAGTAACCAAGCAGCTGTAGGCGAAAGTCATTCGTGTCACCCGATACCCTGATTGGTTGGCTAACGTAGTACCGGTGCCGAAGAAAGACGGGAAGATCAGAGTATGCGTGGACTATCGCAATCTCAACAAGGCGAGCCCTAAGGATAATTTACCGCTTCCCAATATCCATATCCTGATTGATAATTGCGCCGAACGTGAGATTGGATCCTTTGTGGACTGCTACGCGGGATATCATCAAATCTTGATGGATGAAGAGGACGCAGAAAAGACAGCCTTTATCACACCATGGGGAACTTACTGCTATCGTGTAATGCCGTTCGGCTTGAAGAACGCAGGGGCAACATACATGAGGGCGATGACTACAGTATTCCATGACATGATATACAAAGAAATTGAAGTGTACGTGGATGATGTGATCATAAAATATAGACGTCAAGAAGACCACATTTCCGACCTCAGGAAGTTTTTCCAAAGACTTCGAAGATATGATATCAAGCTTAATTCGACCAAATGTGCATTTGGAGTTCCGTCAGGAAAGTTGCTAGGATTCATCGTCAGCCGACGGGGCATTGAGTTGGACCCATCCAAAATCAAGTCCATCCAGGAGTTACCCCCGCCAAAGAATAAAACAGAGGTAATGAGTTTGTTGGGAAGGTTAAATTACATCGGTAGGTTTATTGCTCAACTTACAGCGACCTGTGAACCCATATTCCGTTTGTTGAAGAAAGACGCTGCGATAGAATGGACGACAGAATGTCAGGAAGCGTTTGACCAAATCAAAGGGTATCTGTCAAACCCACCCGTACTAGTTCCGCCTGAACCGGGTAGACCCCTGATTCTTTATCTAACGGTCTTGGAGAATTCGTTCGGCTGTGTACTGGGGCAGGATGATCTTACTGGCAGAAAGGAACGGGTCATTTACTACCTCAGTAAGAAATTCACGATTCACGAGGTTAAGTACACTCATTTGGAAAAGACCTGTTGTGCCTTGACTTGGGTAGCCCAAAAGCTGAAACATTATTTGTCTTCTTACACCACTTACCTCATTTCACGTTTGGATCCATTGAAGTATATTTTCCAGAAGCCTATGCCTACAAGGAGGTTAGCAAAATGGCAAATATTACTTACAGAATTCGACATCATATATGTGACAAGGACGGCTATGAAAGCTCAAGCCCTAGCTGATCACTTAGCTGAGAATCCTGTCGATGACGGATACGAACCTTTGAGGACGTATTTTCCAGACGAAGAAGTATTGCAAATTGATGGGTTAGAATTAACCGAGGATCCGGGGTGGAAGCTTTTCTTCGACGGAGCGGCGAACGCAAAAGGAGTCGGAGTAGGGGCTGTGCTTATCTCTGAAACAGGACATCATTATCCTGTTATTGCTCAACTGCGTTTTCATTGTACCAACAATATGGCTGAGTACGAGGCATGCATCTTAGGGTTGCGATTAGCGGTGGACATGGATGTACAAGACGTCTTGGTTTTGGGGAACTCGGACCTTCTGGTACATCAGATTCAGGGAGAATGGGAAACCAGAGATTTGAAGCTTATCCCGTATCGTCAATGTTTGCATGATCTGACCAAGCGTTTCCGATCAGTAGAATTCAAGCATATCCCAAGGATGCATAATGAGGTTGCCGATGCTTTGGCTACGTTGGCATCGATGTTACATCACCCGGACAAGATTCATGTTGATCCGTTACATATTCAGATCCGGAATCAACATGCTTATTGCAATATGATAGAGGAAGAAATGGATGGTGAGCCATGGTTTCATGATGTCAAAGAATACCTCGGGTTAGGAATATACCCAGAGCAGGCAACTGGAGATCAAAAGAGAGCTATTCGGCGATTGGCGAATGGATTTTTTCTTAGTGGAGGGGTGCTGTACAAAAGAACCGCAGATTTGGGATTGTTGAGATGTATAGATGCAAGTCAAACCACAAAGTGATGACAGAGATACACGCCGGAGTTTGTGGGCCACATATGAGCAGATATGTATTGGCAAAGAAGATTCTTCGAGCAGGATATTATTGGCTCACTATGGAGCATGATTGTATAAGTTTCGTGCGAAGATGCCATCAGTGTCAGATACACGGAGATTTGATTCATTCTCCACCGACCGAATTGCATACAATGTCAGCGCCATGGCCATTTGTTGCGTGGGGCATGGATGCTATCGGACCTATAGAACCTGCGGCTTCTAATGGTCATAGGTTCATTCTGGTAACGATCAATTATTTTACCAAGTGGGTGGAGGCTAAAACCTTCAAATCAGTGACCAAGAAGGCGGTGGTGGACTTCGTACATTCCCATATCATCTGCAGGTTTAGAATCCCAAAGATAATCATCACGAATAACGTGGCCAATCTTAATAGTGGATTGATGAAGGAGGTATGTCAACAGTTCAAGATTACAAACCGAAATTCCACACCATATCGTCCCAAAGCAAATGGTGCGGTTGAGGCGGCAAACAAGAATATAAAGAAGATATTGAGGAAGATGGTAGAAGGGTCTAGGCAATGGCATGAAAAGTTACCATTCGCACTGTTGGGTTATCGCACTACCGTCCGGACTTCGGTAGGTGCAACTCCTTACCTGTTGGTGTACGGGACTGAAGCAGTAATACCAGCAGAAGTTGAAATACCATTCCTCCGAATTGTCGCTGAAGCTGAGATTGACGACGATGAGTGGGTCAAAACCCGATTGGAGCAATTGAGCTTGATCGATGAAAAGAGATTGACAGCAGTATGTCACAGCCAATTGTATCAAAAAAGAATGGCGAGAGCATATAACAAGAAGGTACGCCCCAGGAAATTTGAAGTGGGACAGCATGTGCTGAAGAGAGTTCTACCACATCAGGCCGAAGCAAAAGGCAAGTTCGTTCCGAATTAGCAAGGACCATTTGTTGTGACTAGAGTATTATCCAACGGCGCTCTATGTCTAACTGATATTGAGGGAAGATGCACCGATATGGCTATCAATTCTGATGCAGTCAAGAGATATTATGTGTAATTCTTTAATGTATTTGTCAACGTTTGGTTTCGTTTGTTTGTATTTGGAATTTTTCGGAGAATGAAATGACAGAGGCAATTTTTCTACTACTCAAACACTCTAACCCTTGTTTTCCCCTTTGAGCCTTAATTATTCTTTCATATACCCTCTTTTGGAGTCCTCAAGTAAGATGTATAACAAAATAGAAAAAGAAACAAAGAAAAGACACAAGAAAGTGAACTACGTTCGACCTGATTCCTCAAAAAGGATACGTAGGCGCCACACGGCTCGGTCATAATAAAAATAAAAATCAAAGATTCCCCAAGAAACAAAACTGGGGCAGAAGTCATGTTTCGTTTGAAAAGATAGTGTGGATTCTGAAAGTTGTAATGAGCTACCCGTTGAGGTTAAATCCCTTTTCTCTAGCCTCACGCACAAAAAACCGCATTAATGACCAAAAAGACCTCTCGATCAGTATTTGAGAAATGCCAAGTCATGCATATGAAAGCCAAGAATGACACTCCGATCCTCGACTGAATCCTGGATTCACAAGTTAAAAATGGATAGCCCTTTAGAGGGAATTTTGTGGATAATACCCCAGCACACCGCATGGAAAGTAAGCAAAATGAGAGAGTTTTAACGGTGAAAACCCTCGCGGGCACCTTAAGGCGAAGAAAGCTGAGAGAAATAAAATGAGAGAGTCTTACGATGAAAACCTTTACAGGCACCCTAAGGCGACGAGAGGTCGAGAGAAATGAGAGAATCTCATTAGTGAAAACCCTATGAAGGGCACTATGAGGTGACAAGGCGAGATGGTTGCAAGGTGTCTGGATGAGACGAGGTTGGGACGTTCGTTTACTTCTAGAAAAACGAAGCCGTCAGAAAAGTGATTGACATAAATAGACTGGGTAGATTAATCTCGAAGGCACGGCATAACCATTGGATCAGTTATACATTCATATAAGTTTTTCCCAGTTTTGAGTTCAGAAAAGCTTTCCCTTTTTGCCTTTTGCGGTCAGCATTCTTTTCATTTTTATCTATCATTTTTCTCTATTTTTAAAGATTTTTATGTTTATGTCGAAAAATTGACTTTTCAAAGCTTACTACCAAGTCTCCCAAATCGGTACAATGAAGATGAATAGGCGTGGAACAAGGCAATAAGCCAAAAGACGTTCCGATAATTAGGATTCGAGTGACAGGTTGATTGGAAGGTTCAGAAGAATTAAAGAGTAGGGCGGAGAACAGCAAGGACACATATTACACATCTGGGAGATAGTTTCTCACAACAGATCGTCAACTAAGAGGGTCGAACCACACTGAAGTTTGGAATAAAGGGAGAAATGAGAGATCATCTGTGGAAAGAGCACCATCCCCAGCAAGTATCAACGTCATCCCCAAAGTTCTAGGAAGGCAAAGCAGCTAAAAGAAAAGGAGAATTGCCCCAGCAAGAGCGGCACGACCGCTCACTGCATTTTGAAACTAACAATTTTTCTTTGATTTAAAAAGCAGGAAAATAGGGTGCGTCGGCGGAAAAGCATGCCACATAGAAGGTTATCAAACTGGGGCAGAAAATTTTCTCCCATTGCGAAAATTTTCTTGAAAGCAAATACCTAGTGGATTAGGATAGAAAGCAACACAAGATTTTAGGAAATACCAGTTTCCAGCGGAATAGTTTTGAAAGAGGCTAGACAACACGAGGAAGTGATCTTTGAGCCTAGTATCATCCCCAGCAGTTCTTGGAGAAATGAAACACTGATTTCGAGATTTCCCCAACAGCATTATATCCCATAAGTTTTTCAAGGAAGCAAAGCGCGAGTCCCGAAGGAGGCTGGGAAAGAGGAAAAAGGAAAAGGGATTCCCTGCCAGGGTAATCCTCAGTCAATGAAATTTCAATCCCGAGCGAGCCCGGGAGAGAATAAAGGTTGAAGGAAGTAGAAAAAGAGGAAATAAAGAATACTTCCCCAGCAGCATTATCTCCAGCAGGTAAGTAAACAGTTCCAAAGATATCCCCAGCAATCAAAGGAAAAATAACACGACCCAGGAAGAAAGCAATTCCAAAACAAGGTAATTCAGAAGAAAAGGTGGCCCAAGAGACGATGCAGGAAGAAGAAAATGGTACAGGAAGCAAAGGAAGCGATATGGATGGGATGGAGTTTTGAAGTTGTAGTTGAAGTCAGGGAGCCCGCTTGAAGAATGGAGTGGCAATTTAGTTTCGAAGTTTATGAGTTGAAGTCAGGGAGCCCGCCTGAAGAATGGAGCGGCGATCTAGTTTTGAAGTTGTAGTTGAAGTCAGAGAGCCCACCTGAAGAATGGAGTGGCGATTTAGTTTCGAAGTTTATGAGTTGAAGACAGGGAGCCCACCTGAAGAATGGAGTGGCGATCTAGTTTTGAAGTTGTAGTTGAAGTCAGGGAGCCCGCCTGAAGAATGGAGTGGCGATTTAGTTTCGAAGTTTATTAGTTGAAGTCAGGGAGCCCGCCTGAAGAATGGAGCGGCGATCTTGTTTTGAAGTTGTAGTTGAAGTTAGGGAGCCCGCCTGAAGAATGGAGTGGCGATTTAGTTTTGAAGTTTATGAGTTGAAGTCAGGGAGCCCACCTGAAGAATGGAGTGGTGATCTAGTTTTGAAGTTGTAGTTGAAGTCAGGGAGCCCGCCTGAAGAATGGAGTGGCGATTTAGTTTCGAAGTTTATGAGTTGAAGTCAGGGAGCCCGCCTGAAGAATGGAGTGGCGATTTAGTTTCGAAGTTTATGAGTTGAAGTCAGGGAGCCCGCCTGAAGAATGGAGTGGCGATTTAGTTTTGAAGTTGTAGTTGAAGTTAGGGAGCCCGCCTGAAGAACAGAATGGCGATTTTTTATTTTGAAGTTGTTGTTGAGGTTAGGTGCCCGCCTGAAGAATGGAGTGGCGATTTATGATTAGAGTTTGTCGATAAAGTCAGAAGCCCGCCGAAAAGCATAACGGCATCTCAATTTCTAAGATTTGATAACGATAGTGAAGAATCGGAAAGTGATAGAGTGTAACAGAAATCCCCAGCATGAACCCGAGTTCATAATCGGAAGGAATGCAACAAGGATCAGAAAGATAGATTCAGACTTCGAAGGAGAATAGTTCGAAGATCACAAGGAAGGGACCAATGGTCGGAGTTCAGCAATCAAGATAGGCCGAAATAACAATTGTCAGAAGAGAAGAAGCATGTGAAGAAACATCAGAGCCAACAGAATAGCAAGGAACATGACAAGATCAAGTTGAAAAGATAGATAAGAATTTGCAATACTGTAACTTAGTCTAGCTTCTTATTTTTCGTTTAGCACGGTGTAATAAGGAGATCGGTTAAGCAGTGGCAACAGCAGCAACAACAGTAACAGCAAGATCACAGCAGTCATGGTAGTCCCAGCTACCAAAACTTCCCGAACTACATTGACCTGATTCCCTTTTAGCCAGGGATATGTAGGAGACCTTCTGAAGCAAAGATTCGGTCAAACTTTTCCAAAAAAATGCTTCATACGGAGTGCTCAAACAGGCAAAAATCGCTCGTATCCGCTCACTTATCTTTGCACGAAAACTCTTCATGTTTCCGCACAAAGAGGGACAGCTGTAAGCACGTGATTTTTGCCCTATATGAGAATTACTCCCAAAAATTCAAAATAAAATAATCTTTTCGTTGTGTGCTATTTTTAGATTTTTCGTGGCATTTTTGGATAATTGTTTGTATTTGTCTAAGCGTGTTTGTTTGTTTAAATTAAGAAAAATACAAAAATATATTGTGTTTGCATTCTTAGGAGTTAATTTACAATTGAAAGTAATCAAAATTATTTGACAAAAATGGAAAATCACAAAAATATGTATTTTTTGTTTTTCTAGTATTTAATGTCTCAATTGTGTGATTTATATTTAATTGATGTTTAAATTGAGTATGTTAATTGTTAGTATAACTTAATTAGTATTTCTTATAATTTAATTGATTTTGTAGTGTAATTAAAAAATTTTGTTTTACTAAATTAGAAATTAAAGAGATAAAGAAAACAAAATCAAACAAAAGAAGATGAAATCAGATTGGGCCCAGTTTAATTAGGAGAAAACCAGCCCAAATACTACCCTTACCCGGCCCAAACCATCTCCCAAACATGCCCAGTCCCGCTAAGCTAAAACGACGCCGTTTCTCCCCCCATTAACTGATCTGGACCGTTGGATTTTTGTGATTCAACGGCCAAGATTAATCCCTGCGTTTTAATTATCCAAAAACCCCCCAAACCCCCAAACACTCGGTCATTTCACCATTTCGTCTTCAAAGAAGCAAAACCAAACAACCCTCTCGAAACCCTAGCGCCGCCGGACCTCCCCTTCGCCTGAAACCCGGTGGCAACAATGCTGCCGGCCACCAAAACAACACCGCATGATCACCCTAACCCCCTCTCTTCGAATCCGTGCATAGTTCGGTTCGAATCAAGCGGGAACCTTTCGAATCTTTGATTGAAGATTCGAGCCAAACTAGAATCTACCCCAACCGGCCCCAAACTCACCCCAAACATTCCCCTAGCCTCCCTCACACCCAAACCATCTTTGGTTTGGTTCGAATCCAACCAGAAACCCAAAAGCCCCAATTTGGCCGTATAAACCCTAAAAAATCCGAATTCTGGGTTTTGTTCAAATTTAAAATGAATTGAGGTCTAATAGACCTTAATTGGGATGTTTTCATTGGAAAACATTCCAGTTAAGGTCCGTTTGACTCAAAGAATCCAAATTCAAGTCCGAGGCCGATTAATTCTAATTTTGTTCATCGTTTGAGGTATTGTTCTTGTCTATTCTTTTGCATAATTGTTTGTTAAAGTTTAGTCGTTTGTCATGCTTCATCTTTATCATTTGTCGTTTAATCTCCTCTATTTCTTCTCCTCGAGACCTTTTTTTTGGGCCGTTAATTGCTTCTGTTTGCATCATGATATTGATGAATGTGTTTAAGAATGCCAATTCATTTCGATTAACGTCGTCGAATGATTAGTGTCTTATCTTTGTTCTTCCCGACCCCATGAATCACTAATTAGCAGTTATATGTTCTTCAATTGTTCGAATGAATACCGTCGATTAGTTACGTAGGTTTGTTAGAACAATAAGTAATATTGATTGGTACATATTGATTCCTTTTGAACCATATGCTTAGATTTAATTCCGAATTGGGTATTAGCTGCTTAATGTTAATTTGGAAATCAGAAGATCATAGCTATGGCTTTAAAGGATACACTGCACATGGAATTAGATTAGTAGAACCTGCTGGACAGCAAAGCATTCCATTTATTCTCTGAACTTTAGAATTTTAAAATAAAAAAAAGGGTCATACCTAGACAAACTTAAGTGAAAAAAAACAGAACTAACATGGGGAGATAAAAAGGTTAAAGGGCTGCACATGGAGGGAATAATACAGGCTGGAAAAGGTGGAACACTATGAATTTAAGAAAGGTGCTATTTTGGCTATAAAAGGGGGGACTCACAGAGAGAACAGCATAGAGAGACACACTGAAGAGAAACAGAGAGGTAGAGAAAACATATTTTTAAGGTTCTAAGAGTTAGAACTAAATAGTAAGGACTTGTGAGAGCAACCACGTTTTTCAATTGAAGTTTAAGCTCTCTTTTCTCAGGTGTTTTCTTGCAAAACCAGAAATCATTTGTTGCCTAGCTGTTGGTTCATTCTTTTCCTACTTGTGATTTGCATTCAGTGTTTCTGGGTTGTGAAATTGGTATTCCTGGGGATTTACTACTCTTTCATTGGTTAATCTGTGTTGCCGTTGCTGTCAATTGTTGCTGTTTGCTTTGTCGTTAAAGCTTCCATCCACTGGCTTCCTTTTCTTCTTCTTGTATTATCATTTCTAGGTACACATTTTTGAGCTTCAGTTGAATGTAAATATCTGTTGGACATAAAGGAAAATAATGGAAACCTGAAGATTGGAATTGCATTCATTTTGAATTAGATTCATAGTTAGATTACGTGTTTTGCTCTCTCATTTAGAAATTCTATATTTGTTGCCATTAAAATCATAAAAGTGTGATTAAGTGTCTAGCTTCCGAATAACATACAGTTTGGTGTATTAATGTGATGTTTAACTCTTCATACGTAGCCATTTATGCTATCTATTCATTTAAGGTTAATAGTTTGGTTGGTCGATTTAGGCTCACTGTTGGAACAACAGTAATATGTGTGGGATGTTGAACTTTTGTTTGCACTTTTGTTTTATTACTGGATGCAATTCTCTTGAAATTTTCTTTTTCTTCTTAAATACTTTGGAGAAGATTTGCGTTGATCTTGTTTCTTCTTCGACCCTGCTCGTTTCATGTGCAATCAGATTCTATGCTTTACATAAACATGTGTAGTTTATCGCAGCAGTATTCAATTTTAAG
Source organism: Nicotiana noctiflora (assembly GCA_032618575.1). Lineage (NCBI taxonomy): Eukaryota > Viridiplantae > Streptophyta > Magnoliopsida > Solanales > Solanaceae > Nicotiana > Nicotiana noctiflora. The sequence continues at coordinate 435,548 of JASVEL010001790.1, forward strand.
TAAAGAACAAAGTTTTTTTTGTCCTCTTCGATAGCTTTACTTGTTGAAGAATAGGCAATATCTTTTGGGTAATTGTCCTCGTGATTAAGGAAGGTCCAATGACTTACATTTAAAAAATGAATTCGGCCATTGAGGAGTCGGGGTCTGAAATTGATCAAAAAATGACTCCCTTGTTACTGCCAACATTTCTTACTTAAACCTATGAATGGTTCCATAAATCATAGCATCACAATAATTTCAAATGTAGTTTAAAAAATGATCATGAACATCTTTAGTTTGCTTTAGTAGAGTACAGTCTTTTTTTGGAATAGTTCGAGGCGTGTCATTCAGTAAATTTTTATGGCCCCTCGCAAAGTTGCAAACGCGTAGTTACTTTAGTCACGTTATTTTAATGATTTACCTTCCTAAACTCGGTGCACATTTATGTGACCCAAATCTAAATCTCAACGGAATCAGAATGTGTTAAAGGCCACAGGCGTACTGGTACGGTGTGGTTCTAGATACATTTTCACAACGTTGTAATCCATGTTAAAATAATAATAATAGTAATAAAAGTGGTCAAAGATATAAAATTTGCACATTAGTCATATTTGTTAAAAATCAGATAATCAAGCCGAATATAATAATTGAACGACCGTGCTAGAACCACGGAACTCGGGAATGCCTAACACCTTCTCCCGGATTAACAGAATTCCTTATCCGGATTTCCTGGTACGCAGACTGTTTAACAGAGTCAATCTTTTCCTCGATTCAGGATTCAAACCGGTGACTTGGGACACCATAAATCTCCCAAGTGGCGACTCTGAATTAATAAATAAATCCTGTTTCGATTGTCCTTTAATTGGAAAAACTCCTCCACTCCCTCGCTCCCTCGCGGGTGCACGCCAAAAGGAGGTGTGACACGTCTCACCACATAGAAAGTAACTCATAGATCTCCCCAAATCACCAACCAGTTCAAGAAAAATTGAATCAACCTATCCCTCAACAATACAACTCAGGGTCAACCCAGTTAACTCAAGCTAAATGTGTAGCCACATCGGCCTACCAACGAACTCAATACCAACAAGCCTGAAACTGTTTTTTCCACTACTATAACTCCTGTCGAAGTTGTACGCTATGGTTCCCGGCACCAAATAAATACCGAAATCCACAATCTCACTCGGCGACATGCCGGCCACAAGAAACGCATCCAAAAAGTCCCTCAATACCAAAACTGAATCAATGGTAGAAAACTTCTGCACTAACTTCCACCATGAAGGCCCAATTATGAAAAGTAGTCCTTCCCAGCTGTCAGCTGGTCTTTGGAGTACAAACCACTCTACTAGAACATACTCTGATACACCTCGCCACACAACTTGTGGCATTTTTCGTCATAGCCCACAGCATAATAATCTAGAATAACTAACACTGAGATAACCAATCTACAATCCAATATCATAACTAAAATCTAACATACCAAGCAAAGAAAGATCCAATCGGACCTCCAATTTCCAATAACCGCTAAACGGTGCCGATAACATACAATCTACATCTACTACATAGGCTGTATCTAAGAACTACAGTCTTCAACTCCATATAACCCACAAAATCACTATACCTGACCTCACATTCTGCCATATGAATACATATCACACATCAAGTACCCATTCATACCACGAAAGATATTCAAAAATTTCCCTACGTCATCAACAATCTCAAATATCCGCAGTCGATCCAACAAGAAGATGCCGCAATACTACTGAAGTATCATCAGTTTACATCACCTTGCCCTTTTTACTGAACATATAACCCCGTCAAACCACTAGAATAGCAATACCATATCCTTAATCATCTGAAGATCGATTCTTTACTCACCTGTAGCTGCCCGTGTTGCTTAAGAATTTAATGACTTCCTATTATGAACTGAACCAAAACCTTGAACACGTAAATGTCAATTCTCCACAACATACCGCATATACCATAAAACACTAGGATACATGAGAACTATATCTCCCCTTTTCTTAAGCACAAACATCTATGTATTCATCTAGTCAAGAACTCTCCATCAATCCCATCTAGAAGAGAAATCACTACACCTTCCATGATTCGCATGCCCGTAGACAATATATATACATCTCCAAATCATGGCAAAGACTTAATAAGAACTCTCTACCAATTCCATTCGCACAAGCTAATCTACTAGGATTAAATCCTTTTATCCAAACAAAGCAAAGCAAGCTTCCAGCACTCAAGCGCTTTGCCACACAATACCAGTAAGGGATCATTACCTCGAACACATACAAAGAATTAATTAAATCCTTGTCATACCGATTCGGTCTATTACCAAGCTATTCCATTTATCTAATTTCCTACCTGATTCATCATTAACTTGGTATTCCCTCTTGCTGTAGCACCAAAATGCCTCAACCCAGGTATAACACACGAGACTCGAACATAAGACCACACTATCTAAGACCCATAGGCCACTGAATGCCCTCTCAAACGTTTCCCAGAAACACTGCCTTCCAGAATACCTTACTTTGAAGAACTTCTTGCGAATCTGAATTTGTTACCACTACTTTTCCCGATACTAATACTTAGAATCCCGTAGTTAACACAAAATACCACAAGTCATGATCGTTTCTAATGAAAACACTGTCTTTAACCACATACCCAACCTTAAAATACCTGATTATTACATGCAAAAATCTTGAACACAATAAAACCATTATCGTGAGTCATTCACTCTTATACAACTGTAAATTACCTAACTTAACGAACAGAACCACTCGTGCCTTATATCACTCAGACACTGCAGAACATGATCTCACACCAATACAAACAACCATATTCCCTCTCCATATACTGAGCATTCTTTATCAATAACAGCTCAAGACATCCTAGTATTTTTCTCACATTTACAAAGTACTATATAACCTCTATCAAAAATTTCCTTCACACGCGCCATCCTCGGCTCAATTTCTGCAACCAGAATTGACCCGCCAACATATCTCGAGACAGAACCAACATAGCATATAACCATGCAATTAGCTAATCAATAACAACCGCCCCAACTTGGCTCGAAGCCATATACTAGGACATGCTCAATAATCCAAAATACTTTTACTCTAATAAAACCACAATATTATAGTGAGATTAAACTCAAATCATCCACAAGTTTCTGAAAACATAGATTAACTAGTACCGTAATCCTCTACACATCTCACATTCATCTCTGCCACAGTTGAGTCCGCTATCTTAAGCGATCCATATTCTCAGTTTTCAACACAAACCATTCAATTACACATGATATCTTCAACGTACACACAAGGTTCATACCACGCAAGAACATTCTGCAGGAGATAACCCACCTGCTTCGCCTTGATTTAGTATTTCATCACACCTCCCACATACACACACATAACACAGTCATCCAGTCTTCTCGAGTCTGAACTCATACCGCCACATGTTATGCACCTTACTTTCCAACTAGGAGATATGAAAATATTCTTCATGCGCCCATAACTCGGGCTACGCATCAAATCACAATAGGAAACAAATCACTTAATAGTTCAGCCACTATTCAGTAGAATTTTTCGTCATTATCAAGTCACATAGATACATCACAGAGTACTAAAATACTCGTCACATAGATATCAAACCGCCATTCCTACTAATAGGGAAAATACCGAACATATAAGTTTAGGACACTTGCCCGCACAATCAGCACATTGGTGATCAAGCCATAGGCAAAGATTCGGCCTCAAATCCTCCAGACTAGACCAACATACTCACAAAGATAACATCTCGCCCATTGATCGGGGAGTCACAAACCATCAAGGCACATATAATACTGAGCGCTCACGTGCGCATACAGACGTGTGGAAGGAATTTCAACAGTAATATCTCATGCTGAATCAAGTATGCACGATAAGAATTATAAGAAAGTGATGTTTTCCTAAAGGTTCTGCAGCATCTCAAGGAGAAATACAGGCGTCCTCGTACCACTCTGCGAGACTCTACTAAACCTGCTCATGACTCGTGAGACCTAATAACCTAGGCTCTGATACCAACTTGTCACGACCCAATTTCCATACCCAATCGTAATGGTGATTTTCGTGAAGACAAAGCCAGCCCACTAACCTAATTAACCTCTTTCAAAGTATTTAAACATAAATTCATAGAAAAATATGACTTAAAGAACATTAATTAACATTATAACCTAACTCAGCCCGACCGGCGTGGCACAAGTCACAAGCATCTAAGAGGATCTTTATTACTATTTCAATGTCTATAATACATAGAGTAAAATCGGGAAATCAAGAAGAAGAAACTTGGTGCCGCGAACACCGGCGGTCACCTTGCTTATCTATGATAGCAATACCTTCAATCACCAGCTACCGGGTGAACAATACCTACAACTGCACGCGAGGTGCAGTGAGTAAAATGAGTACTTCCAACTCAGTGGTAATAACAACGAATAATATCTAAGCGATAAAAAAACACATATGAGCACTCCAAAATGCTATAAAAGACAGTACAACCCCTTTGAGAAAAACCGTAACACTGTGAAAATCCTTTAGAAAATCTCAAGCTCAGTTAAAAATAACTTTTTACAAATATCTTTTCCCAACAGTCAAGCATATGAATGCTATATCAGACAGCGCAAGTCGGCACACAAGTCAGCCCCTTGGGGCACAACACTCCTTAACATATAATACCAGGGTATCTGGTCAACAAGACAAGTAATAACATGTATGCCAATGATATATGAGTGCTAAATGTCATGCCACATAGTACAAATAGGAATGAATGCATGAATACAATGCAATGAACATGATCGTTGCGGCGCGCAACCCGATCCATTTGGGTACCCACGCTTACTTGGGGTGTGTACAGACTCCGGAGTGGCTCCTACAGCCGAATAACTATAATACTGCGGCGTGCAGTCCGATCCATATAATATATCACTACAGTATGCAGTCTAATCCATATAATATATCACTGTGGCGTGCAGTCCGATCCATATAATATATCACTACGGTGTGTAGTTCGATCCATGTATGTATATGTATATACTAATGCGGCGTGAAACCCGATCCATATCTCAGTCCAGAACATGCAAATGAGCCACTCGGGCAATGTCAAGTAATAGCTTTTTAAATCAAAATATCGGCAAAATGCAGTTTGAGCCTTTAAACTTTAGCAGTATGACTACGCATTTCGAAAACAATGTTTAACTTAGGACTGAAATTATTTAATATGCTAAGTGTCATAAAAATTGTGATAATAACCCCTACAGGGTTCAAATAACCGGCACTAAGCCCAAAACATGGCAATCAGGCCAATTCAAGATATCATCAAGCAAGTTTCAATCAGTTTCGCAGTAAAATCCACAACCGGGACGGACCAAGTCACAATCCCTAATGGTGCTCTGCCGTACGCTCATACCTAGCATGCAAGTCACCATAATAAAGCACTATGATGAGCAAATCTGGGGTTTCAAACCCTCAGGATATCATTCACAAGTATTACTCACCTCGAGCCGGCGAAATCTCAAGCCTACGACGCCTTTACCCCTCAAATCGGCCTCCCCACGCGTCATGTCTAGCCAAAAATAGAGCGAATATATCACAATATTCAAATGGGACAATAACCAATTGAAAACAATCTAATTATAGCAAGAACCTCAAAACTAGCAAAATCCGAGCCCTAGGCCCGCTTCTCCAATAATTACGAAACTTACATTACAGGATTCCTCGTCTCGCCACGAGTCCGTACATACTAATAAATCCCAAATCCGAGCTTAAATGACCTATCAAATCCCAATTTAAAATATCAAATTTCCAAGCCCTAGTTTCTTATTAATTGGCTATGTTTTCATGGATTTATAGGATGATTCATCAATAAAATTATGTATTTAACTCATAAACCTTACCTCCAGTCGATCTTGGTTGAAACTCCTTTCAATCCTCGTGAAAAATCTCTCAAAATAACTAAAAATGGTGGAGTTATGGGTTGTTTTTATGACTGAAATATTTTTTTTAACACTCTATCCAGTCGCTATAGCTAACACTATGCGATCGCATTAGAGTCTTGCGATCGCATAGAACAAAATTCTGGGGAACTGTAGCTAACCCTATGCTTTTTCATAGAACAAACTCCTAGGTGCTGTAGCTAATACTATGTGATCGCATTAGACCATTGTGATCGCATAGAACAAAATTTCGGGTACTGTAGCTAACCCTCTGTGATTGCATAGAACAAAATCCTTGGTACTAACTCCTCCATTTCTGCAACATTTTCCAACTTCAAAAATTCCTGTTAGCCATTCGAAATCACCCCAAGGCCCCCGAGACCTCAACCAAAAATGTCAACACCTCCTACAACATCATACCAACTTGTTCCAATCACCAAAACACCACGATTAACACTAAAATCATCGAATTATATCGAATTCAAGTCTAAATTCTTTTAAAACTTCTAAAACACACATTCGATCAAAAACCCTACCAAACAATGTCCGAATTACCTAAACATTTGCACACACATCCAAATTCATTTAACGGGACAACATCAACTCTCGAAATTCCATTCCGACCTCCGATCAAATTCTCACCCATCGACCGGAATTTGCCAAAATACTAACTTCTCCAATTTAAGTCATATTCTACACCGGACCTCTAACTTCAATTCTGATCGCACTCCTAAATCAAAAATCAACCCTCGAAGCTAGCCAAACCACCAGAATTCACATCCGAGCCCTCTAACTACATAGTCAACTTTTTGTTGACTTTTCTAAAACAAGCTTCCTTCTAAGAGGCTAAGCGCCTCATTTTCAACTAAAACCAAATCAATTCAACCCGATTAATTCAAATACTGATATTGAAACATAAGGCAACAAAATATGGGAAAGACGGGGCAGTAACTCACATGAGAACGGGCCGGATCGTCACGGTGACGGTTCAATAGAAGAAAAAATAGTTGAGGTTGAAGAAGTAGTGACAACAATAGTAGATGAATCGTAAATATGAGCCATTGATAAAAATTATGAAATTGAAAATTTAGGTTTGTACAAAAATATTAGGGCTTTCAAAAATTCAGTTTATTGTCACAGCACTGATGAGAGCTATTGAAACACCAAAACAACTACTAATTAAGAACCGAAGCTGATGGAGAATATTTATCTTTGAACCTTCAGAAAAAGAAGAAATTTGGCTAAAAACCAATGGAACCCCGTCGGAAATAGAGCCTACGCCGTGGAAGATATAAAAGCTTCACCAAACGAGAAAGAATCTAACGAAATCCCAAAAAATTGACAGAATGAAACTCTAACCAAACGGAGCAAGGTTACCATCTATCGATGCTGAAACACAAGATCTACGAGATCTCATGCTCTGATACCATGAAAACAGTCAAATTCTTCATGAATTCGAGCAAGATTCACATGTGAAACCCTAAGATGAAATGTTCGTGTGATGAGAAAAGATCTTGAGCTGAAGAGAGATATATTTTATTATCATGTAATAATTTGTACAAAATAATTTGAAACTCTATACTTATATTTTTACAATGAATCAGGTCTAATTAAATAAAAATAAACCGGGTCTACTAAGGGGGTTGCTTCATTAGATGCAGCTTCTTCAAGTGGGCTTCTTCTATATTGGGCATGTGTATTGGTTCATGAGCTCCAACAATATCTGCAATTAAAAAAAAAAGCACGTGCCCGTGTCTCTAAAAGATCGTTTAACGTTAATACCTGTTTTCCTCATTCATTATGCTCTTATGTGTCACGACCCAAAATTCACTAAAGATCCTGGTGGTGCTGGACACTGTTGTCAGGCAAGCCAACTTAATTAATCAATTAACTTCTCTTTTTAATACCTTTGAAATCTAGGACTTTTCCTTTCCTTTTTTATAACTAAAAAGATCACCACTTAAATTCAAATTAAATAATAAATAATTAGTACAAATATTTTGAAAACCATGAGAGAACCCGGTGTCACAAGTCCATGAGCATCTACCGATAAGAAAAATAAAATACAACATTCGTCCAAAATACAATGGACAGGAAATAAATACAATATGCTGAAAAGGACTATACTAGCTGCGGGTCACCTCGAATAATGCAACTCACCTTGTCCTAGAATCATCTGCACCGCTACGCCCAGTAGGCTGCTAGAGATACATATACCTGTGTAACAAAAATACACAGAAGTGTCGTATGAGTACGTAAACATCATGTACTCAATGAGTATCCTGCCTAATCTCGAAGAAGTAGAGACGAGATGGTCAACTTCGACACTTACTAGACGTCCAATGATAGTGTAATAAAAATGTGGGAAATCATGGATTTTTATACTAGTTCTATCTCGTAAGGCGAAAAAATAGGTAAACACCTTTAACAAATATTAAGGGATTTTCAAGTTTACTTTTTATTAACTTACCATTTTATATCAATCCATGAAACGTAATTTTCACATTTAAAATTCTCAAGCGACAAATAACATACGCAAATCACACCGAGGCGACGGCCCGATCCAACAGAAATGTAAACTGTGCACTGTTGAGGGTCGAGCATCACGAATCATAGATGCATTTATTTAATCTACCGAGGCATTCAGCCCGTTCCATAAATAAACACATACCCTGCTCGCGAATCATGCATGCAACGCAGTTACACATTGAGATACATGCTCAATCAGTCAATTAAGAACTTATCAGGGATATTTATCCGAATAAGACACTTTCTCTTTTTAACAATTTAGGAAAAATGATGTTTAATCTCTTTTTAAATTCATTTACTAATCCAAGGTGATTTAAGAAATTTAGGCTATGAATAGGTTCATAAATAATTCAAGTATAACATGCTTTTGGGTCCTAACTACTTAAACAATAGCATAATAGTAGCTACGCACGGACTCTTTTCACCTCGTGCGTACGTTGCCCCCGCAAATGGGAGCACATAATCAATTATTACACCAATGGGAATATTTCCCTCTTACAAGGATAGAAAGAAGACTCACATCGCTTTGAAGATCCAAATAGGCATTGCACATTCCGAAGACTCTAATTGATGCACCACGCTCCAAAACTAGCTAATGGTTACGCAAATCCATTAATATATGCTCAATTATTCATTACAATCTAATTTATAGCAATTCCTAACTCCGATCAAAAAGTAGACAAAAATCCTCTCGGGCTCACGTGCTCGGAATCCAATATTTTTCGAAGATAAAGATTACCCATGACCTTAGGAACTCAAATATATAATTTTCTCTAGATTCCATGCCCAAAATCGTGGCTAAAGTCCAAGAATATAATTTTTAGGTCTTTCTACCAAAACCCCAAATTTTTCTACACAATTCATGCTTAAATCCACACATAATTGATGTATTTAACTCATAATAGGTGAGGATATCTTACATTGTCGTTGATGATGAAAACCCTCTCTTGAAGCTCCCCAAAAATTGCCCAAACCATTAAAAGATATGGGAGAAATGGCCAAATCGTGATTTTAAAACAATCATTCTGCCCCAGCTATGTTTTCACCCGCAGCCCGTTGGCCACTTCTGCGGTTCCACAGGTGCGGCTTCTCTACCGTATTTGTGATCCTTCCCAGGCGCTCTCATTTCCACATCTGCGTGCCCTCTACCGCAGGTGCGATTCTTCATATGCGGCTCCTCGGCCGCATCTGTCGCCCCCTTCACTTTGATCCAAACCACATCTGCAGCTCCCCTGGCCACATCTGTGGCTCCGCACCTGCGGCGCATTTTCGTTGGTGTGGTTATGACAACATCCAGGAATCTTTATCCTTCCAAAAATCCCATTTTCTATCCGCTAACCACCTAGAATACACTCGAGGCCCCCGGGGCCTCAACCAAACCTACCAACCTATCCCAAAACACATTACGGACTTGCTCGAGGTCTCAAATCATATCAAACAATGCTAAAACCATGAATTAAACCCCGATTCAAGCTTTATGAACTTCAAAATTTCAAACTTGTATTTATGATATTTAAACCTATCAAATCACGTCCTACTAATATCAAATTTTGTGCACAAGTCGTATTTGATATTACAGACTTAGTCCAACATTCAGAATCAAATTCCAACCCGGATATCAAAAAGTTCACCTCCGGTCAAACTTCTCAAAAACCTTAAATTTTCTATCTTTAGCCAAATGGCTCCAAAATGACCTACGGATCTCCGAATTCACTTCCAATCGCACCCCTCACTCCAAAATTACCATATGGAGATATTCACAGTCTCAGAATCCCAAACAGACATCGATATCACTTAAATGCACTTTATGCCAAACTTATAAAAAATTTCTAAATTGCTATCTTCCACAACAGGCGCCATGATGCTCCGGGTTATCCAAAACCCAATCCGGGCATATGCCCAAGTCCAAAATCATCATACGAACCTACAGGAACCTTCATATCCTGATTCCAAGGTTGTTTACTCAAAAATCCAATCTTAATTTATTCTTTCAACTTTAAGCTTCTGAAACAAGAACTCTCTCTCAAAATAAACTCTGAACTTCCTAGAACTTCATTCTGGTCACACGTACAAGTCGTAATACCTGAATTAAACTTGCTCATGGCCTCAGACTGCTGAATGATGCGCTAGGGCTCAAATCGACCGGTCGGGTCATTACATTCTCTCCCAGTTAAACATACGTTCATCCTCGAACGTGCTGAGAACTACACTAAAGTAGCCTAAAATTGCTGTTTGACTTCTCATGCACCTTCTTGTGCTACCACAACTCGGTTGAGCACATTAGCTCGATCAATTCTGAATTCTCTTTTACTCAAGCATATACGCCTTAAAGCCCAATTCCAACATCTAGAATTCTATGCCCAGCCGGTTTCCAACCTTAGGCCATCATATCCATCACTACACGATGTACAAATACATGACTGCATAACTTTGCTGAATTCACACCTTGCATCACTTTACTCACCGGACCACAATAATATTTTCTGAACAACTTAGTCAAAATCACACTAATCTGATGCGCCCGTTGCACCCCATGGCCTACACAGGTCTTACTCTAACCTATACAATACCGCCACGGCGTAAGAGATGTACAGAAATTCATAACTAACTAACCGAGTCAACAAATCATTAGGTCTATACCCTGACAAAACCGTCACCTCCTTCAGGACCAAATAATGGTCTTATCTCCATAATATACTTCATATACTCAGATTGCACTGATCCTAAATCCAAAAATCTGGTCTCACCCAGTACGAACTGCTCAGGCAATAAGCCACCCCAAACATAATCAAAAGTCTCAAATGATGTCGTAATGTGCTAATAGGCCACAAATTCGTTTGCGATACAAAAGGAAAGCAAACTCTGGAAGGAATTACCTAACTCACGCATTAATACTAACCTTCCTTAGAAAACAGGAAGCAAGGCATACAATATAGCATATAGAAAACTATACTCAACATCACACTATTGCGGCACGCAACCTGATCCACACAGCATAACCATGGCGGCGTGCCACCCGATCCTCACAACATAACTATGGCAGCCTGCTACCCGATCCAAATAATATACCCATGGTGACGTGCCACTCAATCCTCACAACATAACCATGGCGGCGTTCCACCCAATCCAAATAACATACTCATGGGGGCATGCCACCCGATCCATACATAGAACTCACATAAGGAGATGCAGATTGAGCTAAATTGCCCATTACAATAAAATACCAAATCTCGGTCACAAGCACCCTAAGTTTATAGTACCATTCCCTTGGGAGACATATAACACTATAATCCACAACTCTAGCACTACTGAGGCGAAATACACGATCTGAATCTAAAGAGCCATCCTGCTCATGTAACCTAATCTTTATGCAGATCGTCAACACGTAAGAAGTTTACCAAGTCGTCTTAGAACTCGCACGGTGCAATACATCATTAAATGAAATAGCAAAGACAAAATAACACCGCGACTATTCTTCCATAAAGAGCGGATTACTGAAATAAACATGTTCGGCCTAGGCCCATATTCACATTTGAATCCATCCATCGACCTCAAGTAGATTCTGATTGCACTGACTAGGCTAATAACCTCTCCAATGTCTATACCAATTTCCCTCTTCTCATAACGCACAAGGACAACCATCATAAACGGAGTACTTATCCGCAGTCCACAAATCAATAACTGGGTGCCCTCTAGGCATATATCCTCAACTTAACGACATCATTGGAAAACTTCATACTTGGTTTTAAGTCTTTAATCATCAAAAACTCCTTTCCTGCTCTTCTGAGCTCGCGACATCCTTGTCAATTCCGAACTGTAACTTTGTTCTTCACCTCAAATTCCATACTACTCACTGCACCCAACGAGCTAATATACGATAGGACATGCTTTTCATTATAACTCAGGAACCACTAACATGTTAACACTTCATCGTATGAAAACTTTTCACTTAACTCACTTCAGGATATCCATAGTATCTCATAGGTGAATTTTCATAACCGTATGTGACGACCCAAAGGGTCATCACTTATTTTATTAATCATTTCGAGCTTCTGAGGCCTTGAAAACCTCATTCCATGTTGCCTCGATTTACGTGCACAATCCGGGCATGTAGCCGGAAAGATTTTGTGATAGAAAATATGAATTCTATGAGAAATTTGGATAAAAATGATATTAATATTGATATGGTTGACTTCGGTCAACATTTTTTAGTAAACGGACCCGGACCCGAGATTGGATGGTCCCGAGAGGTCCGTAGGAAAATATGGGACTTGGACATGCGTCCGGAGTCGAATTATGAGGACTAGAGCCCAAGTTATGAATTTTTATGTGAAATTGTTTTTGATGTAATTGTTAAAGGAAAATGAATTAATTGACCTTGGTATCGGGCTCGTATTTTTGTTCCGACGCTCGGTACAAGTCTTAAATATTATATATGTGATTTCTGTAAAGTTTGGTGACATTCGAATGACGTTTGAGATGTTTTGGACCTTGAGTTCCAAGTTAGGAAGTTTTGAAAATCAAAAGTATGAAAATCATGAGTTTGAGGCTTGATTTGATTAAAACGAAGTGATATTGGCGATATGATCGCACGAACAAGTTCATAATGTGTTTTTGAGGTTATGTACATGTTTGGTTTGGAGCCCGGGGGCTCGGGTAAAGATTTGATAGGCCGTTGGATGAAATTCTGAATTTTTGCACTGCTGGTTTTTCACCCAGCTGTTGGCTTCGCAATTGCGAAGTATTTCTCGCAATTGCGAAGGGGGCAGTACAAGGCAGGGCTTGCAAATGCGAACCCTGATCGCAAATGCGAAAGCCTTCATGCCCAGCCTTGTTCGCAAATGCGAACACTGCCCCATACTGCCTTGGTTCGCAAATGCGAACCATTGTTCGCAAATGTGAACACTGCCCAGTGACTGCCTTGGTTCGCAAATGCGAACCATTGTTCGCAAATGCGAACACTGCCTTATACAGCATGTGTTCGCAAATGCGAACATTAGTTCGCAAATGCGAACATTAGTTCGCAAATGCGAGATGTTCGCAAATGCGAACAAATGTTCGCAAATGCGAACTTCCCACCCTTAGCTTATTTTTCAAACTCCGGAAATTGGTCGGGGTTCGCAATTGCGAACCCATGTTCGCAAATGCGAACACGGAGACCTGTAAAACACGATTTTAAGTTCATTTCTTCACTTTTTACAAAACAAAAACACCCATTTGCGATTCTTCACGGATTCCTTCTTCATCAAAACAATTGTAAGTCACTTTTTACTTAATTCTTTGAATTCCTAACATCATTAAAGATGTTTTTCATTAGAAATCAAAGGTTTTCATGGTAGAATTATTGTTTTTGTTAGAAAATAGGGTTTTTCATAAATTGGGGAATTGGACCTCGAATTGAGGTCCGATTTTGAAACAAATCATATACATGAACTCGTGGGGGGATGGGTAACCGGATTTTGGTCCTAACCCCGAGTTCCGACCATGTGGGCTCGGGGTTGAAATTCACTATTCCGGGCAGAATGTTGTAAAAGTTGTATTTGGTCTTAAGAATTAGTTTGTTGAGTAGTATTGATGATATTAAATCAATTGTGTATAGATACGATTGGATTGGAGCCAAAGTTGAAAGAAAAAAACATTTCCACGGATTGAATTGTTCATAAACACTCGAGGTAAGTGTTTGTTCTGTCCTAGCTTGAGGGAATAGGATTAAGTGTTATGTGTTATGTGATCGAGTGCAGTGTATGGGCTGTGGTGACGAGCATCTATACAGTGGCGTCTAGTATGACCGTGAGTCGTTGGAAAAATGATTATTTTGAGATATATTACAGATGAATTGTTATTGTTCTCCCTTGTCGGGACTTGTTGTGAAGATGATTATTGATTGCCCTTGTTGGGACAGTTTATGAATTACTGCTTCTTTCTTTGCCCTTAACTGTGATTGTTATTTGGGTGAGGAAGAGTGATAATGCACGAAGGGTGATGCCGTGCCATGTTTATTTATTTGTGCACGAAGGTTAATGCCGTGCCATGTTTATTCATTTATGCACGAAGGATCATGCCGTGCTCTGTTATTGAACCATGTACGAAGGATCATGCCGTACTATGGATTTGAGAATGAGAGTAAAAGCACGAAGGGTGATGCCGTGTACTTTATTTGATTATTTGGTGAGGATGAGAGTAAAAGCACGAAGGGTGATGCCGTGTACTTTATTCGATTATTTGGTGAGGATGAGAGTAAAAGCACGAAGGGTGATGCCGTGCAACTACTTGCTATTCCTTGACTTGATATTACTTGTGTTTACATTATACTTTGTTTTTCCTTGTGAATTTATTAACTGTTGTTAATTGTTGAATTCTTGGAGATATTCCTTATTGTGTTATTACCTGGTTATTTCTTGTTACTCTGTGGTATATATATATATATATTGAATTGCACAGGTTTATGTGGGTGTCTGGTCCTAGGCTTGTCACTACTTCGCCGGGATAGGCCCGGCACTTACCAACACATGGGGTCGGTCGTGCTGATACTACACTTCTGTGCGTTTTTGCACAGGTCCAGGTTACGATCAGGAGCAGCAGTAGCAGTAAATCGATTGCGTGGGAGATGATCATATTGAGACCGAGGTAGCTTGCAGACGTCCGCAGGCCCGGCGTCTCTCTCTTTATTTATGTCATTAGCTGTAGTCTCTTTGTTCCGAGACAAACAGAATTATGTTATATTTCCTTCAAACTTTTATGTGTAGTATTCCATAGTAGTTCGTGAGTTGGTGACTCCACGTCTTGGGTAGAGGATTTCAGCATGATTTTCACTTTGTAATTAGTTATTTCTATTTCGATAAAGTATTCCGCATTTATTTAATTAAAATTGTGTTAAAAACAGGATAGTATGAATACGGTGGCTTGCCTAGCTACCACGAGTAGGCGCCATCACGATCCCGATGTTGGGGAAAAATTCGGGTCGTGACAGTGGGAGACGATTACCACGGATTTCATTACTGGACTTCCGTCGACGAATAAGCTTAGTAGAGTTTGAGAGGTAGGTACGGAGACGTCTGTACTTGTCCTTCAAAGTCTATTGAGTTAGGAAAGAGTCTCTCATTTGTTCTTTCTTGTCGTACGACTTGTTCGTCAATTACTGATTGAATTTCTATTCTGTCCTTTCGCAGATGGTAAGGACACGTGCTTCTTCGTTCGCTGACCAGCAGCCCGATCCCCAGGCAGCTCCCGTGAGGGGTAGGGGCCAAGGCCGTATCAGAGGCCATGGTAGGGGTAGAGCTCAGCCCCAGGCGGCTACCCTAGAGGTGGAGCCTCATATTGAGATTGACGAGGAGGCTCCAGTCCCAGCAGCTCCAGTGGGCCCAGCTCAGGTCCCAGGAGAGGCTTTATTTACCCCGGATCTCCGGGATGCTTTGGTCGGAATAGCGGGATTTATGGACAGCATTGCCAGAGCGGGTTTATTATCAGTTGCACCAGCCGCTTCTCAGGCTGGAGGAGGGGCCCAGACTCCTATTGCTCGTACTCCGGAGCCAGTAGCTCCTCAGCCTCCGGCACCAGTAGTTCAGCCAGTTGTGGCCACTCAGTCAGGTACCACAGCTCATGCCGGTGATGGAGCGGCCATGACTTCTGATTCGTTATGGAGACTTTATCGGTTCTCCAAGTTATTTACCACTACATTCAGTGGAGCCGCATCAGAGGATCCTCAGGACTTTTTTGTTCAGTTGCCATGAGATTCTCAAGACTATGGGGATCGTGGAGACAAACGGAGTTGACTTCTGTACCTTCAGGCTTGCAGGATCCGCCAAGACTTGGTGGAGAGATTATTGCTTGACTCGACCAGCAGGGTCCCCAGCTTTATCATGGGATCAGTTTGCGGAACTATTTATGGAGAAGTTTCTCCCTACTACTCAGCGGGATGTACTTCGGAGGCAGTTTGAGCGCCTCCATTAGGGCACTATGACAGTTACACAGTATGAGATGAGATTTGTCGATTTGGCTCGTCATGCGGTGGTGATACTTCCCACGGAGCGGGAGAGGGTCCGCAGGTTTATAGATGGGCTTAATCAGCCGATTAGACTCCAGATGGCTATGGGCGTGGGGAGTGACATATCATTTCAGAAGGCAGCCAATGCAGCACGCAGAGTTGAGATGGCTCTCGCTAGAGGAGGCGGTTATTCTTCGGATAAGAGGCCTCGTCATTCGGGTAGGTTTGGTGCTTCTTCCTCTGGTAGCAGAGAATCCTTTGATAGAGGCCAGTCCTCCAGGCCTTTTCATTCCGCCCTTCAGGCTTCACAGGGTGGACCGGGTGATCGCGGTTTTCGGGGGCATTATTCAGACCAGCCTACTATTAATGCTCAGCCTCTTTAGAGTGTTCGTGGAGGCCATTCAGGTCGTCAGGGCTAGCAGCCCTATCAGTCTAAGAGTTGCTATGGTTGTGGTGACCCGGGTCATTTTATCAGGTACTGCCCTCGAGCAACGGGCAACTCTCAGCAGCGGGGTCCTCGTCCTATGATTCAGGCCCCAGCTGACCCTCAGCCTGCCCAGCCAGCCGGAGGCGGGGGTAGAGATTATAGAGGTGGAGGTCGAGACCGTAGAGGTGGAGACCGTCCAGCGAGAGGTAGAGGTCAGCCAGTTGATGGTCGTCCTAGAGACGCAGCTCAGAGGGGAGGTGCAGATCCCCGATTCTATGCTTTACCAGCCAGGCCAGAGGCAGAGGCATCGGATGCTGTGATTACAGGTACTATTCTTGTGTGTGACAGAGGTGCTTCAGTATTATTTGACCCTGGATCTACATATTCCTATGTGTCTTCCTACTTCGCACCGTATTTGGCTGTGCCCGGCTATGCTCTGGATATTCCAGTTTATGTGGCTACACCAGTGGGTGACTCCATTGTAGTCGATCGGGTGCATCGTTCGTGCGTAGTTATATTTGGGGGTCTTGAGACCCATGTTGATTTGTTGCTTTTGGATATGGTAGATTTTGATGTCATATTGGGGATGGACTGGTTGTCCCCATATCATGCTATTCTTGATTGCCATGCTAAGACGGTGACCTTAGCCTTGCCGGAATCACCCCGACTAGAGTGGAAAGGTACCTCAAGCCACTCCGTTCGCGCTGTTATTTCCTATGTTAAGGCTCGACGTATGGTCGAGAAGGGGTGTCTAGCTTATCTGGCTTATGTTCGTGATTCCAGCGCAGAAGTTCCTTCCATTGAGTCGGTCCCTATTGCACGGGAGTTTCCAGAGGTTTTCCTTCAGACCTGCCGGGCATGCCACCCGACAGGGATATTGATTTCTGTATTGATCTGGCACCGGGCACTCGGCCCATCTCTATTCCACCCTATCGTATGGCCCCGCCGGAGCTAAAAGAGTTGAAAGATCAGTTGCAGGACCTTCTTGAGAAGGGCTTTATCAGGCCCAGTGTTTCCCCCTGGGGAGCACCTGTATTATTTGTAAAGAAGAAGGATGGCTCGATGCGGATGTGTATTGATTACCGGCAGTTAAACAAGGTGACTATCAAAAATAAATATCCACTGCCGAGGATTGATGATTTGTTTGACCAGCTCCGGGGAGCGAGGGTATTCTCTAAGATAGACTTGAGGTCAGGCTACCATCAGCTGAAGATCAGGGCGGCTGACATTCCTAAGACAGCCTTTCGCTCTAGATATGGGCATTATGAGTTCTTGGTCATGTCCTTCGGGTTGACCAATGCCCCAGCAGCATTCATGGAGTTGATGAATCGGGTATTCAGGCCTTACTTAGATCTGTTCGTGATAGTCTTCATAGATGACATCCTGGTGTACTCCCGCGGCCAGGAAGAGCACGAGCAGCACCTCAGAGTGGTTCTTCAGACTCTGAAAGATAACCGGCTATATGCCAAATTTTCTAAATGTGAGTTCTGGCTGAGTTCGGTAGCATTTTTGGGTCACA
This sequence comes from Nicotiana noctiflora, assembly GCA_032618575.1. Taxonomy (NCBI): domain Eukaryota; kingdom Viridiplantae; phylum Streptophyta; class Magnoliopsida; order Solanales; family Solanaceae; genus Nicotiana; species Nicotiana noctiflora. The sequence goes on from JASVEL010001790.1 coordinate 453,963, forward strand.
TTGTATCGGTGGAAGGTATTCGGGTAGACCCAAAGAAGATTGAGGCGATCCAGAATTGGCCTCGACCAGCTTCAGTGACTGAGATCGGGAGTTTCTTGGGATTAGCGAGGTTACTACCGTCGTTTTGTAGAGGGTTTTCTTCTATTGTAGCCCCGATGACCGAGGTTGACCCGGAAGGGTGTCCAATTTCGGTGGTCGGAGGAGTGTGAGGCGAGCTTTCGAAGCTCGAGACGGCCTTGACCATTGCACCGGTGTTGGTACTACCTACAGGTGCGGGGCCTTATACGGTTTATTGTGACGCATCTCGTACGGGGCTTAGAGCGGTATTGATGCGGGATGGTAAGGTTATCGCTTATGCTTCGAGGCGATTAAAGATACATGAGAAGAATTATCCAGTTCATGATCTTAAGTTAGCAGCGGTGGTTCATGCCTTAAAGATCCGGAGGCATTATCTATATGGTGTGACATGTGAGGTGTACACCGATCACAAAAGCCTACGGTACTTGTTCAAACAGAAGGAGTTGAATCTACGACAGCGGAGATGGTTAGAGTTGCTAAAAGACTATGATGTTACTATATTATATCACCCAGGTAAGGCCAATGTGGTGGCCGATGCTTTGAGTAGAAAGTATGCCAGCATGGGTAGTCTTGCATACATTCCGGTCAGTCAGAGACCATTAGCTCTAGATGTCCAGGCCTTAGCCAACCGGTTCGTGAGATTAGACATTTCTGAGCCTAGCAGGGTGTTAGCCTGCACGGTCGCTCGTTCTTCGTTATTAGAGCGTATCCGTGAGAGGCAATTTGATGATCCTTATTTGCGTGAGTTGAGAGATACAGTACAGCGGGGAGGTGCCACACAGGTAAATCTAGATGATGATGGGGTATTGAAATTGCGGGGTCGAGTTTGTGTACCCAATGTCGAAGGGATTCGAGAGTTGATCTTAGCAGAGGCCCACAGTTCGCGGTATTCTATTCACCCAGGCGCCGCGAAGATGTACCAGGACTTACGGCAACACTATTGGTGGCGCAGAATGAAGAAAGATATCGTTGCGTATGTCGCTCGGTGTCTAAATTGTCAGCAGGTGAAATATGAGCACCGGAGACCTGGTGGTGTATTCCGGAGGATTGAAATTCCCGAGTGGAAATGGGAGCGGATCATAATGGACTTCATTACTGGACTTCCTTTGACTAGTCAGCACACTTTATTCCAGTATCTGTCTCCTACTCGTCGGAGAGGTTAGCGGAGGTGTACATTAGAGAGATTGTTCGTCTCCATGGAGTGCCGGTATCTATTATCTCTGATCGGGGTACGCAGTTTACCTCGCGGTTCTGGAGAGCGGTCCAGCAGGAGTTAGGCACTCGGGTTCAGTTGAGTACAGCATTTCATCCTCAGACGGATGGCCAGTCCGAGAGGACTATTCAGATTCTAGAGGACATGTTTCGAGCCTGTGTTATTTATTTCGAAGGCTCGTGGGACCAGTTTCTGCCATTAGCAGAGTTCGCCTACAATAACAGTTACCAATCTAGCATCCAGATGGCTCCGTATGAGGCGTTGTATGGTAGGCGATGTCGATCACCAGTTGGATGGTTTGAACCGGGAGAGGCTCGGTTGTTAGGTACGGACTTAGTTCAGGAGGCCTTGGATAAGGTCAAGACTATTCAGGAGAGATTGCGTTCAGCTCAGTCCAGGCAGAAGACTTATGCGGATAGTAAGGTTCGAGATGTAGATTTCATGGTTGGTGAACGAGTATTGCTCCGAGTGTCGCCTATGAAGGGCGTGATGAGGTTCGGGAAGAAGGGCAAGCTCGGCCCTAGGTATATTGGTCCATTTGAGATTCTAGACAGAGTGGGAGGGGTGGCTTACAGATTAGCTTTGCCGCCTAGCTTATCAGCCGTGCATCCGGTTTTTCACGTATCTATGCTTCGGAGATACCACGGCGATCCCACACATGTGTTAGACTTCAGTACTGTCCAATTGGACAATGATCTATCTTACGAGGAGGAGCCGGTAGCCATTCTAGACCGGCAGGTTCGACAGTTGAGGTCGAAGAGTTATCCTTCTGTGCGTGTTCAGTGGAGAGGTCAGCCTCCTGAGGCATTGACCTGGGAGTCCGAGTCTGATATGCGGAGCCGCTACCCACACTTGTTTCCTGACTCAGATACTTCTTTCTTTTGTCCGTTCGAGGACGAACGGTTGTTTTAGAGGTAGAGATTGTGACGATCCAAAGGGTCATCACTTATTTTATTAATCATTTCGAGCTTCTGAGGCGTTGAAAACCTCATTCCATGTTGCCTCGATTTACGTGCACAATCCGGGCATGTAGCCGGAAAGATTTTGTGATAGAAAATATGAATTCTATGAGAAATTTGGATAAAAATGATATTAATATTGATATGGTTGACTTCGGTCAACATTTTTTGGTAAACGGACCCGGACCCGAGATTGGATGGTCCCGAGAGGTCCGTAGGAAAATATGGGACTTGGACATGCGTCCGAAGTCGAATCCGAGGCCTAGAGCCCAAGTTATGAATTTTTATGTGAAATTGTTTTTGATGTAATTGTTAAAGGAAAATGAATTAATTGACCTTGGTATCGGGCTCGTATTTTGGTTCCGACGCCCGGTACAAGTCTTAAATATTATATATGTGATTTCTGTAAAGTTTGGTGACATTCGGATGACGTTTGAGATGTTTTGGACCTTGAGTTCCAAGTTAGGAAGTTTTGAAAATCAAAAGTATGAAAATCATGAGTTTGAGGCTTGATTTGATTAAAACGAAGTGATATTGGCGATGTGATCGCATGAACAAGTTCATAATGTGTTTTTGAGGTTATGTACATGTTTGGTTTGGAGCCCGGGCGGCTCGGGTAAAGATTTGATAGGCCGTTGGATAAAATTCTGAATTTTTGCACTGCTGGTTTTTCACCCAGCTGTTGGCTTCGCAATTGCGAAGTATTTCTCGCAATTGCGAAGGGGGCAGTACAAGGCAGGGCTCGCAAATGCGAACCCTGATCGCAAATGCGAAAGCCCTCATGCCCAGCCCTGTTCGCAAATGCGAAGCCCCCGTTGGCCCAGCCTTGTTCGCAAATGCGAACAATTGTTCGCAAATGCGAACATTCCCCATACTGCCTTGGTTCGCAAATGCGAACCATTGTTCGCAAATGCGAACACTGCCTTATACAGCATGTGTTCGCAAATGCGAACATCCCTTTGTCTGCCAGTGTTCGCAAATGCGAACAAATGTTCGCAAATGCGAACTTCCCAGCCTTAGCTTATTTTTCAAACTCCAGCAATTGGTCGGGGTTCGCAATTGCGAACCCATGTTCGCAAATGCGAACATAGAGACCTGTAAAACATGATTTTAAGTTCATTTCTTCACTTTTTACAAAACAAAAACACCCATTTGCGATTCTTCACGGATTCCTTCTTCATCAAAACAATTGTAAGTCACTTTTTACTTAATTCTTTCAATTCCTAACATCATTAAACATGTTTTTCATTAGAAATCAAAGGTTTTCATGGTAGAATTATTGTTTTTGTTAGAAAATAGGGTTTTTCATAAATTGGGGAATTGGACCTCGAATTGAGGTCCGATTTTGAAACAAATCATATACATGAACTCGTGGGGGGATGGGTAACCGGATTTTGGTCCTAACCCCGAGTTCCGACCATGTGGGCCCGGGGTTGAAATTCACTATTCCGGGGCAGAATGTTGTAAAAGTTGTATTTGGTCTTAAGAATTAGTTTGTTGAGTAGTATTGATGATATTAAATCAATTGTGTATAGATACGATTGGATTGGAGCCAAAGTTGAAAGAAAAAAACATTTCCACGGATTGAATTGTTCATAAACACTCGAGGTAAGTGTTTGTTCTATCCTAGCTTGAGGGAATAAGATTATGTGTTATGTGTTATGTGATCGAGTGCGGTGTATGGGCTGTGGTGACGAGCATCTATACACTGGCGTCTAGTATGACCGTGAGTCGTTGGAAAATGATTATTTTGAGATATATTACAGATGAATTGTTATTGTTCTCCCTTGTCGGGACTTGTTGTGAAGATGATTATTGATTGCCATTGTTGGGACAGTTTATGAATTACTGCTTCTTTCTTTGCCCTTAACTGTGATTGTTATTTGGGTGAGGAAGAGTGATAATGCATGAAGGGTGATGCCGTGCCATGTTTATTTATTTGTGCACGAAGGTTAATGCCGTGCCATGTTTATTTATTTATGCACGAAGGATCATGCCGTGCCCTGTTATTGAACCATGTACGAAGGATCATGCCGTACTATGGATGTGAGAATGAGAGTAAAAGCACGAAGGGTGATGCCGTGTACTTTATTTGATTATTTGGTGAGGATGAGAGTAAAAGCATGAAGGGTGATGCCGTGTACTTTATTTGATTATTTGGTGAGGATGAGAGTAAAAGCACGAAGGGTGATGCCGTGCAACTACTTGCTATTCCTTTACTTGATATTACTTGTGTTTACATTATACTTTGTTTTTCCTTGTGAATTTATTAACTGTTGTTAATTGTTGAATTCTTGGAGATATTCCTTATTGTGTTATTACCTGGTTATTTCTTGTTACTCTGTGGTATATATATATATTGAATTGCACAGGTTTATGTGGGTGTCCTGGTCCTAGGCTTGTCACTACTTCGCCGGGATAGGCCAGGCACTTACCAGCACATGGGGTCGGTTGTGCTGATACTACACTTCTGTGCGTTTTTGCACGGGTCCAGGTTACGATCAGGAGCAGCAGCAGCAGTAAATCGATTGCGTGGGAATTGATCACCTTTGAGACCGAGGTAGCTTGCAGACGTCCGCAGGCCCGGCGTCTCTCTCTTTATTTATGTCATTAGCTGTAGTCTCTTTGTTCCGAGACAAACAGAATTATGTTATATTTCCTCCAAACTTTTATGTGTAGTATTCCATAGTAGTTCGTGAGTTGGTGACTCCACGTCTTGGGTAGAGGATTTCAGTATGATTTTCACTTTGTAATTAGTTATTTCTATTGATAAAGTATTCCGCATTTATTTACTTAAAATTGTGTTAAAAACAGGATAGTATGAATACAGTGGCTTGCCTAGCTACCACGAGTAGGCGCCATCACGATCCCGATGTTGGAGAAAAATCCGGGTCGTGACACCGTAGAATATGCAAATCTCTAAGTAGTGGTCTAAGCCACCATAGCCTTTCCAAAATCTACTTTCATATAACAGGCCATAATAGTAGAATGCTTCAGAATGATATCAATTATGGCGACTGACAAGCCTCATATGCACTGCCACAAATCACTTATATGACATAATCACGCTGAAAGAGTTGATATCTGCAACTAACATACCAACTAAATTATGGCTAACCAGCCTGTCTTCTTTCGATTCACCTCAATTACCTTAGAAATAATACTAATTCCATCCAACACATAACATACTCCATCTCCACTTATCTCGAGTGGCCTCAAATCATAAGACTATGCTATCTCAAATCCCATAAACTATTTCATATCTCTCAAATGCTATACCACAAGTTAACATATCATAGAACATTCTGGGCACCTTCTCAAAACCTGCTACAAAGCTTGATTCTTAACTGTACTTATAGGCTCGAAATAATTAGGTACCACACTTTAACTTTTGAGTTCCACTAGGACCGTTGCGAAGAGCCGCCCACTCTGACTTGGCCCGAATATAATCAACTCTATGATTCTTCAAACAAAAGCACACCCTCTTGTTGGAGCACCCGACAGAATCACTTCCTAAATATGAACAACGGCCAATAACGTCAACGATAACATACCTTTAATAATTCCTTTGCTCAAATCACCACTTATGTTCTTTTCCTGTAGCTGAAATAGCCCATCGATATACTAATATCCAAGAATCTCGCCAGTAGTTAACCATGCAATTCAATCATAAGCGGTGGGACTCTCCCATTTAGTTTGAAGCCATTATTTCACAATTTTGGAATTCACCAAGATTCTCTAGCTTTCATCGACATAACCTTGCGCGATCAATCGCGTAAATCTTCAGATTTCTTCCGCAAAGCCCCATTCTTGTATACTCTGATTCACCCACTACATTCGCACGACCGATCTCTTTGCTACATAACCGACAAAATTCTTCGCAGGAGCCTCACCAACCACACGATTGCTAACCAGCTCACTTGGGTAATCCACATATAGAAGGATTTCCCCTGCATTTTTCAACACTGCTGCTCAGGGTACAATCACTACGACATCAATGACCCATCCTGAGTCTAAGCTCACTCTCCAACTGCACGGGTCCATTTACCTCTCGTGGAAATCATTTAAATGTGCGACAACATTCTTCCAATTCAAATTCATACTGCATCCTTCTTCATTTAAGCAGCTCCTTTCTGTTATATTAAATCTCCCATCGCATGATAGCCCATACTTCTAATTAATTCCGTAAGCTTCAATCGCCAGCCACTAAAATCCCAAATCATTCCAAACTCTACTTAAGGTGCATATTTACCAAGCCCCTACGCAGCTCCGCTGCTCTCCCACTTTGGTCAAACTCACTTTTTTAATCAACTGCTCGGCTTGCGCTTCCTAAGCCTCACCCTCTATGAGTTTAAAACTCCGCCTGATACTTCCCTCATGTCATTCTCATCTTTTGCTGCTAAGTCGTTGCCTTAATAAAATTTATCTTCATAGAACTTGAATCCACAATTTTGCTACTAACTCCAATCTTTTCCGAAGGTTATCTTTCTCGAACCGTCACATTTGAAATACTAATTCAATCCTAAACCACTACACCCCACGATATCTGATAGTTGTATGTCCAATTCTATCTCACAATATCTCGCCCCAAAGGCAAAATGTTGAAGGTCAAAACACGAACAAACTTAGCACGTTCAATTAGGACAACGACATCCCTCATAGAAGAAAACTCTACAACACTTGCAAATTCCAAGTCTCATTACTTCCACCAGCCCACATCTGACCATCCTTAATTTGTTTGTCTCTCCCCTCCCAGGAATAAAATACTAAATCTCTTGATAATGCATTGAGTAAACCTCCCTTCAAGTCCTTCACTGACTCGACACGTAGGCAATCATCCTACCACCATATCACTACTGTGCAACATTCGTTCATAAGCATCATGGCAACTTTTTCCTAACCTCAGAGGTCTCAAAAGTACTGCTACTGAGCTGAAAGTGTAGAATAACCTTCCACAAGGCGACGATAATTGCTCAAATAATCCTGCAGGGAGAAACACCCGCACCACATTCGTAGTGCTATTAAAATTCTTCAACTCTTGATTTTTGACAAGCGCCTCACGTCGCATAAGATTGAGTAGGAATGAATGAATGGCATACGCCTCCAAGGATCAAATCGCACGATACGGAATCAAGAAGGGAAGTACTCCTAACAGTCCCGCAGTCTCCCAGGATAAGTACAAACATCTCTGTACCAATCCGTGAGACTCTACTAGACTTGCTCATGACTCGTGAGGCCCTAGGAACCGAGTGCTCTGATACCATGTTATCATGATCCAAAATCTACTAAGGGTCGTGGTGGCACCAAGCACCGTTGTCAGGAAAGCCAACTTAATTAATTTATTAACTTCTTTTTTTAATACCTTTAAAATCTAGGACTTTTCCTTCCATTTTTGATAAATAAAAAGATCACCACTTAAATTCAAATTAAATAATAGACGATTAGTACAAATCTTTCTAAAACCGTCCCAGAACTCGGTGTCACAAGTGCATGAGAATCTACTGATAAGAAAAATAAAAATACAACATCCGTCCGAAATACAATGGACAAAAAATAAATACAATATGCTGAAAGGGACTATACTAGCTTCGGGTCGCCTCGATTAATGCAATTCACCTAGTCCCAGAATCATCCGCGCTGCTATGGCAGTAGGCTGCTAGTGATACATATACCTGTGCAAAGAAAATGCACAGAAGTGTAGTATGAGTACGTAAACAACGTGTAATCAATGAGTATCCCGCCTAATCTCGAAGAAGTAGAGATGACATGGTCAACTTCGACACTTACTAGAGGTCCAATGATAGTGTAATAAAAATGTGGAGAAATCATGAATTTTTATAGCAGTTCTATCTTGCAAGGCGGAAAAATAGGTGAACATCTTTAACAAATATTAAGGGATTTTCAAGTTTACTTTTTATTATCTTATCGATTAATATCAAATCATGAAAGACAATTTCTACATTTAAAATTCTCAAGCGACAAATAACATACGCAAATCACACCAAGGCAACGGCTCGATCTAACAGAAATATAAACCGTGCACTGCCGAGGGTCGAACGGCACGAACCATAGATGCATCTATTTAATCTGCCGAGGCATTCAGACCGTTCCATAAATAAACACATACCCTGCTTGCGAATCATGCATGCGACGCAGGTACACATATACATACATACTCAATCAGTCAATTAAGAACTTATTGAGGATGTTTATCCAAATAAGACACTTTCTCTTTTTATCAATTCAGGAAAATGATGTTTAATATCTTTTTAAATTCATTTACTAATCCAAAGTGATTTAAGCAATTCAAGCTATCAATGGGTTCATAAATAATCCAAGTATAACATGCTTTTGGGTCCTAACTACACGGACAATAGCATAATAGTAGCTACGCACGGACTCTCATCAGCTCGTGCGTACGTTGCCCCAGCAAATTGGAGCATATAAGCAATAATTACACCTATGAGGACATTTCCCTCTTACAAGGTTAGAAATGAGACTCACCTCGCTTCAAAGATCCAAACCGGCATTCCAAGCCCTTCCGAAGACTCTAATTGATGAAGTACTCTCCAAAACTAGCCAACGGTTATGCAAATCCATTAGTATATGCTCAATTACACATTACAATCTAATTTTATGTCAATTCCTAACTCCGATCGAAAAGTCAACAAAAATTCTCTCAGGTCCACGTGCCCGGAATCCGAAATTTTTTGAAAATAAAGATAACCCATGACTTTAGTAACTCAAATATATGATTTTCTCTAGATTCCATGCCCAAAATGGTGGCTAAAATCCGAGAATAAAATTTGTAGGTCTTTCTACCAAAACCCCAAAATTTTCTATACAACTCATTCTTAAATCCACACATAATTGATGTATTTTACTCATAATACGTGAGGATATCTTACCTTGTCATTAATGATAAAAACTCTCTCTTGAAGCTCCCCACAAAATGCCCAAACCATGGAAAAATATGAGAGAAATGGCCAAATCCCAATTTTTAAAACAACAATTATGCCCGAGCTGTTTTTGCACTTGTGGCCAGTTGACTGCTTCTACACTTCCGCAGGTGCGGCTTCTCTAACGCATCCGCGGTCCTTCCTAGCCCCCTCATTTTCGCTTCTGCGAGCCCTCTATCGCAGATGCGGTTCCGCATCTGCAGCTCCTCGACCGCATCTGCGGCCCCCCTTCACTTTGATTTAAACCGTATCTGCGACTCCCCTGGCCGATTCTGCGACTCCGCACCTGCGGCTCCCCTGGCCGCATCTGCGACTCCGCACCTGGGGCCCATTTTCGCAGGTGCGGTTATGACAGCAACCAACAACCTTCATCCTTCCAAAAATCATATTTTTTATCAATTAACCACCCGGAATCCACTCGAGGCCCCTGTGGCCTCAACTAAACCTACCAACCAATCCCAAAACACAATACGGACTTGCTCGAGGCCTCAAATCATATCAAACAACGCTAAAGTCATGAATTACACCCCAATTCAAGCTTTATGAACTTCAAAATTTCAAACTTCTATTTTTGATGTTTAAACCACTCAAACGTCCGATTGACCTCAAATTTTGCGCGCAAGTCATATTTGACATTACAGACCTACTCCAACTTTTGGAATTGGATTCCTACCACGATATAAAAAAATTCACCTCCGGTCAAACTTCTCAAAAACTTTCAAATTTCTATCTTTAGCCAAATGGCTCCAAAATGATCTACGGACCTCTGAATTCACTTCCGATCGTGCCCCCAATTCCAGAATCACCATACGGAGCTAATCATAGTCTCGGAATCCAAAACGGGCATTGATAACACTGAAATGTACTTCAACCAAAACTTATGAAATTTCTTCTAAAATGCTAACTTCCACAATAGGCGCCAAGACGCTCCCGGTTTATCCAAAACCCAATTTGGGCATACGCCCAAGTCCGAAATCATCATATGAACTTGCTGGAACCTTCAGATCCTGGTTCCGAGGTTATTTGCTCAAAAATCCAATCCTAGTTTATTATTTCAACTTTAAGCTTTTGAAACAAGAACTCTCTCTCCAAATTAAATCTGAACTTCCCAGAACTTAATTTCGGCCACGCGTACAAGTCGTGATACTTGACTTAAAGCTGCTCATGGCCTTGGACTGCTGAATGACGCACTAGGGCTCAGAATGACCAGTCGGGTCGTTACATTATGTACTTGATGTTGCAGGATAACTTATATGTTGTTCTATATCTTCATGAATCTGTGAAGTTTTGCTTGCATAGTATTATTTGGGCTATGTGCTGGAATTGAGAATACCAGTTATAGTACCTATTCTCTAAAGAGGAATCCTTCCGGCAGTATCGGCCATTGTTAGCTAATCCTAGTCCTAGATAAATATCTTATCTTCTTTGAGCTACATGATGATAGAAGTTGACGTATGGGATTATTTTTGTCAAACCTGCTCGAGTCTGCCCTGTGTTGTAATTAGAAAAATGGGGTAATGGACGTAAAAACACATTTCAATTTCAAGGACAAATGTATCATTTCAGAGATAATTTGATCCCAACTGATCAAAAAGGTAAAAACTAGTAGCTATATTTCTTTGGTAGAGAAAACAAACTGAGAAATCGAATGGCATGTTCAAATAAGTTGAAGGAAAATATTGTGAAATGTTTGATGGACATATTAAAAAACAATAATTCATACTCTCTGTTTTTGAAGTCTTTAATATACATTTCCAATCATCTGATGTTTACATTGCCCTTTAAGTGTGATCTGGATCTAGATCAATGAGTATCTAACTTACCAATAGTATCAGAATTTGCAGGAATATAGGTAGGGCAATATGACAACTGTATGTCCGCTCCCTCTCCACATATTCGCATGTATACGAAAAGTGAGAGAGGTCAATTGGTAAATTACGATCTTTACATTGTCCAAAGAATAACTCTTATCTTTGTTTCTTTGCCATAGAGATTCTTTGGTGCTAAAACTCACAAACATGTGGATGGCCTCCCAAAGCACAATCGAGAAAAAACAAAAAATTGAAATAGCCTGATAGCATCACTGATAAGGATAGAGTTATGGAAACTCCAAGAAGGCCATCTACAAGATCTCAAGCTAAGGAATTGCAAACTAAGGTTGCTGGACTTCAATGGAAAATAAAAAAGCTTCTAACTATGGAGGAAGAACTCATGCCCAAAGGAGAAGAGTTGTCGAAGTTTTACAACTATTTGGTTGCTCAAATTGAAGTCCAGGAGGAGGAAGATTTGGTTACCCAAATCAGCCCTTGGAGTCATCAAATGGGCTCAAAATGAGCTTAAAAGAGTTCCACAAAGAGGTGTTACAAGAGTAGCCCAATTGGAGTGCAAATAAATGGCCCAAAACTAGTTGTTTTAAGGCCCAAATCTGCCCCAAAGGGTCTTGGCCGCCCCTCACCTAACCAAAGACTTTTCTTAGACTTTAGCAACTACCTACCTCATTGTAATAATTGTGTTTTCCACTACAACCACCCCACCTAGTTTTTAATGTTATTTTTATGCCTTTGTACTCCTATAAATAGGATGTTCTTCTCCTTCATAAGACAGATTATTATTAATTGAGTATATCATACTTTGAGAGTTCTTTTGAACCTTTGTTACTTGTGCTTTGAGATTTATCTTTCAACCTTTACTAGTTCATAGTTCAAGGTAGTAAGATTACTTCTCTTTTGTGATATCTTTGATTCCTTTGTGGTATTCTTAGAAGGCGATTAATACTAGTATTAATTGTTGTCTCAAGTTACTCGTAAAGTGGTCAAGATCCGAATCTATTGTTTTGATTTTCTTTTTAAGTAAAGGCGTTTGATTTCTTTCATAAATCAAGACGTTGTTACTTTGATCTTGTCAAGGCTATAGAACTTGCATTCTTGAAAGTTCTCGGAATTCTTTCCTTGAATCTTTCCCATATCCTTTATTTTCGTCTCTTTAATTCTAGTTGTTCAATTCTTGTTGTTAATACTTCCGCATTTACTTCTCAAATTCTTACTCTAGTTTGGATTCCCGACCTAGTTGTTATCAAGTGGTATCAGAGCGGTTCTATCAAGATTTCGTTCTTGATAATTCTTGGGATATTTTGAAAAACAAAAACAAAAAAAAAACGAAATCCAATTTAAAACAAGAAGAAATACAATTGCTTGCTCTCCATGGTATATCTTTTGTATCTAAGTGTTTCCAAAAGTTAACAAAGGAAACAAGAAGAGGGGATCCTTGATTTTCTTACTCTTTGTATTCTACACATTTATATTCTTTTCTTTTCGTTCGTGTCTTGTTTCAACTGAGCCTAAAAGTTCTAGGATTTGGTTCTTTCTTCTTTTAATTGTTCCCAAAAACAAAAGAAAAATCTGAGTTTTACTACTGAGAACTACATACAAGTTAGGTTTAACTATAAATCTATAAAGTACTTTGTTCAAAGGTTATTCCGTGAGAAAAAAAGAAGAAGCTAATTTGTGTGATATAATTTTTAAAGATGTCACATATAGGTAGTGATAATGAACGAATGGTTCTCCAAGAAGCTGAAATCAAAGCAAGGAATGATTTTACTTTGCAAGCCATGCATCAACAATTTGAAAGGCTGAATCTGCAACTCCAAGAAATGAGGGATACCATTGCAGATCAAAATGATACAATAGCTGAACTTAGGAGGGATAATAATGTTAGGCCACCTGCTAGCAGAAATGTACCCCATGCTCCTATTGTAAATCAAGCAAACTTTATTGATGATTTTAATGATATTGATTTTGATAGGGTGAGAGGAGATAGGAGGGGACAAAGAGGTAGGATAGAGGATGATAATATAAGTAATATAAAGATGCGGATGCCATCTTTCAAGGGAACAAGGGATTCAGACTTGTATCTTGATTGGGAGAGAAAGGTTGGTTGAAGCAATCTTTGACTGTCACAACTACTCTGAAGGTAAGAAGGTTAAACTTGCTGTTGTTGAGTTTTCTGATTATGCTTCTATTTGGTGGAAAAAGCTTAATAGGGATCGACTGCAAGAAGGACAAGCACCAATTGCAACTTGGACTGAGGCTAAAAGGGTGATGAGGAAGAGATTCGTACCATCACACTTTCAAAGAGAGCTACAACTACGCCTTCAAACATTGAAGCAAGGGTCCATGTCAGTAGATGAGTACTTTAAGGCTATGGATATAGCTATGATCCAAGCTAATTGTATGGAGGAAGAAGAGGCTACAATGGCTAGGTTTTTAAATGGTTTAAATAAAGATATAGCTAATGTAGTTGAATTACAACAATATGTACCGATAGATGAGTTAGTTGATTTGTGTATAAAGGTAGAAAATCAAAGTAAAAGAAAGCAAACTAGCTCATGGAGATGTCGAACAAGCACCATGCCTAAGAAACCATGGCCAAATCATGAGATGAAGAATTTTTCTCGGCCTCGAGAAGACAAGGGAAAAGGTAAACTGGAGAACAAAGAGGGAGGTAAAACATTCAACCCTAAACCTTTTACACCTTCTAGTTTTATTGAGTGTCATAAATGTAAAGGAAGGGGACATATGATGCATGAATGTCCAAGTAGAAGAAATATCATTCTAAAAGAAGATGGAGGATATGAGAGTGAAAAGAGTGAGGGAGATGAAGAGGGAGATATGAGTGATGAAGGTGATTTAGAACTACCTAATGATGGAATGGTTGGGGTAGTTAGGAGGATTATGACTATCAATTTAGGAAGCAATAGTGAAGCACCAAGAGAGAATATATTCCATACTAGGTGTGGGATAAAAGGAAAAACTTGCTCTATGATCATTGATAGTGGTAGTTGTGCTAATGTGGTTAGTTCATACTTTGTGGAAAAACTGGGACTTGCATGCATGAAACACCCTACTCCCTATAGACTCCAATGGTTAAATGATAGTGGTGAACTAAAGGTAAATAAACAGTGTATGATTTCATTTAACGTTGGTAGATATGAGGATGATGTTCTTTGTGACATAGTGCCTATGTAAGCTTGTCATATATTACTGGGTCATCCTTGGCAGTATGATATGAATGTTTTTCATGATGGGAGAAAGTATAGATATTCGCTTGAACTAAATGGCAGGAAATTTACTCTTGCACCTTTATCTCCCTCTCAAGTGTTTGAAGATCAGAAGAGATTAAAGGAAACAATGGAAAAGTCAAGGGGAGGGATAAGAAGTGAGCTTGAGGAAAAAGAAAAGAAAGAGAGAGAGGGCATCAATTTGAGAGAAGAGATAATAGAGGGTTCGAATAAAAAAATAGACAGTCTTGGTGAGAGGAAAGAGGCTAAGGAAAGAAAAAAGAGAGAGTTTCTATATAAAAGCCAAAGAGTGTTTAAATGCAAGAAAAGAGGGGCTGCCCATAATACAACTTACTTACAAAGAGGCTTTGATTAATTCTGAGTTGCTAACTTCTTATTTTCCAAGTAGTATTTCTTCTCTTTTGCAAGATTTTGAAGATGTCTTTTCAGAAGATATTTCTAGTGGATTGCTGCCTTTACGTGGCATTGAGCATCAAATTGATCTTGTACCTGGATCACAAATCCCAAATAGGCCAGCTTATAGGAGTAATCCAGAAGAGACAAAGGAACTTCAAAGGCAAGTTGAGGAGTTGCTTGAGAAAGGCTTTGTGAGAGAGAGCATGAGCCCTTGCTCTGTTCCGGTCCTATTGGTACCCAAAAAGGATGGAACTTGGAGGATGTGCGTGGATTGTAGAGCAATCGACAAGATTACGGTAAAGTATCGCCACCCTATTCCTCGTCTTGATGACATGTTGGATCAATTACATGGATCCAAAATCTTTTCTAAAATTGATCTAAAAAGTGGTTACCATCAGATTCGAATGAATCCTGGAGATGAATGGAAAACTGCTTTTAAGACCAAATATGGGCTTTATGAGTGGTTAGTTATGCCTTTTGGCTTGACTAATGCACCTAGTACTTTCATGAGATTAATGAATCAGGTTTTTAAGGATTTTCATGGAAAATTTGTTGTTGTGTACTTTGATGATATCTTGGTCTTTTCTAATACTTTAGAAGAGCATGTAGAACACCTAAGACAAGTTTTTGAAGTTCTTAGAAAGCAATTGTTATTTGCTAATCTTAAAAAGTGTACTTTTTATGTGGATCGTGTGATTTTCTTTGGTTTTGTGGTTAGATCTAAGGGAGTTGAGATTGATGAAGAGAAAATCAAAGCAATTAAAGAATGGCCTAAACCTAAGAGTGTAACTAAAGTTAGGAGTTTTCATGGACTTGCTAGTTTTTATAGGATGTTTGTGAGAGACTTTAGCACCATTGCTTCTCCTTTAACTGAAGTTATCAAAAAGGATAGGATTTTTAAATGGGGAAAAGAACAAGATGATGCTTTTAACTTGTTAAAAGAAAAGTTATGTTCTGCTCCGTTATTACAATTGCCTGATTTTTCTAAATCTTTTGAAATTGAATGTGATGCTTCTGGCAAGGGAATAGGTGCTGTTTTGATGCAAGATTCTAAACCTATTGCCTACTTTAGTGAGAAGTTGAGTGGAGCCAAAGTGAACTATTCAACTTATGACAAAGAGATTTATGCTTTGGTAAGGGCTTTAGCCACATGGCAACACTACTTGTGGCCAAGGGAGTTTGTCATTAAAACCGACCATGAATCCTTGAAATACTTGAAAAGTCAAGGTAAGCTTAGTAGAAGGCATGCTAAGTGGGTTGAATTTATTGAAACTTTTCCTTATGTAATTTCTTACAAACAAGGGAAAGAGAATGTTGTTGCTGATGCACTTTCAAGGAGGTATGTCTTAGTTTCTACCCTCACTTCTAAATTGGTGGGTTTTGATCAAATCAAGGAACTTTATGCTAATGATGTTGATTTTGGCAAAACTTTTGCAGATTGTAAATTGGTTCCTCTTGATAGGTTTAACCTACAAGATGGGTTTCTCTTTAAGGAAAATAAGTTGTGTATCCCTAATTGCTCTTTACATGAAGTATTTGTAAGGGAAGCACATTGTGGAGGGCTTATGGGACACTTTGGGGTCCCAAAGACATTAGACATACTTGCTGAAAATTTCTTTTGGCCTGGAATGAGAAAAGATGTTGAAAGAATGTGCACAAAGTGTTTGGAATATAAACAAGCTAAATCTAAAGTGTTACCACATGGTCTTTACACGCCATTACCTGTTCCTACTTTACCTTAGATTGATATATCTATGGATTTTGTGTTAGGTTTGCCTAGAACAAGGTATGGTAAGGATAGTATATTTGTTGTGGTAGATAGGTTCTCCAAGATGGCTCGTTTTATTCCTTGTTTAAAGACTAATGATGCCTCACATGTTGCTAATCTTTTTGTAAAAGAGATTGTGAAATTGCATGGCATACCTAGAACTATTGTTGGTGATAGGGATGCAAAGTTTTTGAGTCACTTCTGGCGTGTATTTTGGGGGAAGTTAGGTAGTAAATTGTTGTTCTCCACTTCTTGTCACCCACAAACTGAAGTAGTTAATAGAACCTTAGGAAACATGTTGAGGGCTGTTTTGAAAGGTAAATTAACTTTATGGGAAGATCACTTACCTATGATTGAATTTGCTTACAATAGAACAATTCATTCTTCTACAGGTATGTCTCCTTTTAAAGTTATTTATGGCTTTAATCCCTTTACTCCACTTGATTTATTACCATTACCTACTAATGATATTGCTGGTCTTGATGGTAGGACAAAGGCTGAGATGATGAAAAAAATTCATGACCAAACAAGGCTTGCAATTGAGAAGAAAAATGAGCAAACCGCCTTGAGAAAGAATAAGGGCCGAAAACAAGTTATTTTTAAACCTGGAGATTTAGTTTGGGTTCACTTTAGAAAGGAGAGATTTCCTTCCAAAAGGAAGTCAAAATTGCATCCTAGAGGAGATGGCCCCTTTCAAGTCCTTGAAAGGATTGGAAACAATGCTTACAAGTCGGACCTTCCTGGTGAGTTTCAAGTAAGTGCTACATTCAATATTGCTGACTTATCTTTGTTTGACGTAGGATCGAATTCGGGGACGAATTCTTTTCAAGAAGAGGGGAATGATAGCATCACCGATAAGGATAGAGTTTTGGAAGCTCCAAGAAGGCCATTTACAAGATCTCAAGCTAAGGAATTGCAAACTAAGGTTGCTGGACTTCAATGGCAAATAAAGAAGCTTCTAACTATGGAGGAAGAACTCATGCCCAAATGAGAAGAGTTGTCGAAGTTTTACAACTATTTGGTTGTTCAAATTGAAGTCCAGGAGGAGGAAGATTTGGTTACACAAATCAGCCCTTGGAGTCACCAAATGGGCTCAAAATGAGCTTAAAAGAGTTCCACAAAGAGGTTTTACAAGAGTAGCCCAATTGGAGTCCAAACAAATGGCCCAAAATTAGTTGTTTTAAGGTCCAAATCTGCCCCAAAGGGTCTTAGCCGCCCCTCACCTAACCAAAGACGTTTCTTAGACTTTAGCAACCACCTACCTCATTGTAATAATTGTGTTTTCCACTACAACCACTCCACCTAGTTTTTAATATTATTTTTATGCCTTTGTGCTCCTATAAATAGGGTGTTCTTCTCCTTCATAAGACAGACTATTATTGATTGAGTATATCATACTTTGAGAGTTCTTTTGAACCTTTGTTACTTGTGCTTTGAGATTTATCTTTCAACATTTATTAGTTCATAGTTCAATATAGTAAGATTACTTCTCTTTTGTGATATCTTTGATTCCTTTGTGGTATTCTTAGAAGGCGATTAATACTAGTATTAATTGTTGTCTCAAGTTACTCGTAAAGTGGTCAAGATCCGAATCTATTGTTTTGATTTGGTTTTTAAGTAAAGGCGTTTGATTTCTTTCATAAATCAAGACGTTGTTACTTTGATATTGTCAAGGCTATAGAACTTACGTTCTTGAAAGTTCTCGGAATTCTTTCCTTGAATCTTTCCCATATCCTTTATTTTCGTCTCTTTAACTCTAGTTGTTCAATTCTCGTTGTTATTGCTTCCGCATTTACTTCTCAAATTCTTACTCTAGTTTGAATTCCCGACCTAGTTGTTATCATAGCCATATTTAAAATAGGTAGTTGAAATATAGCCATCGTTATAAAAATAATCGAAATGTAGCCATTTTTTTTATGTAAAGATAAAATTTGAATAAAAATATCCTTAGAATCCGAAAAAATTCTAGCATAATTGTATATGGTAAAAATCAGGGCTACTCGATTTCATCTTTGGTTGGGATATGAACGTGGCGTTAAACAGCTGGAACATCGAGTCCGGATCGAGGTAGACCTCGATTGCGACCAGAAAGAGGCAGACTTCAAGTAACATCCACGTAGCTCGATATCAGAAAAGGTGAGATATATGAGATTGGTCGAGGATCGTGGCGTGAATCTTGGAACAGATTAATTTACAATGGTTAATTAGATGTTAATATGATTTCCTACTATATTAGAAGTGTACCTTATTTAGGACTCCTCTATTATATAAAGAGGAATCCCATTT
Source organism: Nicotiana noctiflora (assembly GCA_032618575.1). NCBI lineage: Eukaryota > Viridiplantae > Streptophyta > Magnoliopsida > Solanales > Solanaceae > Nicotiana > Nicotiana noctiflora. The sequence goes on from JASVEL010001790.1 coordinate 472,699, forward strand.
ATTTGTAAGGAGGATGGTTCACTAATAAGAATAACACTCATTAATTTCTTGCTACTTCATTTACTATTCGTCAGAGTTGCTTTATCACTTACTATTATCCCACCTCGAGACTATCTCAAGACGAGGTCGAGATCTGGCTAGCATACTAGTCTAATTTATTTTATTCTCTAATTTATTCATTTATTTTCTTTCTTATCAATTATTATTGAACGAAATCATGTATCCTTTAAACCAAATTATAAGTTTAATTGTTATCCGAATTTGAAGGTAAACAATAATATGATGGAGTTCGATCTTTTTCGTATATGAGCTTCTAGCATAATGTGCTGGAATTTTCTAATGTGCTACAGTTACATCATATATGTTGGAAGTTTATATGCAAGAACTCCATAATCCCGCAAATTATGATGAAACTTTATGTGTGCTAGAGTTACAATATAATATGAGGGAAGTTTATACTAGGAGCTCCAGAATCCAATACATTATACTAGAACTTATCGTGTTTCAGCAAAATAGTAGCTATTTTGCAATGACATCGGAAACGCTGACTATTTTTCAATTACCAGTCAAAAAATTGGCTAGCCCGTACTATTTTTACAACATAATCTTGAAGTGGTTCTTCAAGTGGCACACTTTTAACAAGAACAAATTTAATAAAGTTTATGCATTTTGTGAATTAGTGATATTTATCATGTGCAACCACGAAGGAACTTTAGACTTTTTATATATATTTTTTTATTTTAAAATCTGTAAAATCAACTGTTTGAGATATGTTTAGCTTTTAACGATTACTCGCTCGGCCTGATACCCGTCTTGGAGGCTATCATGATTAACATGAATCATAATGGTGCAAATTAGTTTTTCATTGGGTTTTAGTCAGTAGCTGCGTCATGATTTTCACTTAAGAGAGTTAAAATAAAAAAAAAAAAATACACTAAAAAGTCAAGAAAATTTAATTCATAAGTATATAGTTATTTTAGTATAACCCATATGCCATTGGTTCGAGTCGTCGAAATAGTCATTAATATTTATATTAGGGTAAATTATCTACATCATATCTTTGAGAGGCAAATTTTCTGTATCCTGTGCGAACATATAATACCTTGTGGTATTAAATATGTAGATAATTTGTTTTATTCACTCCAAATTTATTGTTGATTGCTTCAATGAATATAAATCAAATAGTCAACCACTAATTATGGATTCTCAGAAACGAATAACGGTTAGAAACTTATATTACAAGAATATAAGTATATTTTAATAGATTAGTAGCACAATGAAATTAGATAGAGAGGAGTACGAATTTTCTAAATAACATTGAGTACGACTTTTTCCAACCATTGAACTTCCATTCCAAAATATATGTAATTCGGGTTCACTTGACAGTTGACACCTACCATTTATACTTAACGTTTGATCATATATCCTATATTTATGTTAAAAATCTGATTTGGGTGAAGTTTGATTTGAAGATAAAAATATATTTGAACATACGTTTTCAAAACATATTTTTCAACTTTATTTTAGAAAAAGATGTATATAATTCTAAGTTTTGGGATTTTCCCCAAAATCAGCTATTGAGCTGATTTTTGAATTTGGAATTTGAAATTTGGCCAAAATATAGGCAAAATTTATGGCAAATAAGTTTTGAAATAAATTCTAAATTTATTTTAACAAAACTCGTGACCAACGGGACCATAGTATATTCTTTTCTCAATTTCAAATGGCTTCCAAAAGATCAGTAGTGCCTTTTTTCAGGCGAAAGAAGTAAAGAGTAGTGCTTTATAAGAAGGCAGAATAGCCTAAATGACACTCATATTTGTGCCATTTTGTCATCCAGGTCCCCAAACATAATATTTTGTCAATTGAACACTTATACTCGCCCAAAACCTATATTTTAAACCCATCTGACCGTTGACCGATCAGATGTGACAACATCATTGTTGAGTTGGACAAAGTGAGTGTAATTCACGTGGATAATAAGCGTGAATATGGATATTTTGAACCAGAAATAATTAAAAGAAAAAGAAAAAATCATTAAAATAAGAATAAAAATAAATAAGTAAAAAAAATAAAAGAAAAAAATAAGTACAATGTACGCCTCTTGTTCTTCCCCACTCCTACCCCCTCCCCCCCACCCACCCCCACAAAACAACACCCCCTTCCCTTTCTTTAAGCCCAAGCTTCCCTTTTTCATTAACCCCCTTCCCTTTTCGTAATCATCAGTAAACAACCCTTCCCTTTTTTGGTGCTAATGCATCTTTGTCAGTCCAAGCTTCTCAATTTCTTGGAGTTAAGCCCAATTGTGTTTGTTTTACCGATGATTTTTATGAACAATATAGTGATTATGAAGAAGGGATGGCTTTGATATGGAAAAGAGGGATAAATAGTTGGTAAAAGAGCGAAGAATTGACTTTGATTCTCAACTTTTTTCTTCAATCCCCTTCACGAAAAATGAGAGGAAAAATTACAAACAGTCAGTTTCTTCAATTTTTTTCTTCAATCTTCTTTAATCTCCTTCACGAAAAGAGCAAACAGTCGGTGCCTCCATTTTCATTTTCTATTACTCCATTGATTTTCCTCCATTAAAGTGAGAGGAAAAATTAGGTTTGGGGATAATAATCATTTTCTTTTTTATTTTGCTATGTGGCCATAACAAATGACATGGAGCCTACGTCGTTTAATTTTCTTGACGTGGCAGCTGATGTGGGGGAGATTGAATTACACGCACTGCATCCTCCTGTCATAGGTGTTTATTATATAAGTTTTGGGCGAATATAAGTATTCAATCGGCAAAATCCTAAGTTTGAGGAATATAATGACGAAGTGACATAAGTATAAGTGTTATTTAAGCTATTCTGTGTTATAAGAAAGTAAGATATACTATATAAGACAAGTTAAAAGTGGAAGTTGACCTTCCAAAATAAAAATAAATAAATTATTATTTTTCACATATTATAAGATCCTTGATAAAACCTTGAAAAACATATCTTTTCTATTTGAACTAATGGACTGGCTATCTTTAATTGTAGTTGTCAAATCATAATCGCCAAGTCCAATCAAATAAAGTATTGTCAATCAAAAGACTCACTACTAAACAAGTTGTAACTAGCTGAAAACACCGTCGTTACTTTATCGTAAAACTGTTTGTAACCAATAAAATATTTTAATAATCTATCTTTAATCCGACACTAAATAAAATTATCGATGGATTTTGGTATATAGCAACAAAATTTATCTGTCGCAAAATTTTATTGTTTAATAGTGACTGACATATTAAAAAAAGTTGGCACTAGAACTATGGTGGGTGAATTCACTATTGTCCTATGCAATAGGAGGAAATATAATACTTTCTGTGTTTCAATTTATGTGAATTTATTGATTGAGTACGGAGTTTAAGATAAGACAACGTTATTTTGTGTGGCTATAAATCATTGCATAAAGGTTAAATGTTTCCAAATAAGGAAATGAATCATTCTTTTTGGCACAAACTAAAAAGAAAATATATTCATATCAATTGAAACGGATGAAGTATGTATTTACCTTGTTTTCCCTAACATATTGTTCAAAGTCTAAGTTAAATGATATCTAAAACACTTATAACCGTTCAATTCCTCCAAACACTCCAATTGTCCACCACAATGGATTTAAATGGTGGAGCTCATGATATTTTGTCATGTCATTTTTTCCTATTTTAGATATAAAGAAAGTCAAGATGTTTAACCATAGATATCTATTATCTTATGTATTCCATTAGAACCTTAGGATAAGATATTTTAAAAAGAAAAGAATATAAACAGGGAAAGGATGAAGCATATCCTCGAACCCAGCTATCTTGTTTACCTTCTAAAAGCTATATAACCATGTTAATTAAGTTTTTAGTTCTATATAAAACACTTACTGACTAAGAAATATTTATACACTAAAATCATTTATAAAGCAATCTTAAATTAATCTCTTTAGGACATATTAATTAGGTAACTGTTATAAAAAAATAAAGAAGAATATAGAGAGCGAAAATTCTTATTGCTTTTGGGATTAATTACAATGAAATTTGACCCCTCTATTTATAGGGAAAAAGCGACTTAACCACCAAGTAAAATCCATACGATCTCTCTAAAATATAGATATTCACCTTAAGTAAAACTCTATTTATAACGCTCGCCCTTTAGTGTCTATTCAACAGATAATGTGGCTTGCTAAAACCTTAACTAAAATAAAACCTAGTTGGAAAAAATTCAAGAGAAGGAAAAAGAGTACACTTGTGGAATAAAACCTTGTAAGTGAAAAAGATTACAACGCGTATTAATTCCTCCCGATGAGAGCATCTGTCACGACCCGAATTTTTCACCATCGGGACTCGTGATGGCGCCTACAAATGTGAGCTAGGCAAACCGACTACTTGATAAGTTCACCTTTTTTCCATTTTAATCCTTTAGCAATTATGAGCAAAGATTTAAAGACATCAGAATTTATAACAAGCGGAAGAAAAGAATAAAACTACTGACTATATCCAATACAACTGTTTAAGCAAGTCTACTAGAACTGGAATCACAGCTTCACAGACAGACTAACAATACTACAAACAAGGTCTGAATGAAATGCAAAAGTCCGCATGTGAACAAATAAAAATAGTAAGAGAAAACATATGAGGAGATGCCAAGGCCCATGGACGTCTGCAGGACTACCTCAGGTCGCCTCTGTGGACTTAAGGTAGCACCCTCACCGCCGTCCAAACGCTTTGGTATTAGTATCTTCACACAGTGCAGAGTGTAGTATCTGCACAACCGACCTCATGTGCTAGTAAGTGCCTAGCCTAACCTTCGCGAAGTAGTGATGAGGCTAGGATCAGACTACCAAATAAACATGTGCAATAAAATCATATGCAATAAAAATAGAAGCAGATAATTCAACTAAGGTTGGGAGGGCAAAGCATGTTGCAGGGAGTAACATGTAACAACAGAACAACAGTAGAGAAACATAAGTAATATCATAAATCAATTATGGCAACAAAATAAGGAAATAGAAGAACAAATACACACGAAATATCGTTGCAGGCGTGCAACCCAATACTGTTGCAGGCGTGCAACCCGCTCCCATTTTACATATTACCATTGCAGGCGTGCAACCCACTCTTATTTCTCATATTATCGTTGCAGGTGTACAACCCGCTCCCATTTCTTTTATCAATACCAATCATAAAAGGATCCCAGCAAGGGAATAATAATGTCAAAACAAACATCCCAACAAGGGAACAATATTGATAATAACATCCTGACAAGGAAACAATAGTAATAATAATATTCCAGCAAGGGAACAATAATGATAATCCTCATATAAAGTGCAATAAACCACAACGGAGTTATAACAACTACACTACAAGACTTATACGCATGCTTGACACCGACGTATAGATACTCGTCACCATGCCTATACGTCGTACTCCACAGTTAACACGTAGCAAAAAGACACAACTCCTAATCCCTCAAGCTAAGGTTAGACAAAACACTTACCTCGAACTTCCACGACCAACTCAAGCCTCAAACACCGCCTTTCCTTTTCAATTTGGATCCAAATCAATTATATTTAGACATAATCGACTTAATAACACCAATAAATGCTAAACAATCCAATTCCAATGCTTAATTATATATTTCCTATCATTCTTCCCAAAAAGTAAAAAATTGATCTTGGGCTCGCTTGGTCAAAACATGAGGTTCGGACAAAAATCCTATCATCCATTCACCCATGAGCCCAAATATGTAATTAGCTCCAAAATTCGGCCCCAAAACTAGGTCTAAATCTCAATTATACAAAAGCCCTAACTCTACCCAAATCCCTTATTTCTTACCCTTAAGAACATGATTTAGGTCTAGAAATCTAACGTGTGTTAATGAAAATTGAAGAAAATGAGTCTGAGATTACATACCTATGAATTTGTGGTGAAAGTCTCTTTCAAAAATCACCCAATTTGTAGTTTGGAAGAAGAAGTTATGAAATTTTTGTTAAATCTCGTTTTTGCTTCTGTTTTAAAATCACTAGACAAAATCATCGCGTTTATGGTGGGTCAGGCCCAATAAACCATCGTGTTCGCGATACAAGACTCGCATTCGAGGAGCTTCAGCTCCCTGATCCTTCATATTCGCATTCGTGAGGACGTGTTTGCATAGGGTAAAATCCCTTTTTCCCTGCCCAGGACCAAAAGTCATCGTGTTTGCGATACCAGGACCACGTTCGTGAAGAGAAACACCCCAAAAGCTTCACGTTCGTGTCTTGCGTCTCGCATTCACGTAGAAGGAAGTTTCCTTCAGCCTGACTTACCCTTGACATTCGCGAGAGTCCTTCCGCGAATGTGAAGAACAACACACCAGAACACTAGAAACTGAAAACCTTAAAATTTTTCCAAGTTTAAAACCTTTCGAAACCTATCCGAAACTCACCCGAACCCTCGAGGCTCCAATACAAATATGATACTAACTTAAAAATATCATATAAACTTATCCATACGATCAAATCGCCAAAATGACCTCTTAAACAACACATTTAGCATAGGAATCTAAGAAAAATCTCAAAACTTTTAAAGTATAAATTTTTACAACTACGGGTCCGAATCATCTCAAATGACTTCCGCTTCTTACCAAAGTTTACACACTCATCTTAATTCACATATAAGACCTGTACTGGGCTCTAGAACCAAAATATGGACCCGATAACATCATGTTTTTAACACATACCATTTTAGAAACTCAAAAATATTCCATAAAATAATTTTTTTTGAAATTCAGTTCTCGGACTTAGGACCTCAGAATTCGATTCCGGGCATATGCCCAAGTCCCATATTTTTCCACGGACCCTCTAGGACCGTCAATTATGTGTTCGGGTCTGTTTATTCAAAATATTGACCGAAGTCAACTTAAATTCATTCTAAGGTCAAAATTCATTACTTTTCACAGATTTTCACATATTGGAGTTTCAGCTATGCGCCCATACCGTGCATGCAAATCGATGTGATGCAGAAAGAGGTTTTTAAGGCCATAGAACAAAGAATTTGTTTTTTAAAACAAGTGATGACCTTTTGGGTCATCACATTTTCCACCTCTAAAACAACCATTCGTCCTTGAACAAACAAACGAAGGAAGTACTTCAGTCAGGGAAAACATGTGGATAACGGCTCTGGATATCGTACTTGGACTCCCAGGTCGATGCCTCAGTAGGCTAACCTCTCCACTGAACACGAATAGAAGGGAAACTCTTTGATCTCAACTAACGAACCTGTCGGTTTAGAATGGCTACCGGCTCCTCCTCATATAATAAGTCCTTGTCCAATTAGACAATATTGAAATCTAATAGGTGGGATGGATAGACGTGATACTTCCGAAGAATGGACACATGAAACAACGGATACACGATTGATAAACTTGGCGGCAACGTGAGTCTGTAAGGCATCTCTCCCACTCGATCAAGAATCTGAAACGGGCCAATGAACCTAGGGCTAAGGTTGCCCTTCTTCCCAAATCCCATCCCACCCTTCATAGGTGACACTCGAAGCAATACCCGCTCACTCACCATGAAATCCAAATCATGAACCTTGCGGTCGGCATAAATCTTTTGCCTGGACTGAGTTGTGCGAAGTCTATCCTGTATAATCCTGACCTTATCCAAGGCATCCTGTACTTGATCCATACCCAACAACCGAGCCTCCCCCGGCTCGAACCATCCAACCGGCGACCGACACCGCCTACTATACAAAGCCTCGTAGGGATCCATCTGAGTACTTGACAGGTTGCTGTTGTTGTAGGCAAACTTTGCTAAAGGCAAAAACTGATCCCACAAGCCTCCAAAGTCAATGACACAAGCATATCCTCTAAAATTTGAATAGTCCACTCTGACTGCCCATCTGTTTGAGGATGAAACGATGTGCTCAACTCAACCCGGGTGCCCATATCTCGCTGAACTGCTCTCCAGAAATGTAAGGTAAACTACGTACCTCGATCCAAAATAATAGACACGCGCACACCATGGAGGAGAATAATCTCTCGGATATAGATCTCAGCTAACCTTTTGGAAGAATATGAGATTGCTACAGGAATGAAATATGCTGACTTGGTAAGCCTATGAACAATAACCCACACTGCATCAAACTTCCTCTGAGTCCGTGGGAGTCTAACAACAAAGTCCATAGTGATACGCTCCCACTTCCACTCAGGAATCTCAATCTTCTGGAACAAACCACCGAGCTCTAATGCTCGTACTTAACCTGCTGACATTTCAAACTCTAAGCCATATATGCAACAATGTACTTCTTCATCCTCTGTCACCAATAATGCAGCCGCAAATCTGGATACATTTTAGTGGTGCCCAAATGAATATAGTACCTAAAACTATAGGCCTCCTCTAAAATCAACTTTAGGAGTCCATCCATATTAGGCACACAAACTTGAACCTGCAATCTCAGAACTTCATCATCTCCTAAGGTAACCAGCTTGGCACCTTTGTGCAACACTGTGTCTTTAAGGAAATACAAATGGGGATCATCATACTACCAATCTCGGATATGCTCCAATAAATAAGAACGAGCGATGTGCAAGCTAAGACATGGTTGGGTAAAAAAACATCCAACTTCATGAACTGATTGGCCAAGGCCCAAACATTCAAAGTAAGCAGCCTCTCACCGATCGGAATATAAACAAGACTACCCATATTGGCTGACTTCCTACTCAAAGCATCAGCCACCACATTAACCTTCCCCGGATGATATAAGATGGTGATATTATAGTATTTTAACAGATCCAACCACCTTATCTGCCGCATGTTTAGCTACCTTCTACTTCAACAAATACTACAAACTCTTATGGTCCGTGAACATCTCACACGCCACGCCATACAGATAATGCCTCCAGATCTTCAATGAGTGAACAATGGCTACTAACTCAAAATCATGGACGAGATAGTTCTTCTCATGAATCGTCAACTATCGCGAAGCATAGGTAATGACCTTATATCAAGACCCGAATTTCCACACTCGGGAGTCGTGATGGCGCCTACTAATACGAGCTAGGAAGCCAATTAATTTCACCATTTACCTTTTTATCCATTTTATATTCATTAATAATTTTGAAATAATAACACTTAAACATCAAAATTTACCATAAGCGGAAGAAAGAAGCAATAAGTTGTCTGAACATGAATATCTAATACAACTATTTGCGTCTCGACTACCCAGAACTCGTGCCACAGTTTGACAGACGGTTTAAGAATACTACAAATAAAGGGTGTGAAAGAAATAAATACAGTATTGTTTCTAGAAATGCATGAAAGAAATAGGAATAGTAAATAGAAGGAGACGCCAAGGCCTGCGGATGTCCGCAGGACTACCTCGGGATGTCTGATGATCAAGAATCATCAACATCACTACGGTCCAAAGTCCACAACACTAGGGTCTACACAAAAGTGTGCAGAGTGTAGTATCAGCACAACCAACCCCATGTGCTGGTAAGTGTCTAGCCTAACCTCGGCAAAGTAGTGAAGAGGCTAGGACCAGACTACCAAATAAACATTTGCTGTTCTACAGTATACATCGAAAAGTAAAGCAAAAATAAACAAATAAAGATGGAAGGGGGAAACATGCTTTGGGGAATAACAGAAAAAAATAGAATATCAGAGAATTAAAAAGGAATCAAAATCCAACTACTAACAAGAATAAGGAAAACAAAGCAGATTTCACTCTCTTCTCACATCTTCTTGCATGCGTGCAACCTAATCCTATTTCCTGTATCTCGTGGCAAATGTGCCACCGATTCCCATTTCACTTATCTTTGTGGTAGGCATACCACCCGCTCCCATTTATTTTATCTTGCCGTAAACGTACCACTTGCTCTCATTTTATTATATTTTGTGGTAGGCGTACCGTCTGATCCCATTTTATTTATCTTGTGAAAGGTGTCACACCCTTTTTTACGCTACCGCACCTCGCAAGGGTCACGACCCCAAACCCGGTCGTGATGGCGCCCAACCCAACGGCTAGGCAAGCATGACCAAATACGCTCTCAACCCGATCTTAGAGCTCAAAAACCATTTAGTGAGAAATACTTAATAGTGAAATAAACCAAATAAGCTAATAGTTATAAAAATATCCCGATAATTTCACAGAACAACATAACTTCCCAAAGACCTGGGGTCACGAGTTAAGAGCTTCTATCACAATTTCAGGATAATACTATAAATACCTCTATAAGTATGAGAGTACGCGGAATAAACAAAACAATAGAGCAATAAGGGAAGTGTCGGGTCCTGCGGACGCCAGGCAGCTACCTCGAAAATCCCAATGGAGCTCTAGACCAGCACCAAGCTCAGCTAAGCTTCCAAGTTCCTGAATCTGCACACATGGTGTAGGGAGTCGAGTGAGTACTTCCAACTCAGCTATAATAAAAGTAAATAATATTGAGAAAAAGAAAACCACACAAAGCACCGTCTTGTGCTATAAAAATACAAAATCCCACATTTTAAACAACACTGCACTTTATGAAAACCCTTTATAACAGGTCTAGATCAGTTTAAAACATATTTTTAAAACATCTCTTTTTCTTTCATTATTAACAGTTTAATACCTGGGTACAACATCAAATAGTGCAAGTTTGCACTCAAGTCAGCCCCTTAGGATCAGCACTCCTTTAACAATTTTCATCAGGGTATCTGATCAACAAGGAAAATAATACATATATGCCAGTAATGTATGAGTGCTAAATGTCATGCCACGTATTACAAATAGAAACCAATGCATGAATGCAATGTAATGCACATGACCACTGCGGTATGCAGTCAGATCCATCTGGGCGCCCGTCGCTCACTGTGGGGTGTTCAGACTCCGGAATGGGCTCCTACAACCCAAGAGCAATATCAATATCACTCCCACAGCAGTGTGCAGCCCGATCCATGCATAGTCATGAATGCACATAAGTCTCTTGGGCAACAGTATTATAACAGCTCATAGCTAAAATGTCATCAAAGCCTTGTTTAAATTTTCAAATCTTATAAAAATGCTAAGTAGAAAAATACCATTTTTAAAACATTAGACTAAGACGAAAATATGGATAGTTTGCCAAGACAGTGGTACCAATCCCTGAAGGATTCAAATATTCGGCACGAAGCCCAAAACATGATAATCAGTTCAGTTCATGATAATTAATATCTTTATTAGGGTGTCAATTCAATTTCAAGCAATTAGGTAGTATTTTATTAAGCGGGACAGACCAAGTCACAATCCCCAATGGTGTTCTACCCCACGCCTATTATCCGGTATGCATGTCACCTCAATACAGCACTGGGATGTGCAAGTCTAGGGTTTACAAACCCTCAGGACATCATTTACAGGTATTACCTACCTCAGACTAGCAAAAACTATAGCCCGTGACGCCTTTGCTCCTCAAACTGGCCTCCATGCACGTCCAATCTATCCAAAAGTCATGAGTAATACATCATAATATGCAAATGAGACATAACCCAATTGGAAGAACTCAAAAAATTCTCAAAAACACGAAATTGGCAAAACCTGAGCCCCGGGTCCACATTCCGAAAAATCACGAAATTTATATTTCCGCAATTCTCGTCTCGCCACGAGTCCGTACATACTAAGAACTCCCAAATCGGACCACAAATGCCCCCTCAAATCACAAATTTAGAACTTTTGCTCTAAGCCCTAATTTCTTAGTATTTTGCTATGTTTTCATTAATTTCTAGCATGATCCTTCAATAAAAGCATGTATGTAACTAATAAAACTTACCTCTAGTTGATTCCCGTCGAAACCCCTTCAAAACTCTCGACCAAAGCTCTCAAAGCTTGCTAAAAAATGGTGGAAAATGAGTTTTGCTCGCGGGTGAAATATTATTAAACCCTTCTATCCGCCCAGTTAAATACACTATGCGATTGCATAGAACAATATTTCCCAGCCTCAAATTGACTTATGCGATTGCACTCAGCTCTCCGCAATCGCATTGCTTCACCAATTAACACCATGCGATTGCAATTCAAATCTCGCGATCGCACATAACAATATTCAAAACCTGGGACCCTGGCCAATACTCTATATCGCACAACCACTTATGCGAACGCAGAAGACAAACCTCTCCAACTATGCGATCGCATTGAATAAAATCAAAGCCTCCGCCCAAGCCTTCTATGCAATCATAACTTAACCCCTGGGTCGCATTGAACAAAAATCTGCAACTTTATGACAGCAAAATCTGATATCCTAGCTCAGCAAAAATGATCTGTTTAGATCACCGGAACCATCCCGAGGCCCCGGGGACCTCAACCAAAACCACCTACCTAGTCCAAAATATGACACGAACTTATTCTAATTATCAAAACACATCGAACAACGCTAAAACCATTAAAACACATCGGATTCAAGCCTAAATTTATCAAGTTCTTCCAAAATTCACATTCAATCCGAAACCCAACCAAACGACGTGCGAATAACCTAAAATTTTGCGGACAAGTCAAAATTCACCTAATGAAGCTACTGCAACTCTCGGAATTCCATTCCGACTCCCGGATCAAAATCTCACCTATTAATCGGATTCCGCCAAAATTCCAACTTCGCCAATTCAAGCCTTCACCGGACCTCCAAATTAAATTTCGATCGCTCTCCCGAGTCATAAATCATCCTGCAAAGCTATCAGAATCACCAGAATTCACATCCAAGCCGTCTAACCACATAGTCAACGTTCCGTTGAATTTTCCAAAATAAGCTTCCTCCTAAGAGGCTTTGTGCCTTATTTTCAACCAAAACCAATTCGATTACACCCAATAAACTCTAACAGTGATCTAAAAACATGAAGCAACACAATAAGGGGAAAATAGGGTGGTAACATCATGTGACGACGAGTCGGGTCGTCATATTCTCCCCGACTTAAACAAACGCTCGTCCTCTAGCAGACTTAGAGTTGTACTAGAAGCAACCCAATAGCTCAATGACCTTACCAAGCATATACTCGGGGTGATCCCATGTCACCCTATCTAACATAAGTCCGATAACACAATATAGCAGGAATTTCACAGCCCATCTGAACCATAGACCACATTGCACTTTTCGAAATTGTATACCAAATCCTAACCCTACGTTTATACTTAGAATGAACCCGAACCATCCGTAATATACTTGCCACTCCAGGTAAGCCATATGATATACTACACCACACAAACACTCGAGATGATGGCATCTATTCACAACAATTGGCCCCAATAACCCAATACTAACAAAAAACCATTTTTCATTAACTAAAGTCTTATTACAACACTTTCATATACTGCCCATGACAACTGAAACACGCGATATACCGAACCCATCTGTCAGGTCAACCATTCATGAATCCATTTCCCTTTTGACTGATCCCACAAAAGATTTCGAAGCCAAACTTCGATATTACCTTTCTAACCAGCTGAAATCACGTATGCTCTTACTCATTAATGACTCCAATGATCATTTCTATTATAAAACACAACACCGGTGATATGACACCTCAACATCGGCCTAAATCATGACATGAACAACACAGGCTCCAATAAAAAACGATTTGAACACACTCAAATTATGACAACTGACTCAAATGAAAGAGTTGTAATTCAAATTCCTCCATACCATCATGACACAGAACTGAGATCCCTTCTCACACTATAGAAATAGAGTACCTAAATCCTCCACGAAAGGTCATAATATCACATGGCCTTGCCACAACTCATGATCCTATCCAAACACAATTACCATGAAGCACCTCATGTCACCATGTTCAAATCGGTTAGCCATGCACAGATTTAGGTCTAAACTCAAGCAATCCATCACACCCACGGTGAAACAGTTAATATACACTATCGAGTCCTGAAAGGACACAATCGATGCGCTATTCGTCAAGCAATACCTAATACTAACTTTCCTCAGAAACCAGGAAGTAATGCATACAAGATAACATATAAATAAGACTAGTTTTCACATCATACTGTTGCGGCGTGCAACCCGCTCCAGATAACATACCTGTGGCGGTGTGCCACCTGATCCAAATACCATACCCATGGTGGCGTGCCACCCGATCCACACCTAAATCTCGCAAAAGGAAAAGCACATCGAGTCAAATGTTCTCATTACAATAAACATATATAGTCCTATGCTCAGCCACACGAAACGCATCCAAAAAGTACCTCAATACCGGAACTAAATCAATGGTAGAAACCTTTGCACTGACATCCGCCATGAAGTCCCAATTAACAAAGCAATACATGCCAGCCGTCCGCTGGTCCTGGGGTTACTAAACTGCCCCGCTAGAACACAATCCGATTCACATTGCCACGCGACCTATTGCTTTTCCGACTTAGACCATAACACATTAGTATAGACAACTTGACATTGGGACAACTAGTCTGCAATCTATTATCATAACTCAAATTTAACATATCAAGCAAAGAAAGATCCACTAGGGCTTTCGATTTCCAATAACCGCTGAATGGTGCCGATACACACGATATACAACCACTGCATAGGCGGATCACGAGAACTTCTGGTCTCTAACACATATATAACCCATGATTTACTATGTCTAATCCCACACTCTACCGTATGAATACATACACACATCAAGCATCCATTCATACCACGAAAGACATTCAGAAATTGCCCTATGCCATCAACAACTCAGCCTTCTTAGTTGATTCAACAAGAGGATACCATAGTACCACCAAATTTCAGTTTACATTACCTTGCCCTTTTGAACATATACCCCGCCAAATCACTAGAATAGCAGTACCATTTTTCTTAATCACCAGAAAGATTGATTCTTAAATTATCTGTAGCTGCCCGTGCTACTCAACAATTTTAATGACTCCCCATTATATTATGATCTGATCCAAAACCTTGAACACGCCAATATCAACTTTTCATAACACATCGCATATACCATACCACACTAAGATAATATGAGAACTTCTATCTCTCTCCCGCGCTGCAGATATCGACGCACTCAACTAGTCAAGAACTTTCATGATCCCAAATAGGAGAAAATTATTACACACTCTAAGATTCGCATACCAATAGAAAATATGCTCATTTTCAAGCCACGATAAAACAAATCATGAACTCTTTCTCCCAATCTCATTGCACAAGTTAAACTTATAGGATTGAATCCATCTACCCAAACTAGGCTAAGCGACACGCAAGAGCTTTGCTCCACAGTTCCTGTAATACTCGTTACTTCGAACACATACCAGGAATTAATCGTATCCTTATCATACCGTTTTGGTTTATTATCAAGCTATCCCATTTATCCCAATTTCCTTTCTGATTCATCTTTAATTTAATATTCTCCTTTACTCTATCATCACAATACCTCAATTCAGGTTACTACACAAGACTCGCACATAAGACCACACGGTCTAAGACCCATAGGCCATTGAATACTCTCTCAGATGTTCCCAAAAGCACCACATCTATAATACTTTATTTGAAAAACTTCCTGTGATTCTGAATTCGTTATCATTACCTTCCAATACGGATACATAGAATACCACAATTAACATAACATACCACAAGTCTTGATCTCTTCCAACGAAACCACAGTCTTTAGCCACATACACAACCTTAAGACACCTGACTGTTACATACAACATCTGGAATACTGCAAAACTATTCTCTAGAGTCATTCATCCTTATTCTGCTGTAAATCACCTGCCCTAAATGAACAGGACCACTCGTGCATTATTATCACTCTAACACCCCAGAATATCGCCTCACACAGATACAAATAACCATTTTTCTTCTCTATACACTGAGTATTCTTTATCAACAGCAGTTTAAAACATCCTAGTATTTCTTCACATCTACAAAGCACCATATAACGTTTATCAAAATTTTCCTTCACACTCGCCATTCTCGATTCAATTTCCGTGACCAGAACTGATTCGCCCACATACTTTGAGATAGAACCAACATAGCACATGACAGTGTAATTAGCTAATCAGTAGCAACCTCCCCAACTTGGCTCAAAGCCATATACAAGGCACTCTTAACAACACCTAGCACTTTCCTCTAATGATGCCACAATGTTATAGTGAGACTAACTTAAGTCATATACAAGCTTTGGCGGAGACTCGAATCATCAGAAATCTTAACTCTTCTAAAATTCTTGCATTCATTCATACTCAACAGTTAAGCCCACTCTTTTGGTGACAAAATATTTTCTAAGTCCCAATTTTTTCAAAAATTTCGACACAGTTTCCTTTGTAATTTGAGCCTATCCATCCGCTAGAGAATCACAAAAACCATCCTAACAACACGTCCATAACTTGACAAGGCATCACAATGTATATCAACAACATTAATCTCAACACTACATGAATTATATTATCAAAATTTGATATATGGACATGCATTGCACCTGTTCAAATCATGACACATATCAAATACCTTTCCACTATATATAAGAATCAACCCACCTAAGGATACTCCGCATGAGATAACCCACCTACTTCGCCTCGATTCTGTATTTTAGCACACCTTCTACTAAGAGACATGAAAATATTCTCCACGCCCACAACTCGAGGCTACACAATAGATCATAATATGAATCAAACACCTAACAGCTCATCCATTATCAAGCCGCTATTTCCACAGTTAGGGACAATACTAATCATAGAATTCATAATACCAGCTCACAAAATTAGCACCTCGGTGCTCAAGCCATCAACAAAGATCCGGCCTCAAGTACTCTAGACTGGCCCATCGTGAAACTTACAAAGATTACTTCTCGCCCCTCGATCGGGGAATCATAAGCCATCAAGGCAAATATAATACTGAGCGCTCGAGCGCGCATACAGAAGTGTGGAAGGAATTTCAAGAATTATATCTCAAGCTGAATCAAGCACGTACGATAAAAATTCCATGAATGTGAAGTGTTTTCCTAAAAGGTCTGTAGCCTCCCAAGGATAAATACAGACGTCTCCATACCGATCCGCGAGACACTACTTACCAGCTCAAGACTCATGAGGCCAAGTAACCTAGGCTCTAATACCAACTTGTAACGACCACAGACCAGATCGTGATGGCACCCAACCCAACGGCTAGGCAAGCCTAACCAAATACGCTCTCAACCCGAGCTTAGAGCTCAAAACCTATTTATTTAGAAATACTTGATAGTGAAATAAACCAAATAAGATGATAGTTATAAAAATATCCCGAAGATCTCATAGAACAACATAACTTCCCAAAGACATGGGGTCATGAGTCAACAGCCTCTATCAGAATATCAGGACAATACTATAAACAACTCTACAAGTCGGAGAGTACGAGGAATAAACAAAACAACAGAGCAATAAAGGGAGTGTTAGGTCATGCGGACGCCAGGCAGCTACCTCGACGATCCTAAATGGAGATCTAGAACAGCACCAAGCTCAGCTAAGTTTCCAAGTACCTGAATCTGCAACAGATGGTGTAGGGAGTCAAGTGAGTACTTCTAACTTGGCGGTAATAAAAGTAAATAACATTGAGGAAAAGAATACCACACAAAGCACCGTCTTGTGCTATAAAAATACAGAATCCCACATTTTAAACAACAATGCACTTCATGAAAACCCTTAATAACAGGTCTAGATCAGTTTAAAACCTCTTTTTAAAACATCTCTTTTTCTTTCATTATTAACAGTTTAATACCTGGGTAAAACATCAAATAGTGCTACTCTGCACTCAAGTCAGCCCCTTGGGCTCAGCACCCGTTTAACAGTTTTCATCAGGGTATCTGATCTACAAGGCAAATAATGCATGTATGCCAGTAATGTATGAGTTCTAAATGTCATGCCACGTATTACAAATAGAAACCAATGCATGAATGCAATGCAATGCACATGGCCACTGCGGAGTGCAGTCCGATCCATATATGCCCCCGACGCTCACTGTGGGGGGTTCAGACACCGGATGGGCTCCTACAGCCCAAACACAATATCAATATCACTTCCGCTGCGGCGTTTTGCCCGATCCATGCATAGTCATGATTGCACATAAGCCTCTTGGGCAACATTATTATAATAGCTCATAGCTAAAATGTCATCAAAGCCTTGTTTATGTTTTCAAATCTTATAAAAATGCGGAGTAGCAAAATACCATTTTTTAAAACCTTAGACTAAGATGAAAATATGCACAGTATTGACAAGACAGTGATACCAATCCCTGAAGGATTCAAATATTTGGCACGAAGCCCAAAACATGATAATCAATCCAGTTCATGATAATTAATATCTTTATTAGGGTGTCAATTCAATTTCAAGAAATTAGGTAGTGTTTTTATTAAGCTGGACAGACCAAGTCACAATACCCAATGGTGCTCTACCCCACTCCCGTTATCTGGCATGTAAGTCACCTAATACAGCACTAGGATGTGCAAGTTTGGGGTTTAAAAACCCTCAGGACATCATTCACATGTATTACCCACCTCGAACCGGCAAAAACTATAGCCCGCGACGCCTTTGCTCCTCAAACTGGCCTCTACGTGCGTCCAATCTATCCAAAAATCATGAGTAATACATCATAATATACTAATGGGACATAACCCAATCGAAAGAACTCAAAAATACTCAAAAATAGGAAATTGGCAGAACCTGAGCCCCGGGCCCACATTCTGAAAAATTACAAAATTTATATTTCCAGAATTCTCGTCTCGCCACGATTCTGTATATACCAACTACTCCCAAATTGGACCACAAATGGCCCCTCAACTCCCAAATTTAGAACTTTTGGTCCAAACCCTAATTTCTTAGAATTTTGCTATGTTTTCATGAATTTCTAGCATTGATCCTTCAATAAAAGCATGTATTTAACTTATAAAACTTACCTCCAGTTGATTCCCGTCGAAACCCCTTCAAAACTCTTGACCAACGCTCTCAAAGCTTGCTAAAAATGGTGGAAAATGAGTTTTGCTCGCGGGTGAAATGTTATTAAACCCTTCTGTCCGCCTAGTTAAATACACTATGTGATTGTATCACCAGACCTGCGATCGCATAGAACAATATTTTCCAGCCTAAAAAATGACTTATGCGATCGCACTCAGCTCTCCGCGATCGCATTGCTTCATCAATTAACTTTACGCGATCGCATTCCAAATCCCGCGATCGCACAAAACAATATTCAGCACTTGGGACCCCTGGCCAATACTCTATGCGATCGCACAACCACTTATGCGATCGCAGAAGACAAACCTCTCCAACTATGCGATCGCACACCACTGACCCCGATCGTATTGAACAAAATCAAAGCCTCCCCCAAACCTTCTATGCGATCGCAACATAACCCCTGCGATCGCATTGAACAAAAACCTGCAACTTTATGACAGCAAAATCTGATATCCTAGCTCAACCAAAATGATCCGTTTGGACCCCCGGAACCACCCCGAGGCCCCGGGGACCTCAGCCAAGACCACCTACCTACTCTAAAACACGATACAAACTTATTCCAATCAGCAAAACACATTGAACAACGCTAAAACCATTAAAACACATCAGATTCAAGCATAAATTTATGAAGTTCTTCCATAATTCACATTCAATTTGTAACCTAACCAAATGACGTCCGAATGAGCTGAAATTTTGAGGACAAGTCCAAATTCACCTAACGAAGATACTAAAACTCTTGGAATTCCATTCTGACTCCCGGATCAAAATCTCACCTATCAACCAGATTCCGCCAAAATTCCAATTTCGCCAATTCAGGCCTATTTCTACACCGGACCTCCAAATTAAATTTCGATCACTCTCTCGAGTCATAAATAATCATCCAAAGCTATCCAAATCACCGAACTTCACATCCGAGCCTTTTAACTACCTAGTCAACTTCCGGTTGACTTTTCCAAAATAAGCTTCATTTTAAGAGGCTATGTGCCTTATTTTAAACTAAAACATTTGATTACACCCGATTAACTCTAACACTGATATAAAAACATGAAGCAACACAATAAGGGGAAAACGGGACGGTAACATCACGTGATGATGGGTCGGGTCGTCACACGAAGGGTGTGATAAAGGTAGTTTTTTCTTATTAAAGGATAATCGAAATGAGATTCATTTATTAAGTGATTCAGAGTCACCACTCAGGAGATTTATAGTGTACCAAGTCACCGATTTGAATCTCGAATGGAGGAAAAAATTGACTCTGTATTACAGTCCGCGAACCAGAAATCCGGATAAAGAATTCTATTAACCCAGAAGAAGGTGTTAGTCATTCCCGAGTTCTGTGGTTTTAGCACGGTCGCTCAACTGTTATATTCGGCTAAATTATCTAATTTTAGTACACGTTCAAACCTATGTATATTTTTACCTTTTAACTACTTTTGATTATTATTATTTGTATAAGAATTGCAACGTCATTAAAACATATCTCAAACCACGTCACACTAATGTACCCGTGGTTATTGACACATTTCGACTCCGTTAAGATTTGGATTTGGGTCACATAAATGTGCAATCGAATTTAAGAAAGTAAATTATTAATAGCGTGCCTAAAGCAACTATCGCAATATTATTTTGGGAAAGACAGTGAAATTTTGTTAAACGGCCCATCTCGAAGCCTAAGTAATTAATATATACAATTAACGATGGCCCCACAAGTTATGCATTTTTATTGGGCGAGGCTCACTTAATTTTTTTATTTTAAAAGGCAAACCTAAAAGCGACTGTGATTTGCTATTAATGTTTGTCTCTAAAAATAAAATAAGAAAAAGTCCTAATTGATTTACATGCTTGATAAGTTTGGGCTTTTTATTAGTTATCAGATTATAAAAGATGCTAACGGAAAATTGCACTCGAATTCGTAAAAAATGGAAAATTATTTCGTGCCTTATTCTATAAGTGAACTACTAAAGCTGAAATTATAATATACATATGAGATTGACAAAACTGAAAACAAAAAACAAACTAACCATTCTCCAAGTTTATTTAAACTAACAGTTTTTAGATGATTGAGACTAATGAAATTAACTACTAGAAGATGTTATTAACTGGATTCAAACAGTGGCCTATATACTGCCTAATGGAATCGGATTCTTGGTAGAATTAGCTAAAAAATTAAGGCTACATTGCACTAGGAAGAATGGCGAATCACTAATACATTAGAGTACACAGTCCTAATATATTTCTTAAATACAAAACACTAATTAAAGATGAAGTATAAATAACCAATCCATTAAGTATTTGTTCATTATACAAATTACACAAGTAACTACATTTAATCTGTAATAGACAACTACAAACTGTAGTTTAAAAACCAAAACAATTCCAGTTAAGTACAAAACTGCACCATGTATTCTCATTGAGTTAAGAAACTGGACAATACCAAATTCTTATCACATATCTATTAAACCACAGATACAACACTAATTCATCAATCACCCTAGCATTTCATTTTACTTTTACATCTCACAGCTACATCAGTGTTGATTCGAAAGTGTACGTGGAAATGTTTACAAGAAGAAACAGAAGAAGTCAGCAGCAGGTAACAAACTCCAGCAATCCACAACAGTTCACAGGAATTTCACACAGCCACAACACAACTATTTTTTAACCCATGAATGATTCAATGACCCAAGAACCAAACAGAAACAAAAAGATTGACCCACAGCAGTACCAAAACAAACCACGTGAACTCTTATCATGTCTAACTATGCCTTATAAAAAGGACAATGCAGTCGCTACAAATATAACCCGGTTTATTAAGTCCTGAGTCGTATCTATCACGCCCCAAATCGAGGGACATGACCGGCTGTCACGACCCGGATTTCCCACCATCGGGGTCATGATGGCGCCTACTAATGTAAGCTAGGCAAGCCAAATATTAATTACTCCTCCATTAATTAAGAAAATTCTTATTAAGACTTTAAAATTAAAAACATACACATCACAACGGAATAATTAAACTTAGCAGAAGACTTAGTCAATCTTATCAAATATGATAAAGAAAACCCCAAACATGTTACACTACCCAGGACTGGTGTCACCATACTCACGAACTTCTAAGAACAATACACATAATCGTCTGAAAGAAATTAAGCTGTTTATCTCGAATACATGAGATAACGGAATGAAATACATAGTTAGAGGAGACAACGGGTCCTGCGGACGCCTGCAAGGCTACCTCGAAGTCTCAGTAGTCGGAATATCCACAATCGTGTTGTTGTCGCTGCTGCTGTCCGTAACCTGTATCTGCGCAAAAAGAGCGCAGATTGTAGTATCAGCACAACCGACCCCATGTGCTGATAAGTGCCTGGCCTATCCCGGCGAAGTAGTGACGAGACTAAGGCCAGTCACCCACATAAACCTGTACAGCTGCAATATATATATATATATATATATATATATATGTACAAAAATATTTATAAGGAAATACTCTACTCTGCAATAACAATCAATAACTCATAATATCCAGATTAATCTAATCCACGGAATTAAATCTTACTTTCGTGTCTCAATTCTTTATTTTTCTTTTCATATCTCGTGGTAGGCGTACCACCCGCTCCCAACTGTATCAATAAATTATATCTTGTGGTAGGCGTACCACCCGATCCCATATCTTGTGGTAGGCGTACCACCCGCTCCCAAATATATAAATAGGCTACCGGCAACTATGGCCAATGCCAAGATTCAAATCACTTTGTGGTCGGCGTGCCACACGATCCCATTTCTTATCATAAAAGTGGTCGGCGTGCCACACGATCCCAATTCTTTAATATATAAGTTGTCGGCGCACCACACGATCCCAATTCTTTAATATATAAGTATACCACAATATAACGAGAATTAACCAAATAATAACACAATAAGGAATATCTCAAAGAACTCAACAATTAACAACAGTTAATAAGTTCACAAGGAAAACAAAGTATAATGAAAACACAAGTAATATCAAGTCAAGGAATAGCAAGTAGTTGTACGGCATCACCCTTCGTGCTTTTACTCTCATCCTCACCAAATAAGCAAATAAAGTGCACGACATCACCCTTCGTGCTTTTACTCTCATCCTCACATCCATGGTATGGCATGATCCTTCGTACATGGTTCAATAACAAGGCACGACATGATCCTTCGTGCATAATCAATAAAACATGGCACGGCATTAACCTTCGTGCATAAATAATAAAACAAGGCACGGCATTAACCTTCGTGCATAATCACTCTTCCTCACCCAAATAACAATCACAGTTAAGGGCAAAGAATGAAACAGTAATTCATAAACCGTCCCAACAAGGGCAATCAATAATCATCTTCACAACAAGTCCCGACAAGGGAGAACAATAACAATTCTACAACCTGGCAAAGGTTCAACAATTTTATCTGCAAATATGTCTCACAATAAGCATTAAAAACGACTCACGGTCATACTAGACGCTAGTGTATGGATGCTCGTCACCACAGCCCATACACCGCACTCGATCACATAACACATAGCACATAATTCTATTCCTTCAAGCTAGGATAGAACAAACACTTACCTCGAATGTTTATGACAATTCAATCCGTGGCAATGCCTTTTCCTTTCAAGTTTGGCTCCAATCCAATCGTATCTATACACAATTGATTTAATATCATCAATACTACTCAACAAACTAATTCATAAGGCCAATTTCAACTTTTACAACATTCTGCCCGGAATAGTAAAAATCGACCCCAGGCCCACATAATCGAAACTTAAGTTTCGAACCAACATAAGTTCACTCAATCTTCCATGAGTTCAAATATACAATTTGTTCTTAAGTTTGACACCAAAACGAGGTCTAGATCGCAATTTCTTTGAAAACCCTACCTACACCCATTTCTCTAATTTTTCTACCAATTTACACATATTTAGGCCTAGGGATTCAAATAATATTGGTAGGAAACAAAGAAAACGAGTCAAGAATCACTTACCCAAGAAGTATGAAGAAGGATTGCTCAATAATCACCCAAGAAGCTGTGGAGAAGAGAGAGGTTTGTGAAAATGGGATAAAATCCCGTAAGTGTTCTGTTTTGGGTATTAATTCACTGGGCGGAAATTTACCCTACGCGATCGCGTGAATTGGGATGCGATCGCGTAGAGGAAAGACTGGCCTTTTATGCGATCGCGTGCAAAAGGTTGCGATCACATGGAGAAAAGATTGGAAGCTACGCGATCGCGAGAGGGATGCTGCGATCGCGTAGAGGAAACTCACCAGGCAGCCTATTTGGCCTATGCGATCGCGTGAACATGACCGCGATCGCGTAGGGGAAAAACTGGAAGCTACGCGATCGCGTGAGGGATGCTGCGATCGCGTAGAAGAACTGGCCAATGCTGTGCGATCGCGTGGATGAGGCCGCGATCGCGTAGAACAAAATCCCTCTGCAGAAACAGCAGAATTTCTGCTGTGTTTTCAAATCCAAAAACACCCCGAACCACCTTCGAAACACTCCGAGCCCTCGGGGCTCCAAACCAAATATGCACACTAACTCAAAAACATCATACGAACTTGCTCGCGCGATCAAATCGCTAAAATAACATCAAAATCAATGAATTGAGCCTTAAAACTCAAGAATTCTTTCAAATTTCATAATTTCCAAAATTTCTAATTTAAGGCCGAAACGCGTCAAACGACGTCCGTTTTCAACCAAACTTTACAAGAAGCGCTTAACCAATATATAAGACCTGTACGGGCGTCGGAACCAAAATACGAGCCCGATACCAGTACTTTTTAATCAAAATTCAGTTTCATTTTCCTTAAACATTTTCAGAAAACAATTTAACAGAAAAATTCTTTTACCGGGGTTCTAGACCTCGGATTTCAATTCCGGGCATACGCCCAAGTTCCATATTTTTCTACGGATTTTCTGAGACCGTCAAATCACGGATCCGGGTCCGTTTACCAAAAATGTTGACCAAAGTCAACCATATCAATATTAATATCAAAATTCTTCAACTTTTTCACATATTTCACATATTTCAACATAAAAATTTTCCAGCTTTGTGCCCGGACTGTGCATGCAAATCGAGGAAACTATAAATGAGGTTTTCAAGACCTCAAAAGCTCGAAATGATTAATAAAACAAGTGATGACCCTTTGGGTCGTCACAATCTCCACCTCTAAAACAACCGTTCGTCCTCGAACGGACAAAAGAAAGAAGTACCGAGTCAGGAAACAAGTGTGGGTAACGGCTCCGCATATCAGACTCGGACTCCCAGGTCGATGCCTCAGGAGGCTGACCTCTCCACTGAACACGCACAGAAGGATAACTCTTCGACCTCAGCTGTCGAACCTGCCGGTCTAGAATGGCCACCGGCTCCTCCTCGTAGGATAGATCATTGTCCAATTGAACAGTACTGAAGTCTAACACATGTGTGGGATCGCCGTGGTATCTCCGAAGCATAGATACATGAAAAAAAACTGGATGCACGGCTGATAAGCTAGGCGGCAAAGCAAGTCTGTAAGCCACCCCTCCCACTCTGTCTAGAATTTCAAATGGGCCAATATACCTAGGGCTGAGCTTGCCCTTCTTCCCGAACCTCATCACACCCTTCATAGGCGACACTCGGAGCAATACTCGCTCCCCAATCATGAAAGTTATATCTCGAACCTTGCGATCCGCATAGCTCTTTTGTCTAGACTGAGCTGTGCGAAGCCTATCTTGCATAATCTTGACCTTATCTAAGGCCTCCTGAAATAAATCTGTACCGAATAACCGAGTTTCTTGTTCAAACCATCCAACAGAAGAACGACACCGCCTACCATAAAACGCTTCATAAGGAGCCATCTGGATGCTCGATTGATAACTATTATTATAAGCAAACTCTGCCGAAAGCAGGAATTGATCCCATGAACCTCCAAAATCATTAACACACGCCCGAAGCATATCTTAGGATCCCATCAACATCTAAGGTGACCTGTTTAGCACCTCCTCGCTGAACCGTGTCCCTCACAAATTGATTGGCCAATGACTGAACATCCAAAGAAATTGGCCTCTGATTGACTGGAATATAACCAAGACTGCCCATACTGGCTGACTTCCTACTCAAAGCGTCAGCCACCACGTTTGCTCTTTCCCCGATGATATAAAAAGGTGACATCATAATCTTTCCGCAATTCCAGCCACCTTCTCTGCCTCAAATTCAACTATTTTGTTTAAACAAATACTGAAGACTCTTATGATCGGTGTATACTTCACATACTACACCATACAATTAATGCCTCCAGATCTTCAATGCATGAATAATCGCCTCCAATTCTAGATCATGCACTGGATAGTTCTTCTTATAAATCTTCAACTGCATCGAAGCATAGGCAATAACCTTGCCATCCTGCATTAACACTGCACCAAGCCTAATACAGGAAGCATCACAATAAACAGTATAAGGTCCCGTACATATGGGTAAAACCAATACCGGTGCTGTGGTCAAGGTTGTCTTGAGCTTTTGAAAGCTCGCCTCACATTCATCGGACCATTCAAATTGAATACCCTTCTGGGTCAATCTGGTCAGTGGGGTTGCAATAGACGAAAATCCTTCTACGAATCGGCGATAATAACCCGCTAACCCCAAGAAACTCCGAATATCCGTGGCTGATGTCGGTCTAGGCCAGTTCTTGACTGCCTCAATTTTCTTCGGATCAACCTGAATACCTGCTACCGCCACAATATGCCCTAGGAATGCAACTGAACTTAGCCAAAATTCACACTTCGAAATTTTGCATATAGTTGGCTATCTTTCAGAGTCTGCAAAGTCACTCTGAGATGTTGCGCATGCTCCTCATGACTGCAGGAGTAGGTCAATATGGAAATAATGAAGACTACAACGAACAAGTCTAAATAAGGCACGAACACCTCATGCGTATGCACATATCCATGACTCTGAAGTCTGGCCATAAGAGTTGTTCTTAAATTACAACATTGTCAATTAACCCTGTTATCAAATATCTTATTCCAAAACGCCCACTTTACTCACAATGAGGTATGAAAACCTCAGGATTACTTTCCCCAATTAATGAGTCATATTTATTCTTAGCTGGTGCTCCTCTCAAAGTCTATAACTCCATGGTTACAAAATAGAAATGGTTAGATATGAATAGAAACTACGCAAGGATTGTCAAATAATCCTAACATGCATGGCTCAAATTTAGGATACTGTGCTAGATTTTTATTTCCAGAAAGGGAAAATTTTAAACACAAACTTTTCACCACCAGGACCTTGTCCTCATATAATATTCACCGCAGCTTGCAGCTCGATTTTTAAAACAAATATTTTCACGTTATACAAAATTTTTGAGGATCTCATCCTCCACTCTAAATCACAAGTATTTGCACATTGTGCCACTCATGTTTTTCATTTCCTTTCTTTTTTTTCTTTTCAACTATTGTCCGTCAAGGAGTATCACGGCATAAAAGAAACCTCATACCGACATGCTATACAATTTAACCATTGAAAATAGTTATTTCAGGAATTCATTCCCATTGTAATAATTAATATAAAGTCACTTTTGACCTCATCAATATTCCTAGTGACCGATACATAATAATAGAGATAATTATCTCCATTTAATAGCACAACGTGAATATTCACATAAGTAGATTTGATGATTACGAAGCTCACTCATGAGCAGAGCATATTAAGAGGACTTGCCTCAATTCTTCAAAGATCAAATCAAATTGAGGAAAAATGTTCCTTTTATAACAATAAGAATTGTACATGTGATAACATCATCTGGTGTAGTGACTTCAGTCACACCATAGAAATTATGTCAACAATTAGATCTCCACCTCTAGGAGTCTCACCTCCGCCTCTAACATCATGACCTCTAACCCTGGCTGGTCATGTGAGTTAAGTATTGACTGCAACGGGCACGTAGCTTGAGTGCCTTCGTAAATTATATTTCTCCAATCTGCCACATTCACAACAATTCCTTTGAGGCCCAGTTAACTTATTGGACATGACAACATATTCGGACAACTGTCATAATAACCTGACATGATCGTTCAGATCGTACATACCACACCTTTCAAAGTGTCAGAGAGGTAACTCCTCCAAACATTTCTACGAATTGGATTGAGTAGGTAATGTCACATGGCCAATCTGCCCTCTTCATAGGCTCGTCACAAACATTGACGACCAATTACCTCTTTTGCTCATATACTCTTTATTACTCTTTGGGCCGATTCTTACCCCCTGCAGAGTACTAAGCCTCAAACATGCATAATTTATTTGGGGGACCTTTCCATACCATATGTATACATTCCAAGACAAAACTGACATAAAACATGGCCATTCGGTCCATTCACTAATAATGGTTTTCCCCCCTTTTGGCTATAAGTCAAAGTCACAACATTTGATAGTCCACAATAATTATCCTTCACAACTTCGAATAAATCAACCAGACGTCAAGGTCCATTAAAACCACATCCGGTTAGTAAATACATTATGTTTCCCTTACTTCACTCGCTACCTGAAACACAGTAGAATCAACCCTCTCACCTTCAACTATTCTCGCGTTCTGCAATATCTCATAGCAACAGTCAATAAATTACCTTGGTTTCTCAAAAGATGCACCACTAAAGGAGATAGCGAAGAGTTTGGTGAAACTTGCCCGAAACTCCGTAAAACTTCTGAAGGCATCGTTGATCTATCACCAGCATGTGCCATTATCGGCTGAAGAAGCAGTACATGCCTTCGCCGTTCGTGGGAAGACAAGAGTAGAAATTCAACTTAACATTTGAAGAACAAACTCGCACGATAGGAAAGAATAAAGGGAATATTTTCCTAAACTCTGTAGCCTCTGGAGGATAAATACAGACGTCTCCGTACCGATCCCTCAGACACTACTAAGGTTGTTCGTGAGTTGTGAGACCTGTGCAACCTACTGCTTTGATACCAACTTGTCACGACCCGGATTTCTCACCATCGGGGTCATGATGGCGCCTACTAATGTAAGCTAGGCAAGCCAAATATTAATTACTCCTCCATTAATTACCAAATTCTTATTAAGACTTTAAAATTAAAAACATACACATCACAGCGGAATAATTAAACTTAGCAGAAGACTTAGTCAATCTTATCAAATATGATAAAGAAAACCCCAAACATGTTACACTACCCAGGACTGGTGTCACCATACTCACGAACTTCTAAGAATAATACACATAATCGTCTGAAAGAAATTAAGCTGTTTATCTCGAATACATGAGATAACGGAATGAAATACATAGTTAGAGGAGACAACGGGTCCTGCGGACGCCTGCAAGGCTACCTCGAAGTCTCAGTAGTCGGAATATCCACAATCGTGCTATTGCCACTGCTGCTGTCCGTAACCTGTATCTGCGCAAAAAGAGCGCAGAGTGTAGTATCAGCACAACCGACCCCATATGCTGGTAAGTGCCTGGCCTATCCCGACGAAGTAGTGACGAGACTAAGGCCAGTCACCCACATAAATCTGTACAGTTGCAATATATATATATATATATATGTACAAAAATATTTATAAGGAAATACTCTGCTCTGCAATAACAGCCAATAACTCATAATATCCAAGGTAATCTAATCAACAGAATTAAATCTTACTTTCGTGTCTCAATTCTTTATTTTTCTTTTCATATCTCGTGGAGGCGTACCACCCGCTCCCAACTGTATCAATAAATTATATCTTGTGGTAGGCGTACCGCCCGATCCCATATCTTGTGGTAGGCATACCACCCGCTCCCAAATATATCAATAGGCTACCGGCAACTATGGCCAATGCCAAGGTTCAGATCACTTTGTGGTCGGCGTGCCACACGATCCCATTTCTTATCATAAAAGTGGTCGGCGTGCCACACGATCCCAATTCTTTAATATATAAGTGGTCGGCGCACCACACGATCCCAATTTATTAATATATAAGTATACCACAAAATAACGAGAATTAACCAAATAATAACACAATAAGGAATATCTCAAAGAACTCAACAATTAACAACAGTTAATAAGTTCACAAGGAAAACAAAGTATAATGAAAACACAAGTAATATCAAGTCAAGGAATAGCAAGTAGTTGCACGGCATCACCCTTCGTGCTTTTACTCTCATCCTCACCAAATAAGCAAATAAAGTGCATGGCATCACCCTTCGTGCTTTTACTCTCATCCTCACATCCAAGGTACGGCATGATCCTTCGTACATGGTTCAATAACAAGGCACGGCATGATCCTTCGTGCATAATCAATAAAACATGGCACGGCATTAACCTTCGTGCATAAATAATAAAACAAGGCACGGCGTTAACCTTCGTGCATAATCACTCTTCCTCACCCAAATAACAATCACAGTTAAGGGCAAAGAATGAAACAATAATTCATAACCGTCCCAACAAGGGCAATCAATAATCATCTTCACAACAAGTCCCGACAAGGGAGAACAATAACAATTCTACAACCTGGCAAAGGTTCAACAATTTTATCTGCAAATATGTCTCACAATAAGCATTAACAACGACTCACGGTCATACTAGACGCTAGTGTATGGATGCTCGTCACCACAGCCCATACACCGCACTCGATCACATAACACATAGCACATAATCCTATTCCTTCAAGCTAGGATAGAACAAACACTTACCTCGAATGTTTATGACAATTCAATCTGTGGCAATGCCTTTTCCTTTCAAGTTTGGCTCCAATCCAATCGTATCTATACATAATTGATTTAATATCATCAATACTACTCAACAAACTAATTCATAAGGCCAATTTCAACTTTTACAACATTCTGCCCGGAATAGTAAAAATCGACCCCAGGCCCACATAATCGAAACTCAAGTTTCGAACCAACATAAGTTCACTCAATCTTCCATGAGTTCAAATATACAATTTGTTCTTAAGTTTGACACCAAAACGAGGTCTAGATCGCAATTTCTTTGAAAACCCTACCTATACCCATTTCTCTAATTTTTCTACCAATTTACACATATTTAGGCCTAGGGATTCAAATAATATTGGTAGGAAACAAAGAAAACAAGTCAAGAATCACTTACCCAAGAAGTATGAAGAAGGATTGCTCAATAATCGCCCAAGAAGCTGTGGAGAAGAGAGAGGTTTGTGAAAATGGGATAAAATCCAGTAAGTGTTCTGTTTTGGGTATTAATTCACTGGGCGGAAATTTACCCTACGCGATCGCGTGAATTGGGATGCGATCGCGTAGAGGAAAGACTGGCCTCTTATGCGATCGCGTGCAAAAGGTTGCGATTGCGTGGAGAAACGATTGGAAGCTACGCGATCGCGAGAGGGATGCTGCGATCGCGTAGAGGAAACTCACCAGGCAGCCTATTTGGCCTATGCGATCGCGTGAACATGACTGCGATCGCGTAGGGGAAAAATTGGAAGCTACGCGATCGCGTGAGGAATGCTGCGATCGCGTAGAAGGACTGGCGAATGCTGTGCGATCGCGTGGATGAGGCCGCGATCGCGTAGTACAAAATCCCTGTGCAGAAACAGCAGAATTTCTGCTGTGTTTTCAAATCCAAAAATACCCCGAACCACCTCCGAAACACTCCCGAGCCCTCGGGGCTCCAAACCAAATATGCACACTAACTCAAAAACATCACACGAACTTGCTCGCGCGATCAAATCGCTAAAATAACATCAAAATCAATGAATTGAGCCTTAAAACTCAAGAATTCTTTCAAATTTCATAATTTCCAAAATTTCCAATTTAATGCCGAAACGCGTCAAACGACGTCCGTTTTCAACCAAACTTTACAGGAAGCGCTTAACCAATATATAAGACCTGTACGGGCGTCGTAACCAAAATACGAGCCCGATACCAGTACTTTTTAATCAAAATTCAGTTTCATTTTCCTTAAACATTTTCGGAAAACAATTTAACAGAAAAATTCTTTTACCGGGGTTCTAGACCTCGGATTTCAATTCCGGGCATATGCCCAAGTTCCATATTTTTCTACGGATTTTCTGAGACCGTCAAATCACGGATCCGGGTCCGTTTACCAAAAATGTTGACCAAAGTCAACCATATCAATATTAATATCAAAATTCTTCAACTTTTTCACATATTTCAACATAAAAATTTTCCAGCTTTGTGCCCGGACTGTGCACGCAAATCGAGGCAACTATAAATGAGGTTTTCAAGACCTCAAAAGCTCGAAATGATTAATAAAACAAGTGATGACCCTTTGGGTCGTCACACCGGCGCCTGACTAGGTAGCCCCAGTCAAGCGGACCTGGGTGCCTTTCTATCCCACGCGATACCCCTGTGTTGTTTATTACTCATAAGCCAAAGATCTTACAAATTATAACTGAATTCACATTGTACAAACATAACCACATTATTAACATTACTAACAAGTTACAATTTACAACGCCCGAGATATACATATACATACATAGGCCATAGTCCCACAGTTTACTGTCTACGGAGCCTCTAGGATTACAAAGGAGGAGACGAATGTTCCTAAGGGGGGGGAGGGCGTTATAACCCATATCCACACACGTTAGTTCATTCCATAAGTTAGATAACACAAATCCAAGAAGGAATTATCCTTGAGATGATAAGAAGTTAATCCGATTAATCTTAAGTGATACAAGGGTGCATAAGGGTGATTAACAAGTATTAGATGTTAAACGAATCAAGGATGTTGTAACTCGTACTTTTGGGTAAGCCTATAAATGCTTAGTATACTTAGGAGGTCATGATTTAAGGTATTTGAATCATATAATATCCGTATCATAATTCTTGAAGTCAAGCGAGTTATGAAACAAAAGTCGACAAAAGTTGTTGCAACTTAGGTTCATAGTTTTACCTAAACTTTAGGTCAAATGTTATTAAGTATTTCTCCCAATATACTTGGAATTACGGGGTGATCTACCCACAAAATTGAAGATCTATGAGTCTAGTTTCCAACGCATTAAATGGTGTAGCAATACGACATTAGAATAGAGAGATATAGACATTTTCGTGAGACTGCACAAGCTGCTAGGTGCAAGTAGGTGAGTCACCTACTTGGTTTAATGTCGGCCCAAAAGAGGGGATTTCGGGTCAGATAAGCAGCCCATTAAAAGGCTTATCTTCTGCAATATATACCTCTTTATATTTCACAAATAACCAGACCTAAGACTCTGCAAAATTCCTCCCAAAAATTATCCACAAACCCTAATTGATTTTCCCTCTCTTTCAAGTTCAAATTGGGGGTAAACACTAGAGTTTGAAGAACCAAGTTAAAGGCTGAGTTATCCAACAACAAAGGTGAGTTTACTGCTATATTTCATACATTTATTCTGATGTAAATTCATGGTAATTCATTATATACATGTAAGAACTCACGGGACGGTGATCGGA
This sequence comes from Nicotiana noctiflora, assembly GCA_032618575.1. NCBI lineage: Eukaryota > Viridiplantae > Streptophyta > Magnoliopsida > Solanales > Solanaceae > Nicotiana > Nicotiana noctiflora. The sequence continues at coordinate 506,036 of JASVEL010001790.1, forward strand.
AGCCGTGAGTTCAAGTTATTCACTTGTAGCGGACTGTTTTGTGGACTGTTTTGTGTTGCTGTTGGGCTGCGTTTTTATTACTGTTTTGTGGAGTTTTGGAGGAGGCAGGGTGTGGAGAAACACCATATATATGTTGGGTTGTGGTCTGCTAGTTCTTCATAATATTTTTGGGTCATTTGGTACGACTATAGTGGCCGTCATATGTATGATGTGATTAGGTTGTGTGTGGACTGTTTTGGGAGGCTCAATATGTTTATTATTGATGTTGTTTAGGCTGTTTGGTGATTTTTTCGAATGGTGTGAAGTCATACATATAGGGGAGGTGCTGTCCGTTTCATCACAAAATAGATTGTGGTTGGTACATAATAGTTGCGACGCTTAAACGTTAACGATAGTGTCATTTCTCCTATTATAGACTAAGGAGTCGTGACGTTTGCATAGCTTGAGGTTGTGGCAGTATATACAAGGTATGTGTGGCTATCCCTTTCCTTCTTTTGCACGACTCCGATTGTACATAATGTAATGAACGAGCTTCCAAAGATACTCTATTCTTAGAAGCTAAGCAATACTTACATTGTTTCCCCTCTTATGGAACAATTGATGTTGATGTTGCTTCTCTTATTCTTATGTTATCAATCTTGTTGGTACTTCCTGATTCCTATAAGGTTCATAGTGAAGAGTTAGTCCTAATAAGGTGTACATAGGATACCGACCTTACGTCACTCCGAAAGGTCTACAAGGTGTTTCCATGAGTCGAGCATGCATTATATATATGTATCTATTTTACTCTACCGAGTCGCGCTATAGTCGGCCGGGTACGGCACCTATTGTCCAACCACTGATCAGTTAGGTTTTACCGAGCTCCACGTGGCCGGGTACGATTCTACCGAGCCTTATAATGGCCGGGTATGTTTTTACCGAGCCTATTACGGCCGGGTATGATATGATGATGATGATGCCCACAGAGGCGTATGTTTTAAAAGATTATGTATTTATACATATGTATCATGCATTTCATGTCAGTAGCCCTCAGAGGTACTCAGATGTTACAGGTTGTATATTCTCTATCCCTACTTACATTACTGTTCGTATTTATGGTTCTCTGCCTTACATACTCAGTACTTTATTCGTACTGACGTCCTTTTATTTGTGGACGCTGCATGTCGTGCTGCAGGTCCTGATAGACAGGCAGGTGCAGCTCCCCCATCACAGTAGGTTGTCCAGTTCAGTGGTGATTGGCGAGATCCCTTCTCCGGACTTGCCTTGGTCTTGGTATGCATTTATGTTATAGACATTATGGGTATGTCGGGGCCCTGTTCCGGCTATGTTGCAGCACTTATGTTCCTTTAGAGGCTCATAGACAAGTGTCGACTCATGTATAGTTTGGTATGCCTTGTCGGCTGGTTTTTGTTGTATAGTCTTTCATTTTAGCGTGGAAGCTTGTACCATGTTTCTTGATTGTCTGGTCATCCCATGTTATGTAGGTTAATGCAATCATATTCTATTGTTGGTTGTTCATGATCCATGTCTACCATTTATATTGGTCTAGTCAACCTAAAAGATAATAAAGAAGGTTAGATAAAAGGTACGTTGGTGCTTGGCAAGTATGGTCGGGTGCTAGTCATGGTCCTCCAGTTTGGGTCGTGACAAACTTGGTATCAGAGCAAGTCTGTCCTAGGGATTGTCTATGAGCCGTGTCTAGTAGAGTCTTGATTATGGATGTGTAGCGCGCCACATTTATAATCAGGAGGCTACATGACATCTAGGGTTGTTACCTTCTTCCTGAATCTAGATCGTGCATAGAGTTGAGTCGTAAGTGTTCGTCTCTAATATTCACCTTGTTTTCTTTCAGCGATGCCTTCGACTAGGAAACAAACAATTAGTAGACAGCTTGATACAGCTGCGGGAGAGGGTACCAGTCAGGTGCCCCAAGCCAGAGCAGGCCAAAGTGAGGCTCAGAGTAAGATGCCGTCTCATACCTCATCTACTCCGTCTCCTCCAGAGGATATTAGGTGGCACCCAGCACCTCCAGCTCCTCCGTCTGGCACTACAGACCAGGATATGCGGAGTGCTTTGCAGTTATTAACTAGCTTGGTAGCTGCTCGGGCTCAGAGGCAGAATATAGGTGCTGCTGATAAACCAGTTAGTACAAGAGTTCGTGATTTTATTAATTTAGACCCTCCAGTGTTTACCGGATCAGACCCCAAGGAGGATCCGCAGACTTTTATTGACCAAGTTCATCGTACACTACGGGTTATGCATGTTAGTGATACAGAGGCAGTAGAGTTGGCTTCTTATCGGCTACGAGATTTAGCGGTTCTTTGGTATGATAATTGGGAGAGATCCAGGGGTCCGAACGCTCCTCCAGCTGTGTGGAAGGATTTTTCTGAGGCCTTTCTTCGTCACTATTTGCCGGTTGAGATACGACGAGCTAGAGCTGATAAGTTCTTGAACCTTAGACAAGGTAATATGAGTGTGCGAGAGTATAGCATGCAGTTTGATTCTTTAGCAAGGTATGCTCCCCATATGGTGGCCGAGATGTGTGATAGGGTGCATTTATTCGTGAACGGGTTGGGACCCCATCCGATAAATGAGTGTATGACAGCCTCCTTGGTAGAAGGCATGGATATTTCCCGTATTCAAGCTTATGCTCAGACCCTAGAGGATCGTAAGCGCCAGCAGAGGGCAGATAGGGAGCAGGATAGGGGCCAGCATAAGAGGGCAAGATTTGCAAGGTATTCTGATGACTTCAGAGGCAGCGCCAGGCCCCAGTCTTCGAGGAGTTCGGCGCCATCTTGTAGCTAGTGCTCCTCCACAGTTTCAGAGGCCTCGATATGATCGATCCTATTCTGGTCCAGGTCAGAGTTCGCAGGCATCTGGATCGCAACATCACGGGGATACTAGTCAGACGAAACCCCCAACACCACGTTGTGATCAGTGCGGCAAGGCCCACTTTGGACTGTGCCGTCGAGGTTCTGATGCGTGTTATTCTTGCGGACAGCCTGGCCATATGATAAGGGATTGTCCTAACAGGGGAGGTGATGGTATGGCTCAACCGACTAGATCTGTGTCTGGTTCTTCCTCATCAGTTCGACCTCCAGCACGGGGTTTTCAGCAGTCGACAGGTCGTGGTAGAGGTAGAGGTGCAGGACCGAATTCGAGTGGTGCTCAAAATCGAACATATGCTCTAGTAGGTCGACAGGATCTCGAGTCATCTCCAGATGTTGTTACAGGTATATTACCTGTGTTTTCTTATGATGTATATGCGTTGATTGATCCGGGATCTACATTATCATATGTTACACCCTTTGTGGCTAATAAGTTTGGCATTGAACCTGAATTGATAAGTAAACCCCTTGCGGTATCTACTCCAATAGGAGATTCTGTGATTGCTAGAAGGGTATATAGAGGTTGCACTGTGATGATTTGTAGTCGTCAAACCTCGGCAGATTTATTTGAATTAGAAATGGTTGATTTTGATGTGATACTGGGAATGGACTGGTTGGCCTCATGCTATGCAAATGTTGACTGTCGTATGAAGATGGTTAAGTTTCAATTTCCTGGTGAACCCGTCATTGAATGGAAGGGGAACATTGCTACATCGAAAGGTAGGTTTATTTCCTATCTTAAGGCAAGGAAAATGATCTCAAAAGGTTACATTTATCATCTTGTTCGCGTTAGGGAGGCTGAGGCGAAGCTGCCTACTCTACAATCTATCCCCGTGGTCAATGAATTTCCAGATGTTTTCCCAAATGAACTCCCAGGACTTCCTCCAGAAAGGGAGATTGAGTTTAGCATTGATGTGTTGCCCGACACTCAACCGATCTCTATCCCTCCATATAGAATGGCCCCGACAGAGCTGCGAGAGTTGAAGGCGCAGTTAAAGGACTTGCTGGATAAGGGCTTCATTAGACCTAGCACTTCACCTTGGGGTGCGCCAGTCCTGTTCGTGCGGAAGAAAGATGGGTCATTACGGATGTGTATCGACTATCGGCAGTTGAATAAGTTTACTATAAAGAACAAGTATCCACTTCCAAGAATTGACGACCTATTTGACCAACTCCGGGGTGCCAAGTATTTCTCCAAGATTGACTTACGTTTAGGGTATCATCAGGTGAGGGTTAAGGAGAAGGATATTCCAAAGACGGCCTTTCGGACAAGATATGGACACTTTGAGTTCTTGGTGATGTCGTTCGGGCTAACAAATGCCCCAGCAGCTTTTATGGATCTCATGAATACCGTATTCAGGCCCTATCTTGATGTGTTCGTGATGGTATTCATTGATGACATTCTGGTGTATTCTCGTTCGGAGGAGGAACATGCGAGCCACTTGCGGATAGTATTACGGACGCTTCAGGATCGTAAGTTATATGCTAAGCTCGCCAAATGTGAATTCTGGCTGAACTCAGTAGCATTCCTTGGCCATGTGATATCTCTGACGAGGGTATTAGTGTCGACACTCAGATGATTGATGCAGTAAAGAATTGGCCGAGACCTACAACACCATCAGAAGTTCGTAGCTTCCTAGGGCTAGCAGGATATTATATGCGATTTGTAGAAGGGGTTTCCTCTATATCAGCACCATTGACTAAGTTAACACAGAAAGCTACCAAGTTCCGGTGGTCTAACACTTGTGAACGTAGTTTTCAGGAGCTGAAGGATCGATTGACATCCGCACCGGTGCTCACTCTCCCTGAAGGAACAGAAGGATATGTGGTATATTGTGATGCCTCGGGTATAGGTTTGGGGTGCGTGTTGATGCAGCATGGGAAGGTGATTTCATATGCATCAAGACAATTGAAGAAGCATGAAAAGAATTATCCAACCCATGATTTGGAATTGGCTGCAGTAATATATGCTTTGAAGATATGGCGGCACTACTTATACGGCGTCCATGTTGACATCTACACGGATCACAAGAGTCTACAATACATCTTCAAGCAGAAAGAGTTGAATTTGGGGCAGTGTAGGTGGCTTGAATTACTGAAGGACTACGACGTCGAGATATTGTATCATCCCGGTAAAGCCAATGTTATGGCAGATTCTCTCAGCCGTAAGTTAATGGGAAGCTTAGTACATATTGATGCAGGTAGATGGGGGTTGACTAAAGAGCTTCATCGGCTAGCCAATATGAGAATCAGATTGTTAGACTCTGATGACGGAAGTGTTACTGTACAGAATACATCAGAATCATCTTTGGTAGCCAGAGGTAAAAGCACGGCAATATGAAGATCCTATCTTACTACGATTGAGAGAGAACATTCAGCAGTGGAAAATTACGGCTTTTGAGATCGGAGGAGATGGGGCACTGAGATACCAGGGCCGATTATGTGTGCCGAATGTAGCAGGGTTGCGAGAAAAGATTATGAATGAAATTCATCAATCCCGATATTCCATCCATCCTTGCTCAACAAAGATGTATCATGATGTCAAAGAGCAGTATTGGTGGGATAACATGAAAAAGTCTATTGCAGAATTTGTAGCCCAGTGTCCCAATTGTCAACAAGTAAAGATAGAACATCAGAAACCCGGTGGATTGCTTCAGAATATAGAAATTCCGACCTGGAAATGGGAGGTGATTAATATGGACTTCGTTATTGGATTACCTCGATCTTATCATAAGTTTGACTCTATCTGGGTGATAGTTGATCGACTTACAAAATGTGCTCATTTTCTGCCAGTTAAGACAACTTACTCGGCTGAAGATTATGCGAAGTTGTATATCAAGGAGATTGTTAGGCTTCATGGTGTGCCGGTATCTATTATATCAGATCGAGGAGCTCAATTTACGGCTAACTTTTGGAGGTCTTTTCAGAAAGGTTTAGGCACACAGGTGAATCTCAGCACTGCATTTCATCCGCAGACTGACGGACAGGCTGAACGTACCATTCGGACATTGGAAGATATGCTACGAGCATGTGTTCTAGATTTTAAGGAAATTGGGATAACCATCTTCCACTCATAGAATTTGCCTACAATAATAGCTACCATTCCAGTATTAAAATGGCCCCATACGAGGCACTATATGGGAGGAGATGTAGATCACCAGTTGGATGGTTTGAAGTCGGTGAAACAGAATTATATGGGCCAGATTTGATTCACCAAGCCATTGAGAAGGTGAAAGTGATACAGGAACGATTGAGGACGGAACAAAGCAGGCAAAAGTCTTACTCCGATGTCCGACGTCGTGATTTAGAATTTGAGGTTGGTGATTGGGTTTTCCTGAGGATTTCACCAATGAAGGGTGTTATGCGTTTTGGAAAAAAGGTAAGCTGAGTCCAAGGTATATCGGTCCGTATAAAATTCTTCAACGAATTGGACAAGTTGCTTATGAGTTAGAATTGCCATCCGAATTAGAATTTGTCCACCCGGTATTCCATGTATCTATGTTGAGGAAATGTATTGGAGACCCTTCTCGAGTTGTCCCTATCAAAGATGTTCAAGTTACGGAGGATCTATCATATGAAGAAGTGCTAGTGGCCATATTAGATCGACAAGTCCGCAAGCTGAGAACAAAAGATGTAGCTTCCGTCAAAGTATTGTGGAGGAACAAGAATGTGAAAGAAATGACATGGGAAGCGGAAGAAGAGATGAAGTCTAAATACCCTTACCTATTCCAGAATGATGATAACAAGGATGTTGGTGGAACGCAAGATACATTATAAAGGTGAAATGGCTTTATGAGGTAAGCAATAACTCGAGAACTCTCTTCCTTAATACAAAGTGGTGATATGTAAATAATGTCCATGTCCATAATGCTTTGTGTAGCCTTGTGTGGTCATACTTTGAGCTTCACTGCTTGCAAATTTTGCTAGTGACCATTTTATAGGGGAAAATTGACCAAATATTTCCGCTAGAATCCACGATGATTTGGACTCCCCATAAACCCTTACATTCGAGGACGAATGTTCCTAAGGGGGAGGGTGTTATAACCCATATCCACACACGTTAGTTCATTCCATAAGTTAGATAACACAAATCCAAGAAGGAATTATCCTTGAGATGATAAGAAGTTAATCCGATTAATCTTAAGTGATACAAGGGTGCATAAGGGTGATTAACAAGTATTAGATGTTAAACGAATCAAGGATGTTGTAACTCGTACTTTTGGGTAAGCCTATAAATGCTTAGTATACTTAGGAGGTCATGATTTAAGGTATTTGAATCATATAATATCCGTATCATAATTCTTGAAGTCAAGCGAGTTATGAAACAAAAGTCGACAAAAGTTGTTGCAACTTAGGTTCATAGTTTTACCTAAACTTTAGGTCAAATGTTATTAAGTATTTCTCCCAATATACTTGGAATTACGGGGTGATCTACCCACCAAATTGAAGATCTATGAGTCTAGTTTCCAACGCATTAAACGGTTTAGCAATACGACATTAGAATAGAGAGATATAGACATTTTCGTGAGACTGCACAAGCTGCTAGGTGCAAGTAGGTGAGCCACCTACTTGGTTTAATGTCGGCCCAAAAGAGGGGATTTCGGGTCAGATAAGCAGCCCATTAAAAGGCTTATCTTCTGCAATATATACCTCTTTATATTTCACAAATAACCAGACCTAAGACTCTGCAAAATTCCTCCCAAAAATTATTCACAAACCCTAATTGATTTTCCCTCTCTTTCAAGTTCAAATTGGGGGTAAACACTAGAGTTTGAAGAACCAAGTTAAAGGCTGAGTTATCCAACAACAAAGGTGAGTTTACTGCTATATTGCATACATTTATTCTGATGTAAATTCATGGTAATTCATTATATACATGTAAGAACTCACGGGACGGTGATCGGAAGCCGTGAGTTCAAGTTATTCACTTGTAGCGGACTGTTTTGTGGACTGTTTTGTGTTGCTGTTGGGCTGCGTTTTTATTACTGTTTTGTGGAGTTTTGGAGGAGGCAAGGTGTGGAGAAACACCATATATATGTTGGGTTGTGGTCTGCTAGTTCTTCGTAATATTTTTGGGTCATTTGGTACGACTATAGTGGCCGTCATATGTATGATGTGATTAGGTTGTGTGTGGACTGTTTTGGGAGGCTCAATATGTTTATTATTGATGTTGTTTAGGCTGTTTGGTGATTTTTTTGAATGGTGTGAAGTCATACATATAGGGGAGGTGCTGTCCGTTTCATCACAAAATAGATTGTGGTTGGTACATAATAGTTGTGACGCTTAAACGTTAACGATAGTGTCATTTCTCCTATTGTAGACTAAGGAGTCGTGACGTTTGCATAGCTTGAGGTTGTGGCAGTATATACAAGGTATGTGTGGCTATCCCTTTCCTTCTTTTGCACGACTCCGATTGTACATAATGTAATGAACGAGCTTCCAAAGATACTCTATTGTTAGAAGCTAAGCAGTACTTACATTGTTTCCCCTCTTATGGAACAATTGATGTTGATGTTGCTTCTCTTATTCTTATGTTATCAATCTTGTTGGTACTTCCTGATTCCTATAAGGTTCATAGTGAAGAGTTAGTCCTAATAAGGTGTACATAGGATACCGACCTTACGTCACTCCGAAAGGTCTACAAGGTGTTTCCATGAGTCGAGCATGCATTATATATATGTATCTATTTTACTCTACCGAGCCGCGCTATAGTCGGCCGGGTACGGCACCTATTGTGCAACCACTGATCAGTTGGGTTTTACCGAGCTCCACGTGGCCGGGTACGATTCTACCGAGCCTTATAATGGCCGGGTATGTTTTTACCCAGCCTATTACGGCCGGGTACGATATGATGATGATGATGCCCACAGAGGCGTATGTTTTAAAAGATTATGTATTTATACACATGTATCATGCATTTCATGTCAGTAGCCCTCAGAGGTACTCAGATGTTACAGGTTGTATATTCTCTATCCCTGCTTACATTACTGTTCGTATTTATGGTTCTCTGCCTTACATACTCAGTACTTTATTCGTACCGACGTCCTTTTGTTTGTGGACACTGCATGTCGTGCTGCAAGTCCTGATAGACAGGTAGGTGCAGCTCCCCCATCACAGTAGGTTGTCCAGTTCAGCGGTGATTGGCGAGATCCCTTCTCCGGACTTGCCTTGGTCTTGGTATGCATTTATGTTATAGACATTATGGGTATGTCGGGGCCCTGTTCCGGCTATGTTGCAGCACTTATGTTCCTTTAGAGGCTCATAGACAAGTGTCGACTCATGTATAGTTTGGTATGCCTTGTCGGCTGGTTTTTGTTGTATAGTCTTTCATTTTAGCGTGGAAGCTTGTACCATGTTTCTTGATTGTCTGGTCATCCCATGTTATGTAGGTTCATGCAATCATATTCTATTGTTGGTTGTTCATGATCCATGTCTACCATTTATATTGGTCTAGTCAGCCTAAAAGATAATAAAAAAGGTTAGATAAAAGGTACGTTGGTGCTTGGCAAGTATGGTCGGGTGCTAGTCATGGTCCTCCAGTTTGGGTCGTGACAATACCTTACACAAATCAAAATAAAGTCTAAACAAGAGTGGCATGAGCCACGTAGGGCCCTGAAAGGAAATGGGCTCACCAAAACGGGCATAATGAAGGATGCTACTGCCGATGAGCTGAAGTACTTGCTATTGATTCACCTACAATCATAATACGAATGTAGCGTCCCCGGCAAAAGGGACGTCAGTACACTGGAATTGTACTGGTATGTATGGACAAACTTTGTCCCAAGTAAACTCAAGCCATTAACAAGAAATCACGATGATAATACAGCCAATGAATTATATCAAGAATCAATTAAGCCAGACAACCATGTTTTCCACATTTTTCCTCATTTCAGATAATTCTCAACGCAAAGCACGTTTAAGATCAACAAGTAGAACATCCACAAATCAATAACGTAAAACACAAGTAGTCAAACAAAGGGGCAATCAGTGCCCCACAGGTTGCAAACTCTCCTGTTGTCTCCTTTCACAATTTCACATCAATGATTTTATATCATATTTCAATAGCGATTTCGATCGCTTTCCATCCTTATTACCCCTGACCACCCTTATTACCTCGGCCACCCTTATCACCCCAACCCACACCTTATTTCCTCATGTTGCGGCGTGCATCCCGATCCCACCTTACAGTTTAAAACACAACAATTTCAAACAGTAGATAAGGCACTACACACAATTTCAACAAGTTCAAATAAGCAACTTGCACATTGTTTCATGATCTCAAACACTTATCAAGCCAATATCACAACCAAGTTACAATATTTCCATAATCAAGAATATTCACACAAGTATGTACAACAATTTTCCACAATTCAAGTATTTCGTCTCTTTCCACAATAAACCAATTCTCAAGTGTTTCGTTTCTTTTCCACAAGGTGCCATATAGGCCATCATAACCATTATTCACAATTCTTTACCAATTCCAATTCCCTTATTATCTTTCAATTCATATTTCATACCACACCACATGTAGTTTAACATCAATTAGATACCCAACAACAAAATCAACAAATTACACACAATCTCTCAAATTAACACATGCCAAACGAATTGCACACATAAGGGCGGTTTCACAAGAATCAAAGTTAGCCATACATACCTCGATTGAGCTTTCCTTAAGTTACTACAACACTCCAAAAACTCTAGCAATTCCAATCTACTATGAAACATAACAAAATTAAACACATATTAGAAAAATATTCATGAAACTAGCTCATTTGAACAATTTATCAAACACTAGTTGAGCATCTTGATTTCGAATCCCCTTTTTAAGACCTCCTTCATTCCCTAACCCAATCTTTAGTTATTTAAGTTAAACAATCTTCCCATAAATCTAAGTTGTACATGCATGTATACACAATACTAATAAACCCAAGAATCATACCTCAATAACTCATCTTATACACCAAACTCGAAATTAAAACCCTATGGTATAGAATCTTACCACTTAGATGAAGAACTTGCTATTGGGTTCTTGATTCTTGAAGATTGATGCAAGATTTGGATGATTTAGATGTTGGGTTCCTCCTTCTCTCTCTAAAGTACTCTCACCTCTCTCAAAAATCAGTAAGAAATGACCCCAAAATGAACCCCAAAGCCTATATATTAAAATGGGGTCGGGTTATAAAAATAGAATAATTAACTGGGCTTCTCGGGTTCAATTTGCGGTAGAAATGCGACCGCAAAGTTAACAATGCGACAGGAATGCGGTCGCACATTTGACACAAGACAGCATTTTCTAGCCTTTGGTAATTTGATCATAACTTTGTGTAGGAATGTCCAAATGACGAACGGTTTGAAGCGTTGGAAACTAGACTCAAAGGGCTTTCATTTGATATGCTATTCACCACATAAAACCTTATACATAATTATATATGATCCTTTGAAGTGGAGCCTTGTGTGAATCCATTTGGAATTTTGGCCTATTTCGAAATGTTTCCTATTTGGCTTACACTTGGGCTTTCATTTGGACCTCATATCACTTACCAAAAGACTCATACTCATATTTAGCAAGTCTAATTGATGTCCATAATGTTCATAGCAGATAAAATATAATAATTAGCCTACGTGGCACCACAGAATCCTATATTACTTAGCGAAATTTTCCGGGGCCTTACATTCTCCCCCCTTAGGATCATTCGTCCTCGAATGAGGAGTATAGTATTTCCCAAACACTTTAACATCAAACATCTCTTTTCTAACCTACCTCCAGTCTCTAAATTTTCACTAACTCCTAAATTTTTCAGAAATTTCGGCAGAGTTTCCTTTGTAACTAGGCCTATCCTCCTGCGAGGGAATCACCAAATTCGTCTCAACAACACATCCACAATTATACATAGCACCACAATGTATACATCCACAATCCTAATCCCAGTATTACAAGCACTACATTATCATAAGGATACTAGAACATGGACTGCACAGTTTTACATCAAAATACCTATATGGTACATTCCAAGTCAAAACTAACTGGTATTCAATCAAACTAAAGTACTTTCCTTCCACGACACATTTATCCTTCCACACGACATTATTGACTTACAAGCATTGTCATAATGCCTTCTCAGAAGTAATATCAACTCCCAAAAATACATAACAAGGATGACAGATAAACATCTTGCATGAGATAACTATCCATTGACTTTACCTTTTGATAACTTCCACTGTACAATTTACACTCCACTGGATATTGCAATTCATGATAACAACAATAACCCACAATTCCATAACTTGGCATTATACCATCAAGGATGTCAGTTCATAGTAAACAAACAATCATGTGTTCATAATAGTCCTTACCAACCATTAATGTAATCGCAAAGGTGTTCATCAACAAGAATATAATTTCATTTCAATCAACAGTCCATATGAAGTCAAGCCATCATGAGTCTTGCTAGTAGTGCATCATATAGGATATTAACATGATCATATAGTTCAATAAAGTCAATTCATACCCACATTTTATTTTCACTATCTTCTTAGACATAAGCATATGGAAACACAAAGTACATGAGGAACAGTTATGGGGAATATCATACACCTATTGCAACCTAATGTGTAATACAGTCATGTTACCTTTATTATAAACTCACATAATATTTTTAGGGGTACACTCACACTAAACCCTTGATGACCCTTAATAGTTACCCTAAGATGTGATACCATAAACTGACCATAAATTTATCTATCAATATATATGTGACCACACTATGAAGCTATATCTTTGACTTGTCTAAACTTACAATACCCAATGATCTAATACAACGAGGAACAACAAAGTTCAAGATCAGGCTGGAGTTCTTCAAGAATCCATTAATGCACTGGGTAGAGCACTTTATGAGGTCGTTTACTAAAAGACATGAAATGTTACTACTAACAATACTGACATGGTTAATCACCGTGACTACCTTAATTAATACACAAATGAGGCATAGGAGTAAGTAGTACATGGGAAATAGGAATCATTAAGGAGGAATACTCAAGTACGTGAACCACTCATTTTCTAAAGGGTAGGGAAAATCCGTCGACCCCGAATAGGAATACTCTAGCACTTTGAATGTGATATGGGATTCAAAATACACGAAGTTGAATTACATTCTTAACATTACTTGACGCACAGAATCTATGCCACAACCCTATAAGGATGAAAAGAATTGAATGCTTATGAGATTACCATATTCTAGAAAACTTAACACTTCTTGGTAATTGATCTTATATGAGGAAACTAAAAAATTACGACCATTTTTTTCATTCAAATCAACATGTTCATGATATGTACAAAAATCCAAAGTCATTTAATCTCAACCTTTCACGAGTGAAACTCAATAGCTAGGAAATCTTGATATTGGGACAAAATCATGAATTGGTTAGATGGTTCTAATAGTTAACACGACGCTCCAGGGGGAAGGCAAATAACACTCATATCTAGCCAAGAAGGTGAGATACCAAGGGTAGTAAAACTCTCCACACATGACAATGACATAGTCCATGATTCTAGAAGTTGAGGGTGTGAAGAAAACCAAACTCAATGAGACAATGCACAATAATCCCTGAAGGTTTGCAGATGTTCATGATGAGATCTCTATAGGTTTTGACTTGAAAAAGGAAGTGTCATAGTGATACATAGAAGGACATGTTATTTTATGGTTGTCATACATGTGTAAGGAACTAGCACAATGAATTCACTAAAGAAGGAATAAATTTAACACATTGTGGAGACATAATCAGAAAATAATCATTGGTTATAAGTTGGACACACTTCTACTATATTAACTCCCCACTGCAATACATGACCATGCCACGAGCAACCACAATACTAGAACAGAGTGAGCTACTTACTGCGGGATGTTCCTAGTGGACACAAAAACCATGGCGACACAAGATATCTATGATGGGGATGTGAGGATCTCAATTTTTTTTTCCAGAGAGACGTTATGCACACGGTGACCATTTTGATTGATATGAACTCATATGATAGGCACTGAGATGTGCATATATGTTACTAGACAGTGAAAGGGTCTCATGATGATACTCGTAAGAGAGTAGATTGAATGATCAAGCCATATAAGACACACACAACTAAGTAAAAGAGTGACTCGAGAAGGATCACAAATCTTGGATTCTTTGCATGGAACTTGACACCACATGTACAAACTTTACGATAGTGCATGTATAGGCACAGCTGAGCAGATGTTGTCAATTTAAATGAGGCGTTTCTAAAAGAAATTCATCGGGAATAGTCCTTTGTTAAGAATTTAGAAAAAGCAAGTAGGAAGTATCAATAGTGCTATAACTCAATTCCTGGAACATAATTATAGAGCTCAATTCCATAGGAGGTTGTAAACAATAGAACTATGATAGGGAGACTTTGTAAATAATACGTCTCATTTAAAGAGTAGGTGCATGTGCATGAACTGTTTTGTAATTTAGATTCTTTTTAAGAACATATCTATGCAAGGACAAGGAAATCATAAGGGTTTAACAAAAAGTTTAAACAATCGCCACATTACCAAATAAAATGGATCACATAGTTTTTTTTTCTTTACATAATTTCTATACCTCTAGGTTGCATTTCATAGCCCTTCCATAGGGTTCACATATAAAATTATTCACATATACGCTTCATATAATAATAAGGAAATCACAATTACGAATCAAACACTTTAAATGATCACCACATTATCAAATAAAAGAATCATGCCATTTTCTCGTATATTTGTCCATCGGCTCTTGGGGCCATAATTATCACATCAGTCTTGGCACTGGGCCACATTCCATAACACAGTCTCTTCTTCCCCACATTTCACATCATTTCCGCATATTTCACATCAACATCATAATCCGTTTCATATTCTCTCATGTCACAAATATTGCCAGGTACAATTTCATTTCGAGTTCTTGACACATTGTCTATACTCTATTTCTCAAAAACATTTGACTTATTTCAACATCTCTATGCAAATAGGACTTCACACAGTTTTATTTAATATATGTTGCTTCAATTTCAATTTAAGGCCTTCACATTTCAATACGTGATTCATACCCCTTGCACCCATTTTAAGTTGTCAATAATAGCACATTGATCATATTGGAATGCATCTTTCACAAAATCGGGTCACAACACCAATTCATGTAAAGTATCAAACACAGCGAGAGTCCAACATCTAGTCTTACCACATTTCCACAGTCACTTACTTCATTTCCAAACATCTTTATACATTACCAACGACTAGACGCAATCAAACAAATACCTTTGGTACACATAACAACATTTTGGAAGAATCAACCATAACAAGTTTTCTCACAAAATTTGGCATCAAAATATCAATTCAAACTTGACTTGAAGTCAAGACATTTTAGCACATAGTTAACATTCTTTACATATCCTCATCTACCAAGAATAATATATTAAACAAATGAAGAAGTACCTCCCACATATATTTTCACAGCAATAATTCGCTTAACATAACAAAACGGGTACTACATAAATTATATTTTAAACCTACAACATTTACGCGGACACCATGAAAGCTTAATTTCTAAGAGACGGGGTTTTAGCCGTACATATTGATGATATACTACATGATCTGGTGGTGCAGTGACATTAGTGGGAACAAGGGTACTCTCCTAAACAACAAGTTCTACCAATCACTCCATGGCTCATCACATTCTTCTAACAAGTCCTTGGGTGATCCACTTGGACTCAATGGTGAGATAAATCTCACCTTACATGCATCAAATTCACAAATTATGGTATCAAAATTACCAATATTGAGGCTAATACTTAGAGAGGAAATTAGCTCCATATCTTGAGCCATTTCGCACGATCTGGAATATCAAAGAAATGGGTAAATTCCTAAATGCCCATGCAGCCCCCAACTTATATGATGTGGTCGACAACACACCGATAAGAAGGGCACTACTAGACACGGCTCCGAGACATCCTAGGACACTTAAAAACCTTAGGCTCTGATACCAAGTTTGTCACGCCCCAAATCGAGGGACATGACCGGCGCCTGACTAGGTAGCCCCAGTCAAGCGGACTTGGGTGCCTTTCTATCCCACGCGATACCCCTGTGTTGTTTATTACTCATAAGCCAAAGATCTTACCAATTATAACTGAATTTACATTGTACAAACATAACCACATTATTAACATTACTAAAAAGTTACAATTTACAACGCCCGAGATATACATATACATACATAGGCCATAGTCCCACAGTTTACTGTCTACGGAGCCTCTAGGATTACAAAGGAGGATACAATATTTGCCGGTAACAAGGCTCCGTCTATACCTTACACAAATCAAAATAAAGTCTAAACAAAAGTGGCATGAGCCACGTAGGGCCCTGAAAGGAAAGGGGCTCACCAAAACGGGCATAATGAAGGATGCTACTGCCGATGAGCTGAAGTACCTGCTATTGATTCACCTACAATCATAATACGAATGTAGCGTCCCCGGCAAAAAGGACGTCAGTACACTGGAATTGTACTGGTATGTATGGACAAACTTTGTCCCAAGTAAACTCAAGGCATTAACAAGAAATCACGATGATAATACAGCCAATGAATTATATCAAGAATCAATTAAGCCAGCCAACCATGTTTTCTACATTTTACCTCATTTCAGATAATTCTCAACACAAAGCACGTTTAAGATCAACAAGTAGAACATCCACAAATCAATAACGTAAAACACAAGTAGTCAAACAAAGGGGCAATCAGTGCCCCACAGGTTGCAAACTCTCCTGCTGTCTCCTTTCACAATTTCACATCAATAATTTTATATCATATTTCAATAGCGATTTCGATCGCTTTCCATCCTTATTACCCCTGACCACCCTTATTACCTCGGCCACCCTTATCACCCCAACCCACACCTTATTTCCTCATGTTGCGGCGCGCAACCCGATCCCACCTTACAGTTTAAAACACAACAATTTCAAACAGCGCAGATAAGGCACTACACACAATTTCAACAAGTTCAAATAAGCAACTTGCACATTGTTTCATGTTCTCAATTACTTATCAAGCAAATATCACAACCAAGTTACAATATTTCCATAATCAAGAATATTCACACAAGTATGTTCAACAATTTTCCACAATTCAAGTATTTCGTCTCTTTCCACAATAAACCAATTCTCAAGTGTTTCGTTTCTTTTCCACAAGGTGCCATATAGGCCATCATAACCATTATTCACAATTCTTTACCAATTCCAATTCCCTTGTTATCTTTCAATTCATATTTCATACCACACCACATGTAGTTTAACATCAATTAGATACCCAACAACAAAATCAACAAATTACACACAATCTCTCAAATTAACACATGCCAAACGAATTGCACACATAAGGGCGATTTCACAAGAATCAAAGTTAGCCATACATACCTCGATTGAGCTTTCCTTAAGTTACTAAAACACTCCAAAAACTCTAGAAATTCCAATCTACTATGAAACATAACAAAATTAAACACATATTAGAAAGATATTCATGAAACTAGCTCATTTGAACAATTTATCAAACACTAGATGAGCATCTTGATTTCGAATCCCCTTTTTAAGACTTCCTTCATTCCCTAACCCAATCTTTAGTTATTTAAGTTAAACAATCTTCCCATTAACCTAAGTTGTACATGCATGTATACACAATACTAATAAACCCAAGAATCATACCTCAATAACTCATCTTATACACCAAACTCGAAATTAAAACCCTAGGGTTTAGAATCTTACCACTTAGATGAAGAACTTGTTATTGGGTTCTTGATTCTTGAAGATTGATGCAAGATTTGGATGATTTAGATGTTGGTTTCCTCCTTCTCTCTCTAAAATACTCTCACCTCTCTCTAAAATCAGTAAGAAATGACCCCATAATGAACCCCAAAGCCTATATATTGAAATAGGGTCGGGTTATAAATATAGAAGAATTAACTGGGCTTCTCGGGTTCAATTTGCGGTAGACATGCGACCGCAAAGTTAACAATGCGACAGGAATGCGGTCGCACATTTGACACAAGACAGTATTTTCCAGCCTTTGGTAATTTGATCATAACTTTGTGTAGAAATGTCCAAATGACGAACGGTTTGAAGCGTTGGAAACTAGACTCAAAGGGATTTCATTTGATATGCTATTCACCACATAAAACCTTATACATAATTATATATGATCCTTTGAAGTGGAGCCTTGTGTGAATCCATTTGGAATTTTGGCCTATTTCGAAATGTTTCCTATTTGGCTTACACTTGGGCTTTCATTTGGACCTCATATCACTTTCCAAAAGACTCATACTCATATTTAGCAAGTCTAATTGATGTCCATAATGTTCATAGCACATAAAATATAATAATTAGTCTACGCGGCACCACAGAATCCTATATTACTTAGCGAAATTTTCTGGGGCCTTACAGTATCCCACAAAGAGAACCTATCAATTACAACCTTCAAAACCCAATAATACATCCGAATCAGCTTCCCAGACTTTCAAATATCTTTGTGATTGGTTTCTACAAACTACTTTTGCAATAAACTAAAGATTTGAAGAAAATAATTGAATGTGTTGTAAAGAATAATGAGAAAGACTAAGGTATTGATTTCCCCTATTGATGGAATCCCTTCTGTTTATGCTCATACAAATTGTTAATATTTCTCTATCAATCATGAACTCTATTTCTACCGTAAATCTCTCCCGAGCAATTACAATAATTTACTATTGCACTCTTCCGAGCTACTCTAGCTAACTTTAATTAGCATAGTTCACTTTAGATTGCACCCAACGTTTCGTTATTCTTAATCCCACCTTTACACCCGCAATTATAGATTCCTCCAATAATCTAGGTGTGGTGCTGTTCAACAATAACTTAAATATACACTCTTTTTCAAGTTATGCACACTAAATAGGCACATCTAATTGAGGATCCTATCAATTAACTACAACAAGAATGAAGTGGAAAAAATAGAAATTTAGCTAACAATTTGTTTTCACATAACCGAGAAGTTCATCAATCAATAGGTTCCATCAAGACCTTAGATAAAGATTTAGCTACTCATAATTAAGAAAACAAAAAAGATATATGATTTCAGAATCAAGAATTCAAAGTAAAAGAAAGAAAGATGTTGAGAGAGTTCTCTTTTACTAGTTTGCTTTCAAAAGTAGTCAATAGTACAAAACTTGCCTCCTTTGGGCGAATCCTAACAATATATATAGGGTGTAGGTTTTACAACTTTTGTTTTTACACTTCAACCCCTGAATTTCCACCTTCCACCGCGGTTTGACCACGTTCACGGTGGAACCGCGGTGGATCATGTCTTCTGATTCTTCCAAACTTCAGCAGGCCTGTACTACCGCGATTCTGCCGCGGTCATGGTGGAACCGTAGTCAAACAGTGCCGCTGAATCTTCCCGACTGTTTCAGCACAATTTCTTGACTTGTTCCTGTAAGGCCCCGTAAAATTTTTGTGCATAAAACCTAGTAGCTATAGTGTCATGGTCCGAATAATGTGTTAGGAATGCGTAGAATTCTTCGCGTAGAGCTTGCGAGCCGCGGTTCGGACCCTTGGTAGTGATTTAAGTTTCAAAAATGTAGAGAATTAATTTTTCTGAAAAGTGTCAATTTTGCGGTCAAGAATGCGACCGCAAATCTGCTATGCGGACCGCATTCTTGCCGCAAAGCTTTCCAGAAAGTCTCCCAAAATCATGTCAAAAATGCGGTCGATATGCGATCGCATAATGAATCTGTGGTGCACTTTGCGACCGCAGATCAAGAATGCGGACCGCATATTGGTCGCATTCTGTAACAGAACTTGAGTAATTTTGAGGCCATTCTGCGGTCACTATGCGGACCGCATGTTGATTCTGCGGTCGCAAAGTGCACCGCAGAATTGACCCCGGCCCAGATTTTTGTAACATTTTGACCCGATCACTTCTTTAATATAACACCTTTCACCCTTATTTTCTCATATCTTCTTACCAAAATTAGAGAGAGAAGAGAGGGGTTTTAGAGAGAGAAGTTCTTTATCTTCAAGGATTGTTCCAACCACTTAATTCCAAGGGATTCTACGGCAAGGATTCAACTTCCCCAATCTTTTCAAGGTAAAAGCCCTAACTATTTTGTTTGATTTTCAGTTTTAAATTGGGTAAAGAGAGGTTTGCATATAATAGCTTTTGAAAATAGAATTTTTACACTCATGCATGATTATTGAACTTGATTTCTAGTAAAAAGAAGTGAGTAGAAGTAAGAGTCTTCAAGAACAAGGTTGGCAAGAGTAGGATATCTTGGGTAAGCATAAAGTAGAAAGAAAACTCATCACCAGGTATGTATGGCTAATTTTGATTCTTGTGAAATCGCCTATATGTGTGAAGTTTGTTTGGTTCGTGTTAAATTGACAAATTGTGTGAAATTCTTGATGTTGTTGTTGGATATTCAAAGTTTGTTGTTGAGCTATGAGGGATGTAAAATGAGAGTTTAATTTGGTAAAAGAATTGTGAATAATGGCTATAATGGCATATATGGTACTTTGTGGAAAAGAAACGAAACACTTGAGGATTGGTAAGTCATTGAACAATACGGTATGAATACTCTTGATTTTTGGAACATTTGTAACTTGATTGTGATATTGGCTTGAGAAGTAATTGTGAACATGAACCAACCTGTAAGTTGCTTATTTGAACTTGTTGAAATTGTGTGAAATGCCTTATCTGCTGTTTGTACTTGTTGTGTTTTAAAACTGTACGGTGGGATAGGGTTGCGCGCCGCAACATGAAGAAATAAGGTGTGGGTTGGGGTGATAAGGGTGGCCGAGGTAATAAGGGTGGTCAGGGGTAATAAGGATGGAAATCGATGGAAATCGCTATTGAAAATTGATATAAAAATCAATAATGTGAAATTGTGAAAGGAGACAGCAGGAGAGTTTGCAACCTGTGGGGCACCGATTGCCCCTTTGTTTGACTACTTGTGCTTTACGTGATTGATTGGTTATTGTTAAATTGGTTGATCGTAGAAAGTGCTTTGTGTTGAGAATTATTTGAAATGAGGAAAATGTGGAAACATGGTTGGTTGGCTTAATTAATTGTTGATGTAATTCAATGGCTTGAGTTTACTTGGGACAAAGTTTGTCCATACATGCCAGTACAATTCAAGTGTACTGACGTCCCTTTTGCCGGGGGCGCTACATTCGTGTTATGATTGTAGGTGGATCAGTAGCAGGCACTTCAGCTCATCGGCAGTAGTATCCTTCTCCTTCCACTGCTCGTTTTGGTGAGCCCCTTTCTTCCTTGGGGCCCTGTGTGGTTCATGCCACTTTTGTTTAGATTTCATTTTGGTTTTGCAAGGTATAGCCGGAGCCTTGTTACCGGCAAGTATTGTATTCCCTTTTTTGTATCCTAGAGGCTCTGTAGACATGTAAACTGTGGGACTCCAGTCTTATGTATACATTATGTTATGTCGGGCGTTGTAAAAATTGCAAACTTGTTAATGAATCACTCGTATGGTTTTATTCGTTAAATGTGAAATCATTCATGTTTAGTAAGATATTTGGTTAATGAGAAACAATCAACACAGGGGTAACGCGTGGGAATGAAAAGCACCCAGGTCCGCTTGACTGGGGCAACCCGGTCAAGGCGCCGGTCATGTTCCCCGATTTGGGGCGTGACAGTTCCACACATGGCCTTTTTCACCTTCTTTTGACTCCAAAACTGCTCTTTTAGCCTACATCAACTCTTGTATACCTATAACACACTAAAAGCACTAATAAGAGCATTTTGTCGTCTTTTATATTTTCAAAACAACATTAAAGTGTGATTATTTAGGGCATAAATATAGTCATATTCACCTATTATCAACAGCCCACACTTAAACCTTTGCTCGTCCTTGAGCAACGTTAATCACACTTTTAGGCCAATTTTATCAATGTCTCCCCCAAAATATGTCACACAAGCTATCATTCAAGATTAACCTAAGTAATGCACAATCCTTACTCAACCGTAAACTCAAATGCCAACACATCATTGCTTACTCTAATTATTATCACAGACTTGCAAACTTACCCTTTTCTTCCTGAGTTACATGCCCTCACACCATCATATTGAGAGAAGTTCCCACACATAAGCAATTTAGATCATGGAACTTATATATATAGAAAATTTCACTCACTCTTAGCAAAGAACATTTATATGTACACAGATACACCATAGGCTTTCCCCTAGTGTAATCCTCAACTAATCGAGTTATTTAATCAAACATCAAGAGGTCTTTAAGGTTTGTAATGTAGGCTATGGGACGGGTAGGATACTTTTGGTTATAGTGGCTAACCTCCCTAAGCACTTTCTTTTTCACAATTTCCCTTTAAGCTTTTTCGTTATGTTTCCTCTAACAATTCCTTCATCTTTTATTCACTTTTAATCCCCATTTTTCTTTTGGTGTAACTGGCTTTCTTATTTACATGTATACATTTTTTTTCGTTGCTTTGTAAAGCATTTACTATACATTGCCAGTTCACCATTTTCTACAATTCATTCTTGATTTCCCTTTTTCAATTTCCCCTCATCCCACACTTTCACTTTTGCATATTCATTCCAACACAAGTGCTTCTAGGAGGTAAGGTACAACAATATATGATATAGATTTTGTGAACATTACAGGGCCATAAAAGAACAGGCTTAAGGCTCAAAGGTGTTAACTAAGATATTATGTACGGGTCAATTCACAGTTTTTGATTTATGGGGTTACAGAAAGAAATGCCTCTATCATCTCTATAACTACAACTTCTATTTCTCTTTGCACACACACAGGGCAAGTTCTAAGTATCATGTATAAACATATAATGCAGGTAAAAACTCACACACACTTAGCATGCAACTCATTCAGAATCAGGTTCATCTACATAGTCATATCAATGTTCAAGCAAGTTGTGTTGTGTAGTTTAAGGCATATCCTAGAATCTACAATCAAGCTAAGATAATACACTCTCAAGTTCATTTTAGTTTTGCTAGTGTGCATACTTGGGGTTTCATATTAACCTTTACCCTCTAATCCTAAAAAGAAAAATCTACCTAACCCGGTTCAATAAAAACCCTTGGAAAAGAACCGTGAAAAAAAGAAAAACCAAGGGGGAGGTGATACACTACCTAGAAAAAGAAAAGAAAAGAAACAAAAATTCCTACATGGACTACTTCCCTCATGAGTACTGTCCAAGTAGTCCATCATCAAGAAGAGCACCCTACTCATATTTTTGGATTTTTTAAAATTTATGATATTTTTTGTTTCGACTTAGACCCTTAAGAAACCCGTCGTCAAGTGTCTATCATCGGTCCAAGCAAGCTAATATAATATACAACTAAATCTACAATGTACAACATACAATGCAGAATAAGTCTCCCACCTCACACTAAAAATCATTACATGTCCTCATGGCATAATAATCAATGTAAAGCTCAGAAGGGTGAGAAGAGTTACCTGGGACTCAATCTGAGTCGGGGACGGTGGCAGGGTCGACATTGCAGGCTCGACCCAGTGCACTGAACCATGCCATGAAACGGCTCTGAGACCTAGAATGCCTCTGAGTCATCGCCTCTATGCGCGTGTGCAGGCCATCCACGAAAGTGCATAAATCCGCAACTTCCTCCTCCAAAGAACTAAGCATAGGTCTTGTGGACTGGGAAAGGGATAGGCCAGCTCCATAGTGAGCTTGCCTAGAAGTACCTGCGGAGTCAGTGGACCTCCGGGACTGGACAACCGGAACAGGGTCATCATCATCATCAATGTCAATGGGGTTGTTGCCTTTACCCACCCGAATAATAGAAGCTTTAAATAAAACTTCTTGTGGAAGCTCACCATCCGTTGGTAATACGGGTGTCAGGTGGGAGAGGTAAATAGTAGTGACCAAATAAGGGAAATAAAATCCCTTAGACTTGAGGGGTTCCTTCAGCATCATCTCATCACAAATCAAGCGGGCAACATCAAACTCTTGCTGGGTGACAAAGCACCAAGTCAATAATGCCCGATTAAAGTTAACATCAGTGGTGTTGCTGGAGGGCATAAAACGGTTACAGACAACCGTAAACCAGCACTTGGCAAGATGTGTGAAACAGGTGGACTTAAGAGTAATTTGGTCCTTGATCCAGAAAGGACGACCACGTACACATAAGGCCTCTATCATGGTGTCCCAAGTGACACCGGGCCTGTCGTGGTAGAAATCCACATCACTGGTAAAAGCAGGTAGTCTCAAAGCCTGCCTAACACTAGGCACTTTGGCCCAAACATGCTTACCTCGTACGAAGACCTCCCTAGCCAAGCCGTAGGTCGCATTTGCATTAGAACTCCATGACAAGCATCTTGTTGATGAGAGCAGGTTCATCGAATAAGAATTCCATGTCCCTGCATCGATTTGCCTCGTACATGTCGAGTTTTTTAGCCCGAAGAGCCATCATGTCAATGGAGATCTCCTGTAGCCATGCCTTTGTAGCATTGGCGTGAAAATCGTTTTCCGCCTCCTCGCACTCAAAACGAGACTCGTCGTAGGTAGAACGCCTAGACGAGCTCACAGCATGCCATGTTCGCTTGGGAGCCATAATCCTGCACAGAAGAAGCATACCAAATTTTTCAGTATGTTAGTACTTCGAACGGATACTTAGACTTCACCATCCGTTGAATACAACCATACTTCTTTTAGTGCCATCATACCATGACCCCTAATTTGACCATATATTCCCCACAATTTCACCAATTCTAACTAGTGCACCCCACACTTACTTCTTTTTAGCATGCCAACATCATCCCACACATAATTACATCATCTCCAAAAAAAACTTTTTTACAACAACAACCAACCCAACTTAAGCATCACATCCTCTAAAATTTAGCAAAACCCTCTATTGCAACATAATTGGCCAAACCATGGCACAAACCAACTAATCAATCAACATCTAATTTAGGTCTCTAAACCACCATAACAAAGCAAAATACATAATAATGGAGACCCAACCAAGTCAAATATCAAAAATCCCAAAAATCAAATTATACAACAATGTTGCTATATTAATGGGGCATATTAACATGTTTTATACTAAGCCTAGGTAGGGTTTAAGTAAAAACTGCAATTTTCAATTATACTACACTAATTAAACTAACAAAAATTAAAAAAGAGTAGAAAAAGAAAAAGAAAATCTTACTTGAAGTAGAAGGAGGAGAAGGAAGGTACTAATGATGGAAGATGGGTGAAGATGAGGGAAGAAGAAGAAGAGAGTGAGTGGGGGGGGGGATTATTTTAGAGAGAAGGAGGAGAAAAGAAAATTAGAGAGAGAGAGAGGGAGAATTGGGGTGGCTGGTGTGTGTAGAATGGGAAGGGTTTGGGTAGATTAGGGTTATTAAAGAAGGGGGGAGGGAAAAAACTAAAAAAATTAAATTTTAGTTTTTAAAAGCGTACATGACTGCCCGTGTTCCACCGCGGTGGAACCGCGGTCGCGGTTGAACCACGAGGCAGGAGATTCCGAAAGGGGTTCCCACTGCGGTTTGACCGCGGTCGCGGTCCAACTGCTATGGGTTGGGTTTAGAGGGGCCAATCTACCTCGGTTTCACTGCGGTCGCGGTGGAACCGCGGTGAGACGGCTCCTCAGAATTTTTAAGCCTGGCATAGACACTTTTTTTTTAATTTTATTTTTTATTTTTATATAGACTAACTATAATGATTTACAATTACAACAATTTCGTGGGTTGCCTCCCATGTAGTGCCTGATTTAACATCGCAGCACGACTCAACTTAGCGAATTTTAAGGCTCGCTCGACATTTGAGGTTCATCCAACCGCAATTCAACCATCTCATTGGTGTCATCCATGCCAACGTACAATTTCAACCGCTGTCCATTGACTCTGAAAGTGCGAAAGCCTTCTTCAGATTGTATTTCCACAGCACCAGACTGTAACACTTCAACCACCCGGAATGGGCCAGACCATCTTGATTTCAATTTGCCCGGGAACAATCGTAATCCTGAGTTATAGAGTAGTACCTTGTCCCCAGTTTTGACTTTGCGCTCTATGATATGTTGGTCATGTAGCCGCTTCATCCTTTCCTTGTATAATCTTGTTCTATCAAAAGCTAGATACCAGAACTCTTCCAGCTCATGTAATTCGGTGACTCTTGATTTACCCGCTTCATCCCAGCTGAGATTTAATTGCTTGAGAGCCCACCATGCTTTGTGCTCCAGTTCAACGGGTAAGTGACAAGCTTTCCCAAACACCAACTTGTATGGTGATATGCCGATTGGTGTCTTAAAAGCTGTCCTATATGCCCATAATGCATCATCGAGCTTTCTTGACCAGTCGGTCCTTGTGGCGTTCACTATTTTAGTCAATACACTCTTTATCTCCCTGTTGGATACCTCAACTTGCCCACTGGTCTACGGGTGATATGGAGTAGCCACCATGTGCTTCACATCGTGCTTATCCAACAATTTCTCAAATGCACGATTACAGAAGTGAGTGCCCCCATCACTGATGATTCCCCTCGGTGTCCCAAAGCGAGTGAAAATGTTTTTCTTGAGTAATCCTACCACCTTTTTAGCATCGTTGGTGGGTAATACTACAGCTTCCACCCATTTGGACACATAATCTACAGCAACAAGAATGTACTTATTGCCATAGGAGCTGACAAAGGGACCCATGGAATCTATCCCCAGACTTCAAATACTTCCACCTATTGGATTGGGTTCATGGGCATCTCGTGACACCGGGAGATATTCCCGGTGTGTTGACATTTATTACACCCTTTCACCCACAAGTGTGCATCTTTAAATACCATTGGCCAGTAGAAACCGGCCTCAAGTATCTTGGCTGCTGTTTAAATTCCTCCGAAATGGACACCATACGCTGAAGCATGACAAGCCTGCAAGACAGAAGACTGTTCGATCTCGGGGACGCATCTCCGAATCATGTTATCAAGGCATATTCTAAACAAATAGGGATCATTCTAATAGTACAGTTGGCTTTCACGAAAGAATTTTGTCCTCTAAATCGATGACAAGTCGTGAGAAATAATACCACTGGCCAGGTAGTTAGCATAATCTGCATACCATGGCGCTTCAAGGAGAGTGGTAGCAAGCAGCTGCTCGTCTGGAAAGGTTTTCAGAATTTCTCCACTCTCTTTAACAATTTCAACTCTTTCAAGACATGATAAGTGATCAGCGACTTGATTTTCAGTGCCCTTATGTTCACGGATTTCAAGATCGATCTCTTCTAGAAGCAGCACCCAACGAATTAGGCGCGGCTTAGAGTCCTTCTTTTCAATTAAATTCCTCAGTGTTGCATGGTCAGTGTATACTATTACCTTGGATCCTATGAGATAGGACCTGAACTTGTCAAATGTAAACACTACAGCCAGCATTTCCTTCTCCGTCACAGTGTAATTCAGCTGTGCTCCACTCAGTGTTATACTAGCATAGTAAATTGGATGGATCAACTTGTCCTTCTGCTGGCCCAGCACAGCCCCCACTACATAGTCACTTACATCGCACATGAGCTCAAATGGTTGCTCCCAGTTGGGGGCAATAATGATTTGTGCTATAACCAACCTCTTCTTCAGCTCCTCAAATGCAGTCCTGCAATCATCAAAATATACAAAAGGGTGATCTTTTACAAGTAACTTACAGAGGGGATTGGCAATTTTGGAGAAGTCTTTAATGAACCTCCGGTAAAAACCGGCATGTCCAAGAAAGCTTCTAATGCCTTTGACAAACATTGGTGGAGGCAACTTTGCAATAACGTCAACTTTCGCTCAGTCCACCTCAATACCCTTGCTCGAAACTCGGTGCCCCAAGACTATTCCTTCTTGTACAATGAAATGGCACTTTTCCCAATTTAGCGCCAAGTTGGTCTCGATGCACCGTTTCAGCACTCTTGCCAGATTGACAAGGCATTCATCGAATGAATTCCCTACCACTGAGAAATCATCCATGAACACCTCCATGATATCTTCCACCATGTCAGTGAATATGGCCATCATGAACCTTTGGAATGTGGCGGGTGCATTGCATAGGCCGAATGGTATCCTCCCGAAAGCAAAAATGCCATATGGGCATGTGAAGGAGGTTTTCTCTCTATTCTCATTGGCAATTGAGATCTGATTGTACCCCAAGTACCCATCCAAGAAGCAAAAATGTGACCTCCCTGCCAACCTGTCGAGCATCTGGTCAATGAAGGGAAGTGGGAAGTGGTCCTTACGGGTGGCTAGATTCAGTTTCCTGTAGTCCATCCATATCCTCCATCCGGTGACGGTTCTTGTTGATATTAATTCATTGTTCTCATTTTGCACAACTGTCATGCCACCCTTCTTTGGCACACATTGAACTGGGCTAACCCAGCTACTATCAGAGATTGGGAAAATAATTCCCACGTCTAGCCACTTTATCACATCCTTCTTCACCACTTCCTTCATATTCGGGTTCAGCTTTCTTTGGTGTTCCCTGGAAGGTTTGTGAGCCTCTTCCAGAAGAATCTTATGCATGCAGTAAGTAGGGCTGATCCCCTTTATGTCTGCCATGGTCCACCCAATGGCAGTTATACATGCCTTGAGTACCTGTATCAGCTGTTGGGTTACCACATCTATCAAACCAGATGAGATAATAACAGGTAAAATGGAGTTATGGCCCAGAAATTCATACCTGAGAAGAGCTGGTAATGGCTTAAGTTCCAGCATTGGTGGCTCCTCAATGGATGGTTTTGCTGGAGGGGTCTCTCTCTTTTCAAAGTGTAGAGGTTCAAACTCCAACTCTCTATCCCAAAACCCCTTGCCTTCCAGTGCTAACACCCACCCCTCCAGACTTTCACCATTTACCTCCTCTAAGTTCATTAGGCATGCCTGAAGTGGATCTTCAGATGTCAACTCTACATCATCTGTCTCCACTATCACATCTACTGCATCAATGAGAGAGCAATTCCCGAACTCACTAGGGCGCCTCAAAGATTGTTTTACATTGAATATGATCTCCTCATCATTTAGCCTCATCTTGAGCTCCCCAGCCTTACAATCAATCAATGCTCTCCCCGTGGCTAGGAATGGTCTTCCTAAGATTATAGGAATCTCCTCATCCACCTTGCAGTCAAGAATCACAAAATTGGCAGGAAACACAAAACTTTCCCACCTGGATAAACACATCATCTAATATCCCGAATGGACGCTTTACCGTCCTATCAGTAAGCTGTAATAACATTGAAGTAGGCCTGGCTCTCCCAATGCCCAGCCTCTTATAGATCACCAAGGGCATAAGATTTATGCTAGCCCCCAAATCACACAATGCCTTAGCAAAGGCAAAGTTCCCTATAGTGCACGGAATAGTAAAGCTATCTGGGTCAGATAGCTTCTCGGCAATGGGTCTAGATACCACTGCACTACATGTCTGAGTAAGAGTCACGGTGGCCAAGTCTTGGAAATCAAATTTCCGCGACATCAAATCTTTCATCATCTTAGCATACCCAGGCATCTCTTTCAAAGTTTCAATTAAGGGGATATTTACCTGGATTTGCTTGAGCATTTCGAATAATCTTTTGTATTTCTCCTCTTTCTGGTGCTTGGCCAACCTTAGAAGAAATGGGGCTGTAGGCCTCTTCTTCCCAATCACTTCTGATTTTTCTTTCTCTAATACTTGTTCCACAACCGGCTGTTCTACCGGTTCAGCTGCTTTCTCCGTTTCTTGCTGCACATCATTATTTTCAGCTGCTGGCTGGACTGTAACTTCTGTCAACCCTGTGGACTCATCCAGTTCAATGGGTACTGGAATGAGTGTCTCAGCCTGCAAATTGCCTCTATTTCATTCCTTCTCGGCATCAAGATCTCTACCGTTTCTCAGACTAACTTCCATCAGCTATTTTGGGACTTGATCTTTTGGGTTTGTTTGTGTGTCTACAAACAATGTCCCTTAAGGACGATTGTTCAGTGTCATAACAATTTGGACCACCTGCACCTCTGTCACGACCCGGATTTTCCCCCAACATCGGGATCGTGATGGTGCCTACTCGTGATAGCTAGGCAAGCCACTTTACTCACACTATCCTATTTTTAGCTATATTTCATACTCAATTTAACAACCAAAATTATAATCTTAATTAAACAAGTGTGGAAGACTTTATAACAATAGAAATAAGTAGTTTCAAGGTAACTGATACTGAAATCCTCTACCCAAGACGTGGAGTCACCAACTCACGAGCTACTATTGAATACTACACACAAAAGTCTGAAAGAAATATAACACAATCTGTTTGTCTCGAAACAAGGAGACTACAGCTAATAACATAAGTAAAGGAAGAGACGCCGGGCCTGCGGATGCCTGTAAGCTACCTCGGTCTCAAATATGATCAACTCCCATGCAAAAGATCTACTGCTGCTGCTCCTGATCGAAACCTGGACCTGTGCAAAAACGCACAGAAGTGCAGTATCAGCACAACCGACCCCATGAGCTGGTAAGTGCCTGGCCTATCCTGGCGAAGTAGTGACAAGCCTAGGACCAGACACCCACATAAACCTGTGCAGTTCTATATATATGTATACCACAAGATAACGAGAAATAACCAAGTAAATAACACAATAAGGAATATCTCAAAAGAAATCAACAATTAACAACGGTTAATAAGTCCACAAGGAAAAACAAAGTATAATGGAAAAACAAGTAATATCAAGTCAAGGAATGGCAAGTAGTTGCACGGCATCACCCTTCGTGCTTTTACTCTCATCCTCACCAAATAAGCAAATAACGTGCACGGCATCACCCTTTGTGCTTTTACTCTCATCCTCACATCCATGCAACGGCATGATCCTTCGTACATGGTTCAATAACAAGGCACGGCATGATCCTTCGTGCATAATCAATAACATGGAACGACATTAACCTTCGTGCATAATCAATAACAAGGCACGACATTAACCTTCATGCATAATCAATAAATCAAGGCACGACATCACCCTTCGTGCATTATCACTCTTCCTCACCCAAATAACAATCACAATTAAGGGCAGAGAAAGAAAACAGTAAATCATGAACCATCCCTGCAAGGGACACAATAATCATTTCAACAAAGTCCCGGCAAGGGCAATCAATAGCAATTCTACAACCCGGCAAGGGTTCAACAATTTATCTTCAAATATGTCTCACAACAAGTATTAACAACGACTCACGGTCATGCTAGACGCCAGTGTATGGATGCTCGTCACCACAGCCCATACACCGCACTCGATCACATAGCACTTAGCACATAATCATATTCCCTCAAGCTAGGATAGAACAAACACTTACCTCGAATGTTTACGAACAATTCAATCCGTGGCAATGCCTTTTCCTTTCAAATTTGGCTCCAATCCAATCGTATCAATACACAATTGATTTAATATCATCAATACTACCCAACAAACTAATTCATATGGCCAATTACAATTTTTACAACATTCTGCCCGGAATAGTAAATATCAATCCCGTGCCCACATGGTCGGAACTCGGGGTTCGGACCAAAATCCGGCTACCCATCCCCCCTCGAGTTCAAGTATATGATTTGTTTCAAAATTGGACCTCAATTCGAGGTCCAATTACCCAATTCATAAAAAACCCTATATTCTACCAAAAACAAGAAATTCTACCATGAAAACTATTGATTTCTATTGAAAAACATGTTTAATGTTGTTAGAAATTGAAAGAATTAAGTAAAAAGCGACTTACAATTCCTTTGAAGAAGAGGGAGTTCGTGAAAAATCGCCAAGGGATGTTTTTGGGTTGTGAAATGTGAAAAATGAAGCTGGAAATCGTGATTTACAGGTCTCTGTGTTCGCATTTGCGAATAGGGGTTCGCAATTGCGAACCCTGACCAAATTCTGGAGTTTGAAAAATAAGCTAAGGATGGGAAGTTCGCATTTGCGAACTTTTGTTCGCATTTGCGAACCAAGGAACAAAACTGGGAAGTTCGCATTTGCGAATTCGCATTTGCCAACTTTTGTTTGCATTTGCGAATTCGCATTTGCTAACATTTGTTCGCATTTCCAAACTCTGCAGATCAGGTGCTGACAGCAACTTTCTAACATGAAAAATTGATCTCGTGGCCTATCCAAAATTCACCCGAGCCCTCGGGGCTCCAAACCAAACATGTACACAATATCAAAAACACATTACAAACTTGTTCGTGCGATCACATCGCCAATATCACATCGTTTTCATCAAATCAAGCCTCAAGTTCATGATTTTCATTCTTTTGGTTTTCAAAACTTTCAAACTTGGAACTCAAGGTCCAAAACATATCAAACGACATCCAAATGTCACCAAACTTTGCAGAAAGCACATATATAATATTTAAGACTTGTACCGGGCGTCGGAACCAAAATACGAGCCCGATACCAAGGTCAATTAATTCATTTTTCTTTAATAATTACATCAAAAATAATTTCACATAAAAATTCATAACTTGGGCTCTAGGCTTCAGAATTCGACTCCGGACGCATGTCCAAGTCCCATATTTTCCTACAGACCTTCCGGGACCATCCAATCTCGGGTCCGGGTCCGTTTACCAGAAATGTTGACCGAAGACAACTATATCAACATTAATATCATTTTTCTCCAAATTTCCCATAGAATTCATATTCTCTATCACAACATCTTTCCGGCTACATGCTCAGATTGAGCACGTAAATCGAGGCAACATAGAATGAGATTTTCAAGACCTTAGAAGCTCGAAATAATTAATAAAACAAGTGATGACCCTTTGGGTCGTCACATTCTCCACCTCTAAAACAACCGTTCGTCCTCGAATGGAAAAAAGAAAGAAGTACCTGAGTCGGGGAACAAATGTGGGTAGCGGCTCTGCATATCATACTCGGACTCCCAGGTCGATGCCTCAGGAGGCTGACCTCTCCACTGAACACGCACAGAAGGATAACTCTTCGACTTTAACTGTCGAACCTGCCGGTCTAGAATGGCCACCAGCTCCTCCTCGTAAGATAGATCATTGTCCAATTGGACAGTGCTGAAGTCCAACACATGTGTGGGATCGCCGTGGTATCTCCGAAGCATAGATACATGAAAACTGGATGCACGGCTGATAAGCTAGGTGGCAAAGCTAGTCTGTAAGCCACCCCTCCCACTCGGTCTAAAATCTCAAATGGACCAATATACCTAGGGCTGAGTTTGCCCTTCTTCCCGAACCTCATCACGCTCTTCCTAGGCGACACCCGGAACAATACTCGCTCACCAACCATGAAATCTACATCTCGAGCCTTACGATACGCATAAGTCTTCTATCTGGACTGAGCTGAACGCAATCTCTCATGGATAGTCTTGCCCTTATCCAAGGCCTCCTGAACTAAATCTGTACCCAACAACTGAGCCTCTCCTGGTTCAAACCATCCGACTGGAGACCGACATCGCCTACCATACAACGCCTCATACGGGGCCATCCGGATGCTAGACTGGTAGCTGTTGTTGTAGGCGAACTCCGCTAATGGCAGAAACAGGTCCCACGAGTCTCCAAAATCAATGACACAGGCTCGAAGCATGTCCTCTAGAATCTGAATAGTCCTCTCGGACTAGCCGTCCGTCTGAGGATGAAATGCTGTACTCAACTGAACCTGAGTGCCTAACTCCTGCTGGACCGCTCTCCAAAACCGCGAGGTAAATTGGGTACCCCGATTAGAGATAATAGATACCGGCACCCCATGAAGTCGAACAATCTCCCTAATGTAAATCTCCGCTAAGCTCTCCGACGAGTAGGAGACAGATACTGGAATGAAGTCTGCTGACTTGGTCAGCCTATCAACAATGACCCAAATAACATCAAATTTCCTCCGAGTCAAAGGAAGTCTAGTAACGAAGTCCATAGTGATCCGCTCCCATTTCCACTCGGGAATCTCAATCCTCTGGAATACACCACCAGGCCTCTAATGCTCATATTTCACCCGCTGACAATTTAGACACCGAGTGACATACGCAACGATATCTTTCTTCATTCTGCGCCACCAATAGTGCTGCCGCAAGTCCTGGTACATCTTCGCAGCGCCCGGGTGAATAGAATACCGTGAATTGTTGGCCTCCGCTAAGATCAACTCTCAAATCCCTTCGACATTAGGCATACAAACTCGACCCTGCAATCTCAATACCCCATCATCATCTAAATTTACCTTTGTGGCACCTCCCCGCTGTACTGTATCTCTCAAATCACGCAAATGAGGATCATCAAATTGCCTCTCACGGATACGCTCTATAAGAGAAGAACGAGCGACCGTGTAGGCTAACACCCTGCTAGGCTCAGAAATGTCTAATCTCACGAATTGGTTGGCTAAGGCCTAGACATCTAGAGCAAATGGTCTCTCACTGACCGCAATGAATGCAAGACTACCCATGCTGGCAGACTTTCTACTCAATGCACCGGCCACCACATTGGCCTTACCTGGGTGATATGAGATAGTAAAATCATAGTCTTTCAGCAACTCTAACCATCTCCGCTGTCGTAGATTCAACTCCTTTTGCTTGAACAAATATTGCAGGCTCTTGTGATTAGTGTATTCCTCACATGTCACACCATATAGATAATGCCTCCAGATCTTCAAGGCATGCACCACTACTGCTAACTCAAGTTCATGTACTAGATAATTCTTCTCATGTATTTTTAACTGCCTCGAAGCATAAGCGATAACCTTACCATCCTGTATCAATACCACTCCATGCCCTGTACGAGATGCGTCACAATAAACTGTATAAGGCCCTGCACCCGTAGGTAGTATCAATATTGGCGCGGTGGTCAAGGTTGTCTTGAGCTTCTGAAAGCTCGCCTCACACTCCTCTGACCACTGGAACTGGACACCCTTCTGGGTCAACCTGGTCATCGGGGCTGCAACAGAAGAAAACACCTTTACAAATCGACGGTAGTAACCGGCTAACCCCAAGAAACACCGGATCTCAGTCACTGAAGCTGGTCGAGGCCAATTCTGGACTGCCTCAATCTTCTTTGGGTCCACCTGAATACCTTCCACTGATACAATGTGACCCAGAAATGCTACCGAACTCAACCAGAACTCACATTTTGAAAATTTGGCATATAGCTGATTATCCTTCAGAGTCTGAAGAACCACTCTGAGGTGTTGCTCGTGCTCTTCCTGGCTGCGGGAGTACACCAGGATGTCATCTATAAAGACTATCACGAACAGATCTAAGTAAGGCCTGAATACCCGATTCATCAATTCCATGAATGCTGCCGGGGCATTGGTCAACCCGAAGGACATGACCAAGAACTCATAATGCCTATATCTAGAGCGAAAGGCTGTCTTAGGAATGTCAGCCGCCCTGATCTTCAGTTGATGGTAGCCTGACCTCAAGTCTATCTTTGAGAACACCCTCGCTCCCTGGAGCTGGTCAAATAAATCATCAATCCTCGGCAGTGGATACTTATTCTTTATCGTCACTTTGTTCAGTTGTCGGTAATCAATACACATCCGCATCGAGCCAGCTTTCTTCTTCACAAACAATACAGGTGCTCCCCAGGGGGAAACATTGGGTCTGATAAAGCCTTTCTCAAGAAGGTCTTGCAACTGATCTTTCGACTCTTTTAACTCCGGCGGGGCCATATGATAAGGTAGAATAGAGATGGGCTGAGTGCCCGGTGCCATATCAATGCAGAAATCAATATCCCTGTCGGGTGGTATGCCCAGCAGGTCTGAAGGGAAAACCTCAGGAAACTCCCGTACAATAGGTACTGAGTCAATAGAAGGAACCTCTACGCTGGAATCGCGAATATATGCCAGATAAGCTAGACACCCCTTCTCGACCATGCACCGAGCCTTAACATAGGAAATAACGGCGCGAACGGAGTGGCTTGAGGTACCTTTCCACTCTAGTCGGGGTGATTCTGGCAAGGCCAAGGTCACGGTCTTAGCATGACAATCTAGAATAGCATGGTATGGGGACAACCAGTCCATCCCCAATATGACATCAAAATCCACCATGTCCAAAAGCAACAGATCTACACGGGTCTCAAGACCCCCAAAGATAACTACGCATGAACGATGCACCCGGTCGACTACAATGGAGTCACCCACCGGTATAGACCCAAAAACTAGAATATCCAGAGCATAGCTGGGCACGGCCAAATACGGCGCAAAGTAGGAAGACACATATAAATATGTAGACCCAGGGTCAAATAATACTGAAGCACCTCTGTCACACACAAGAATGGTACCTATAATCACGACATCTGATGCCTCTACCTCTGGCCTGGTCGGTAAAGCATAGAATCGGGGATCAACACCTCCCCTCTGAGCTACATCTCTGGGACAGTCATCCACTGGCTGACCTCTACCTCTGGCTGGACGGTCTCCACCTCTACGGTCTCGACCTCCACCTCTATAATCTCTACCCCCGCCTCTGGCTGGCTGGGCAGGCTGAGGGTCAGCTGGGGCCTGAATCATAGGACGAGAACCTCGCTGCTGAGAGTTGCCCGCTGCTAGAGGGCAATTCCTGATAAAATGACCCGTGTCACCACAACCGTAGCAACTCTTAGACTGATAGGGCTGCTGGCCCTGACGACCTGAATGGCCTCCACGAATACTTTGAAGATGTTGAGCATTAATAGGAGGCTGATCTGAATACTGCCCATGAAACACACGATCACCTGGTCCACCCTGTGAAGCCTGAAAGGCGAAATGGAAAGGCCTGGAAGACTGGCCCCTGTCAAAAGATTCTCTGCCACCAGAAGAAGAACCACTAAACCTGCCTGAATGCCGAGGCCTCTTGTCTGAAGAATAACCGCTTCCCCGAGCAAGAGCCATCTCAACTCTACATGCTGCATTAGCTACCTCCTGGAATGAAATATCACTCCCCACTCCCATAGCCATCTGAAGTCTAATTGGCTGATTAAGCCCATCTATGAACCTACGGACCCTCTCCCGCTCTGTGGGAAGTATCACCACTGCATGACGAGCCAAATCAACAAATCTCGTCTCATACTGAGTGACCGTCATAGTGCCCTGATGGAGGCGCTCAAACTGCCTCCGAAGTGCATCCCGCTGAGTAGCAGGGAGAAACTTCTCCAGAAATAGCTCTGCAAACTGATCCCATGATAAAGCCGGGGACCCTGCTGGTCGAGTCAAACAATAATCCCTCCACCAAGTCTTGGCGGATCCTGAAAGCCTGAATGTACAGAAGTCAACTCCATTGGACTCCACGATCCCCAAAGTCTTGAGAATCTCATGGCAACTAAATAAGAAATCCTGAGGATCCTCTGATGTGGCACCACAGAAGGTAGTGGTAAACAGCTTGGAGAACCGATCAAGTCTCCATAAAGAATCAGAAGTCATGGCTGCTCCTTCTCCGGCCTGAGTTGTGGTACCTGACTGAGTGGCCACAACTGGCTGAACCACTGGTGCCTGAGGCTGAGGAGCTACTGGCTCCGGAGTACGAGCAATAGGAGTCTGGGCCCTCCTCCAGCCTGAGAAGCGGCTGGTGCAACCGATAATAAACCTGCTCTGGCAACGCTGTCCATAAATCCCGCTATCCTGACCAAAGCCTCCCGAAGATCCGGGGTAAATAAAGCCTCTCCTGGGTATTGAGCTGGGCCCACTGGAGCTGCTGGGACTGGAGCTGCCGGGGGCTCGGGCTGCTTGTCAGCAGACGAAGAAGCGCGTGTCCTCACCATCTGCGAAAGGACAGAATAGAAGTTCAATCAGTATTGAGGAACAAATTGCACGACAAGAAAGAACAAATGAGAGACTCTTTCCTAACTCAATAGACTCTGGAGGACAAGTACAGACGTCTCCGTACCTACCTCTCAAACTCTACTAAGCTTGTTCGTGAGTGGTGAGACCTATGTAACCTAGAGCTCTGATACCAACTTGTCACGACCTGGATTTTCCCCCAACATCGGGATCATGATGGAGCCTACTCGTGATAGTTAGGCAATCCACTTTACTCAAACTATCCTGTTTTTAGCAATATTTCATACTCAATTTAACGACCAAAATCATAATCTTAATTAAACAAGTGCGGAAGACTTTATAACAATAGAAATAAGTAGTTTCAAGGTAACTAATACTGAAATCCTCTACCCAAGACATGGAGTCACCAACTCACGAGCTACTATTGAATAGTACACATAAAATTCTCAAAGAAATATAACACAATCTGTTTGTCTCGGAAAAAGGAGACTACAGCTAATAACATAAGTAATGGAAGAGACGACGGGCCTGCAGATGCCTGCAAGCTACCTTGGTCTCAAATATGATCAACTCCCACGCAAACGATCTACAGATGCTGCTCCTGATCGAAACCCGGACCTGTGCAAAAATGCACAGAAGTGCAGTATCAGCACAACCGACCCCATGTGCTGGTAAGTGCCTGGCCTATCCCGGCGAAGTAGTGACAAGCCTAGGACCAAACACCCACATAAACCTGTGCAGTTCTATATATATGTATACCATAAGATAACGAGAAATAACCAAGTAAATAACGCAATAAGGAATATCTGAAAAGAACTCAACAATTAACAACAGTTAATAAGTCCACAAGGAAAAACAAAGTATAATGGAAAAACAAGTAATATCAAGTCAAGGAATGGAAAGTAGTTGCACGGCATCACCCTTCGTGCTTTTACTCTCATCCTCACCAAATAAGCAAATAAAGTGCACGGCATCACCCTTCGTGCTTTTACTCTCATCCTCACATCCATGGTACGGCATGATCCTTCGTACATGGTTCAATAACAAGGCATGGCATGATCCTTCGTGCATAATCAATAACATGGCACGACATTAACCTTCGTGCGTAATTAATAACAAGGCACGGCATTAACCTTCGGGCATAATCAATAAATCAAGGCACGACATCACCCTTCGTGCATTATCACTCTTCCTCACCCAAAATAATAATCACAGTTAAGGGCAGAGAAAGAAAACTGTAAATCATGAACCATCCCTGCAAGGGACACAATAATCATTTCAACAAAGTCCCGGCAAGGGCAATCAATAGCAATTCTACAACTTGGCAAGGGTTCAACAATTTATCTTCAAATATATCTCACAACAAGTATTAACAACGACTCACGGTCAAGCTAGACGCCAGTGTATGGATGCTAGTCACCACAGCCCATACACCGCACACGATCACATAGCACTTAGCACATAATCCTATTCCCTCAAGCTAGGATAGAACAAACACTTACCTCGAATGTTTACGAACAATTCAATCCGTGGCAATGCCTTTTCCTTTCAAATTTGCCTCCAATCCAATCGTATCTATACACAATTGATTTAATATCATCAATACTACTCAACAAACTAATTCATATGGTCAATTACAAGTTTTACAACATTCTGCCCGGAATATTGAATATTGACCCCGAGCCCACATGGTCGGAACTCGGGGTTCGGACCAAAATCCGGTTACCCATCCCCCACGAGTTCAAGTATATGATTTGTTTCAAAATCGGACCTCAATTCGAGGTCCAATTACCCAATTCATGAAAAACCCTATATTCTACCAAAAACAAGAAATTCTACCATGAAAACCTTTGATTTCTATTGAAAAACATGTTTAATGTTGTTAGAAATTGAAAGAATTAAGTAAAAAGTGACTTACAATTGCTTTGAAGAAGAGGGAGTTCGTGAAAAATCGCCAAGGGATGTTTTTGGGTTGTGAAATGTGAAAAATGAAGCTGGAAATTGTGATTTACAGGTCTCTGTGTTCGCATTTGCGGATAGGGGTTCACAATTGCGAACCTCGACCAAATTCTGGAGTTTGAAAAATAAGCTAAGGATGGGAAGTTCGCATTTGCGAACCAAGGCACAAAACTCGGAAGTTCGCATTTGCGAACTTTTGTTCGCATTTGCGAATTCGCATTTTCCAACTTTTGTTCGCATTTGCGAATTCGCATTTGCCAACTTTTGTTCGCATTTGAGAATTCGCATTTGCTAACTTTTGTTCGCATTTGCGAATTCGCATTTGCTAACATTTGTTCGCATTTCCCAACTCTGCAGATCAGGTGCTGACATCAACTTTCTAACATGAAAAATTGATCTCGTGGCCTATCCAAAATTCACCCGAGCCCTCGGGGCTCCAAATCAAACATGTACACAACATCAAAAACACATTACAAACTTGTTCGTGCGATCACATCGCCAATATCACGTCGTTTTCATCAAATCAAGCCTCAAGTTCATGATTTTCATTCTTTTGGTTTTCAAAACTTTCAAACTTGGAACTCAAGGTCCAAAACATATCAAACGACATCCAAATGTCACCAAACTTTGCAGAAAGCACATATATAATATTTAAGACTTGTACCGGACGTCGGAACCAAAATATGAGCCCGATACCAAGGTCAATTAATTCATTTTCCTTTAATAATTACATCAAAAACAATTTCACAGAAAAATTCATAACTTGGGCTCTAGGCCTCAGAATTCGACGCCGGACGTATGTCCAAGTCCCATATTTTCCTACGGACCTTCCATATTTTCCTACGGACCTTCCGGAACCATCCAAACTCGGGTCCGGGTCCGTTTACCAAAAATGTTGACCGAAGTCAACTATATTAAGATTAATATCATTTTTTTCCAAATTTCCCATAGAATTTATATTCTCTATTACAACATCTTTCCGGCTACATCCTCGAATTGAGCACGTAAATCGAGGCAACATAGAATGAGGTTTTCAAGACCTCAGAAGCTCGAAATAATTAATAAAACAAGTGATGACCCTTTGGGTCGTCACAACCTCTATATTCTTAATAGTTACATCATGTGCATCTATCCTCACATTGGTTTTGGCATGTGATCCAATTACCTGCTGCATCATAGCTTCCAACCTTGCGAACCCATCTTCATGTCTTCCCCCATGTTGTAGTGGAGGTGGATGATACCCCTACTACTAATTGTTGAAGGTCTGAGGTCTAGGATATGGAGCCATATTGTTAGGTGGCCTCACACCTGCTGCATTGTATTGTGGTTGAGGAGGCCTGTACTGTTGTGGAGCCTGCTGGCCCCAATTCTGGTTTCCTTGTCGCTGCCCTCCATAATTAGAAACATAGTTCATGTCCTCGTGCTGATGATGATGTTCTTGGTCTGCATCCCATGTATTAACTATGGGTTAGCTAATGCAAGATGTGCATAAACCACCAACAATATGAACCTGCTGCTTAACCCCAGATTCTTCCACCTTTTTCGTCAGGATTCTCATTTGTGTCAATAAAGTAGCCATGTTCTCCTCCATAGTGTTGGAAGGATTCAGAGGTACAGAGTGTAGCACTGGAGTGATAGGAGCATTCCTGGTTGTCCACCCGGAGTTTTGAGCCATCTTGTCAAACAAATTATGGCCTTCTCTCCAGGTCTTGCTCAGAAAAGCGCCACCTGCTGAGGCATCTACTATATTCTTCATGCTATCCTAGAACCCCATGTAGAACCTTTGACCCAATATCTGTTTGGGAACGCCAAGGTGAGGATACATAACTAGCATATCCTTGAATTTTCCCCAAGTCTCATGCAATGTCTCCATCGGTTTTTGCTTGAAGCTCACAATCTCATCAATTTGCTGAGCCATTTTGTTAGGTGGATGAATGTTGTTGTGGAATTGCTTGATTAACTCATCCCATGTTGCTATAGAGTTAATGGGAAGTGAGTTGAGTCATACCTGTGCAACCCTCGTAACTGAGAATGGAAACAGCAATATCCTGATTGCCTCTGGTGTCACATTTGGCTGCCTCTGCATCTTGTATATAGAAAGAAAATTCTTTAGGTGCTGTTATGGATCTTCAACCTGAGTCATAGAAAATAGTCCCCTGTTTTGCAACAAGTGCAGCATGTTTTTAGTGATATGGAATGATTCAGCTTGAATGACTAGCACAATAATGGCAGTTGCCAAATTATCAACAGTTGGTTGTGCCCAGTCAAACAGAGCACCTTCATGCGCCTCCTGTGCCTCCTGTACGTTCAACCCAGCTTGCTGGTTAGGGTCGTTTACATCTCCCGTGTCAAACTCTAGTTTCAGTGGATGCTGAGATTGTTGAATTTGTATGTTTTCCCTGTTTCATGCCCGGAATGTTTGCTCTGGGTCTGAGAGTCCTTCAATTAGTTTTCCAGTCCTTGCAGATTTCCTAGGCATGAACCTGAGCACCCAATTTAACAATCGTAAAAATTTTCAATTTAGAGTGTGTAGAGAGAATCTGACTACACAAGAATCTTGCAGTTTTGTCAATGGAAATTGATAATTCCGTTAACTCCCCGTCAACAGCGCCAATATTTGATCACGTCCTACTATGCGTTATAAAAAGGACAATGCTGTCGCTGTCAATATAACCCGGTTTATAAAGTCCGGAGTCGAATCCCACAGAGAGTTAACCTATCAATTACAACCTTCAAAACTCAATAATACTTTCGAATCAACTTCACAGACTTTCAAATATCTTTGTGATTGGTTTCTACTAACTACTTTTGCAATAAACTAAAGACTTGAAGAAAATAATTGAATGTGTTATAAATAATAATGAGAAAGACTAAGGTATTGATTTCCCCTATTGATGGGATCCCTTCTGTTTATGCTCATACAAACTGTCAATATTTCTCTATCAATCATGAACTTTATTTCTACCGTAATTCTCTCCCAATCAATTACAATAATCTACTATTGCACTCTTCCGAGCTACCCTAGCTAACTTTAATTAGCACATTTCACTTTAGATTGCACCCAAGATTTCGTTATTCCTAATCCCACCTTTGCGCCTGCAGTTATAGATTCCTCCAATAATCTTGGTGTGGTGTTGTTCAACAATAACCTAAATATCCTCTCTTTTCCAAGTTATGCACACAAAATAGGCACAACTAATTGAGGATCCTATCAATTAACCATAACAAGAACGAAGTTGAACAAATAGAATTTAGCTAATAATTTGTATTCACATAACCTAGAATTTCATCAATCAATAGGTTCCATGAAGACCATAGATAAAGATTTAGCCACTCATAACTAATAAAACAAA
Organism: Nicotiana noctiflora; assembly: GCA_032618575.1. Classification (NCBI taxonomy): domain Eukaryota; kingdom Viridiplantae; phylum Streptophyta; class Magnoliopsida; order Solanales; family Solanaceae; genus Nicotiana; species Nicotiana noctiflora. The sequence goes on from JASVEL010001790.1 coordinate 548,966, forward strand.
AGAGATAATTGATTTCATAATCAAGAATTCAAAGTAAAAGAAAGAAAGATTTATAGAGAGTTCTCTCTTACCAGTTTGCCAAAAGTAGTCAATAATACAAAACTTGCCTCTTTTGGGCGAATCCTAACAATATATATAGGGTTTAGGTTTTACAACTTTCATTTTTACACTTCAGCCCCTGAAATTTCCACTTTCCACCGTGGTTTGACCGTGTACGCAGTGGAACAACGGTGGATCATGTCTTCTGATTCTTTCAAACTTTAGTAGGCATGTCCTACTGCGGTTCTGCCACGATCGTGGTGGAATCGCGATCAAACAGTGCCGCTAAATCTTCCGGGCTGTTTCAGCACAATTTCTTGACTTGTTCCACACATTGTCTTTTTACCTTCTTGACTCCAAAACTGCTCTTTTAGCCTTCATCAACTCTTGTGTACCTATAACACACTAAAAACGCTAATAAGAGCATTTTGTCATTTTTTATAGTATCAAAACAATATTAAAGTGTGATTATTTAGGGCATAAATATAGTAAAATTTACCTATTATCAAATTCAAAAAAACATCCAGAACCACTTGAGACTTTCAACAAGATAAAATTCCGTCAAAAATCGATTCAGCTGGACTCAAAACTTTGGAAAATTTTCAGCAGAATAGACATCAACCAAAATCCAACTTAATTTGGCTCAAAAGTCACTTAGAGTGAACCTTTGAGCTTCAACAAGCCATAGATTCCACTCGAAAGTCAACAATTCATGAAGAACAACTATCAGAATTCACAATCACTAAATGGAACAATGTTTTTCTGTTTCAATAGAATAGTAACCTTTCTCTCTTAAAACTGAAATGACCTAAGCCTGAAGACACTCGCTCAACTCTGTGTATTTTTAAGCTCTCTATGTTTCAGTGTATATCTGTGTAAGGCTCTCAGATTTCAGAGTGGTTTTTAATGTGTGTCCATTTTTTTAAAAATCTCCTTTAGTCTATTTTCCATTCTTCTATTTATATCCAAAACAGGCTCTTTCACAACCCTTGAAACACTTAAACAATTCTTACACATGATATTCCCTTAACCCCACTAGAGTATGTCTTATTCAATTTTTAATTCAAAGTGTGTATGGGCAGCCTGTTTAATTAATTCCATTAGGCATGTGCATATGTACTTTAATTACTTCACAATAGAGCCCCCATACTATTCTAATTCCCATCCCACTATTACTAGACAAAGTATTAGTTTAATGGTTAATTAAGTACCCTACTGACAGACCACTATGTTAAACAAATTTGATTCTTTTTGAATCCCAGAATACCATGAAACTACCCATCAGCTATAACCAATTCAACATAATCAATTAACTAGCCCCAAGAACTGATTCTTAACTAACACATCAAAAACTGAGTTCAATACAGGATAACATCAGGATTTAACTAATTCAAACTTGCATTCACATCAGAAGACAATATCAAAAATGAAGACCAAGGATTCCATGATTCTGAGCAAATCACAGTTATATCTCAACTTAGACAAAATGAATGAAGCATTGTAATATCATGAATTCATGCAACAAAGGGTGAATAACAAAGAGAAAGAAACTGAAACTATTTGAAACACATGATACCAGCCAAATTTGTAGGAGTAGTCATACTTTTTTTTCCTTATTATGATAACTCAAGAATACTGACTCTAAAACTAACAAACAAACATATTTTAATAGTCTATAAGATATATCACCAAATCAAAGATGAAAATTGGAACAGAAAAAGGTCCGTAGGAGGAGGAAGAAGTAATTGACAAAAGTGATGAATTACTATGAAAATCAACAAAAAGGAAACAAGAAATACCTTGAAATTTCAGGCAGAACTCCAAACAGTTCCCTTTTAAACTTTGACTCGAAACTTTGGAGGCTAAAACAGACCTTAATCGAGTGTTCTCAACTGAGAACGATCGACTAAGGTCGATTAAAGCCTCAAACTTCGCTTAACCTGGACAAATTCCAGTTTTCTTGGTTTATCTAGAGTTTGTTATTCGATTTAAAATTCGACTAGTTCTAATGCGATTCGAACAAAGGTAGGGGTTGTTTGGGAACGAGGGAGGTCAAGAGGTTTATTGGTGTAAGTTTGGGGTTAATCGGAGAAGGTAATTTTTTTTGAACGATCTTCGATTGAAGATTCAAAGATTTCTGTTGAGATTTGAAGTAAACGGAACATGGATTCCTGGAGAGGGTAGCTAGAAGGTTCAAGGGTGGTATTTGGGTGGCCGACGGCGTTGTTGCCGTCGGGTTTCAGGCGAAAGGGCGGGGTGGGGGCTATGGTTTTAGGGAGAGGTCCAAGTCTCTGAGGATGAGAGACGGAAGAGGAGGGGTTTGTAAATCAGAGGTGTAGGAGATAGGGTATGATGCATCAAAATCGTATAATCAAATACGAGCCGGTGGATTATGAAAATCCAACGGGCGCGTTCGATCTGCTGATCAAAACGGGGTCGTTTGTTAACAACGGGGGTGGTGCGGGTATAGGTATGGGTAAGGGAGGGATGATCTTGGCCGTTGGATTGATTTAATCTAACGGTACTGATACAAAGTGACAAAACGGCATCGTTTGGAACGTCTGAGAGACCTAGCCAATTGGATCGGGTTAGGAAAATGTTTTGGGCCTGGTTTTGGTCCAAAAAACGACTCAATCCATTTTTATCTTTATTATCGATTTATTTTCCTTTCTTTTAATTCCTAATTTAACATTAAAATACTAGATTAAATTACTAAAATCAAATTAATTTATACTAACAATTAATACACAAAATTGAATACCAATTTAAAGTAAAGTGAAAAACTATCAGTCACCAAACTAAAAACTACGAAGCAAACGGCGATACATCCACCGGAATGGACCCCATTTCCCCTCCTGCCGGTGAAAAACCACCGGACCAACACCATTTGATCCGTCCAGTTAATGCGCACAACCTCCAAGTGGAATCACTTCAAAACTCGAACCCAGCTGCTACAGATCTTCAATTTGGTGCGCGTCGCCTGGGAGCTACACACATTTCACATTTCAATTCAGAACCAAATCCTGTGGATCCAAGCCTAATCACCTCGTCTCCAGATCGAATCCTGCCTCCACACCAATTTTCAGACCATTCTACCGTGGAAATTGAAACCTCCGATGGCCTGCAACACTCCGTTGAGGATACAGTAGCCGGCGAAGGAGTTACAGGAGTCGAAATGATACGAAACCAATGCGAAAAGGTTCCCATACCCATGGAGAACATTTCTGGGCTGTCACAAAATCACAACTATGATTCCACTCCTTCGAATATCCAAAAAACCAGTAACTTTGCTCCGACCATATCAGGTGTTCGACAAAATGCTCCAACCACACATGATTCCCAATTGCCCAACCCATTGGATAGGAAAGACTCTCTGAATGTTCCTGAATAGCACCATATGTCCATAATCCAAAAACAATCAGCGAACGAGGGAGATCACATTGCTTTTTCTTCTCCGGTTCACCATTTGGCCGGACATGGTGGTACAGGGATTTTCACAGCCCAAAACCAATGCCATTCTCCTTCTGTACCTCATGACATTGTTTCCAAACCATCAGAACCAAATTTACATGGATCAATTCTGTCAAATATCCAAAAAGGCTCTCCAGGGCACTGTAGCAATACAGGAGTTCGACCAATGTTCAATCCCTCAACTGTACCATTAGGCACTTTGCTGATCACCCCTAATCCATCTTCTGCACCTAAGGATCCTTTCCAATCAATCCAAAATCAATCCAATGAAGTAAATCATCACCCGCACCAACTGCTACACTCAGGGCCTTATCAGTTGATCGAGCATGGGTCGCGAGGGATACTTGATGTCCAAAATGAATGCCAACCTCTTCTTGATCATCAGGTAGGTGCTGGTGATTACCCAGCTACAATTTTACAAAAGCCAATTGAGTCGAATGTCCAAACCACATGCCCAGTTCACTGTTCACCTGTGAATGATCGACCAAATGTCCAGGAGCTTTCTCACCCTACTATGCCTATCATTGGGATGAATGTAATGCCTAAAATATCCTCTAACTTTGACAAACAGCCCCATAACAAAGCACACACTCAGCCAAACTCCCTTCACCAACCTCCCACTTTTCTCACATTTCCAGTTAAACAGGCTCCAAAAGATTCCAATCCAAAAGCTAAACAACCAAACAACCCTCCTCCTGCACCACCAATTGTTACCCATTCTTATGTTACTAAACTTAGAGCCAGGCATGAATGTGCCATTGACCCCATTGCTTTCACACCTCCCAGGATCACAACTAAGCAGGGCCAACCTGCTGTCATATTTACCAAAGAAGACTACATGGTTAATCTGGCAGCTAGATGCAAGTACACTATAGTTGGAAAATTTGCTAACACTATGCCTAAGATGGAATCAATTAGGAAAAGCTTCATTACTCAGACTGAGCTCAAAGGCAATGTGAAGATTGCTCATTTCAATGCCAGGACAGTTTATATTGATCTTGACAATGAATATGACCATGTAACAGTCTGGACCAGACAAACCATGTACATTCAAGGGCAACTAATGAAGTTGGAAGCCTGGACACCTACCTTTAATCCATCAGAAGATTCTCCCATTGTTCCTACTTGGGTAGTTATTCCTGAACTCCCTTGGCATTTCTACTACATGGAGCTCTTGGCGAGTCTTTTAACTCCGGTAGGAAAGGCACTCCACTTGGACTTGGCCTCTTTTCAGAAATCAAGAGGAAGTGTTGCAAAAGTAAAAGTTCAAATTGATCTTACCAAAACTAGACCTCACCATGTGTGGTTGGGCTTTGATGACAATCTTGATGAAAATGGAGATGGCAGATGGCTTGAAGTGCAATATGAGGATACCCCACAATACTGTCTCTATTGCAAGCACCTGGGCCACAGTAGTTTGACATGTCCTGTAAAATCCAAAGAAGAGGAAAGCAAAAAGAAGAGAGAAAATCCTGCACCCCTTGCCAACCTTGAAACAGAACAAACTCAGTCCAACCCCACCAACACCCCTTCACGCATTCAGCCAAGGCATCAAGACCCACAGTCCTCCAAAGACAACCAAATGAAAGGCATTTCTGAAGCAAAAACTCAAGAAAAGAAGTCCCACCAAAGTATAGAATCCAACCCCCCAAATGATGAATGGCAAACCCAAAAGAGGAAACAGTCCAAAAATCAAAATCAACAAAATAATAGGAAACATCAACCCCAAAACACTCAGAAGCAAACCCCCAATCAGGCAATGCCTACAACTCAACCAACATCTGATACTACCCTCAACAATCCCTCAGCTCCTCTGGAAAAGAGTAAAGGACCTGATGCTCACAACACTGCCTCCAACCCCCTCCTTTCTCCAGTTTCCCCCTTTGTCGAAATTCAAGGAAGAATGGTGATTGATCGGGAGCTATTTCTAGATAAGAATCAGGATAGGGAACAAGAATGTGGAGTTGCACATGGTGACCTTTCTTTGGTTACCACTCAGCCAATTTCTTCAAAGGGACTATCCCTGGAAGAAATTGATCCTGGTGTTTCCCCTTCTGCTGAAGACCATAGAATTACAGTTGATAGAGGCAAACATTCTGTGGTACAGCACTCACCAGTCCCTGCACCCAAATCAAAAGCAAACCCAAGCCAAAAGAAAAGGAGACAGTTAAGAAAACAACAGGAAGTTGCTGCAGCCAAGGTTTCAACCTCTGAAAGTGCTTCCCCTGTTCTGATTGTTACATTGGCAAATGAAGCAGAACCATATATTACTTCCTCATCCATAGAGGAGGTAATTAATATAAGTTCTACAGGGACTTCATCACCATCTAAAAGAACTGAAATCCAGCAGAATCCTTCAGCTCTTGAAAAGGATGTGGGACTTACAATACATCCAGCACCTTTATCTCAGATTCAGAATGAGAAAGAAAATATTGTGGCCTCAATTACTCCTGAGGCAACAGGTATTGGAATACAGTCATCCCTCTCTCCAGAAGATGAATACATGCATGTTCAATCTGAAGATGAGAAGGCCTCTGTAGAACAAGCTGATGATGAACCTAGTGAAGATTTGGAAGGAGATGATACATGTAGTCAGCTCCTTACTGCTTTCAATGGTAGCACTGATGCTACTGAAATCATCAACACCCAAGGTCTCTCTCCCAGAAACAAAATGCCACACTACCTTACCAGAAGCAAAGCAACCATAACTAAAATCCCACCAAAGCACAATCTCCCCAAAAAACTTTAATGATTAGCACAATCACTTGGAATATAAGAGGTATCAGAACCTCTGGAGCCCTTGAAAGACTCAAAACTCTCAAACAAATCCATAACCTCTCATTCATTGCAATCCTAGAACCTTTTCTTGATGACACTCATATCAATTACTACAGAATGCAGCTATCCATGCAGCATGCAACCTCTAATAGTAACAATAAAATCTGGCTCTTTTGGGATCGAGATTTTGATGGTACTGTTATGGATCAAGATGAACAACAAATAACAATTCAGTTGAAACATGTGGAAGCAGCTGATCCTTTTTTGATCACTGTGGTTTATGCTAAGTGCAAGATTCTTCTCAGAAGACCACTATGGGATACTCTTCGACAGAAGTCCTTGTCGTGTGATATACCTTGGTGCATCATTGGTGATTTCAATGTGATCACATCCATTGAAGAGAAAATAGGGGGATTACCATATCAGATTAACAAAAGTATGGATTTCTTAAGTATGATTGAAGACTGTGGATTGGTGGACTTAGGCTTCTATGGCCCCAAGTACACTTGGTCCAATGGAAGAGGACCAGGCTCTATAGTTTGGAAGAGATTGGACAGGGCATTGGCAAATGATAACTGACTGATCTATTTCCCAACCACAACCATTTCTCACTTATCCTCAACAGGTTCTGATCATAATCCAATTCAAATGGACTTGAATATCAGACAGGATACTACCAAGAGGTATTTCAAATTTCTCAATTGCTGGGTGCAAAATGAAAATTTCCTCCCTCTAGTCCAAGAGACTTGGGCACAGGAATTTTCCGGGAATGCTATGTGGATCTTTCATCAAAAGCTTAGAGCAGTCTCTACTACTCTCAGCAAATGGTCTAAACAAGAATTTGGAGACATCTTTCAAAAGGTTAAGGAATTTGAAGAAAAAGTGAAACAAGCTGAAGTTAACTGGGCTCATACCAATGATACAACTGACAGAATGGTGTATCAAGAAGCCAATGCTCAATATGTAAGATACATGAAGCTAGAAGAGTCCATTTTAAAGCAAAAAACACAACTTCATTGGTTCAAGGAAGGAGATGCTAATTCAAAATACTTTCATAGTCTTATGAGGGGAAGAAGGAGAAAACTCTTTATTCACAAAATCAAGGACATGGATGGAAATTGGATTCAAGGAGATACAGCCATAGGAGAAACAGCCTGTGATTATTTCAAAGAGCACTTCACAGAAACTGGAGGAACAATCAGACAAGATCTCTTATATTACATCCCATCTCTCATCACACAGGAGGATAACCAATGCCTCACCAAAGATCCAACAATGAAAGAACTTAAGTCTGTTGTCTTCTCTATGGATCCCAATAGTGCTGCTGGTCCAGATGGTATGAATGGAAGATTTTTCCAATCATGTTGGGATATTATCAAAACAGACCTCCTGAATGTTGTTCTGGCTTTCTTTGGAGGAGCTGAAATGCCAAAGTATATGACTAGTGCTTGTCTAGTTCTCTTGCCAAAGGTTGAATTTCCTAACTCTTTCAATGAGTATAGACCTATCAGCCTCAGTAATTTTATAAACAAGGTTATCTCCAAAATCATATGTTCCAGGCTTGCCCCAATCTTGCCTAAGATCATTTCCAACAACCAATCTGGTTTTGTACAAGGTAGGAGCATCTCAGAGAATATTATGCTTGCTCAGGAGATAGTCCAAGGAATTAAAAAGCCAAACAGGGGATCCAATGTAGTCATCAAACTTGATATGGCCAAAGCATATGACAGAGTTTCTTGGAATTTCACATGTCAAATGCTGAGAAGAATGGGATTCAATGAGATGATTATAGATATGATCTGGAGGACTATGTCAAACAACTGGTACTCAGTTATCATTAATGGAACAAGACATGGATTTTTTCACTCTACTAGGGGTCTAAAGCAGGGAGACCCATTGGCTCCGGCTCTTTTCATTCTGGGAGCAGAACTACTTTCATCAATGCTTAATAGGTTGACTCACGACCAATTCTTCAATGGTTTCTATATGGAGAAGAAGGGTCCTCAAGTCAACCATTTAAGCTTTGCAGATGACATCATTATATTCACATCTGGAGGAAGAACTTCTCTAAAGAAGGTCATGGAGATCCTTAAATGCTATGAGAACATATCTGGCCAGCAAATCAACAAGTAGAAGAGCCACTTTATGCTCTCTCCTTGTGCCCTCCCTGCAGTAAGCAGAAGAGTCCAACACATCACTGGCTTCACCAAGAAAGAAGCCCCCATCACTTACCCGGGATGCCCCTTATATACAGGAAGAATGAGAATTGTCTACTTCAATAACCTAGTTGCCAAGGTTACTAACAGAATCAAGGGTTGGCAAAGTAGAATTCTCTCATATGGAGGTAGGGCTACACTGATTAAGTATGTTCTTCAGTCTATGCCCACACACTTGTTATCTGCTCTCTCACCCCCCAAGACAGTCTTAAGACAAGTAGAGAAGCTAGCTGCCAACTTTTTTTGGGGCATGGAGAAAGACAAAAGCAAGTATCATTAGGCTTCTTGGCAAAAACTAACTTTCCCAACCTCTGAAGGAGGAGTTGGTTTCAGATCCATGGAAGAAATTTGTCAAACAATGGAATACAAGAAATGGTGGCTTTTCAGGACTAAAGACTCCCTTTGGAGCCAATTCCTTCGAGCCAAGTATTGTCAAAGGTCAAATCCAATTTCCAAAAAATGGAACTCTGGACAATCCCAAACATGGAAAAAAATGATGACAATAAAAAAGGAAGCTGAAAATCACATTCTTTGGAGACTGAACTCTGGCAATTGTAGTTTCTGGTGGGATAATTGGCTAGGAACAGGTGCCTTAGCTCATCAAAGGTCTGAAGGTGGAAGACCTGGCAACATTTCAGTGGCATATTTCCTGGATCATGGCCACTGGAACATGCAGAGGCTAAATGAATCTGCTCCAGTTCATACAATTCAAGCTATCTCCCAGATTCAAATCCATAACCTCAACTCCCAAGATCAAGCCATATGGATTCCCAATGTTAAAGGCAAATTCACCTGTTCCTCGGCATGGGAGACCCTCAGGAAGAAGAAGCAGAGAAGCTTCACCAATAAAATGATCTGGCATAACAAAATACCATTTAAATGGTCCTTCTGCATCTGGAGAGCACTTAGGAACAAGCTTCCTACTGATGACAGGGTATTACCTTTCTGTAATCCAACTGTTACCAGGTGTGTATGTTGTCGCAGGCCTGGAGCAGAAAGTGTGGAGCATATATTCTGTCAAGGTCAATTTGCAGCATCAATTTGGAAAAAATTTGGAGGTCCAGTTGGTCTTAATACCTCTGATCTCCCCCTTCAGCCTCTCCTTATGAAATGGTGGCTTCTAGACAGAAAAAATGGAGTGCAAAAACTTCTCCTAGACACAATGCCAATAATCATATGTTGGAATCTCTAGAAGAATAGATGCAACTCAAAATATGGTTCCAAATCTTCCTCTATATCCAGAGTGATGTACTCCATTCACTCAGATATTCATATGTTGTTGCAAGCAACATATCCCCAGATATCTTGGCCTTTAAAATGGCCAGACTTGTATTTGACTACTGAAACGATCACCCACTACACTGAAACTAAGCAGGTTACATGGTTGAAACCTTCTCAAGGATTTGTAAAGGTTAACACTGATGCCAGTGCTCTTACCAACCCGGGTAGTATTGGAGCAGGAGCAATCATAAGAGATAACAATGGAGCTTTCATTCATGCTCTGGCTGCCCCATTGGGTGAGGGCACAAACAATCTGGCAGAAATTGAAGCAGCACACTTGGGAGTTAAATGGTGCATTGACAACTCATACAAAAGAATTCATTTAGAAGCAGATTCAGCTCTTTTGATACTATGGTTAACTACCAGCACTGATCCACCCTGGAGTCTCCAACCACAGATAGATAAACTGAAGAACATGTGTGACAATTGTGAAGAAATACAAGTCACACACGTTTACAGAGAAGCCAACAATCCAGCGGACTCATTATCCAAGCTTAGCCACAGTCTGACAGCCTTGACACACTACCACTCTACTCTTTTACTCCCAAGCCACATCAGAGGTCAAATACATCAAGATCTTATTGGCACTCCTGCCTTCAGACACAAAAAAACCAACAGAATCACCCTCTCATCTCATACCCTTTCTCCTTCTCCCACCAACTCTTCCCATGGATATGGCTGACAGTATTTCAGAAGTGACAGCTACCCTTAGTATCCAAAATACCATGACCAGTAGTCACCACACCCTAGCCAGCAACCAAAGTAAAGGCCCTCGTAACGAGAGCAGGATGAGAACTTTTCTTCTAACATATGCTATCTTTTTTGCAGGTACTTTGAACAAATCCACTACCTTGGAGGTCATCATAACTGTTGTATTGGCATCCAGTATGTTTTTTCAGCAGTGCACACCCCAATACTGCTGGAAAAACACAAATGCTAGCCAAATCCACCACACAAAGAACCAAAAACCCTCCTCTCACACCAACTCAACTAAAAATTCTCCACAAATGCAATCTCACCTAAGCATTGCAACTGTAGAGCTGATGGTACCTCTCCTGTACTTGTACCTCTATCCTGCCAATCACAAGAGTCATGCTACTTGTAATGTAACAACCAGCACCTTCCTGGCCTATCACTTGAGCATCTGTCCTTTTGATAGCAGATCACACAACAACCTGCTACAAAATGGCAGAACAGGGATCATTCTTGCTCCCCTCTCCCCAGACTTAGCTCCAGCCTACACAAGAACCTGGAGACTAAGCTCCCCCTTTTTACTAACCAGTTTCTTCATCTTGCAGGTACTTGGACCCCTTGAGGAAAAAATTGCATATCTATCCAGTGGTATTAGTACTTCAAGTACTCATTCTGGTAGAAATGCCTTTCTTTTCCCAAGGATTCGAAACACAAAGGAGCACTAATTGATTCAACTTACACCAAAGGCAACAACAAGGGAGTTCAAGCACCTCCAGTACCAAATACCAGTACATGAATGTGGACTTTAAATACCTTTGAAGCAAGAGCAACACAAGAGCAGCACTTTGCTCTCCTTTCACATATCTAGGCTATTGTTTTGTACATGTGACCTAGACTCTATCTATAGAATTTTGTAATGTCTAATGCCTATCAATACTGGATAGACAATAGACCACTCTCTATAGGTTTATCTCTCCAAAGCAGTAAATGTTATTTGATTGTCACTTGGACAACCAAATGCATTTTCATCATTGTGGAGGTAAGGTATTATGTCCCCCTCCAATTTTTTTTGTATTTGAACTTAATCTATAAAATCCAACCCTAGGCTCAGTGTCTAGTGGCTTATTTCAAAAAAAAAAAATTTAAAGTAAAGTCACACAGCTAGACCTCTAAATGATAAAAATGCCAAGTACATTATATATATATATATATATATATATATATATATATATATATATTTGTTTATCTATTTATTTTTCATTCGTAAAACAAAATTAATTACTCCTAATTGTAGAATTAAATCCTAAATGCAAATGCGACATATTTTTATATTTTCATTTATTTTAACAAATAAACATGTACGAACGGATGCAAACAATTCATGAAAAATAACTCAAAATTCACAGTAATTGTAAACAAACAAAAATTATTATTTTTTATTTTTTTTTATTTTTTGGGAGTGATTCTCATATAGGGCAAAAATCACATGCTCACAGTAGGCATACCGCCCACTTCCATTTTATTATATCTTGTGGTAGGCGTACCACCTGCTCCCATTTTATTTATCTTGCAGCAGGCGTACCACCCACTCCATTTACAAGCCAACAATAATCACAAGGAATTTTTGCAAGGGAACAACAATATCAAACAAACATCCCGACTATGAACAATAATGATAATAATATGTGAGGCAGAATAACCACAACAGAGTCATAACAATTTATAACACAAGACTCACGGTCATGCTTGACACCGACGTATATATACTCGTCACCATGCATATACGTCGTACTCCATAATTAACACGTAGAAAATAGACACAACTCCTAATCCCTCAAGCTAATATTAGACCAAACACTTACCGTGATGCCACAAACACAATTCACAATTCAACTATAGCTTTACACCTTGATTCCACCACCAATTCATTGGTATCTAGCCACAGGTTACTTAATTACATTAATAAATGCTAAATGAGTCAATATGAATGCAAGAAAATAAATTTCCCAAAGTTTTGCCCAAAATTCAAAAATTTCCCCCACGCCCACATGGTCAAAACTCTAGGTTCGAACCAAAACCCGACCATCCATTCCCCTATGAACCCAAATATATAATTTGTTTTGAAATTGGACCTCAAATTAAGGTCCAAATACCCAATTCTATATATATATATATATATATATATATATATATATATATATATATATATATATATATATATATATATATATATATATAACCTAGGTTCTACACCAAACACCCAATATTCCTCATGAAAATTATTGTTTTGAAGTTAAAATCATGTTAAAAGATGTTAAGGATTGAAGAAAATTAGTTTAAAATGACTTACAATTGTTTAGGAGAAGAAGAGACCTTTGAAAAAATGCCTAAGTGTGTTTGTGTTCTGAGAGGATTTAAAAATGGGTCAAAATTCATTTAAGTATAAAGGTTGGGGGTCTCGGATGTGGGAATTATGAACAGGGGTTCACAATTACGAACCCCGACCTCTGCAAAGGTGGGAAATATGAAATATGGCTCGTATTTACGAACCCTTCAGAAATGCTAGACTTTCGCATTTGCAAAAATAAGTTCGCGTTTATGACTTCACACTTGCGAATTTGCATTTGCGACACCTAGGTCACATTTGCGATCACTGGCCAAATGGGAAACTTTGCATTTGCGAAGAAAATCTCGCATTTGCGAGGGGGAGCTGGCCTGGGCTTCTTTCGCAAAAATGCGACAAGCCATTCGCATTTGTGATATCGCATTTGCGAGCCAGGCTTCGCAAATGCGAAGCTTGCAGGCCTGTTATGCACATCTAAAAAACCTACAATTTTCTGTGTTCAAAATGCACCACGTGGCCTATCCAAAACTCACCTGAGCCCTCGGGGCTTCAAAACAAATATACACACAACCTCAAAAATATCCTACGGACTTATTCGTGCACTCAAACAACCAAAATAACGTTATGAACATCGAATTAAACTTCAAGATCAATGAAATTTCCCAAAACATCTTTAAAAATCAAATTTGCATTTAAGGTTCGAATCACGTCAAATGGATTTCGTTTCTTACCGAACTTCATAGAGTTGTCTTAAATCACATATAAGACATGTACTGGGGATCGGAAGCAAAATATGGGCCGGATACCAACATGTTCTAATAGAAATTAATTTCTAAATCCTGTAAACAATTTCAAAAAATAATATTCTTTAAAAAATACTTTTCTCGAGCTTGGGACCTTGAAATTCGATTTCGGGCATACACCCAAGTCCCATATTTTCCTACGGATCCCCCGTGACCGTCTAATCATGGGTCCAGGTCTGTTTACCCAAAATATTGACCTAAGTCAAATTAATTCACATTATAGTCAAAATTTGTCATATTTCACCAATTTTTACATATAGGTTTTTCGGCTTCGTGCCCGGACCGCGCATGCAAATTAAGGTGATTCTAAAAGAGGTTTTAAGGCCCCAAAATAAAAAATTCATTATAAAAACAAGTGATGAACTTTTGGGTCATCACATTCTCCACCTCAAAAACAACTATTGGTATTCGAACGGACAAAAGAAGGAAGTACCTGAGTCGGGGAAAAGATAGGGATAACGGCTCCGCATATCGGACGCGGACTCCTAGGTTGATGCCTCAGTAGGCTGACCTCTCCACTGAGCACGAACAAAAGGAAAACTCTTCGATCTCAACTGACAAACCTGCTGGTCTAGAATAGCTATCAACTTATCCTCATAAGACAAGTCCTTGTCCAACTGGACGGTGCTGAAATCTAACACGTGGGATGGATTGCCATTACACTTCCGAAGCATGGACATATGAAACACTATATGTACAGAAGATAAGCTCAGTGGAAACGCAAGTCTATAAGCCACCTCTCCCACTCGATTAAGAATCTCAAACAAGCCAATGAACCTATGGCTAAACTTGCCCTTCTTCCAAAATCTCATCACGTTGTTCATAGGAGACAGTCAAAGCAATATCCGATCACCGACCATGAATGCAAAATCATGAACCTTGCGGTCGGCATAGCTCCTTTTCCTCGACTGAGCTATATGAAGCCTATCCTGAATAATCCTGACCCTGTCCAAGACATCCTGAACTAGATCAGTACCCAACAAGAGAGCCTCTCCTGGCTCAAACCATCTAACCGGAGAATGACACCATCTACCATATAAAACCTCATAGGGATCCATCTAGATACTTGACTAGTAGTTGTTATTCTAGGCAAACTCTGCTAAAGGAAAAACTGATCCCACGAGCCTCCAAAGTCAATGACGCAAGCTCTGAGGCTATTCTACAAAATCTGAATAATTCGCTCGGACTGCCTGTCCATCTAAGGATGAAATGTTGTGCTCAACTCAACCCATGTGCCCAACTCTCGCTGAACTTATTTCCTGAAATGTGAGCTAAACCGTGTACCTCAATTCGAAATCGGTTGAGTTTAACTGAACAGGTAAATTGCAAACCATAGACGAACAATCTCCCGGATGTAGATCTCAGCTAACCTCTCGGAAGAACAGAAAATTGCTACAGGAATGAAATGTGCTGACTTGTTTAGTCTATCAACAATGATCCACACTGCATCGAACTTCTTTTGAGTCCGTGGGAGTCAAGTAACAAAGTCCATAGCGATACGCTCCCACTTCCTATCAGGTATCTCAATCTTCTAAAATGAAATATCGGCCCTCTGATGCTCGTACTGAACTTACTGACAATTCAAACACCGAGACATATGCAACAATTTCCTTCTTCATTCACCGCCACCAATAATGGTAATGCAAATCCTGATACATTTTTGCGACGCCTGGATGAATAGAGTTCCGAGAACTATGGGCCTCCTTTAAAATCAACTCTCGAAGCCCATCCATATTAGGCACACAAACTCGACCCTGCACTCTCAAAACTCCATCATCGCCTAAGGTAACCTGCTTGGCACCTCCGTGTTGCACTGTATGTCTAAGGAAACAAAAATGGGGATCATTATATTGCCGATTTCGGATACGCTCCCATAATGAAGAACAAGAGACTGTGCAAGGGCTCAGAAACATCCAACCTCATAATTTGATTGGTCAAAGCATGAACATCCAAAGCAAGTAGTATCTCACTGACCGGAATATAAACAAGATTGCCCATACTAGCTGACTTCCTACTTAAGGCATCGACAGCCACATTGGCCTTTCCCGAATGATATAACTTGGTGATATCATAGTTCTTCAACAACTCCAACCACCTCCTCTATCTCAAATTCAACTCCTTTTGCTTGAACAAATACTACAGACTTTTGTGATCCATGAATACCTCATATGCCACACCATACAGATAATGCCTCCAAATCTTCAATGCGTGAACAATGGATGCTAACTCCAAATCATGAACAAGATAGTTCTTCTCATGAATCTTTAATTGCTGCGAAGCATAGGAAATGACCTTGTCATCCTACATCAATACCGCACCAAGTCCAATATGAGATGCATCACAATAAACGGTATATAGCCCTGAACCTGTGGCCAAAACCAATACCGATGCTGTAGTCAAAGCTATCTTGAGCTTCTGAAAGCTTGCCTCACACTCATCCGACCATCTGAACTGGGAACCATTATGGGTCAACCTTGTCACCAGGGATGCTATAGATGAAATCCCCTCTATGAACCAGCGATTGTAGCCTTCCAAACCCAAGAAACTATGGATAAATGTAGCTGATGCTAGCCTTGGCGAGTTCTTGACTGCCTCAATCTTCTTCGGATCAAACTGAATACCCTCTACTGATACAACATGTCCGAGGAATTTAACTGAACTCAACCAGAACTTGCAATTCGAAAAAATAGCATACAACTGACTATCCCTCAAGGTCTGAAGAACCACTCTAAGATATTGCTCTTGCTCCTCCCTACTACAGGAATATTTCAAAATATCATCAATGAAGACTATTATGAACGAATCCAAGTATGGCCTAACACTTGGTTCATCATATCCATAAAAGCTATTATGGAATTTTTCAACCCAAATGGCATCACCAAGAACTCATAATGTCCGTACCGAGTGCGGAAAGCTGTCTTAGAGACATTGGATGCCCTAATTCTCAAAAGATGGTAACCAAATCTCAAGTCAATCTTTGAAAATACCTTGGCACCCTGAAGCTGATCGAACAAATCATCAATCCTCGATAGCGGATACTTATTATTGATTGTAACCTTGTTAAATTGTTGGTAATCTATGGACATTAGTATCGATCTGTCACGCCCCAAATCGGGGAACATGACCGGCGCCTGACCGGGTTGCCCCAGTCAAGCGGACCTGGGTGCCTTTCATTCCCACGCGTTACCCCTGTGCTGATTGTTTTTCATTTACCAAATATCTTACTAATCATGAATGATTTCACATTAAACAAATAAAACCATACGAGTGATTCATTAACAAGTTTGCAATTTTTACAATGCCCGACATAACACAATACATATACATAAGACTGGAGTCCCACAGTTTACATGTCTACAGAGCCTCTAGGATACAAAAAGGGGAATACAATACTTGCCGGTAACAAGGCTCCGGCTATACCTTACAAAACCAAAATGAAATCTAAACAAAAGTGGCATGAACCACACAGGGCCCCAAGGAAGAAAGGGGCTCACCAAAACGGGCAGTGGAAGGAGAAGGATACTACTGCCGATGAGCTGAAGTGCCTGCTACTGATCCACCTACAATCATAACACGAATGTAGCATCCCCGGCAAAAGGGACGTCAGTACACTTGAATTGTACTGGCATGTATGGACAAACTTTGTCCCAAGTAAACTCAAGCCATTGAATTACATCAACAATTAATTAAGCCAGCCAACCATGTTTCCACATTTTCCTCATTTCAAATAATTCTCAACACAAAGCACTTTCTACGATCAACCAATTTAACAATAACCAATCAATCACGTAAAGCACAAGTAGTCAAACAAAGGGGCAAACAGTGCCCCACAGGTTGCAAACTCTCCTGCTGTCTCCTTTCACAATTTCAAATTATTGATTTTTTTATATCAATTTTCAATAGCGATTTCGATTGCTTTCCATCCTTATTACCCCTGACCACCCTTATTACCTCGGCCACCCTTATCACCCCAACCCACACCTTATTTCTTCATGTTGCGGCGCGCAACCCTATCCCACCGTACAGTTTTAAAACACAATAAGTACAAACAGCAGATAAGGCATTTCATACAATTTCAACAAGTTCAAATAAGCAACTTACAGGTTGGTTCATGTTCATAATTACTTCTCAAGCCAATATCACAACCAAGTTACAAATGTTCCAAAAATCAAGAGTATTCATACCGTATTGTTCAATGACTTACCAATCCTCAAGTGTTTCGTTTCTTTTCCACAAAGTACCATATATGCCATTATAGCCATTATTCACAATTCTTTTACCAAATTAAACTCTCATTTTACATCACTCATAGCTAAACAACAAACTTTGAATATCCAACAACAACATCAAGAATTTCACACAATTTGTCAATTTAACACGAACCAAACAAACTTCACACATATAGGCGATTTCACAAGAATCAAAATTAGCCATACATACCTGGTGATGAGTTTTCTTCCGTTAACTTCCTACTTTATGCTTACCCAAGATATCCTACTCTTGACAACCTTGTTCTTGAAGACTCTTACTTCTACTCACTTCTTTTTTTACTAGAAATCAAGTTCAATAATCATGCATGAGTGTAAAAATTCTATTTTCAAAAGCTATTATATGCAAACCTCTCCTTACCCAATTTAAAACTGAAAATCAAAGAAAATAGTTAGGGTTTTTACCTTGAAAGGATTGGGGAAGTTGAATCTTTGCCCTAGGATCCCTTGGAATTAAGTGGTTGGAACAATCCTTGAAGATAAAGAACTTCTCTCTCTAAAACCCCTCTCTTCTCTCTCTAATTTTGATAAAATGATATGAGAAAATGAGGGTGAAAGGTGTTATATTAAAGAAGAGATCGGGTCAAAATGTTACAAAAATCTGGGGCAGGGTCAATTCTGCGGTGCACTTTGCGACTGCAGAATCAACATGCGGTCCGCATAGTGACCGCAGAATGGCCTCAAAATTCACTCAAGTTCTGTTACAGAATGCGACCAATATGCGGTCCGCATTCTTGATCTGCGGTCGCAAAGTGCACCGCAGATTCACTATGCGATCGCGTATCGACCGCATTTTCAACACGATTTTTGGGAGACTTCTGCTAAGCTCTACGGCAAGAATGCGGTCCGCATAGCAGATTTGCGGTCGCATTCTTGACCGCAAAATTGACACTTTTCGGAAAAATTAATTCTCTACATTATTGAAACTTAAATCACTACCAAGGGTCCTTACACATTATTCGGACCATGACACTATAGCTACTAGGTTTTATGCACATATATTTTACGGGGCCTTACACGATCCATCCTTCTTCTTAACAAACAATATCGGCGCACCCCAAGGCAAAATACTGGGTCTAATGAAACCCTTTTCAAGCAAGTCTTGCAACTACCCTTCAAATTTTTGACTTTAGGCGGGGCCATGTGATACGACATAATAGAAATGGGCTGAGTGCCCGGATTCAAATCAATGCAAAATTCGATATCCCTATCGGGTGGCATACCGGATAGGATTGAAGAAAATACCTCAGGAAACATATGAACAACGGGCACAGACTCAATAGAATGAAACTCAGAACTAGAATTATGAACATAAGCAAAATAGGCCAAACATCCCTTCTCGACCATACGCCAAGCCTTCATATAAGAGATAATACTACGGGTAGAATGAACAGAAGTATCTCTCCATTCCAAACAAGGTAAACCCGGTAAGGCTAAGGTCATAATCTTGGCATGACTATCCAAGATATCGTGAGAAGGTGATAACCAGTTCATCCCCAATATAACATTGAAATCAACCATGTCCAAAAGAAGAAAATTTGCACGAGTCTTAAGACCTCCAATCACAGCTATACATCAATGATGGACTTGATTTACCACAATGGAATCACCCACCGGTGTAGACACATAAACAAGAACACTCAAAAAATTACTAGGCATGACCAGGTATAGTGTAAAATAAGATGACACATACGAGTATGTAGACCCTGGATCAAACAACACTGAAGCATCTCTATGACAAACCAGAACAATACCTGTAATAACTGCATCAAAAGCCTCAACCTCGGGCCTGGCTGGAAGAGCATAACACCGGGGCTGGTCCCCACCACCCTAAACCACATGTCTGGGACAGCCTGCCACTGGCTAGCATCCACCTCTAGGGGCCTGAGCTCCACTTCTAGGACTTCTACCTTCACCTCTAACACCTCTACATCCACCCCTAGCTGGCTGGGTGGGCTGTGGAATGCTAGGTGCCTAAACCATGCCACGGGAACCCCGATGTTAAGAGATGCTCGATGCTCGGGGGCAATACCTAACAATGTGCCTTATGTCTCCACGAGTAAAACAAGCCCTTGGCTGCTAGGGATGATTACCCTGGAAACTCTGATATAGCGGTGCACTGATAGGAGCTGGTGGTGCACCGTAGGACTGCTGATCAATATGTGGCATCTGATAACCACGACTACTTGAAGCATCGTAAGTAACCTGAAGTGCCAACTGAAAAGTCTTATGAGGATGGACTCTACCATACGAATCCCTACCTCCAAATGAGGTACCACTAAATCGATATGAATGACGAGGCCTCTTGTCTGACCCATGACCACCTCCCTACGATAGAACCATCTCACTCTCCGGGCCACACTGGCCTCCCCCGGAAAGATGTCTCACTCCCAGTCTCCTTAGCCAACTGAAGACGAATTGGCTAAATAAATCCATCAACGAACCTCCTTGTCATCTCTCTCTCGGTGGGGTGTATGATAAGAGCATGATGAGTCAAGTCGATGAATCTGGTCTCATACTGGGTAAGAGTCATAGAACCCTACTAGAGACGCTCGAATTGCCTCTGATAATCCTCTCTCTAAGTGATAAGGAGAAACGTCTCCAAAAATAGTTGTGTAAACTGCTCCAAAGTCAAGGCAGGTGATCCAGACTGTCTAGCCAAGCAATAATCTCTCCATGAAGTTGGCGGATCCACACAAGCAGAAAGTAGCAAAATCAACCCTATTGGTCTCAGCTTTCCCATGTTCCTGAGAACCTCATGATAGTTGTCAAGATAGTCCTGGGGATCCTTAGAAGATACACCGCTGAACATAGTAATGAAGAGCTTGGTGAATCTGTACAATCTCCACAAAGCATCAGCAAACATTGCTGCTCTATCACCGGCATGTGCTACCATACCTGGTTGAACTGCTCTAACTGGCTGAACTGCTAGAGTCTGAAACTGGGAGCTAGCTGCTCTGGAGTGCGAGTAACAGAAGTCTAGGCTCCTCCTCTAGTCTGAGAGATGGCTGGTACGACAGGAAGTAATCCTACCCGGGTGACATTCTCGATAAGGCCTACTACACGGACCAGAGCATCCTGGAGTACTGGGGTAGCAATAAACCCCTCTCGGACCTGAGTTAGGCCCACCGAAGCTATTTGGTCAGGAACCTCATCATTAAAATCAATTTGAGGCTCCGCTACTGGTGCAGCTGCTCTGGGCTAAGCTCTGCCCCTACTCGGCCTCTAGCACGGCCTCGGCCTCACTATCTGCCCCTCTTGGGAGCTGCTACTGGGGGCTCGGGCTGCTGGTCAAGGAATGAGGAAGTGTGTGTTCTTAGCATCTACGAGAGAACAAAAGAAAAATTCAATCAGCATCGAGAAATCAAACCCCACGACAGTAAAGAAAATATGTTAAATTTTCCTAACTCTGTATCCTTTGGGGGATAAATACGGACGTCTTCGTACCGATTCCTCATACTCTACTAAGCTTGTGTGTGAACTGTGAGACCCATGTAATCTAGATCTCTAATACCAACTTGTCACGACCCGGATTTCCACCCTCGGGAGTCGTGATGGCACCTACTAATACGAGCTAGGCAATCTAATTAATTTCACCATTTACCTTTTTACCCATTTTATATTCATTAAGAATTTCAAAATAATAACATTTAAACAACAAAATTTAACATAAGCGGAAGAAAGAAGCAATAAGCTGTCTGAACATGAAAATCTAATATAACTGTTTGAGTATTGACTACCCAGAACTGGAGTCACAGTTTCATAGACGGTCTAAGAATACTACAATTAAAGGGTCTGAAATGGAATGGTGCAGGAAGCGAAAGAAGGCGACAGGGATGGGATGAAGTTATCGAATCATTGTTGAAATCAGGTGCCTGCCTAAAGAATGGAGTGGCGATTTATTTTCGAAGTTTGTTATTGAAGTCAGGTGCCAGCCTGAAGAATGGAGTGGCAATTTATTTTTAGAGTTTGTTGTTGAAGTCAGGTGCCCGCCTGAAGAATGGAATGGCAATTTATTTTCAGAGTTTGTTGTTGAAGTCAGGTGCCCGCCTGAAGAATGGATTGGCGATTCATTTTCAAAGTTCATGGTTGAAGTCAGGTGCCCGCCTGAAGAATGGAATGACGATTTATTTTAGAGCTTGTTATTTAAGTCAGGTGCCCGCATGAAGAATGGAGTTGCGATTTATTTTCGAAGTTTGTGGTTGAAGTCAGGTACCCGCCTGAAGAATGGAATGGCAATTTATTTTTAGAGGTTGTCGATGATGTCAGGTGCCCGCCTGAAGAATGGAGTGCTGATTTATTTTCGAAGTTTGTTATTGAAGTCAGGTGCCCGCCTGAAGAATGGAGAGGCGTTATCTTTTAAGTAGATTTTTTTTTATTGTTGGAGTTAGGGGACCGCCTGAAGAATGGAAAGGCATTGTTTTCAAGTAGAAGTTTTCAAATTATTGTTGAAGTCGGGTGCCCGCCTGAAGAATAGAGAGGCGTTATCTTTTAAGTAGAAGTTATTGAATCATTATTGAAGTCAGGTGCCCGCCTGAAGAATGGAGTCGCGATTTATGATTAGAGTTTATCGATGAAGTAAGGTGCCCGATGGAAGAACAGAATGACGTCTCAGTTTCTAAGATTTGATAAGGATAGTGACCCATCAGAAAGTGGCAGAGTGTAACAGAAATCCCTAGCCTAAACACAAGGTCAAGAATCGGTAGGAAGGCAACAAGGGTCGAAAAAAGATAGATTCAGAATTCGAAGGAAAATAACTCGAGGATCACAAGGAAGGAACCAACGGTTTGAGTTCGACAATCAAGATAGGCCAAAGTGATAGTGGTCAGAAGCGAAGAAGCATCGGAAGAAACATCAAAGCTAGCAAGATAGCAAGGAACATGGGAAAATCAAGTTAAAGACATAGATAAAAATTTTCAATATTGTAACTTAGTCTAGCTTCTTATTTTTCATTTAACACGGTGTAACAAGGAAGTCGGTAAGTAGTAACAGCAGGCCAGAACAGCGACAGCAAGGTCACAGCAGTCATGGTAGTCCCAGCTACCAAAAACTTCCCGAACTACATTGACTCGATTCTTGTTTAACCCAGGATATGTAGGAGGCCTTCCGAAGCAAAGGCTCGGTCAAACATTTTCCAAAAAATGCTTCACACGGAGTGCTTGAATGGGCAAAAATCGCTCGTATTTGCTCACTTATCTTTGCGCGAAAACTCTTCGTGTTTACGGGCAAAAAGAGGCAGATGTGAGCACGTGATTTTTATCCCGCATGAGAATTACTCCCAAAAAAAAAATTATGTTGTTTGCAATTTTCATGGATTATGTGTTATTTTTTGGGGTTTGTGTGTGCATATTTGCTTGTCTAAATTAATGAAATTACAAAAATATGTTGCATTTACATTTGTAGGATTTATTATGAGTAATTAAGTTTGTTTTACAAAAATGAAAAATCACAAAAAAAAAAATAATAACAATGTACTTTGCATTTTTCAACATTTGAGGTCTAGTTGTGTGATTTTGTTTTAATTGGTATTTAATTGTGTGTGATAATAGTTATTAGAAGCTAATTAGTATTCTTTGGAAAGTTAATTTTGGTCTTAAAATTTAATTTAGGATCTTTAGGCTTTTAATTTTGAAGTTTAGAAAAGAAAAGAAAATGAAAGAATAAAGAGAATATTTGGAATTAGGCTGCCCCAAACAGCCTTTGAACAAGGCCCAATCCACCCCTTATACCCAATCCAGACCTTCAGCCCAGGAGATGTTCAAAACGACGTAGTATGATGAAAATACTATGTCGTTTCAACGTCAATTAATCACAGTCGTTTATCCATTCCTGATCCAATGGTCACAGATAATCCCCATAACCCATTCCCAACCCGGTCCGCCCCATCACCATACCAAACAACACCGTCTCCATATAAGTAAATGATCTAGGCCGTTGATCTCGTTTGATCCAACAGTCAGGATCGTTTCCCCTGCTTAGTATATGAACCCCAAACAAACCCCACCCACTAACCCCCCCCCCCCTCTTCATCTCTCCAAAGGTCTTCAGAGACCAGACCTCGCTCCGCCACTGACCACCCACCGAAAATCGCTCACGGTGGCGGTCAGTCACCAAACCTTCCCAAAACTACACCATCTCTTCACCTCAACCCCCTCATCTCCATGCCACCCTCGTTTTCCCTCGAATCCCAACCTACCGCATCGAATATCAAATTTAAGGCTTAAACCCTAGTGCTCCGTAAGATTCCTCGGTGGCGGTGCCATCTCAAAATAGCCTCATACTCACACCCCATGATCTCCTTGATCCCCTTACCTCTAATCCACCAATAGTTTCCCTCAAATCCTTCCCCGGAGTCTCGAATATTAACTCATAGAATCTGAACCCTATTCTCAACTGGCATAGAAGGATCTTGGGGCGAATGGGACCTTAGCAGTGTGCTTTCACCCTGAAAACACACGATTAAGGTCTGACTCAATCCAAATCAAAGGAACTAGGGGTAACTTCCAGTATTTGGTCCGCCTGATTCCGGGTATTTTCAAACCTTTTTCTTCTCATTTATCTTTTATTTTTCTTTAAATTCCTGGTCCTTTTCTCCTCGACTTCATTTTTATTTCTGTGTCCGTATTAAGTCTGTTCGTATGCTAAAATTAGGGGTTAGTTCATAAAATGAGTTGAATTAGTTAGTCATCACATTGAATTGAATCGATTAATCATTTGAATATCATGAATTTGTCTATCTCTTTAAGTTCTTCAGATTGGTCATTCTTGTTGGTTTCAATCTCAGTTAACAATATGTTTCGCCTTATTATTTTCAACTCATTTATCCTAGTGATTTATTGATTATTGTTGCTTGATTGCAGATTGGAACAGGTTAATTTGACTGTAGCTAGTTTGTTATTTTTGTTTAATTAATGTTAATAAAGAATGGTTCAATTCAATAAAAGGGGATATGGATTAGGGTAATAGTCCTTAGGGGGTGTTTTGGGATTAAGAATGTTTGAAATGTGTTAGTTTAAGTGGTTTGTCATGAAGTACTGAAATAATGACTTGTTTAACAATAGTGGGGAACAAAACATCGTAACATGTGAAATTTAAAGGAAAATGAATTAAAATTTTTAGCCTGCTCATACCAATTTAGCTTAAATAAAAGGAAAAGGGGTTTAATAATAGGTAGGGTCAATCAGTAGTGGTTCAGGGAATACTATGGGGAAAATAACATTTTTTTAATTAGTGTTAATGCTCCTAAGAGCTGGAAAGAAAAGATCACATGGGGGGCAATTCAGAAAAAGCTAAAAGACATAGGTATAAAGAAAAAATGGGAATAAAAGGGCTGGAGTTTTTTTTTTTTTGGGTATAAGTACAGAGACAATAGGGATTGGAAGAGCACACAGAGAGATAGACATTGGTAGAGTTGAGAGAAAAAGGAGATTGTTTCATTGCTTCTTCTCGAATCATTTCTGGTTGTTTACATTTCAACTCTTAAAGTTCAAACTTGAGTCTTGGTATTCGTTTGGGACTATTCTATTGATCTTGCTTGGTTTTTTTCAAACTTCTCGGGTCTTTGAATTTGATTTGAATCCTTGTTGTGGGTTGTAATTTAGTTGCTAGAAGTTGTATTTGAATCCAGATATCACCTTCGAACTCGTATGAACTGTGAAGGAATAATTGTAAATGTGATGTTGAAGATTTGAACTTGACAAGAATAATTGAATTAGATTCACAAAATCTTTCATTTTTGTCCTGTTTTCATTTCATATATGTAGGACATTTTTTATTAGCTTTGTATAAAAAAGGGGGGGGGGGAGGATTTGTAGTTAGCCAGACTATTGTGATAGTATAAAGGTCAATTAATACATTTAAATCTTGTGCAAGCCAATAAATACAACAGTAAGGTTATGTGGTTATGATTTATGCAATAGTAAGCTTGTGCAAGCCAATAAATGCAACAGTAGTTCATGATTTGAAATCTTGTGCATAACACAAGTATACAAGCATTAGGGATAAATAATATGGTTAATAATTTTATGAAATCAGTAAGTCTTCGATATTTAAACTTTAGCTCGGCATAGTAAGGTTAAAATCGTAATTCGGTAGGCGTGGTTTGAGTTCAAACAAAATGCGATAATGTTAAGTTTGATAAACTTTTGAATAGGCATTAATGAGCAAGGTTGAAGTTGGTGTTTTAAAAAATAATCATAAATAATTAACTTTAAAGGTTTATTCATCTAATAATGTAAGTTTAATTTAGCTAGGGTATCAATAGTCTATTTTTTTTATATCAATTGTAAATTCCATGTTCTATTCATCATTTTATTTTTACTTTTCGTAATATTCGCTAACCGAAGGTGGCATTAAAATTTCTCGTTATGCAAAGCTCAATTTGTAGATATTTCGTTAGCACTTGTCTTAGGTTGTTAATTAATAAGAGACCTGCATTTTTAAAGCATGTAATTAATTAAGATTTTTCTTGTTTACGTTAGAGACAAATTGAATAGAAAGAATGTAGTCACTTTAGGATTCCCTTTTAAAAATAAACAAGACAAGCCTCGCTCATCGATATAAAAATTGTGGGGCCCTCATAAACATACGTGTATAAAAAAAATACTTAGACTGTGGGACGTGCCGTTTAACAAATTTCACGGTTTTTCTTCAAATAATACTGCATTTAGTCACTTTAGGCGCGTAATTAATGATTTTATCTTCTTAAATTCGAGTGCACATTTATGTGACCCAAATCCAAATCTCAACTTAGTCAAAATGTGTTGACAACCACGGGCGTACTGGTACGATATGGTTCAAGATACATTTTTGTTACGTTGCAATTCTTATAAAATAATAATAATCGAAAGCAGTTGACAGTTAAAATTTGCACATAAGTTAAAAGTATGTTATTAAAATCAGATAATTAAGCCAAATATGACAGTTGAGCAACCGTGTTAGAACCACGGAATTCGGAAATACCTAACACCTTCTCATGGGTTAACAGAATTCCTTATCCGGATTTTTGGTTCGCGGACTGTTAATTAGAGTCAAACCTTTCATCAATTCGAGATTCGAACCGGTGACATGGGACACCATAAATCTCCCAAGTGGCGACTCTGAAGCTCTTAATAAATGAATCCCATTTTGATTGTCCTTTAATTAGAAAAACTCCCTCTACCACACCCTTTGTGGGGTGCGTTAGCGTCGAAAGGAGGTGTGACAGGCAGCGGGGGTTTAATAATAGGTAAGGGAAATCATAAATAGGTGGCTGCCCGTACCAATTTAGCTTAAATAAAAGGGAAAAGGGTTTAATAATAGGTAAGGGAAATCAGTAGTGGTTCAGGGAATATTTTGGGAAAAATAACATTTTTTTAGTTAGTGTTAATGCTCCTAAGAGCTGGAAAGAAAAGATCACATGGGGGCAATTCGAAAAAATCTAAAAGACATAGGTGTAAAGAAAAAAGGGGAATGAAAAGGGCTGGAGTTCTTTTTGGGTATAAGTATAGAGACAATAGGGATTGGAAGAGCACACAGAGAGATAGACATTGAGAGAGTTGAGAGAAAAAGGAGATTGTTTCATTGCTTCTTATCGAATCATTTCTGGTTGTTTACATTTTAACTCTTAAAGTTCAAACTTGAGTCTTGGTATTCGTTCGGGACTATTCTATTGATCTTTCTTGGTTTTTTTCAAACTTCTCGGGTCTTTGAATTTTATTTGAATCGCTGTTGTGGGCTGTAATTTGGTTTCTAGAAGTTATTATTGCTGCTGCCTGTGATATCACACATAGCTGTCACGACCCAAACCCTGGTCGTGATGGCGCCCAACACAATGCTAGGCAAGCCCGACCATATTATCTCTTTAACCAGCCAATTATTAAATAAATTAAACTTAAACAGAAGTTAGTCATAGCAGGTGATAACCGAAACGTCAAAAACATACAAAATACGGTCCCAAACATATCGTGGTGTCACGAGACTGAGCCTCTACAGAATAGCATCCTAATACAATCAAGTCTAGGCAAATAGGAAATCAACAAGATGATAAAGAAGGAGAAAACAAGCTCGGCGGACGCTGGCAACTACCTCGTAATCTCCGCAAAAGTAGACAAGGATCAGCAGCTACAATGTCTCAACTGCTCTCGGGCACCTGTGGATCTGCACAGAAAGTGCAGGGGAGTGGGGTGAGTATATTTCAACTCAGTGAGTAACAATAATAAATAATAACTGAAAGTAAGAACTCCTGTGCTATCACTTAGCAGTTCTAAGGCAACCTTCACAAGTACGTCATCACTATAGTAGTACTTTAACCTCCAATCTACGTATCTCTACAAGATTTCCACACTGAACTAACCCTCGCTCGTACCCCTACGGTGTACGGCCATCTCAACATATAAAGACACATACTTATGTCTATAATGTATAAGTGTTTAAGTAACTAGTAGGGTATGATTAAGTATAATGCTGCGGCGTGCAGCCCGCTCCCATACATATACTGCTGCGGCGCGCAGCCCGCTCCATTTAACGTCGACGGCGCTCACTGGGGGTGTATACAGACTTCGGAGGGGCTCCCTAGGCCCAAGCGCTATGGTGCTATGGCGTGCAACCAGGTCCACCATATATCACTGCGGCGTGCAGTCCGACCCAACATATATACTGCTGCGGCGTGCAGCCCGATCCCATAATATACCAGCGCTCACTGAGAATGTGTGCAGACTCAGACTCCGAAGGGGCTCCTACAGCCCAAGCGCAATAATACTGCGGCGTGCAGTCCGTCCCACATGTATATTACATGTATATCACATGTATATTACTGCGGCGTGCAGTCCGATCCAAAATAGGTATCTATATACATAATACCTCATAATGGGTCCTCGACCCTATCCCGGTCAGTATGTACTTGGCCTCTCAGGCCCAATATAATATATCACAATGGGTCCTTGACCCTGTCTCAGTTAATATAGACTTGGCCTTTCAGGCCCAATATAACATCTCCTAGTGGGTCCTCGACCCTATCTCATCTCAATCGGTATAAACTTGGCCTTTCAGGCCCACTCAGCTAGAACAAGGAATTCCACCCTAGATAATCTCTCTCAATGTACACATCTAGTACAGGCTCATATTATGCTATGCAGCTAGAGCTATGGCTGAGTGTATATTTCCAACACGATGTAAAGGTCACCTAGCTCTATAGGTTCCCTAATGCTCTACAGATCGGCACAAGGCCCCAAACATGGCTATTAGCCCAATGGTACAGTTATAACCTCATTAACAGTTGTTCAACACAGTATTCTATTAGCCGGGAAGGACTAAGTCCGAACCCCCTATCACAATGTCACCACGCCCATCATAGAACGTGTGTCTCATCTTAATATAGCACTGTAAAGTGTTAGTACGGGGTTTCAAACCCTCAGTACATTATTTACTACTACCACTCACCTCGAACCGGTAGAAGCTTCAATCCGCCTTGCGTTTGCCTCGCAAATCAATCTCCTCGGATGCCAAATCTGCTCAAAATCATAGAGAATGCATCAATATACGCTAATTCCACGAAATTCATTCGAAATAACCAGATTTATATCAAAACCCACAAGTTGTCAAAACCCGACTTTTGGTACACTTGTCGAAAAATTACGAAAGTCACATATTCGGAACCCTCATCTCAATACGAGTCTAAGCATATCAATTTTACCAAATTCGGACTCCATTTGCCCATTCAAAACCTTGATTTTCTAAAATCCAAGACTAGGGCTAAATCCTCCATAATTACCCCAAATTCCTCCATTTTCATGATATAATTGCATGATATTATTAATACTAATCATAATATGAGTTCATAGTTGATTACCTGATGATTTCCCTTGATTTCCTCCTCAAAATCGCCCAAAGTCGCCCTTAAGCCGAGACCCCCAAATGTTAAAATGTTTCTGAAATTTTCTAACTTCTGATACACTTACTTACAGCGATTTTCGCTTCTGCGGAACATTTTCCGCTTCTACGCTCCCGTATCCGCGACCAAAGGGTCGCTTCAGCGGTTCCAGGCCTAGCCGGCCATTTCCGCTTCTGCGAACAAAGGGCCGCTTAAGCGGACCCGCTTCTGCGAAGAAGCTCCCGCTTCTGCGGACTCGTCCGCCTCTGCGCATCACTGACCGCTTCTGCGGTATCGCCCAAGCGGAGAAACGTCCGCTTCCGCGGACCATGCCCCAATTGCCCTCGTCCGCTTCTGCGATCATTGGGTCGCACCAGCGACCCCGCTTCAGCGGAAAGGCGTCCGCTTCTGCGAAACACCCGCTCCTGCGCTCCCATATCCGCTTCTGCGGACTCGCTCCTGCGACCAAAATTCCGCAGGAGCGAAAATGACAGAACCGGACTCTTCAACCTGCAATTTCCATGATTTTCTTCCGTTTAACCATCCGAAAACACCCCGAGGCCCCGGGACCTCATTCAAACACACCAACACATCCTAATTCCTTATTCGAACTTGTTCCAATCCTCAAAACACGTTTAACAACATCAAAACCCATAATTCGCATCGAATTCAAGCCTAAATTCCTTAAAACATTCCAAATTACACATTCCATCAAAAACCCAACCAAATGACGTCCGAATGGCCTGAAATTTTGCAGGCACATCCAAAATCACCTAACGAAGCTACCGCAACTGTCGGAATTCCATTCCGACCCCCGGATCAAAATCTCACCTACCGTTCGGATTTCGCCAAAATTCAACCTTAGCCAATTCAAGCCTATTTCTACACCGGGCCTCCAAATTCAATTCCGATCGCTCCCCTAAGTCACAAATCACCTTACGGAACTAACCGAATCATCAGAATCCGATTCCGAGCCCTCTAACCAAATAGTCAACTCCGGGTTGACTTTCCTTATTCAAGTCTCCTTCAAAAAGGCTATATGCCTCATTTTCAGTCCAATTCACTCCTAACTCCCCCGATAGACTCTAACACTTATATAAACGCATGAATTATGTAATTACAACACAACGGGGTGGTAATTCCCGTGACGACGGGCCGGGTCGTCACATTCTCCCCCTCTTAAGCAAACGCTCGTCCTCGAGCGGGTCAAGAAACATACCTGAAGTCTCAAATAGCTGAGGGTATCTGCTCCGCATCTCCCGCTCGATCTCCCAAGTGGCCTCCTCCACGGGTCGACCTCTCCACTGAACCTTAACCGATGCAATCTCCTTGGACCTCAATTTTCTCACCCGACGACCCAAAATAGCAATAGGCTCCACATCATAGGATAGATCACCATCAAGCTGAATGGTGCTGAAATCTAATACATGAGACGGATCTCCAATGTACTTCCGGAGCATAGACACATGGAATACCGGATGAACGCTGGATAAACTGGGTGGCAAGGGTAACTCATATGCCACCTCTCCAACTCTCCTAAGTATCTCAAAAGGGCCAATATACCTGGGACTCAACTTCCCTTTCCTCCCGAACCTCATGACACCCTTTATAGGTGAAATCTTCAACAATACTCTGTCACCAACCATGAAAGACAACTCTCGAACTCTACGGTCCGCATAACTCTTCTGACGAGACTGTGCCGTACGAAGCCTCTCTTGGATCAACTTTGCTCTATCCAGAGCATCCTGGACTAACTCAGTCCCTATCAATCTAACCTCACCAGGCTCAAACCATCCCACGGGAGATCTACACCGTCCGCCATACAATGCCTCGTACGGGGCCATCTGAATACTCGACTGGTAGCTGTTGTTGTAGGCAAACTCAGCAAGTGGTAAGAATTCATCCCACGAACCACCAAAATCAATCACACATGCCCGCAACATATCCTCCGGGATCTGAATAGTACGCTCAGACTGCCCGTCTGTCTGGGGGTGAAATGTTGTACTCAACTCAACCCTCATACCCATCTCTCGCTGAAATGCTCTCCAAAACTGGGAAGTGAACTGAGTGCCTCTGTCAGATATAATAGACACTGGGACCCCATGCAACCTGACAATCTCCCGAATAAAGATCACTGCCAACCGCTCCGATGAGTAAGTAGTACTAACCGGGATGAAATGTGCGGACTTAGTCAGCCGATCAACAATCACCCATACAGAATCAAACTTCCTCGCTGTCCGAGGAAGCCCAGTAACAAAATCCATGGTGATCCTCTCCCATTTCCACTCGGGAATAACCATACGCCGAAGAACACCGCCCGGTCTCTGATGCTCATAGTTGACCTGCTGGCAATTGAGGCACTTAGCTACATGCCTAACAATATCCATCTTCATTCTCCTCCACTAGTAGTGCTGTCTCAAGTCTTGGTACATCTTTGCAGCACCTGGGTGAATAGAGTACCGCGAACTGTGTGCCTCCTCAAGTATCAACTCCCGCAAACCATCAACATTGGGCACACATATACGGCCCTGCATCCTCAAAACACCATCACTGTCGATAGTCACATCTCTGACATCATTATGCTGCACTCTGTCCTTAAGGACAAGCAAATGTGGGTCATCATACTGTCGCTCCCTGATGCGATCATATAAGGAAGATCGAGAAACAATACAAGCCAACACTCGACTCGGCTCCGAAATATCTAATCTCACTAGCCGATTGGCTAGGGCCTGAACATCATAAGCAAAAGGCCTCTCCCCAACTGGGATGAAAGCTAAGCTGCCCATGCTAACCGCCTTCCGACTCAAGACATCGGCCACCACATTGGCCTTCCCCGGATGATACAAAATAGTGATATCATAGTCCTTAAGCAACTCCAACCACCTCCGCTGTCTCAAATTAAGGTCCTTCGGTCTGAATAAGTGCTGAAGGCTGCGATGATCCGTGAACACCTCACAGGAGACACCATACAGGTAATGCCTCCAAATCTTCAAAGCATGAACTATGGCTGCTAGCTCCAAATCATGAACAGGGTAGTTCTTCTCGTGGGGCTTCAACCGACGAGAAGCATAAGCAATGACCCTACCCTCCTGCATCAACACACAACCAATGCCCACTCCCGAGGCATCACAATATACAGTATAAGAATCTGAAGCTGTCGGTAGAATCAAGACTGGTGCTGTGGTCAGTGCTGTCTTGAGCTTCTGAAAGCTCTCCTCGCACTCCTCAGACCATATGAAAGGAACACCCTTCTGCGTAAATCTAGTCAAGGGTGAAGCAACAGAAGAGAATCCCTGAATGAATCGGTGATAATACCCTGCCAATCCTAGAAAGCTACGGATCTCGGTAACTGAGGTCGGTCTGGGCCAACTCTGCACCTGCCTCGACCTTCCTCGGATCCACCTGAATACCATCACAGGACACCACGTGCCCTAAGAATGCCACGGACTCGAGCCAGAACTCGCATTTGGAGAACTTGGCATACAGCTTCTCCTCTCTCAATCTCTGCAACACAACACTCAAGTGCCGAGCATGCTCCTCCTGGCTACGAGAGTAGACAAGTATGTCATCAATGAATACGATCACAAATGAATCAAGATACGGCCTGAATACACTGTTCATCAGATGCATAAATGCTGCTGGGGCGTTGGTCAGCCCAAAAGACATCACAAGGAACTCATAGTGACCATATCCGGTCCGGAATGCAGTCTTCATAATGTCAGACTCTCTAATCTTCAGCTGATGGTAGCCTGAACGAAGATCAATCTTCGAGAACACCCTAGCCCCCTGGAGCTGATCAAATAAATCATCAATACGAGGAAGAGGATACTTATTCTTCACTGTTACTTTGTTTAGCTGCCTATAGTCAATACACATCCTCATAGATCCGTCCTTCTTCTTAACAAACAGGACCGGTGCACCCCACGGCGACACACTCGGCCGAATGAACCCCTTATCTAGGAGTTCCTGGAGCTGCTCCTTCAATTCCTTCAACTCAGCTGGTGCCATCCGATACGGAGGAATAGAAATAGGCTGAGTGCCTGGCACCAAATCGATACCAAAATCAATATCCCTGTCCGGCGGCATGCCCGGCAGGTCTGAGGGAAACACATCGGGAAAGTCTCGCACAATGGGAACAGAATCAATACTGGGAGTCTGGGCCTCGACCTCCCGTACAAATGCTAAATAAGAGAGACATCCCTTCCCAACCATTCGTTGGGCCTTGAGGAAGGATATTACCCTGCTAGGTACATACTCAGTCGTGCCTCGCCACTCGATCCTCTTGAATGCCCGGCATAGCCAAAGTGACTGTCTTAGCATGACAGTCCAGAATAGCATGACATGGAGATAGCCAGTCCATGCCCAATATAACATCAAAATCAATCATGCTGAGAAGCAACAGGTCTACTCGGGTCTCCGGACCTCCAATAGTGACCAAACAGGACCGGTATACGTGGTCCACAACAATAGTATCCCCTACCGGGGTAGATACATGCACTGGCAGCTCAAGACTCCCTCGGGTCGTGCCCAAATGAGGAGCAAAATATGTAGACACATAAGAATAAGTAGAACCGGGATCAAACAATACCGAGGCATCTCTGTGGCAGACTGAAATAATACCTGTAATGACAGCATCAGAAGCAACGACCTCAGATCGGCCCTGAAAAGCATAGCATCTAGCCTGTCAGCCTGATCGGCCTCCCCCTCGAGAGCGACCCCTAGCTGTCTGACCCTCACCCCTAGCTGGCGGGCGGGTGCTGAAGTAGAATGACCAGATGACGAGGGCTGCCCCCTCTGCTGATAAGATCCGGAAACAAGACGGGGACACTCCCTACGGTGGTGCCCAAACTCTCCGCACTCGTAGCAACTCCCCGGTGCTGGGTACTGAGACTGATAAGGACCTCTGGCGCTGGAGTGGCCAGCTGATGAACTAGGCCGAGATGAACCCTGAGCGGATGGGGCCTGTGAAGAACTATGAGCTGGCAT
Organism: Nicotiana noctiflora; assembly: GCA_032618575.1. NCBI lineage: Eukaryota > Viridiplantae > Streptophyta > Magnoliopsida > Solanales > Solanaceae > Nicotiana > Nicotiana noctiflora. The sequence continues at coordinate 583,693 of JASVEL010001790.1, forward strand.
GGCACCGAGAGATGGCTGGCTCTGGTGCGAACCCTGATAACCCTGTCTAGGTGACCATCTGCGACGATCTGAGCGTCCCGACTGCGAAGACCTGAAAGAGCGACCTCGGCTCTGCTGACTCTGGCCTCTGGTCTGTGTGCCACTGGAACTAGCTGCTCCTCGAGGCCTCTTGGCCTCCCTCTCATCCCGCTCCCTGCGACGATCCGTCTCAATGTCGCGAGCAATATCCACAGCATCCTCAAATGTACGACTCAAAACCCTCTCCCAAGTCATCAGAATACGAATGGGATAAATGAGGCCGTCCACGAGCGCCCAATCCTCTCTCTGTCGGAATGAACCAACCACGGTGCATATCTGGACAACTCTGTAAATCTGATCTCATACTCTGACACTGACATGTCCCCCTGACGGAGACCCTCAAACTGCCTACGCATCTCCTCTCTCCGAGATCGAGGCACCCATTTCTCCAAGAACATAGTGGAGAACTCCGGCCATGATAGTGGTGCTGCTCCCGGCTGGCCTGCGGCGCTCATAAGCCTCCCACCAAGCAAAGGCTGGTCCCTGAAACTGAAAGGTAGTGAAAGATACCCCACTGGACTCCAATATCCCCGCCGTACGAAGCATCCGACGGCACTTATCCGAAAAACCTCGGGCGTCCTCGCCGGAGCACCAGTGAACACCGGAGGAGATAACCTCGGTGAACCTCTCGAGATGACGCTCCTCATCGTCAGTCATAGTCGGGACCCTGTCCCCCTGAATCCGATCCGCTGGCTGAACCGGAACCACGAGCTGAGCCGGAGGAGCCTCCGGTGTCCGTATGCCTGCACTCTGCCGGCTCGGAGTGCGTCTTGCGGGGGTCCGATGACCACCCTCGATCCCCGATGCAGCTGCTGCAGTAGTAACTGAAACCGCCCGTGCTAGGCCAGTGCAGACTGCTAGTATCTGAGCCGGGGTCTCCTGTAGACCCGGAATAGCAATGGGCACAGTTGGTGCCTGATCTGGTGCTGCTGGCACCTCTGCAACTGGGGGCTGTGGGTCAGCTGGCACTGCCTCAGCTGCCCTAACTCCGCCACGACCGCGACCGCGTCCACGGCCTCTAGTACGTGGTAGTGGTGGTCGTCCTCCACGTCCGGATGATCGAGTTCTCGCCATCTGCGAGAGAATAGAATGTCAAAGTTCAGTCCAAGTCAAAAGTAATCGCACGACAAGAATTCCAAGAATTGAAACTTTTCCTAAAAAGGTTTGCAGCCTCCCGAGGATAAGTACAGGCGTCCCCGCACCGATCCACGAGACTCTACCACGCCAACTCAACTATGGCTGATCAATCTACTTCTGTCACGACCCAAACCCTGGTCGTGATGGCGCCCAACACAATGCTAGGCAAGCCCGACCATATTATCTCTTTAACCAGCCAATTATTAAATAAATTAAACTTAAACAGTAGTTAGTCATAGCAGGTGATAACCGAAACGTCAAAACATACAAAATACGGTCCCAACATATCGTGGTGTCACGAGACTGAGCCTCTACAGAATAGCATCCTAATACAATCAAGTCTAGGCAAATAGGAAATCAACAAGATGATAAAGAAGGAGAAAACAAGCTCGGCGGACGCTGGCAACTACCTCGTAATCTCCGCAAAAGTAGACAAGGATCAGCAGCTAAAATGTCTCAACTGCTCTCGGGCACCTGTGGATCTGCACCAAAAAAGTGCAGGGGAGTGGGGTGAGTATATTTCAACTCGGTGAGTAACAATAATAAATAATAACTGAAAGTAAGAACTCCTGTGCTATCACTTAGCAGTTCTAAGGCAACCTTCACAAGTACGTCATCACTATAGTAGTATTTTAACCTCCAATCTACGTATCTCTACAAGATTTCCACACTGAACTAACCCTCGCTCGTACCCCTACGGTGTACGGCCATCTCAACATATAAAGACACATACTTATGTCTATAATGTATAAGTGTTTAAGTAACTAGTAGGGTATGATTAAGTATAATGCTGCGGCGTGCAGCCCGCTCCCATACATATACTTCTGCGGCGCGCAGCCCGCTCCATTTAACATCGACGGCGCTCACTGGGGGTGTATACAGACTTTGGAGGGGCTCCCTAGGCCCAAGCGCTATGGTGCTATGGCGTGCAGCCAGGTCCACCATATATCACTGCGGCGTGCAGTCCGATCCAACATATATACTGCTGCGGCGTGCAGCCCGATCCCATAATATACCAGCGCTCACTGAGAATGTGTGCAGACTCAGACTCCGAAGGGGCTCCTACAGCCCAAGCGCAATAATACTGCGGCGTGCAGTCCGTCCCACATGTATATTACATGTATATCACATGTATATTACTGCGGCGTGCAGTCCGATCCAAAATAGGTATCTATATAAATAATACCTCATAATGGGTCCTCGACCCTATCCCAGTCAGTATGTACTTGGCCTCTCAGGCCCAATATAATATATCACAATGGGTCCTTGACCCTGTCTCAGTTAATATAGACTTGGCCTTTCAGGCCCAATATAACATCTCATAGTGGGTCCTCGACCCTATCTCATCTCAATCGGTATAAACTTGGCCTTTCAGGCCCACTCAGCTAGAACAGGGAATTCCACCCTAGATAATCTCTCTCAATGTACACATATAGTACAGGCTCATATTATGCTATGCAGCTAGAGCTATGGCTGAGTGTATATTTCCAACATGATGTAAAGGTCACCTAGCTCTATAGGTTCCCTAATGCTCTACAGATCGGCACAAGGCCCCAAACATGGCTATTAGCCCAATGGTACAGTTATAACCTCATTAACAGTTGTACAACACAGTATTCTATTAGCCGGGAAGGACTAAGTCCGAACCCCTATCACAATGTCACCACGCCCATCATAGAACGCGTGTCTCATCTCAATATAGCACTGTAAAGTGCTAGTACGGGGTTTCAAACCCTCAGTACATTATTTACTACTACCACTCACCTCGAACCGGTAGAAGCTTCAATCCGCCTTGCGTTTGCCTCGCAAATCAATCTCCTCGGATGCCAAATCTGCTCAAAATCATAGAGAATGCATCAATATACGCTAATTCCACGAAATTCATTCGAAATAACCAGATTTATATCAAAACCCACAAGTTGTCAAAACCCGACTTTTGGTACACTTGTCGAAAAATTACGAAAGTCACATATTCGGAACCCTCATCTCAATACGAGTCTAAGCATATCAATTTTACCAAATTCGGACTCCATTTGCCCATTCAAAACCTTGATTTTCTAAAATCCAAGACTAGGGCTAAATCCTCCATAATTACCCCAAATTCCTCCATTTTCATGATATAATTGCATGATATTATTAATACTAATCATAATATGAGTTCATAGTTGATTACCTGATGATTTCCCTTGATTTCCTCCTCAAAATCGCCCAAAGTCGCCCTTAAGCCGAGACCCCCAAATGTTAAAATGTTTCTGAAATTTTCTAACTTCTGATACACTTACTTACAGCGATTTTCGCTTCTGCGGAACATTTTCCGCTTCTATGCTCCCGTATCCGCGACCAAAGGGTCGCTTCAGCGGTTCCAGGCCTAGCCGGCCATTTCCGCTTCTGCGAACAAGGGGCCGCTTCAGCGGACCCGCTTCTGCGAAGAAGCTTCCGCTTCTGCGGACTCGTCCGCCTCTGCGCATCACTGACCGCTTCTGCGGTATCGCCCAAGCGGAAAAACGTCCGCTTCTGCGGACCATGCCCCAATTGCCCTCGTCCGCTTCTGCGATCATTGGGTCGCACCAGCGACCCCGCTTCAGCGGAAAGGCATCCGCTTCTGCGAAACACCCGCTCCTGCGCTCCCATATCCGCTTCTGCGGACTCGCTCCTGCGACCAAAATTCCGCAGGAGCGAAAATGACAGAACCGGACTCTTCAACCTGCAATTTCCATGATTTTCTTCCGTTTAACCATCCGAAAACACCCCGAGGCCCCGGGACCTCATTCAAACACACCAACACATCCTAATTCCTTATTCGAACTTGTTCCAATCCTCAAAACACGTTTAACAACATCAAAACCCATAATTCGCATCGAATTCAAGCCTAAATTCCTTAAAACATTCCAAATTACACATTCCATCAAAAACCCAACCAAATGACGTCCGAATGGCCTGAAATTTTGCAGGCACATCCAAAATCACCTAACGAAGCTACTGCAACTGTCGGAATTCCATTCCGACCCCGGATCAAAATCTCACCTACCGTTCGGATTTCGCCAAAATTCAACCTTAGCCAATTCAAGCCTATTTCTACACCGGGCCTCCAAATTCAATTCCGATCGCTCCCCTAAGTCACAAATCACCTTACGGAACTAACCGAATCATCAGAATCCGATTCCGAGCCCTCTAACCAAATAGTCAACTCCGGGTTGACTTTCCTTATTCAAGTCTCCTTCAAAAAGGCTATATGCCTCATTTTCAATCCAATTCACTCCTAACTCCCCCGATAGACTCTAACACTTATATAAACGCATGAATTATGTAATTACAACACAACGGGGTGGTAATTCCCGTGACGACGGGCCGGGTCGTCACAATAGCTGACTTCTATTTTTCTTGTCCATTTGAATCCAGGTATCACCTTCAAACTTGTATGAACTGTGAAGGAATTATTGTAAATGTGATGTTGAAGAGTTGAACTTAACATGTATAATTGAATTATATTCACAAAATCTTTCCTTTTTGTTCTGTTTGCATTTCATATATGTAGGACATTTTTTATTAGCTTTGTATAAAAAGAAAGGGGGAGGATTTGTAGTTAGCCAGACTGTTGTGATAGTATAAAGGTCAATTAATACATTTAAAGCTTGTACAAGCCAATAAATGCAACAGTAAGGTTATGTGGTTATGATTTATGCAACAGTAAGCTTGTGCAAGCCAATAAAAGCAACAGTAAGCCAATAAATGCAACAGTAGTTCATGATTTGGAATCTTGTGTATAACACAAGTATACAAGCATTAGGCATAAATAATACGGTTAGTAATTTCATGAAATCAGTAAGTCTTCGATATTTGAACTTTAGCTCGGCATAGTAAGGTCAAAATTGTAATCCGGTAGGCGTGATTTGAGTTCAAACAAAACGCGATAATGTTAAGTTTGATAAACTTTTGAATAGGTATTAATTAGTAAGGTTGAAGTTGGTCTTTTAAAAAATAATCATAAATAATTAACTTTAAAGGTTTATTCATCTAATAATGTAAGTTTAATTTAGCTAGGGTATCATTAGTCTATTTGTTTTTTATATCAATTGTAAATTCCATGTTCTATTCAACATTTTATTTTTTACTTTTCGTAATATTCGCTTACCGAAGGTGGCATTAAAATTTTTTGTTATGCAAAGCTCAATTTGTAGATATTTCGTTAGCACTTGTCTTAAGTTGTTAATTAATAAAAGACCCGCATTTTTAAAGCATGTAATTAATTAAGATTTTTTTCATTTACTTTAGAGACAAATTGAATAGAAAGAATGTAGTCACTTTAGGATTCCCTTTAAAAATAAACAAGACGAGCCTCGCTCAACGATACAAAAATTGCGGGGCCCTCATAAACATACGTGTATAAAAAAATACTTAGACTGCGGGACGTGCCGTTTAGAAAATTTTACAATTTTTTTTCAAATAATACTGTGTTTAGTCACTTCAGGCGCGTAATTAATAATTTTATCTTCTTAAATTCGGGTGCACATTTATGTGACCCAAATCCAAATCTCAACTTAGTCAAAATGTGTTGACAACCACGAGCGTACTGGTATGACGTGGTTCGAGATACATTTTTGTTACGTTGCAATTCTTATAAAATAATAATAATCGAAAGCAATTGAAAGTTAAAATTTGCACATAAGTTAAAAGCATGTTATTAAAATCAGATAATTAAGCTAAATGACAGTTGAGCGACCGTGTTAGAACCACAGAACTCGGGAATGCCTAACACCTTCTCCCGGGTTAACAGGATTCCTTATCCGGATTTCTGGTTCGCGGACCGTTAAATAGAGTCAAACCTTTCCTCAATTCGGGATTCGAACCGGTGACTTGGGACACCAAAAATCTCCCAAGTGGCGACTCTGAATCTCTTAATAAATGAATCCCGTTTTGATTGTCCTTTAATTGGAAAAACTCCCTCTACCACGCCCTTCGCGGGGTGCGGTAGCGCCGAAAGGAGGTGTGACAGCTCTGGCGACTCTACTGGGGACGTATACCCAGAACCGCCGGTTTAGGGTTAGAAATTCGAGCTTAGAATAATTGTTATATTTGGCTTTGTTTATTATCTGATATTTTTATATGATGTATGCTTAATATGCAAAATGATATTTTTACCGCTTTGAAATTATTTGAACTATATATAAACTGTGCCGAAGCCCTACTCTTCTTACCTCCGGGGATGTGCTTACTGGTTAAGACTTCCCTTTCTGTTAAATGTCATACCAAAATAAGAAAATAGAGGCCGGAAAAGTTACAAAGCCAGACGATCCAGCGGGTCCCCGGTACGTAGCCCCCTCCTCGATTCGAGTTGTCCGCTCGGGTACACAGTCTAGTACCATTAAGAATCAGGATATTGAGCCTAGAATTAGGACGATTATTTGCATCATACTTTGACTTAAGGGACTCAACACACGGGTTGGGTCCATCTAGGACAGGTAATCAGATATAATACGACCGCCGTGGAGCATGTCGCGTGTTGCATTTATTTTGCCCCGGGCCTGCATGCTGACCAACTTTTGAACGTCAAGGAAATTAAGAAAAGAAAAGGAAAAGGAAAAATAAAGTATAAATTATTATTTTTTTTAAAAAGAAAAAAACAAATGGATACTGTCTAAATTCAAGAGTGCAAATATATTTCCTTTTAATAGCTTGTTTTGCGAAAAGGCGAACATATATGACAAGAGTCTTTATTTCAGTTTAAAGGAAAATGAGTTGTTGTTAAAAAGAAAAGGAAAAAATATCATTGTTTTGATTTCGAAAGGAATTTTGACTGCCAAATAGTTTGTCTTGTAACGAATTCGCCCTTGAAAGAACAAAAGATATTATTTTTAAATAGTTTGTCATTTGACCGAACTACGCTGCTTTGATTCTCACCGGATGTGAGATACGTAGGCACCCTTTATCAGGTCCAGCCTCCCCATTCCAAAATATATCCTTTTTTGCAAAGTAAAACGGGATGCCGGCAGTTTTAGCTTTGCATCAACAACCACCTTTGGTCAATTTTAATATTTTGACCGGTTAATCCCTGCCATCTTAAAACTTTTATTTTGGTTGGGTGTTGAAAAACCGTATTTTGAAAAGCCAGCCCGTCCTGTCTTTAGAAGAATAGATTTATTCATTTTTGAGTCAAATAAAGGTTTTCTTTCATCTAAGTCGCCTTAATAAATGTGCAGAACGAGCACAAGTCAGAATACAACCGAAGCCATCATAAACAGGGTCCCTTTGGGTTTGCGTATGTGGTGGAACGATTTAGGAAAGCAGGGGCAAGACGCAGTTAAGTTTTACCTGGGAGATCTAGTGGGACAACTAAATATTTCCCCAAGAGGAGACATCATACGAGCACTGATCTCATTCTGGGATCCAGCACACAATGTGTTCCACTTTTCAGACTTTGAACTCACGCCAACACTGGAAGAACTGGCCGGGTACATCGGGAGTCCAAAAGTCCCTATGAGGGAACAGTATCTTATTGTACCGAGGTTCGTGACAGTACACAGGTTCTTAGATAGCATAAAGATCTGCAGAACTGTACACAACCCAGATTTATCAGAGGGATTCTACATTTTGGCATTTCTATATGATAAATACGGTCATTATGGGGGTTCAACAAACCTGAGAGCAAAATCAGCAGTGGGGAAAACCGATTGAAATGGGAAGAACACAGGCGCATCGCTTTTAAGATAGCCTTCTTAGGCCTACTGGTATTTCCCAGGAAGGATGAGAATATTAATATACAAGTGGCAGGGGTCGTCAGTACTTTACTCAAGCAAGACAATAGTACTTTGGCATCTATGATAATAGCGGACTTCTCTCGCGCCCTCACTCATTGCAAAGCTGGAGGGGTTTTCTTTGAAGCTTCTAATGTGTTGCTCCAAATGTAGATGATCGAGCACTTATGCCATTGCCCGTAGTTCATGAGATATGGTTCATCGGAAAAAACCTGCATAGAGGAATTCCCTAAAAGGGTTGAGGGATACAGTTTTCCATAGGGGACCACCGAATGGATAAGACATCTGCGTTCGGTTCCAGCCAGCAAAATAGAATGGACATTTAGATGGCTACCCATGAATAAAATCATATACATGTCGGCCGCAGAATCACATATATTGCTAATGAGTCTCAACAACATTTAGCCATGTGCGCCATATCGAGTGTTGAGACAGTTAGGGCGGTGCCAAATAGTCCCAAAAGAAGAAGACCTCAGCAGCCAAGTGGTCGAAATTGGGCATGGTAGACAGTTCCCTGAAGCATTAGTCCGAAAAATCTGGAATGAGTGTCAAACCCTAAAGATAGACACTTGTGTGCGGGATCGAGCCAGAGGCGAAGCATCATTAGAATACCCTGCATGGTACAGTAGAGAACTTGAGCACCAAAGTCCCACTAAAAGGCCTCACCTCAATAATTCTGTTGAATCATCATAGGAACAGTGGGATTGGCTAGCAAAGGAGGAAGGTTACAGCGCAAAGATCGGCAAGATAGAACAGCAAGTCCAGGACCTTCAATTCGAAAAGAGTGCAAGTTGCTGCCGACGAAGGAGACAAAAAAATTGGCACAAGAAAATGAATTCTTGAAAGCTCAAATCCGACAAATAAAAATGGATGCCGACCGACACCTGAGGAGTCGATCGGACGAAAGACTAATAAAAGGGTTGGAAAATCAAGTCGCTGATGTCCAAAGGGAGTTGGAAGAATCGAAGGCCCAGACGACAAGGATCTGAACTAGATGGAGAAAGGGAGTGCATCAACGGGCATTGTATCTGCAGCAAATAGAAAGGGACTATACGAAGATCATCACTGACCTAAGGGAACCAAACGTTGCCCTCAGGGAGTGGGTTTTCAAACAAGGTCGGGATGCTAGGGCAGACATAGACCGTTGCCACAATTTGATGACACGGATGCAAGAACAAGTGGATAGGCTCCTAGACCAGGTCACCGGTAATGCTCGGATATTAGCGGTGAAAAATCAATGGATAGAACAACTGCTCAGAGAAAGGGATAGGGTCAAGGACAAAATCGAATAGATCGAGCATTATGTCACCATGAAATGTTTGGCTTGCGAGCGCATGCCCCGCGCTGCCCTTTTCGCCTCGGTTATGGATTGCGTTCACCAAATCATGAGAGAACTAAAAGGCTGCACATGGACCTCACACCAAGGCCCACGGCAAGGCCGAATGATGCCTCACGGGCCCCAAGAAATTTTAGGGCATTAGGATGATGTTTAAATATTGTATTTTGAAATTTTGAGAAATTAGTTCTGTCATGATTTCATGTTTTGTGTTTTTGAGCCAAGCATTTCCCTTATTCAAAGTTTGTCGTAAAACATGTTTTGTAACCAAAAGAGTTTTGTTATGAAAAATTCCAAAGTTTTGTCACAACCTTATTTGCTAGAACTATGCTCGGTCTGATTCATGCGGGGACATGATACGTAGGCAATCCACATAAGATTCGGCCACCACTAATTGAAAAAAAAAGAGAAAAAAAAGAGGGATTAGTAACAAGCAAAGTTTGCAAAAATAATTGAAAAGACACAGAAGTAAGAAAGATGGAATGGCGCATGCGATAAAGGCCAATACATGTAGAAATGGTTAACTGCCTAGGTGCATTGCATCCAACGTGCAATAACATATCTGTTAAACTCTTTGAACTAACAAGTTTGTCATATTTATAGAAAGTTTTAGCAGTTGACTTGACAGAACGTACTGGCCAATTACCATTACCGGACTAGATCAAAAGGTCCAATTCCAGCCAACATGTCCAGTTCGGGGAAAAGTCTCGATGGAGAGAAATCCAAGATGCAGATAATGAAAGAGGAAGTGGATAGGTTAAGACAACAGATAACAGAGATGCACCTAGCCTGGGCTAGGGGACAATCATCACCAAGCCTTCCCACTACTTCTACTCTTGCACCATCTCCAGAACGTCCGCCCGTTGACCCATCAGCAGGTGCCCCGGTTTATCCATATTATCAAGGGGAAAACCCTTATGCACCCCAGGTTCCACCGACCAAGAAAAATTGTCCCCCCTCCCCCCCCGGTTACCCCTATATTCGTGGCGCCTCCACTTGCTACTTTACAGAAATCATCCAGCGAGCCACTTTTTTAAATCCATGACAATCATTGCTATTCTCCCGAGCCTACCTTTAAGGCTCCTGAACCGCATTCCTACACCCTCACTGGGACAACCCGGTAGAACCGGAAAGGCATCTCAAAAATTCGGAGCAGGAAGAAGTCATTCAGAAAGTTAAGAGCCTGGAGCAATCCTTCAGGAATCTTCATGGTTTAGGCAACCAAATCAGTTTTACCTACAAAGATCTGTGCCCATTTCAAGATGTTCAGTTACCCGCTGGGTTTAAAATGCCCAAATTTGATCTATATGAGGGGCATGGCGACCTAGTAGCCCATCTCCGAGGTTTCTGCAGCAAAATGCGAGCAGCCGGAGGGCGAGATGAAATCTTGATAGCTTATTTCGGTCAGAGCCAATGAGGGTCCGCACTAGAGTGGTACACCAGGCAAGATCCCGGCAGATGGTTCACACGGGATGACCTGGCACAAGAATTCATCGTCCATTTTCAGTATAATCTCGAAATAGTCCCTAACGTTTATCATTGTTGAAGGTAGAGAAGAAGCCCGCAGAAAGCTTCAGAGAATTTGGGTTCCGTTGGAGGGAACAAGCAGCGAGGGTGGATCCACCAATGAGAGAAAATGAGATGGTAGATTACTTCTTGTAGACATTGGAACCAACCTACTTCGGGGCATTTGGTAACATCCGTGGGTAAGTCATTTACTGAAGTAATAAAGATGGGAGCCATGATTGAGGAGGGCTTGAAAGCTAACAAAATCATGAGCTATTTAGCATTAAAAGCAACCACTCAAGCCATTCAGAGTGGCACTGGAGGAGTGCTTGGGAAGAAGAGAAAAGAAGAGGTCGCAGCGGTCGATTCCGGAGCCTGGCTCAGAGCTAGAGGCCCCGCACCCCAGTATAATCCACCACAACCCCACCAACAAAATAACTTCCACAATCCGTATAGCCACCCGCAACACCACTACCCAACACCCAATCCTTACTTTACCGTCCATCATGCCAAGGCATACGCCCCATCTCCTGTCCAGGCACCGTGGTGTGCACCAACACCACAAAATAACTACCCACCCCTTAGGGCATACAGGAACCCCACGGGTGCGGGTTTTCGTCCAAACCAAGCCTTCAAGAATGACAGAGCACCAAAACCAAAGACTTTTACTCCCTTGGGAGAATCTTATACCAGCTTGTTCTATCGATTGAAGCAGGTAGGATTGTTGAACCCGGTCGAGGCTTAATTACCAAATCCTCCACCAAAAAATCTGGATGACTCGATAAATTGCGAATACTATTCGGGGTGCCCAGGGCACGACACAAAAAATGTTGGAGATTAAAAACGGCTATCCAGGAACTTATCAACACTCGTCGAATCGAGGTCCAGACTCCGGCGGAACCCAACATCAACCAGAATCTGCTCCCAACCCATCATGAAACCAACATAATCGATTTAGTACAGGTAGAAGATGGACATGAGAAAACCTCTCAAACCATGATGATGATCAGGTCCAGTGGGGTCGGAATGAAAAATGGGCCAAACCATGACAAGTCACTCATCCGTGAGAAGGAAGCACATGATGAGCCGGAAGTAGCAAAGGGGGGTGCAAACAAAGTACTTGTAAAACCAGAGGGGGTAAAGATAGTCGTACCAGGAGTAGTGACCAAACTTGTCCTGAATGTAGCGGGTGTTCGTATGGACCCCCTCATCATCAGGCCGATAGTTCAGTTGCTGATAGTCGACAGCAAAGCCATTCCATGGAACTATGATCGGGTTACAGTGACATACAAAGGAAAAAAGGTCAAGGAAGAAGTCTGTGAGGCACAAGGTTTGACTCGTTCAGGGAGATGTTTCGTTCCTGTAGAATTAAGGAAGACCAATCTGGCAATAGTAAAAAAGCCGGTAACCGACGAAGAAGCAGAGGAGTTTCTAAAGAAGATGAAGTTGCATGATTACTCTATCTTGGAAAAACTCAAGAAAACCCCGGCTCAAATTTCATTACTGTCATTACTGATCCATTCTGAAGAACATCGACAGGCCTTGATGAAAATCCTAAATAAGGCCCATGTACGTGACAAAATCTCTGTCGGCCACCTCGAAAAGATCACAAATTGGATATTCGAGGCAAACCGGGTTACGTTCACTGATGATGAGCTACTTGAAGAGGGTACCGAGCATAACAAAGGCATATATCTTACGGTGAAATGTGAAGAGTCTATGGTTACCAGCGTTTTGGTTGATAACGGGTCCAGTGCGAACATTTGTCCCCTCTACATTGAACAAGCTGAAAGTGGATATCAGCAGGGTGCACAAGAATAGCATCTGTGTCTGGGGATTCGACGGAGGAGGCAAGGAATCAGTCGGGGATATATTGTTAGTGCTGACAATCGGACCTGTGGAATTCGCCATGGAATTCCAAGTGTTGGACATGGTGGTCTCTTGCAACCTTTTGATAGGACGGGCGTGGATCCATGCTGCAAAAGCGGTTCAATCTAGCCTACACCAGCTTGTCAAGTTCGAGTGGGATCGACAAAAGACTGTGGTCCATGGAGAAAATGATCTATAGCCCGGCACCATCATTCCCTTTGTTGAGATAAAAGAGGACGTCGGGCTATGGGTATACCAGGTTTGCGATGCGGTATCCATTAAGAGAGTTCCGGAGGGGGAGTACATTCTTTATGACAAAGTAAGCTCTAGGGCGTCATGGTGGCTTACGAAATGCTGGGAAATGGTTTCGTGCCAGGCAAAGGCTTGGGTGCATCTCTGCAAGGTATTGTACAGCCGGTATCCTTGCCTGAAAATGTAGAGACTTTCGGTTTAGGATTTGAACCAACACCAGAAGACATCAAGCGAGCTAAGAGAATCAAACAAAAGACATGGGTACTTCCAAAACCTGTTTCGCACCTCTCCCGGTCCTTTGTCAGGTCCGGGATCAAAAGACGTCTGACAACAAGGACTTCCGACCCTATGGTCAGACCAGATGAAGAGGTTCTGAGAAAGTTTGAGGATCTGTTCTCAGATGTGTGCATGTTAGAAGATGGTGAAGGGCCCAACCATGCTAAAATACAATTTGTGGGGCCAAAAACGAAATTGAATAATCGGGATTCTACTCCTCTTCCTACCTGAAAAGAGTCTTGGTAGTCCGCTTTGGTTTGTCTTTGAAGTTATGTTTAGGACTATCCCAGGGTTGTAGTCCATTTCTTTTTGCTTCCCCGTTTGGCTTAGAGTATGCAAACCTTGTTTTCTTGTACTTTCCAATTAATGAAATTTTGTTCCTTTTGCTTCTAATTTTGTTTATTTTTCCTTTTACTTTCCTGAGCAGCTTTCTTTCAACTGATTTAATGATGTGGCATGCCTAAGGAATAATCAACCCATTCTAGAAAATCAATCTAGTTCAGAAATAAAAATAAAAAATGATGAGAGTGAATCAGAATACGACGAAGAAGAAGCCTTAGATGAAATCGGCGAAGAATTGAGTCATTTCGAAGAAAAGCCCAAACCCAATCTAAATGATACAGAGGCTGTTAATCTTGGGGATGCGGATGATGTTAAAGAAACCAAAATAAGTGTCCATCTTGAACCAAACCTCAGAGGAGAATTAATCAAAACACTCGTGGAATTCAAAGATGTTTTCGCATGGTCGTATGACGACATGCCGGGCCTCAGCACTAATCTAGTGGTTCACAAATTACCCACTGACCCGACATTCCCTCTCTTCAAGCAAAAACTATAGAAGTTTAAGACGGATATGAGTGTAAAGATCATAGAGGAAGTTACCAAGCAGCTACAAGTGAAAGTTATTTGTGTCACTCGATACCCTGATTGACTGGCTAACGTAGTACCGGTGCCAAATAATGATGGGAAGATCAGGGTATGCGTTGACTACTGCAATCTCAACAAGGCAAGCCATAAGGATAATTTTCTGCTTCAGAATATCCATATCTTGATCGATAACTGCATCGGGCGTGAGATCGCATCCTTTGTGGACTGCTATGTGGGATATCATTAAATTTTAATGGATGAAGAGGATGCGGAAAAGACGGCTTTTATCACACCATGGGGAACTTACTGCTACCGAGTAATGCCGTTCGGCATGAAGAACGCAGGGGCAACATTCATGAGGGCGATGAATACTGTGTTTCATGATATGATATGCAAAGAAATTGAAGTGTACGTGGATGATATGATCATAAAATCCAGACGTCAAGAAGACCACATAGCCGACCTCAGGAAGTTTTTCCAAAGACTTCGAAGATATGATATTAAGCTCAATCCGGCCAAATGTGCTTTCGGGGTTCCGTCAGGAAAGTTGCTAGGATTCATCATCAGTCGACAAGGCATTGAGTTTGACCCATCAAAGATAAAATCCATCCAGGAATTACCCCTGCCAAAAAGCAAAACAGAGATAATGAGTTTATTGGGAATGGTAAATTATATCAGTACGTTTATTGCGTAGCTTACAGCAACCTGTGAACCCATATTCCGTCTGTTGAAGAAAGACGCTGCGATAGAATGGACGACAGAAGGTCAGGAAGCTTTCGGCCAAATAAAGGGGTATCTGTCAAACCCACCCGTATTAGTTCCGCCTGAACCCGGTAGACCTCTGATTCATTATCTAACGATCTTGGAGAATTCATTCGGCTGTGTACTGGGGCAGCACGTTCTTACTGGCAAAAAAGAACGAGCCATTTATTATCTCAGTAAGAAATTCACAGTCTACGAGGTTAAATACACTCATTTGGAGAAGACATGTTGTGCCTTAACTTAAGTAGCACAAAAGCTGAAACATTATCTGTCCTCTTACACTACTTATCTCATATCACGATTGGACCCCTTGAAGTATATCTTTCAAAAGACCGTGCCCACGGGAAGATTAGCAAAATGGCAAATATTGCTTACAAAATTTGACATCGTCTACGTGACAAGGACGTCTATTAAAGCTCAAGCTGTAGCTAATCATCTGGCCAAAAATCCCGTTGACGAGGAATACGAACCTTTAAGAACGTATTTACCCGATGAAGAAGTACATCATATACAGGAGGGGGAGTCAACTGTTGAACCAGGATGGAAAATTTCCTTCGACGGAGCGGCAAACGCAAAAGGAGTTGGAGTAGGAGCTGTGCTTATCTCTAAAACAGGACATCATTATCTTGTTACTGCTCAACTGCGCTTTCATTATACCAACAATATGGCTGAGTACGAGGCGTGCATCTTAGGGTTGCGATTAGAAGTCGACATGGATGTACAAGACGTCTTGGTCTTGGGAGACTCGGACCTTCTGTTACATCAGATTTAGGGAGAATAGGAAACAAGAGATTTGAAGCTTATTCCATATCGTCAATGTTTGCATGATCTGACTAAGCGTTTCCCGTCAGTAGAATTTAGATATATCCCAAGAATGCATAACGAGGTGGCCGATTCTTTAGCTACTTTACCATCAATGTTGCACCACCCAGATAAGGTCCACGTTGACCTGCTGCATATTCAGGTTCGTGATCAGCATGCTTATTGCAACATGATAGAGGAATAGATGGATGGCGAGCCATAGTTTTACGATGTCAAGGAGTATCTCAAGATGGGTACATACCCGGAGCATGCCACCAGAGATCAAAAGAGAGCTATTCGGTGATTGGTAAACGGATTTTTCCTTAGTGGAGGAGTGTTGTACAAAAGAACCTCGGATTTGGGATTGCTGAGATGTATAGATGCAGGTCAAGCTACAACAGTGATGATAGAGGTACATGCCAGAGTTTGTGGGCCACATATGAGCGAATATGTATTGGCAAAGAAGAGTCTTTGAGTAGGATATTATTGGCTCACTATGGAGCGTGATAAGTTTCGTACGAAAATGCCATCAGTGTCAGATACACGGAGATCTGATTCATTCTCCGCCGACAGAATTGCATACAATGTCAGCGCCATGGCCATTTGTTGCTTGGGGTATGGATGTTATTGGACCTATAAAACCTGTAGCTTCCAATGGTCATAGATTCATTCTGGTAGCCATTGACTATTTGACAAAATGGGTGGAAGCTAAAACTTTCAAGTCAGTGACCAAAAAGGCAATTGTGGATTTTGTTCATTCCCATATCATTTGTAGATTTGGGATTCCAAAAGTGATCATCACGAACAACGACGCTAATCTTAACAGTGGTTTGATGAAAGAAGTATGTCAGCAATTCAAGACTACACACCGTAATTCCACCCCATATCGTCCCAAAGCGAATGGCGCGGTTGAGGCAGCAAACAAGAATATAAAGAAGATATTGAGAAAAATGGTAGAAGGGTCTAGGCAATAGCATGAAAAGTTACCATTTTCATTGTTGGGTTACCACACTACTGTCCGAACTTCAGCAGGTGCAACTCCTTACTTGTTGGTATACGGAACTAAAGCATTAATACTAGTAGAAGTTGAGATTCCATCTCTCCGAATAGTGGTCGAGGCGGAGATCGATGATGACGAATGGGTCAAAGCCCGACTGGAACAATTGAGTTTGATCGATAAAAAGAGATTGGCAGTAGTGTGCCACGGCCAACTGTATCAAAACCGGATGGTGGGAGCATATAACAAGAAGGTACGTCCCGGGAAATTTGAAGTAGGACAGCAAGTGCTGAAGAGAATTCTACCACATCAGGCCGAAGCAAAAGGCAAGTTCGCTCCAAATTGGCAAGGTCCATTTGTTGTGACTAGAGTATTATCCAACGACGCTCTATGTCTAAACGATATCGAGGGAAGATGCACCGATATATCTATCAATTTAGACGCAGTCAAGAGATATTATGTGTAATTCTTTGATGTAGTTGTCGACATTTGGTTTCGTTTGTTTGTATTTGGCATTTGTTGGAGAATGAAATGACATAGGCAACTTTTCTACTACCCAAACACTTTAACCCTTGTTTTCCCCTTTGAGACTTAATTATTCTTTCGTATACCCTCTTTTGGAATCTTTAATGAAGATGTATAACAAAATAGAAAAAGAAACAAAGAAAGGTCACAAGAAAAAGTGAAATACGTTCGACCTGATTCCTCAAAGAGGATATGTAGGCGCCGCACGGCTCGGTCATAGTGTAACAAAAATCAAAGATTCCCCAAACAACAAAACTGGGGCAGAAGTCATGTTTCATTTGAAAAGAAAGCGTTGATTCCAAAAGTTGTAATGAGCTACCCGTTGAGGTTGCATCCCTTTTCTCTAGCCTCATACACAAAAACCATATTAATGACCAAAAAGACCTCTCGATCAGTATTTGAGAAATGCTGAGTCATGCAAAGGAAAGCCGAGAATAACACCCCGATCCTCGACTGAGTAAGGATCACAAGCTGAAAGAATGGATAGCCAAGGAAACCCCATTAGAGGTAATATCGTTGATAATACCCCAGCCCCCGGCAGAGAAAAAAAGCAAAATGAGAGAGTATTAACGGTGAAAACCCTCACGGGCACCTTAAGGCAAAGAAATCCGAGAGAAATAAAACGAGAGAGTCTTATGGTGAAAATCTTTATAGGCACCCTAAGGCGACGGGAGGTTGAGAGAAATGAGAGAATCTCATTAGTAAAAACCCCTCGCAGGGCACTCTGAGGTGACAAGGTGAGATGGTTGTAAGGTGTCCGCATGGGACGAGGTTGGGACATTCGTTTACTTCTAGCAAAATGAAGCCGCTAGAAAAATAATTGACATAAATAGACTGAGCAGATTAATCTCAAAGGCACGACATAACCATTGGATTGGTCATACATTTAGATAAGTTTTTCCCAGTCTTGGGCTCAGAAAAGTTTTCCTTTTATCTTTTGCGATCAGCGTTCTTTTTATTTATTTTATTTTATCTATCATTTTTCTCTCTCTTTAAATACTTTTTCTGTTTATGTCGAGAATTGACTTTTCAAAGCTTACTACCAAGTCGCCCAAAGTGGTGCAAAGGAAGATGAGTAGACGCGGAACAAGGCAATAAGTCAAAAAGATGTTCTGATGTTAGGACTGGAATGACAGGTTGGTTTGAAGGTTCAAAGGAATTACGGAGTAGGGCAGAGAACAGTAGGAACATAAATCACACATCCGGAAAATAATTTCTCCAAACAGGCCGTCGACCGAGAGGGTCGCCACACTGAGGCTGGAAGAAAATTGAGAGATAAGAGATCATCCGCAGCAAGAACACCATCCCTAGTAAGTAACAACATCACCCCAAAAGTTCGAGGAAGGCAAAGCAACTAAAGGAGAAAAGGAAAATCGCCCCAGCGAGAGCGGCACGACCACTCGTCGCGTTTTTGAAACTAACAATTTTTCTTTGATTTGAAGCAGGAAAAAGAGGGTTCGTCGGCGGAAAAGCATGCCACATAGAAGGTTATCAAACTAGGGTAGATAATTTTCTCCCGTTGCAAAAATTTTCCTGAAATCAAATACCCAGTTGGTAAAGATAGAAGGTAACATAAGATTCTGGGAGGAAGGAAAATACCAACTTTGAGTGGAATAGTCTTGAAAGAAGCCAGTTAACACGAGAGAATGATCCTGGAACCAGATTTATCCCCAGCAGCTTTGAGAGAAAGAAAACAACAAGCTGCGACAAAGGATGTTATACCCCAAGCAGAAAGAACAAAGTGAGGGAACTTGTGTTCAAAAAAGCAAGAGGCAGGTATCATCCCTAGCAGTTCGAAAGAATGAAATGCTGAAAAGTTCCCCCGGCGACATTAAATCCTACAGTTTCCAAGAGCAAAGTACAAGTCTTGAAGGAAGTTGGGAATGAGGAAAGGGGATTCCTCGGCAGTATAGCACCAGCGGACAACATTTTAGATCCCCAGCGATCTCAAAAGAAAACAAAAGTTTTGAAGAAAATGGAAAGGGAGGGAATAAAGAAAATCTTCCCAGTAGCATTATCCCCAACAAGTAAGTGAACAATTCTAAAGATGTCCCCAGCAGTCAGGAGGGAAAACAACACGACCTAGGAGGAAAGCAATTCTAGAACAAGGTAATTCAGAAGAAAGGATGGTTTAAGAGGCGATGCAGGAAGAAGAAAGTGGTGTAGGAAGCGAAGAAAGGCGACAGGGATGGGATGAAGTTATCGAATCATTGTCGAAGTCAGGTGCCCGCCTGACGAATGGAGTGGAGATTTATTTTCGAAGTTTGTTATTGAAGTCAGGTGCCCGCCTAAAGAATGGAGTGGCAATTTATTTTTAGAGTTTGTTGTTGAAGTTAGGTGCCAGCCTGAAGAATGGAATGGCGATTTATTTTCAGAGTTTGTTGTTGAAGTCAGATGCCCGCCTGAAGAATGGAATGGCGATTTATTTTCAGAGTTTGTTGTTGAAGTCAGGTGCCCGCCTAAAGAATGGAGTGGCGATTTATTTTCAAAGTTTGTGGTTGAAGTCAGGTGCCCGCCTGAAGAATGGAATGGCGATTTATTTGAGAGCTTGTTATTTAAGTCAGGTGTCCGCCTGAAGAATGGAGTGGCGTTATTTTTTAAGTAGAAGTTTTTTTCATTGTTGGAGTCAGGGTCCTACCTGAAGAACGGAAAGGCATTGTTTTCAAGTAGAAGTTTTCAAATTATTGTTGAAGTCAGGTTCCCGCCTGAAGAATGGAGAGGCGTTATCTTTTAAGTAGAAGTTATTGAATCATTGTTGAAGTCAGGTGCCCGCCTGAAGAATGGAGTGGCGATTTATGATTAGAGTTTATCAATAAAGTAAGGCGCCTGCTGGAAGAACATAACGACGTCTCAGTTTCTAAGATTTGATAAGGATAGTGACCCATCGAAAAGTGGTGGAGTGTATCAGAAGTCCCCAGCATAAACCCAAGGTCAAGAATGGGTAGGAAGGCAACAAGGGTCGAAAAAAGATAGATTCAGAATTCGAAGGAAAATAAATCGAGGATCACAAGGAAGGAACCAACGGTTTGTGTTCGACAATCAAGATAGGCCGAAGTGACATTGGTCAGAAGCAAAGAAGCATCGGAAGAAACATCAAAGCCAGCAAGATAGCAATGAACATGGGAAGATCAAGTTGAAGAGATAGATAAGAATTTGCAATACTATAACTTAGTCTAGCTTCTTATTTTTCATTTAACACGGTGTAACAAGGAAGTCGGTAAGTAGTAACAGCAGGCAGCAGCAGCAACACCAAGGTCACAGCAGTCATGGTAGTCTCAGCTACCAAAAACTTCCCGAACTACATTGACCTTATTCTTGTTTAACCCAGGATATATAGGAGGCCTTCCAAAGCAAAGGCTCGGTCAAACTTTTTCCAAAAAATGCTTAACACGGAGTGCTCGAACGGGCAAAAATCGCTCGTATTTGCTCACTTATCTTTGCGCTCTTCATGTTTACGGGACAAAGAGGGGCAGTTGTGAGCACGTAATTTTTGCCCCGCATGAGAATTACTCCCAAAAATCCAAAAATAAAATAGTTTTATGTTGTTTGCAATTTTCATGGATTATGTGTTATTTTTTGGGGTTTGTGTGTGCATATTTGCTTGTCTAAATTAATAAAAATACAAAAATATGTTGCATTTGCATTTGAAGGATTTATTATGAGTAATTAAGTTTGTTTTACAAAAATGAAAAATTACAAAAAATAATAACAGTGTACTTTGCGTTTTTGAACATTTGAGGTCTAGTTGTGTGATTTTATTTTAATTGGTATTTAATTGTGTGTGATAATAGTTATTAGAAGCTAATTAGTATTTTTTGGCAAGTTAATTTTGGTCTTACAATTTAAATTAGGATCTTTAGGCTTTTTATTTTGAAGTTTAGAAAAGAAAACAAAATGAAATAATAAAGAGAAAATTTGGAATTGGGCTGCCCCAAGCAGCCTTTGAAACGGGCCCAATCCACCCCTTATACCCGGTCCAGACCTTCAGCCCATGACATGTTCAAAACGATGTAGTATGATGACAATACTATGTCATTTTAACGTCAATTAATCCCAGCCGTTTATCCATTTATGATCCAATGGTCACAGATAATCCCCATGACCCATTCCCAACCCTGTCCGCCCGATCACCATACCAAACGACACCGTCTCCATATAAGTAAATGATCTCGGTCGTTGATCTCGTTTGATAAAATGGCCAGGATCGTTTCCCCTGCTTAGTATATAAACCCCAAACAAAACCCACTCCCTAGAACACCACCCCCCTCTCTTCGTCTCTCCAAATGTCTTCAGAGACCAGACCTCGCTCCGCCACTGACCGCTCGCCGGAAATCGCTCCCGGCGACGGTCAGTCACCAAACCTTCCCAAAACTACACCATCCCTTAACCTCAACCCCCTCATCTCCATGCCACCCTCGTTTTCCCTCGAATCCCAACCTACCGCGTCGAATATCAAATCTAATGCTTAAACCCTAGCGTCGCCCTAAGATTCCCCGGTGGCGGCGCCATCTCAAAATAGCCCCATACTCACACCCCATGATCTCCTTCATCCCCTTACCTCTAATCTACCAATAGTTTCCCTCTAATCCTTCCCCGGAGTCTCGAATATTAACTCACAAAATCTAAACCCTATTCTCAACTGGTGTAGAAGGATCTTTGGGGCGAATGGGACCTTAGCAGTGTTCTTTCACCCTGAAACACACGATTAAGGTCTAATTCAATCTAAATCAAATGAACTAGGGGTAACTTCCAGTATTTGGTCCGCCTGATTCCGAGTATTTTCAATCATTTTTCTTCTCTTTTATCTTTTATTTTTGTTTAAATTCCTGGTCCTTTTCTCCTCAACTTCATTTCTGTTTCTGTGTCCGTATTAAGTCTGTTCGTATGCTAAAATTAGGGGTTAGTTCATCAAATGAGTTGAATTAGTTAGTCATCACATTGAATTGAATCGATTAATCATTTGAATATCCTGAATTTGTCAATCTCTTTAAGTTCTTCAGATTGGTCATTCTTGTTGGTTTCAATCTCAGTTAACAATATGTTTCGCCTTATTATTTTCAACTCATTTATCCTAGTGATTTATTGATTATTGTTGCTTGATTGCAGATTGGAACAGGTTAATTTGACTGTAGCTAGTTTGTTATTTTTGTTTAATTAATGTTAATAAAAAATGGTTCAATTCAATAAAAGGGGATAGGGATTAGGGTAATAGTCCTTAGGGGATGTTTTGGGATTAAGAATGTTTGAAATGTGTTAGTTTAAGTGGTTTGTCATGAAGTACTGAAATAATGACTTGTTTAACAATAGTGGGGAACAAAACATCGTAACATGTGAAATTTAAAGGAAAATGAATTAAAATTTTTAGCCTGCTCATACCAATTTAGCTTAAATAAAAGGAAAAGGGGTTTAATAATAGGTAGGGGCAATCAGTAGTGGTTCAGGGAATACTATGGGGAAAATAACATTTTTTTAATTAGTGTTAATGCTCCTAAGAGCTGGAAAGAAAAGATCACATGGGGGGCAATTCAGAAAAAGCTAAAAGACATAGGTATAAAGAAAAAATGGGAATAAAAGGGCTGGAGTTTTTTTTTTTTTTGGGTATAAGTACAGAGACAATAGGGATTGGAAGAGCACATAGAGAGATAGACATTGGTAGAGTTGAGAGAAAAAGGAGATTGTTTCATTGCTTCTTCTCGAATCATTTCTGGTTGTTTACATTTCAACTCTTAAAGTTCAAACTTGAGTCTTGGTATTCGTTTGTGACTATTCTATTGATCTTGCTTGGTTTTTTTCAAACTTCTCGGGTCTTTGAATTTGATTTGAATCCTTGTTGTGGGTTGTAATTTGGTTGCTAGAAGTTGTATTTGAATCCAGATATCACCTTCGAACTCGTATGAACTGTGAAGGAATAATTGTAAATGTGATGTTGAAGATTTGAACTTGACAAGAATAATTGAATTAGATTCACAAAATCTTTCATTTTTGTCCTGTTTTCATTTCATATATGTAGGACATTTTTTATTAGCTTTGTATAAAAAAGGGGGGGAGGATTTGTAGTTAGCCAGACTATTGTGATAGTATAAAGGTCAATTAATACATTTAAAGCTTGTGCAAGCCAATAAATACAACAGTAAGGTTATGTGGTTATGATTTATGCAATAGTAAGCTTGTGCAAGCCAATAAATGCAACAGTAGTTCATGATTTGAAATCTTGTGCATAACACAAGTATACAAGCATTAGGGATAAATAATATGGTTAATAATTTTATGAAATCAGTAAGTCTTCGATATTTAAACTTTAGCTCGGCATAGTAAGGTTAAAATCGTAATTCGGTAGGCGTGGTTTGAGTTCAAACAAAATGCGATAATGTTAAGTTTGATAAACTTTTGAATAGGCATTAATGAGCAAGGTTGAAGTTGGTGTTTTAAAAAATAATCATAAATAATTAACTTTAAAGGTTTATTCATCTAATAATGTAAGTTTAATTTAGCTAGGGTATCAATAGTCTATTTTTTTTATATCAATTGTAAATTCCATGTTCTATTCATCATTTTATTTTTACTTTTCGTAATATTCGCTAACCGAAGGTGGCACTAAAATTTCTCGTTATGCAAAGCTCAATTTGTAGATATTTTGTTAGCACTTGTCTTAGGTTGTTAATTAATAAGAGACCTGCATTTTTAAAGCATGTAATTAATTAAGATTTTTCTTGTTTACGTTAGAGACAAATTGAATAGAAAGAATGTAGTCACTTTAGGATTCCCTTTTAAAAATAAACAAGACAAGCCTCGCTCATCGATATAAAAATTGTGGGGCCCTCATAAACATACGTGTATAAAAAAAATACTTAGACTGTGGGACGTGCCGTTTAACAAATTTCACGGTTTTTCTTCAAATAATACTGCATTTAGTCACTTTAGGCGCGTAATTAATGATTTTATCTTCTTAAATTCGAGTGCACATTTATGTGACCCAAATCCAAATCTCAACTTAGTCAAAATGTGTTGACAACCACGGGCGTACTGGTACGATATGGTTCAAGATACATTTTTGTTACGTTGCAATTCTTATAAAATAATAATAATCGAAAGCAGTTGACAGTTAAAATTTGCACATAAGTTAAAAGTATGTTATTAAAATCAGATAATTAAGCCAAATATGAGAGTTGAGCAACCGTGTTAGAACCACGGAATTCGGAAATACCTAACACCTTCTCCTGGGTTAACAGAATTCCTTATCCGGATTTTTGGTTCGCGGACTGTTAATTAGAGTCAAACCTTTCATCAATTCGAGATTCGAACCGGTGACATGGGACACCATAAATCTCCCAAGTGGCGACTCTGAAGCTCTTAATAAATGAATCCCATTTTAATTGTCCTTTAATTAGAAAAACTCCCTCTACCACACCCTTCGCGGGGTGCGTTAGCGTCGAAAGGAGGTGTGACAGGCAGCGGGGGCATTTTGGGAAATTTTGGGTAAAACTTTGAGAAAACTATTTTTATTCATCCAAACCAATTTATATAGTATTTATTAAAGTAATTGAACCAATTGTGATTAGATTCGAGCGAGTTGCAGGTTGAATTTCGAGGTAAAGTGATAGTTGAAGGTTAATTGGACTTCAAGGCTTTGAGGTAAGTGTTTGATCTATCCTAGATTGAGGGAATTGGATTGAATGTGATAATTGCTAATTGCTATGTGATCGAGTGCGGTGTATAGGCATGGTCACAAGCATCTATACACTGGCGTCTAGCATGACCGTGAGTCGTTTGTTGATACATGTTGTGAGTTAATGTGAAATGTTCTTAAGTCATGTTCTTGAGCCCTTGACGGGTTGTGAAGTTGATTATTGTTTCCCTTGACGGGAATTTACTGTATTGTTGATGTTGTTCCCTTGCCGGGATATTGTTTCGATTATTGTTGATTATTGTTTCCCTTGCTGGGACGGTTCATATTACTTGTTTCATTCTTTTGCCCTTGACTGTGATTGTTATTTGGGTGAGGAAGAGTGATAATGCACGAAGGGTGATGCCGTGCCATATTTACTTATGTTCGCATGAAGGATCATTCCGTGCCTTGTTTTACTGTTTATGCACGAAGGAACATGCTGTGCCGTTGTTACTTAAATTATGCACCAAGGGACATTCGGTGCCGTTGTTATTTAAACCATACACGAAGGATCATGTCGTGCAATGGATGTGAGGATGAGAGTAAAAGCACGAAGGGTGATGCCGTGCACTTTTATTTGCTTATTTGGTGAGGATGAGAGTAAAAGCACGAAGGGTGATGCCATGCAACCATTCAATTTCTTGCCTTGTAATAACTGGTTCTACTACACTCTTTTTTTATTTTATTGATTTATTATGTATTGCTGATTGTACTCCCCCAGCATGTTACCTCCTTTGTTAATTGTGTTACTCAATATCTCTTTTATTTGTGGTACATACATATATAGAATTGCACAAGTTTATGTGAGTGTCTGGTCCTAGGCTTGTCACTACTTCGCCGGGATAGGCCAGGCACTTACCAGCACATGGGGTCGGATTGTACTGATACTACACTTCTGTGCATTTTTGCACAGGTCCAGGTTTTGAGCAGGAGCAGGAGCAGTAGTATACTAGCAGGATTACTATACTTCCGAGACCGAGGTAGCTTGCAGGCATCCGCAGGCCCAGCGTCTCCTCTATTTACTTTTATTATTATTGTGGTCTCATTGTTCCGAGACAGACGATTATTATTTATTTCTTTCAGACCATTATGTGTAGTTATTCCTTGGTAGTTCGTGCGATTGTGACTCCACATCTTGGGTAGAGGATTTATGTCAGTTACTTTACGCTATTATTCATCTCTTATTCGAAAGACTTCCGCATTTAAAAATTTGAGTAATTTTTCTTGCTATTAAATATGAGAACTAAAGTGGTTGTAAGAACAGGAAGATGGTGAGTGAATTGGCTTTCCTAGCTACCGTGAGTAGGCGCCATCACGATCCCGATGGTGGGGGAAATTCGGGTCTCACAACTCAAGAACAAGCTTAGTAGAGTCTGAGGGGTAGGTACGGAGACGTATGTACTTGTCCTCCAGAGTGTATTGAGTTAGGAAAGTCTCTCATTTGTTCCTTCTTGTCATGCGATTTGTTTCTCAAATACTAATTGGATTTCTACTATGTCCTTTCGCAGATGGTGAGGACACGCGCTTCTTCATGCGCTGATCAGCAGCCTGAGCCCCAGGCAGCTCCCGCGAGAGGCAGGGGCCGAGGCCGTGTCGGAGGCCGTGGTAGGGGCAAAGCTCAGCCCCAGGCAGTGATTCCAGAGGTGGAGCCTCATGTTGAGATTGGTGAGGAGGTTCTAGCCCCAGCAGCTCCAGTGGGCCTAGTCCAGGTCCCAGGGGAGGTCTTATTTACCCTGGATATTCAGGAGGCTCTGGTCAGAATAGCGGGTTTTATGGATAGTGTCGCCTGAGTAGGCTTATTACCAGTTGCACCAGCCACTTCTCAGGCTGGAGGAGGGGTCCAGACTCCTGTTGCACATACTCCGGAGCCAGTAGCTCCCTAGGCTCAGGTACCAGTAGTTCATCCAGTAGTGGCCACTCAGACAAGTACTACAGCTCAGGCCGGAAATGGAGCAACCATGACTTCCGATGCTTTATGGAGACTTGATTTCTCCAAGCTTTTTACCACTACTTTCAGCGGTGCCACATTAGAGGATCCTCAGGACTTCTTATTCGGTTGCCATGAGATTCTCAAGACTATGGGAATAGTGGAATCCAATGGGGTTGATTTTTGCACATTCAGGCTTTTAG
This sequence comes from Nicotiana noctiflora, assembly GCA_032618575.1. Taxonomy (NCBI): domain Eukaryota; kingdom Viridiplantae; phylum Streptophyta; class Magnoliopsida; order Solanales; family Solanaceae; genus Nicotiana; species Nicotiana noctiflora. The sequence continues at coordinate 610,647 of JASVEL010001790.1, forward strand.
GATCCACCAAGACTTGGTGGAGATATTTCTGTTTGACTCAACCGGCAGGGTCCCCGACTTTAACATACGATTAGTTTGCGGAGTTATTCTTGGAGAAGTTTCTCCCTGTTACCCAGCGGGAGGCACTTCGGAGGCAGTTTGAGCACCTCTAGTAGGGTTCTATGACTGTTACCTAGTTTGAGACGAGGTTTGTTGATCTGGCACGTCATGCGATTGTGATACTCCCCACAGATCGGGAGAGGATCCAAAGGTTTATAGATGGGCTAAATCAGCCGATTCGACTTCAGATGAATTTGGGAGTTGGGAGTGACATATCTTTTCAGGAGGCAGCTAATGCAGCTCATAGGATTGAGATGGCTCTTGCTCGGGGAGGTGGTTATCCTTCAGACAAGAGGCCTAGTCATTCCGACAGATTTAGTGGTTCTTCTTCTGGAGGCAGGGATTCTTAGTATATGGGCCAATCTTCCACGCCTTTTAGTCAGCCCTCCAGGCTTCGGAGGGTGGTCTAGGTGATCGTGGGGTTCATGGGCAGTATTCAGATCAACCTCCCATCAGTGCTCTACCCTCTTCAGAGTGTTCGTGGAGGCCATTCAGGTCGTCAGGGCCACCAGTCCCAGCAGCCAAAGTGTTGCTACGGTTGTGGTGATCCAGGTCATCTCATCAGGTTTTGCCCTCAAGCAGCGGGCAACACTCAGCAGTGTGGTCCTCGCCCCATGATTCAAGCCCCAGCTGACCCATAGCATGCCTAGCCAGCTAGGGAAGGGGGTAGAGATCGTAGAGGTGGAGGTCGAGAACGTCCCGCCCGAGGTAGAGGTCAGCCAGTGGATGACCGTCCCAAAGACGTAGCTTAGAGGGGAGGTGCCGATCCCTGATTTTTTGCTTTACCAGCTAGGCTAGAGGCAGAGGCATCAGATGCTGTGATTACAGGTACCATTATGGTTTGTGATAGAGGTGTTTCAGTATTATTTGACTTTGGTCTACGTATTCATATGTGTCTTCCTACTTTGCACCATACCTGGCTGTGCCTAGCTATGCCTTGGACATTCCAGTTTATGTGTCTACACCAGTGGGTGACTCTATAGTAGTCGACCGGGTGCATCATTCGTGCATGGTTATATCCGAGGGTCTTGAGACCCATGTCGATTTATTGTTATTAGACATGGTGGATTTCGATGTTATATTAGGGATGGATTGTTTGTCCCCGTATCATGCTATCCTAGATTGTCATGCCAAGACAGTGACCTTAGCCTTGCCAGAATCACCCCGACTAGAGTGGAGAGGGGCCCGTGGCCACTCCGTTCGCAATGTTATTTCATATGTTAAGGCTCAACGCATGGTCGAGAAGGGGTGTCTAGTTTATTTGGCATATGTTCGTGATTCCAGTGCAGAAATTCCTTCTATTAATTCAGTTCCTATTGTACGGGATTTTCCCAATGTTTTCCCTTCAGACTTGTCGGGTGTGCCACCCGATAGGGATATTGATTTCTGTATTGTCACGACCCGGATTTCCCACCATCGGGGTCATGATGGCGCCTACTAAATGGAAGCTAGGCAAGCCAAATATTAATTTCATCTCTATTAATTACCAATTTCTTATTAACAACATAAAAATTACAGCGGAATAATCTAAATTAGCGGAAGACTTAGTCAAATATGATAAAGAAAATCCAAATCTGATACACTACCCAAGACTGGTGTCACAATACTCACGAACTTCTAAGAATAATACACATAATCGTTTGAAAGAAAATACAAGTTGTTTATCTCGATTACATGAGATAACAGAATGAAAAGCATAGATAGGAGAGACAACGGGTCCTGCGGACGCCTGCAAGGCTACCTCGTAGTCTCAGTAGTCGGAAAAATCCACAAGTCGCTACTGCCGTTGCTGCTGTCCGTAACCTGTATCTGCGCAAAAGAGCGCAGAGTGTAGTATCAGCACAACCGACCCCATGTGCTAGTAAGTGCCTGGCCTATCCCAGCGAACTAGTGACAAGGCTAAGGCCAGTCACCCACATAAACCTGTACAGTTGCAATATAGATATATATATACAATACATTTATAAAGAAATACTCTACTCTGAAATAATATTCAATAACTCAAGATATCCAAAATAATCTTACTTTCATATCTCAATTTCCTCTTTCATTTCATGTCTCGTGGTAGGCGTACCACCCGCTCCCAACTATCACGCAGTAATTATCTCTTGTGGTAGGCGTACCACCCGCTCCCAATTATCAACAATTATATCTCGTGGTAGGCGTACCACCCGCTCCCAAATATATCAATAGTTATATCTTGTGGTAGGCGTACCACCCGCTCCCAAATATATCAATAATCATATCTTGTGGTAGGCGTACCACCCGCTCCCAAATATATCAATCGGCTACCGGCAACTATGGCCAATGCCAAGATTTTAAGTCACTTTGTGGTCGGCGTACCACACGATCCCAAATATAAAATATATAAGTTACCGGCATTTAGCCAATAATCTCTATATCAACAATATTTATAATTACCGGTTTTAAACCAATAATTTATTATAATTTCAAACAAATTACCTTCATTACCGGTATAACACCAATAACTCTTATTCAGCAATTTATTCATAACTAAATTCATATTCCTACAAACTAGGATAGAACAAACACTTACCTCGAAAGTTTACGAATGATTTAATCCGTAGCAATGCCCTTTCCTTTCGAATTTGACTCCAATCCAATCGTATTTATACACAATTGATTTAATATCATCAATACTACTCAACAAACTAATTCCCAAGACCAATTACAACTTTTACAACATTCTGCCCGGAATAGTGAATTTCAACCCCGGGCCCACATGGTCGGAATTCGGGATTAGTACCAAAATCCAGTTACCCATCCCCCCACGAGTTCATGTATATGCTTTATTTCAAAATCGGACCTCAATTCAAGGTCCAATTCCCCAATTTATGAAAAATCCTATTTTCTAACAAAAACAAGAATTCTACCATGAAAACCTTTGATTTTTAATGAAAAACATGTTTAATGATGTTAGGAATTGAAAGAATTAAGTAAAAAGTGACTTACAATTGTTTTGATGAAGAAGGAATCCGTGAAGAATCGCAAATGGGTGTTTTGGTTTTGTAAAATGTGAAGAAATGACTGAAATTCGTGTTTTTCAGGTCTCTGTGTTCGCATTTGCGAACATGGGTTCGCAATTGCGAACCCCGACCAATTTCTGGAGTTTGAAAAATAAGCTAAGGGTGGGAAGTTCGCATTTGCGAACTTTTCTTCGCATTTGCGAAGCCAAGGCAAAATTGGGAAGTTCGCATTTGCGAACTATTGTTCGCAATTGCGAACACAGGCTAAATATTGGGAGGTTCGCATTTGCGAACTATTGTTCGCATTTGCGAACCCAGGAAGAATAGTGTCGAGTTCGCATTTGCGAACTATAGTTCGCATTTGCGAACACAGGCATAGTAGGGTCAAGTTCGCATTTGCGAACTATTGTTCGCATTTGCGAACACAGGCACAATAGGGGGGAGTTCGCATTTGCGAACTATTGTTCGCATTTGCGAACTCTGCAGAATAGTGGGGAGTTCGCATTTGCGAACTATTGTTCGCATTTGCGAACTCTGCAGACCAGTTGCAGACGGCAACTTCTAACATGAAAAATTGATCTCGTGGCCTATCCAAAGTTCACCCGAGCCCTCGGGGCTCCAAACCAAATATGCACATAACCTCAAAAACACATTATGAACTTGTTCGTGCGATCACATCGCCAATATCACCTCGTTTTCATCAAATCAAGCCTCAAATGCATGATTTTCATACCTTTAGTTTCCAAAACTTTCAAACTTGGGACTCAAGGTCCAAAACATCTCAAACGACATCCAAATGTCACCAAACTTTACAGAAATCACATATATAATATTTAAGACTTGTACCGGGCGTCGGAACCAAAATACGAGCCCGATACCAAGGTCAATTAATTTATTTCCTTTAATAATTGCATCAGAAACAATTTCACATAAAAATTCATAACTTGGGCTCTAGGCCTCGGAATTCGACTCCGGACGCATGTCCAAGTCCCATATTTTCCTACGGACCTCTCGGGACCATCAAATCTCGGGTCCGGATCCGTTTACCAAAAATGTTGACCGAAGTCAACCATATCAATATTAATATCATTTTTATCCAAATTTCTCATAGAATTCATATTTTCTATCACAAAATCTTTCCGACTACATGCTCGGATCGTGCACGTAAATCGAGGCAACATAGAATGAGGTTTTCAAGGCCTCGGAAGCTCGAAATGATTAATTAAATAAGTGATGACCCTTTGGGTCGTCACAATCTCCACCTCTAAAACAACCGTTCGTCCTCGAACGGACAAAAGAAAGAAGTACCTGAGTCAGGAAACAAATGTGGGTAGCGGCTCCGCATATCAGACTCGGACTCCCAGGTCGATGCCTCAGGAGGCTGACCTCTCCACTGAACACGCACAGAAGGATAACTCTTCGACCTCAGCTGTCGAACCTGCCGGTCTAGAATGGCTATCGGCTCCTCCTCGTAAGATAGATCATTGTCCAATTGGACAGTACTGTAGTCTAACACATGTGTGGGATCACCGTGGTATCTCCGAAGCATAGATACATGAAAAACTGGATGCACGGCTGATAAGCTAGGCGGCAAAGCTAATCCGTAAGCCACCCCTCCCACTCTGTCTAGAATCTCAAATGGACCAATATACCTAGGGCTGAGCTTGCCCTTCTTTCCGAACCTCATCACGCCCTTCATAAGCGACACCCGAAGCAATACTCGTTCACCAACCATGAAATCTACATCTCGAACCTTGCGATCCGCATAAGTCTTTTGCCTAGACCTGAGCTGAACGCAATCTCTCCTGAATAGTCTTGACCTTATCCAAGGCCTCCTGAACTAAGTCTGTACCCAACAACCGAGCCTCTCCCGGTTCAAACCATCCAACCGGTGATCGACATCGCCTACCATACAACGCCTCATACGGAGCCATCTGAATGCTAGATTGGTAACTGTTATTGTAGGCGAACTCTGCTAATGGTAGAAACTGATCCCACGAGCCTCCGAAATCAATAACACGGGCTCGAAGCATGTCCTCAAGAATCTGAATAGTCCTCTCGGACTGGCCATCCGTCTGAGGATGAAATGCCGTACTCAACTGAACCTGGGTGCCTAACTCCTGCTGGACTGCTCTCCAGAACCGCGAGGTAAACTGTGTACCCCGATCAGAGATAATAGATACTGGCACCCCATGAAGACGAACAATCTCACTAATGTAAATCTCCGCTAACCTCTCCGATGAGTAGGAGACAGATACTGGAATAAAGTGTGCTGATTTGGTCAGCTTGTCAACAATGACCCAAATAGCATCAAATTTCCTTCTAGTCAAAGGAAGTCCAGTAACGAAATCCATAGTGATCCGCTCCCATTTCCACTCGGGAATTTCAATTCTCTGGAATACACCACCAGGTCTCTGGTGCTCATATTTCACCTGCTGACAATTTAGACACCGAGCGACATACGCAACGATATCTTTCTTCATTCCGCGCCACCAATAGTGCTGACGTAAGTCCTGGTACATCTTCGCGGCGCCCGGGTGAATAGAATACCGCGAACTGTGGGCCTCTGCTAATATTAACTCTCGAATCCCTTCGACATTGGGCACACAAACTCGACCCTGCAATTTCAATATCCCATCATCATCTAGATTTACCTGTGTGGCACCTCCCCGCCGTACTGTATCTCTCGACTCACGCAAATGAGGATCATCAAATTGCCTCTCACGGATACGCTCTAATAACGAAGAATGAGCGACCGTGCAGGCTAACACTCTGCTAGGCTCAGAAATATCCAATCTCACGAACCGGTTGGCTAATGCTTGGACGTCTAGAGCCAATGGTCTCTGACTGACCGGAATATATGCAAGACTACCCATGCTGGCAGACTTTCTACTCAATGCATCGGCCACCACATTGGCCTTACCCGGGTGATATAAAATAGTAACATCATAGTCTTTTAGCAACTCTAGCCACCTTCTCTGCCTCATATTCAACTCTTTCTGCTTAAACAAATACTGAAGACTCTTATGATCGGTGTATACTTCACATGCTACACCATACAAATAATGCCTCCGGATCTTCAATGCGTGAATAATCGCCGCCAATTCTAGATCATGCACTGGATAGTTCTTCTCATGAATCTTCAACCGCCTCGAAGCATAGGCAATAACCTTGCCATCCTGCATTAACACTGCACCAAGCCCAATACGGGAAGCATCACAATAAACAGTATAAGGTCCCGTACCTGTAGGTAAAACCAATACCGGTGTTGTGGTCAAGGTTGTCTTGAGCTTTTGAAAGCTCGCCTCACATTCATTGGACCATTCAAATTGAACACCCTTCTGGGTCAATCTGGTCAGTGGGGTTGCAATAGACGAAAATCCTTCTACGAATCGGCGATAATAGCCCGCTAACCCCAAGAAACTCCGAATATCTGTGGCTGATGTCGGTCTAGGCCAGCTCTTGACTGCCTCAATTTTCTTCGGATCAACTTGAATACCTGCTGCCGTCACAATATGACCCAGGAATGCAACCGAACTTAGCCAAAATTCACACTTTGAAAATTTTGCATATAGCTGGCTATCTCTCTCAGAGTCTGCAAGGCCACTCTGAGATGTTGTGCATGCTCCTCCTGACCGCGAGAATATATTAATATGTCATCAATGAAGACTATTACAAACAAGTCTAAATAAGGCCGGAACACCCGATTCATCAATTTCATAAAAGCTGCTGGAGCATTTGTCAACCCAAAAGACATGACCAGAAATTCATAATGTCCATACCGAGTGCGGAACGCGGTCTTAGGGACATCAGATGCCCTAATCTTCAGCTGATGATAGCCGGATCTCAAATCTATCTTTGAAAATACCTTGGCACCCTGAAGCTGGTCAAATAAATCATCAATTCGCGGAAGTGGATATTTATTTTTGATAGTCACCTTGTTTAACTGTCGATAGTCAATGCACATTCTCATCGAACCATCTTTCTTCTTTACAAATAATACAGGTGCACCCCACGGCGAAACACCGGGCCTAATGAAACCCTTTTCACGTAAATCCTGCAACTGTTCCTTCAATTCTTTTAACTCTGGTGGAGCCATACGGTATGGGGGAATGGAAATGGGCTGAGTGCCTGGAGCCAAGTCAATGCAAAAATCAATGTCCCTATCGGGCGGCATACCTGGCAAGTCTGAAGGAAATACTTCAGGAAATTCGCGAACCACAGGCACCGAGTCAATAGAAGGAACCTCGGCACTAGAATCACGGACATAGGCCAAATAAGCCAAGCATCCCTTTCCAACCATACGCCTGAGCTTTAACATAAGAAATAACATTACGGCTAGTATGACCTGAAATCCCTTTCCACTCTATACGAGGCGAATTCGGTAGAGCTAAAGTCACAGTCTTGGCATGGCAATCTAAAATAGCATGATAAGGAGATAGCCAGTCCATGCCTAGTATAATATTGAAGTCCACCATATTTAGGAGTAATAAATCAGCACGGGTCTCGAGACCCTCAATTACTATAATACATGACCGATGAACTCGATCAACCACAATAGAGTCGCCTACTGGTGTAGACACATGAATAGGAACACTCAGTGGATCACTGGGCTGAATCAAGTATGGTGCAAAATAGGAAGACACATACGAATATGTAGACCCGGGGTCAAATAATGCTGATGCCTTTCTATCACAAACCAAAATAATACCTGTAATGACGGCATCAGAAGACTCAGCCTCTGGTCTGGCGGGAAGTGCATAACATCGGGGCTGTGCCCCACCACCCTGAGCAGTATCTCTAGGACGATCAGCTGCTGGCTGGTCTCTACCTCTATCGGTCCGAGCTCCACCTCTATGACCTCTACCTCCACCTCTATGTCCTCTACCTCCGCCTCTAGCCGGCTGGGCAGGCTGTGAGGGAACTGGGGCCTGAATCATGGCACGAGAACCCTGCTGATGAGATCTGTCAGAAGCTCGAGGGCAATACCTTGCAATGTGCCTAAGATCACCGCATGTAAAACAAGCCCTCGGCTACTGAAAATGGCGAAGTGGTGGTGCACTGATAGGCTGCTGATCAGAGTAGCGTGGCTGAGAATTACGATCACCTGAAGCATCATGAGAAACCTGAAGAGCTGACCGATAAGGCCTAGGAGGATGGCCTCTATCATAAAAATCTCTATCTCCAGACGAGGTACCACTGAATCTACCCGAATTACGAGATCTCTTATCTGATCCATGTCTCGCTCCCTGTGACAGAGCCATCTCGATCCGGCGGGCTGCATTAGCCGCCTCCTGAAAAGTGATTTCAGTTCCTGCTCCCATAGCCATCTGTAGCCGAATTGGCTGATTCAAGCCATCAATAAACCTCCTCACTCTCTCCCGCTCTGTGGGAAGTATGATAATAGCATGACGAGCCAGGTCCACGAACCTAGTCTCGTACTGTGTGACAGACATAGAACCCTGATGAAGACGCTCAAATTGTCTGTGCATAAACTCCCGCTGAGTTGCTGGAAGGAACTTCTCCAAGAATAATTCCGCAAACTGCTCCCAAGTCAAAGATGACGATCCCGCTGGCCTGGTTAGACAATAATCTCTCCACCAAGTCTTGGCGGAACCAGATAACCGAAAAGTAGCAAAATCCACACCATTAGTCTCCACAATACCCATGGTACGGAGAACTTCGTGGCAGCTGTATAGGAAATCCTGTGGATCCTCTGAAGGAGTACCACTGAATGTGGTAGTGAACAGCTTGGTAAACCTGTCCAATCTCCACAACGCATCAGCAGACATAGCTGCACCATCATTAGACGGAGTCGCAATAATAGGCCGAACTGCCTCAACTGGCTGAATCACAGGATCTTGAGCATGGGGAATTACTCGCTCTGGAGTGCGCGTAGCAGGAGTCTGATTACCTCCTCCAGCCTGAGAAGTGGCTAATGCTACCGGTAATAAACCTGCTCTGGTGACATGGTCCATAAAACCTGCTATCCGGACCAAAGCATCCTGAAGATCCGGTGAAAATAAAGCTCCTCCTGGGACCTGAGCTGGGCCTACCGGAGCTGCTGGGGCTGGAATTTCCTCCTCTATATGAACCTGAGGTTCTGCCACTCGTGCTGCTGCTCGGGGCTGAGCTCCTGCCCCTACCTTGTCCTCTAGGACGACCTCGACCTCGGCCTCTACCCCTAGCAGGAGGTGCCGCTGCTGGGACCTCGGGCTGCTGGTCAGTAGATGAGGATGCATGTGTCCTTACCATATGCGGAAGAACAGAGTAGAAGTTCAATTAACATTTAAAAGATCAAGTCGCACGACTGGAAAAAATAAAGGGAATATTTTCCTAACTCTGTAGCCTCTGGAGGATAAATACAGACGTCTCCGTACCGATCCTTCAGACTCTACTAAGGTTGTTCGTGAGTTGTGAGACCTATGCAACCTAGTGCTCTGATACCAACTTGTCACGACCCGGATTTCCCACCATCGGGGTCATGATGGCGCCTACTAAATGGAAGCTAGGCAAGCCAAATATTAATTTCATCTCTATTAATTACCAATTTCTTATTAACAACATAAAAATTACAGCGGAATAATCTAAATTAGCGGAAGACTTAGTCAAATATGATAAAGAAAATCCAAATCTGATACACTACCCAAGACTGGTGTCACAATACTCACGAACTTCTAAGAATAATACACATAATCGTTTGAAAGAAAATACAAGCTATTTATCTCGATTACATGAGATAACAGAATGAAAAGCATATATAGAAGAGACAACGGGTCCTGCGGACGCCTGCAAGGCTACCTCGTAGTCTCAGTAGTCGAAAAATCCACAAGTCGCTACTGTCGTTGCTGCTGTCCGTAACCTGTATCTGCGCAAAAAGAGCGCAGAGTGTAGTATCAGCACAACCGACCCCATGTGCTGGTAAGTGCCTGGCCTATCCCGGCGAACTAGTGACAAGGCTAAGGCCAGTCACCCACCTAAACCTGTACAGTTGCAATATAGATATATATATATATACAATACATTTATAAAGAAATACTCTACTCTGAAATAATATTCAATAACTCAAGATATCCAAAATAATCTTACTTTCATGTCTCAATTTCCTCTTTCATTTCATGTCTCGTGGTAGGCGTACCACCCGCTCCCAACTATCACAGTAATTATCTCTTGTGGTAGGCATACCACCCGCTCCCAATTATCAACAATTATATCTCGTGGTAGGCGTACCACCCGCTCCCAAATATATCAATAGTTATATCTTGTGGTAGGCGTACCACCCGCTCCCAAATATATCAATAATCATATCTTATGGTAGGCGTACCACCCGCTCCCAAATATATCAATCGGCTACCGGCAACTATGGCCAATGCCAAGATTTTAAGTCACTTTGTGGTCGGCGTACCACACGATCCCAAATATAAAATATATAAGTTACCGGCATTTAGCCAATAATCTCTATATCAACAATATTTATAATTACCGGTTTTAAACCAATAATTTATTATAATTTCAAACAAATTACCTTCATTACCGGTATAACACCAATAACTCTTATTCAGACAATTTATTCATAACTAAATTCATATTCCTACAAACTAGGATAGAACAAACACTTACCTCGAAAGTTTACGAATGATTTAATCCGTAGCAATGCCCTTTCCTTTCGAATTTGACTCCAATCCAATCGTATCTATACACAATTGATTTAATATCATCAATACTACTCAACAAACTAATTCCCAAGACCAATTACAACTTTTACAACATTCTGCCTGGAATAGTGAATTTCAACCCTGGGCCCACATGGTCGGAATTCGGGATTAGTACCAAAATCCGGTTACCCATCCCCCACGAGTTCATGTATATGCTTTGTTTCAAAATCGGACCTCAATTCAAGGTCCAATTCCCCAATTTATGAAAAACCCTATTTTCTAACAAAAACAAGAATTCTACCATGAAAACCTTTGATTTTTAATGAAAAACATGTTTAATGATGTTAGGAATTGAAAGAATTAAGTAAAAAGTGACTTACAATTGTTTTGATGAAGAAGGAATCCGTGAAGAATCGCAAATGGGTGTTTTGGTTTTGTAAAATGTGAAGAAATGACTGAAATTCGTGTTTTTCAGGTCTCTGTGTTCGCATTTGCGAACATGGGTTCGCAATTGCGAACCCCGACCAATTTCTGGAGTTTGAAAAATAAGCTAAGGGTGGGAAGTTCGCATTTGCGAACTTTTCTTCGCATTTGCGAAGCCAAGGCAAAACTGGGAAGTTCGCATTTGCGAACTATTGTTCGCAATTGCGAACAGAGGCTAAATATTGGGAGGTTCGCATTTGCGAACTATTGTTCGCATTTGCGAACCCAGGCAGAATAGTGTCGAGTTCGCAGTTGCGAACTATAGTTCGCATTTGCGAACACAGGCACAGTAGGGTCAAGTTCGCATTTGCGAACTATTGTTCGCATTTGCGAACACAGGCATAATTGTTCGCATTTGCGAACTCTGCAGAATAGTGGGGAGTTCGCATTTGCGAACTATTGTTCGCATTTGCGAACTCTGCAGACCAATTGCAGACAGCAACTTCTAACATGAAAAATTGATCTCGTGGCCTATCCAAAGTTCACCCGAGCCCTCGGGGCTCCAAACCAAATATGCACATAACCTCAAAAACACATTATGAACTTGTTCGTGCGATCACATCGCCAATATCACCTCGTTTTCATCAAATCAAGCTTCAAATGCATGATTTTCATACCTTTAGTTTCCAAAACTTTCAAACTTGGGACTCAAGGTCCAAAACATCTCAAACGACATCCAAATGTCACCAAACTTTACAGAAATCACATATATAATATTTAAGACTTGTACCGGGCGTCGGAACCAAAATACGAGCCCGATACCAAGGTCAATTAATTTATTTCCTTTAATAATTGCATCGAAATAATTTCACATAAAAATTCATAACTTGGGCTCTAGGCCTCAAAATTCGACTCCGGACGCATGTCCAAGTCCCATATTTTCCTAAGGACCTCTCGGGACCATCAAATCTCGGGTCCGGATCCGTTTACCAAAAATGTTGACCGAAGTCAACCATATCAATATTAATATCATTTTTATCCAAATTTCTCATAGAATTCATATTTTCTATCACAAAATCTTTCCGGCTACACGCTCGGATCGTGCACGTAAATCGAGGCTACATAGAATGAGGTTTTCAAGGCCTCAGAAGCTCGAAATGATTAATTAAATAAGTGATGACCCTTTGGGTCGTCACATGTATTGATCTGGCACCGGGCACTCAGCCCATCTCTATTCCACCGTATCGCATGGCCCCGCTAGAGTAAAAAGAGTTAAAAGATCAGTTGCAAGACCTTCTAGAAAAGGGCTTTATCAGGCCGAGTGTTTCTCCCTAGGGTGCACCGGTGTTATTTGTGAACAAGAAGGATGGCTCGATGCGGATGTGTATTGATTATCGGCAATTAAACAAAGTGACGATAAAGAACAAGTATCCACTGCCGTGGATTGATGATTTGTTTGACCAGCTCCAAGGAGCGAGAGTGTTCTCGAAGATAGACTTGAGGTCGGGCTACCATCAGCTGAAGATCAGGGCGGCTGACATTCCTAAGATAGCCTTTCGCACTAGGTACGGGCACTATGAATTCTTGGTCATGTCTTTCGGGTTGACCAATGCTCCAGCAGCATTTATGGAGTTGATGAATCGGGTGTTCAGGCCTTATCTATATCAGTTCATGATACTATTTATAGATGATATCCTGGTATACTCCCGCAGTAAGGAAGAGCACGAGCAGCACCTAGAAGTGGTTCTTCAGACTCTGAAGGATAATCAGCTATATTCCAAGTTTTCAAAATGCGAGTTCTGGTTGAGTTCGGTTGGATTCCTGGGTCGTATCATGTCAGTGGAGGGTATTCAGGTGGACCCAAAGAAGATTGAGGAAGTCAAGAATTGCCCTCGACCAGCTTCAGTGACCGAGATTTGGAGTTTCTTGGGGTTAGCAAGCTACTACCATCGATTTGTAGAGGGGTTCTTTTCTATTATAGCTCCGATGACCAGGTTGACCCAGAAGGGTGCCCAGTTCAGGTGGTCAGATGAGTGTGAGGTGAGCTTTCAGAAGCTCAAGACAGATTTGACTACGACACCAGTGTTGATATTACCTACGGGTGCAGGGCCTTACACAGTTTACTGTGATGCATCCCGTACGGGGCTTGGAGTGGTATTGATGCAGGATGGCAAGGTTATTGCTTATGCTTCGAGAGAGTTGAAAATCCATGAGAAGAATTATCCGGTTCATGATCTTGAGCTGGTAGCAGTGGTTCATGCCTTAAAACTCTGGAGGCATTATTTATATGGTTTGGCGTGCGAGGTATACACGGATCACAAAAGTCTTCAGTATTTATTCAAGCAAAAAGAGTTGAATGTACGACAAAGGAGATGGTTAGAGTTGCTGAAAGATTATGATGTTACTATCTTATATCACCCAGGTAAGGCCAATGTGGTGGTCGATGCGTTGAGTAGGAAGTCTGCCAGCATGGGTAGTCTCGCTTATATTTCGGTCAGCCAGAGACCACTTACTCTAGATTTCTAGGCCTCAGCCAATCGGTTCGTGAGACTAGACATTTTTGAGCCTAGCAGGGTGTTAGCCTGCACGGTCGCTCGTTCTTCTCTATTAGAGCGTATCCGTGAGATGCAGTTTGAGGATCCTCATTTGTGTTACCTGAGGGATACTGTACAGCGGGGAGGTTCCATGAAGGTAACTCTAGATGATGACGGAGTATTGAGATTGCAGGAGCGAGTTTGTGTGCCCAATGTTAAGGGGATTCGAGAGTTGATCTTAGCGGAGGCCCACAGTTCGCGGTATTCTATTCACCCAGGCGCCGTGAAGATGTATCAGGACTTACGGCAGCACTATTGGTGTCGTAAGATGAAGAAGGACATTGTTGCGTATGTCGCTCGGTGTCTAAACTGTCAGCAGGTTAAATATGAACACCAGAGGCCTGGTGGTGTATTCCAGAGAATTGAAATTCCCGAGTGGAAATGGGAGCGGATTACAATGGACTTCGTTATTGGACTCCCTTTGATGCGAAGTAGATTTGATGCTATTTGGGTCATTGTTGATAGGCTGACCAAGTCAGCACACTTCATTCCAGTATCTATCTCTTACTCATCGGAGAAGCTAGCAGAGATTTACATCAGGGAGATTGTTCGCCTTCATGGGGTGCCGGTGTCCGTTATCTCAGATCGGAATACGCAGTTTACCTCACGTTTCTGGAGAGCGGTCCAGCAGGAGTTAGGCACACAGGTTCAGTTGAGTACTGCTTTTCACCCTCAGACGGATGGTCAGTCTGAGAGGACTATTCAGATCCTAGAGGACATGCTCCGAGCCTGTGTCATTGATTTTGGAGGCTCGTGGGACCAGTTTCTACCATTAGAAGAGTTCGCCTACAACAACAGCTATCAGTCTAGCATTCAGATGGCTCCATATGAGGTGTTGTATGGTAGGCGATGTCGGTCTCCAATCGGATGGTTCGAGCCGGGAGCGGCTCGGTTGCTGGGTATAGACTTAGTTCAGGAGGCCTTAGACAAGGTCAAGACTATCCAGGAGAGATTGCGTTCAGCTCAGTCCAGACAGAAGAATTATACGGATCGTAAGGTCCGAGATGTGGATTTAATGGTTGGTGAGCGGGTATTGCTCCAGGTATCGCCTATGAAGGGCGTGATGAGGTTTTGAAAGAAGGGCAAGCTCAGCCCTAGGTATATTGGTCCATTTGAGATTCTGGACTGAGTAGGAGAGGTGTCTTACAGACTTGCACTGCCACCTAGCTTATCAGCCGTGCATCCAGCTTTTCATGTATCTATGCTTCGGAGGTACCACGGCGATCCTACACACGTGTTAGACTTTAGTACTATCCAATTGGACAAGGACCTATCTTACGAGGAGAGCCGATGGCCATTGTAGAGCGGGAGGTTCGACAGTTGAGGTCGAAGAGTTTTCCTTTAGTGCGCGTCTAGTGGAGAGGTCAGCCTCCTAAGGCATCGACCTGGGAGTCCGAGTCTGCTATGCGGAGTCGTTACCCACATTTATTCCCCGACTCAGGTACTTCCTTCTCTTGTCTGTTCGAGGACAAACGGTTGTTTTAGAGGTGGAGGATGTGACGACCCAAATGGTCATCACCTGTTTTCCTCATTAGTTCCACGCTTCCGAGGCCTTGAAAACCTCATTTTATATTGCCTCGATTTACGTGCATAGTCCGGGCACATAGCCAAAAATAAATTTGTGTTAGAATATGTGAATTCTATGGAAAATTTAAAGAAATTTGATATTAATATTGATATAGATGACTTCGGTCAACATTTTTGGTAAATGGACCCGGACCCGAGATCGGACAGTCCCGGAAGGTCCGTAGGAAAATATGGGACTCGGGCATGTGTCCGGAGTCGAACTCCGAGGCCTAGAGCCCAAGATATGAATTTTTCTATTAAATAGTTTTGCAAAATTGATTAAAAGACCATGGTATCGGGCTCGTATTTTGGTTATGTCGCCCGGTACAAATCCTATATATTATTTAAGTACTTCCTGCAAAACTTGACGGAATTTGAATGTCGTTTGATGTGTTTTGAACCATGATTTTCAAATTTGAAAGTTTATGAAGTTTAAAAGAAGAAATCATGAATTTGAGGCTTGATTCTATGAAAACGATGTTATATTGGCGATTTGATCGCGCGAGTAAATTCGTGGTATGTTTTTGAGGTTGTATGCATGTTTGGTTTGGAGCCCGAGGGCTCGGGTAAAGATTTGATAGGCCGTTAGAGCAGATTTTAAAAAATAACACAGCTGGTATTTTTCCCCAGCTGATATCTTCGTAATTGCGAAGAATTACTCGCAATTGCGAGTGGTCCTAGAAACAGTCTTAGTTCGCAAATGCGAACAATACTTCGCATAAGCGAAGTGGCCCAGACTTGGGCCTGAATCGCAAATGCGAAGCAGATCACAAATACCTTACGTTCGCAAATGCGAACAAAATTTCGCAAATGCGTCGCTGCCCTGTATTGGGCTTAGTTCGCAAATGCGAACATATTCTCGCAAATGCGAGTTCCGTAGCCCAGACATGTCCTGTTCGCAATTGCGAACATATGTTCGCAATTCCCATATCCGGAGATGTGCAATCTGATACTTAAACGATTTTTAAACCCCTTTTCACCATCTTTCAAAACCCAAAACACCACACACGATTTTCCAAGAGCAATATCACTCCAAATCACTTGTAAGTTAATTTTTACTCAACTCTTTCAATTCCTAACATCATTAAATATGTTTTCCAAGAGAAATCAAAGGTTTTTATGGTTGAAATTGTTGTTGTTGGGTAGAACTTAGGTTTTTCATAAATTGGGGAATTAGACCTCGATTTGAGGTTCGATTTCGAAACAAATCATTTAATTGAACTCGTGAGGGAATGGGTAACCGGATTTTGGTCCGAACCCCGAGTTTCAACCACGGAGGATCGGGGGCGTTTTGGGAAATTTTGGGTAAAACTTTGAGAAAACCATTTTTATGCATCCAAACCAATTTATATAGTATTTATTAAAGTAATTGAACCAATTGTGATTAGATTCGAGCGAGTTGAAGGTTGAATTTCGAGGTAAAGCGATAGTTGAAGGTTAATTGGACTTCAAGGCTTTGAGGTAAGTGTTTGATCTATCCTAGCTTGAGGGAATAGGATTGAATGTGATAATTGCTAATTGCTATGTGATCGAGTGCGGTGTATAGGCGTGGTGAAGAGCATCTATACACTAGCGTCTAGCATGACCGTGAGTCGTTTGTTGACACATGTTGTGAGTTAATGTGAAATGTTCTTAAGTCATGTTCTTGAGCCCTTGCCGGATTGTGAAGTTGATTATTGTTTCCCTTGCCGGGACTTTATTGTATTGTTGATGTTGTTCCCTTGCCGGGATATTGTTATGATTATTGTTTCCCTTGCCGGGATGGTTCATATTACTTGTTTCATTCGTTTGCCCTTGATTGTGATTATTATTTGGGTGAGGAAGAGTGATAATGCACGAAGGGTGATGCCGTGCCATTTTTACTTATGTTCGCATGAAGGATCATTCTGTGCCTTGTTTTACTGTTTATGCACGAAGGAACATGCCATGTCGTTGTTACTTAATTTATGCACGAAGGGACATTCTGTGCCGTTGTTATTTAAACCATACATGAAGGATCATGCCGTGCCATGGATGTGAGGATGAGAGTAAAAGCACGAAGGGTGATGCCGTGCACTTTTCTTTGCTTATTTGGTGAGGATGAGAGTAAAAGCACGAAGGGTGATGCCGTGCACTTCTATTTGCTTATTTGGTGAGGATGAGAGTAAAAGCACGAAAGATGATGCCGTGCAACCATTCAATTTCTTGCCTTGCAATAATTGTTTCTGCTACACTTTATTTTTATCTTATTGATTTATTATATGTTGCTGATTGTACTCCCCGAGCATGTTACCTCCTTTGTTAGTTGTGTTACTCAATATCTCTGTTATTTTGTGGTACGTACATATATATAATTGCACAGGTTTATGTGAGTGTCTGGTCCTAGGCTTGTCACTTCTTCGCCGGGATAGGCCAGGCACTTACCAGCACATAGGGTCGGATTATGCTGATACTACACTTCTGTGCGTTTTTGCACAGGTCCAGGTTTTGAACAGGAGCAGCAGCAGTAGTATACTAGTAGGATTACTGTACTTCCGAGAACGAGGTAGTTTGCAGGCGTCCGTAGGCCCGACGTCTCCTCTATTTATTTTTATTATTATTGTGGTCTCATTGTTCCAATACAGACGGTTATTATTTATTTTTTTCAGACTATTATGTGTAGTTATTCCTTAGTAGTTCGTGAGATTGTGACTCCATATCTTGGGTAGAGAATTTATATCAGTTACTTTACACTATTATTCATCTCTTATTCGAAAGACTTCCGCATTTAAAAATTGAGTAGTTTTTCTTGCTATTAAATATGAGAACTAAAGTGGTTGTATGAACAGGAAGATGGTGAGTGAATTGGCTTGCCTAGCTACCACGAGTAGGTGCCATCACGATCCCGATGGTGGGACGGAGTGTTGGCCGGTGAAAAAATCTCATGTTTAGAGGATGAAGGTTGCGGAGATGAGGATGCTTAGGTGGAATATAATGGATTGTTGTTGTTGTTCTTATTGTTTGTTCTAGTTAGCTATGGAAGTTAAATTGTTGGATGATGAAATATATATGTAGTAGAATACGTTTCACTTTTGCGTTTTCGCTTCAAGTGTTCTTGGTTTTCTATTAACTAAGACAACATTTGTATTTGGCTATATTTTTGTATAAACATGGATGTGGTTGAGAGTTTTTATTAGTCTAATGATATTCCGGTTGAGGAATTCAAGGAGTTTTCTATTAATCTTTCTTGAAGTTTTATATGATTATTTTAGTTTGCTAAGAAACTATGGTGACAGATTTGACTCGCGTGAGGACATTTTAGCTTAAGGAAGAAATAGATATAAGATCGATTCAAAATATTCTGATAGCTAATAGCTTAAGAGTAAATATTTGTGTTCAATTTAAAAATACATCAATGAAACTATACTTCGTATTTTGAGATATCTCATAACATAAATAGAATATTAGCTTGTTTTTCTTCTTCTTTCCGTTTAAATAGAAGACAAACGTTTAAAGTTATTAATTTTTTTTTTTAGTTTAGTTCTTAACATAAGAGGAGTTTAAATTAAAAAAAATTATCTTTAGCAAGGGGTTTGTTTTAGTTCATGTCAATTGCTAGAGTTAGTTAGTAATATATGGCATGTGATTATTAAAGAATATTCCCTTGGTTAGAATTTTGGTTGGCTACTAAATTCATTAGGCCATGTTGGACAGAAAATGAACGGTAAAATCTTACCCGCACCGGGTGTTTACATAAAAAATATATTAGTTCATCATGGTTAATTAATTTAATTATATAAGAATGTATATAATTTATCATAGTTAAATGATTGAAGTCCATATGCAAGACACATATTATATATCTATTGGTTTGGTATAAACACCCGATGTGGGTAAGTATTTACCGAAAATGAATCATAGGACCAATGAAATTGATTTTCCAGATCCACAACAACAAAAGTCACAAGTTAGACCAAGCTTTAAAGTGTCATTTTTCCACCAATTAATTTCAATAAAAATCCGATTTTTCTACTTATTAAATTAACCCGTTTCCTTTTGATTAATTTAAATGCTAGGCAATTTGTAGGTGAGCTTTAACCTCACGGACTCGCTTGCGTAGCATGATTCTTAACATTTAATAAGTTAATTCTATCACTTTTATATCATATTCAATAGTTTTAATAAATTTATAAATCCTTTGCTAAATCACGGATTCGCTTGCATGGCGCGAAAATTAACCTTTTTTTAAATAATCTTCTAGAATTAATTTTCTTAAATGTAGTAATTTCTAAAAAGTACTACAAATAATTGATTGTTATAATTTCAGATTCGCTTGCGAGGCACAATTATGATAAGTTAATTAATTTTATTATTTGATCATGCATTCGCTTGCGTAGCATGGTTATGACAATGTAATATTATCCAAATCATTTTTTTAAATAATTCCAATAATAAAAAAATAAAATGGATAGGTAAAACATAGAAATCCAATAAAGCATAGTTTATCCAAAATTATTTTAAGCGAACTTTTAAGTCAATAAAGTGACCGTGCTAGAACCATGACACTCGGAGAATACCTTACACCTTCTCCTCGATCAATAAAATTTGTTATTCTTACCCGAATTTTATTTTTATGGACCGATATAAAAGAGTCAAATCTTTCTTTGAATAGGTATTCAAATAAAATGTGACTTGGAACACCTAAAACATCAATTCCAAGTGGCGACTCTGTAAACAAAATAATCCCAATTTAAAATTGTCATTTTAATTGAAAAAATTATTTAACCCACAAATCTTTAACACAAACTCATATCCTCCGGGGGTAGAAAAGGGGTGTGACAACCGCTTTCGCGAATGCTTTAGTAACTAAATAAGTTTCGTTGAGACTTAATACAACACAATACCTTATTGATAATCAATTTTGTTCCATATGGTGAATATCTCTTTTAAAGAGAAAGTTATACCATTATGGTTAATGTCAAAATTATATGTGTGATCTGTTTCTTGCATTACTATTATTCTTTAATAACCACATTGCCATAATATTTTGGCATAATCACAATAGATACATGATCAATGACCATTCATGCCATAATAGTGAAATTATTTTCTTATTTCATCGTAAATCTCTTTCTAGAGGTTAATGTGGTATATCCACTACTAGTAGCACATTCATATTCTTCCAAGAATGAGTATGTATTAAAAAATCGGATGTTGTCACATTCACATCATGAATGGACCATACTCATCTATACGTGCTTTATAAAATCTCATGTCAAATCGATGACAAATATTACTTGACAAAGTGAAGGATTATCTGGAGAATCCTTTTTGTTCTCATAATTACCACGATGATGGCGATTATAATTCCGTCTATTGCCACGTCCATATCCATTGATACATAATAATATTTGTCTTCTTTCAAACTTATCACATTTTCTTAAAAGAATAAGAATGAAGCAAATTCAATGGGACGACTTGTTAACTCTTTGTCCAAAATCATACATGAATTTGATAATGGCATGGTATAAAATTTGTACACTTTGGGTGATTATAATTTCTTCAAACTCCATTATTAGAGTTACAATCAAAATTTATTGTCTTTGCTTGTATTTAAATCAAATTATAGAATGTCAAAAATTTAAAAGAGAAAAATAAAGTAAAATACTTACCTTAAATCCAGAATTTATTCATAAAGAAAGTTCATGGAACAATTGACAATCATTATGCTCAATCTCAAAGTTTCTACTCAATTGATTAGAGTCTCGTGCTGATAACGTGTTATAAAATAATAAAGAAGAATATAGCAAAAAAAGAGAGAGAATTCTTATTGCTTTTGGAATAAGTTACAAAGGAATATAGGACCCCTCTATTTATAGGAAAAGAGTGACTTAGTCACCAAGTGAAATCTCTTAAATCTCTCTAAAATATAAACAGTCACCTTAAATAAAACTCTATTTATAACAGTAACCTGATAAAAATAATAACTAATCTGCTATAGTAGGACGTAAAATACATGGAATATATATATATATATATATATATAAACATCTTACTACACCATGTTAGTTATTATTTTTACCAGGATATTAAATTTTTATATAAAAAATATACAAGTTTTATACACATTTACAACTATGGAATGCAAATACTTTCAGCTGCTGACTAAAAATAATCTTTGTCCTAAATAATGTTTACATTATAAGTGTATATAACATAAGCCTTATCTCATTTGAAAATTATCTTTATCTTGATTGTTCGCCTCAACACTTGTATCATCAACAAATTATACAATTTATTTGAAATAAAAATATAGATAGGACCTTTTAACCACACAAAAGGACACGAACTTGTTTCACAGTAAGTTAAGCTTAATTAGAGTCTTAGACTATAATTAAGGTTAGTACCCTTAAATATAATTATACATATCAACAAACAACAACAACAACAACAACCCAGTATATTTCTACAAGGTGGGGTCTAGGGAGGGTAATATGTAGACAGACCTTACCTCTACCCGAGAGGGCAGAGAGGCTGTTTCCAATCGACCCTCGGCGCATTGAAAAGAAAGGCAAACAAAAACAAAAACCGCATTAGTTATACCAACATACATCGCAAAAAATTATCTAAACATAAGAGGCATAAATACCATTAATAAGCAGATATGCATGCAATGATATTAAAACAGTAACTACCAGAAATATACATATCAACTAGAAAAAATAAATATTAAATATGATCCATTATTTGTATAACAACTCCGTCTTTTATTGCTTCATATTCCTCTCTCCCTCGTTACTTAAATTGTCTTTTTGATAACCAAGGTAAAGTCTATCAACCAATATAAGGAATATACCAAACAAAGCCACGTGGCACTCTATTATGTAATTTTACTGAGGCCACTTGGCTTCATCATGTCTGAAACTTAAACTATTACCAACTCTATATGTATGAACTATATTAACAAGAAGACTGATTACATAAATCTTGTGAACTAACGAATGTACCATGAAAACCATATGGCACTCTTTTAGGTAATTTTACTGAGGCCACTTGCTTCATATTTGAAGCATTAACTATAACTAACTCTGATTTTTCTTTCATCTCATCTCTAACATAACTCATAAGGTACCCTTCGTCTTCTTTTCCTTCTTTCGTGCTCGGCACGAAATATGGTTCGCCTCCATATTTTTCATTTCCATATAGAACTTTCGTAACATTTCCCGTGACCAAATCAACTTTTGCTAGGCCACTACATTTTGGCCATGGATCAGCTATTGCCATGAATGCATATCGGGTTTTTCGGCCAAGTTTAGTCTTGTTAACTTGCCCCGCTTCTAGGTTCACCCCGGATACTATAACCCGTCGGGTAGACTTGCCCGTTTTCAAATTTAATCGGATCTCAGATAGTTCACTTTTTAGTGATTCATCGCTTCCTGAAAAAATGGAGTCTGGTGGACTGATGCATGACCCTATAATTACTAGGGTTTCATCGTCATCTTCGTTTATCTCCTCCCATGCATTCCATAAATGCATGCAAAAGCAATTTGGAACTTCAATCCATCGAATTCTTGATTCGTCGTGGTCGTCTTTTGACAACACGCCAAACCTAGAAACTTTATTCGGGTCGTGGACTACGGGTGACCCGCCCCGTAACATCTCGGATAACTTGAATACCACCTGATAATCCGGGATGATCACGTGATTTTCCGTGATGGCAAAGTCATGGATCATGGTTGGATTTTGGAGGGAAATAGAAATGTCACGTGACTTATTACCGCACGTGTCAAATTTGAAGAATTTAAGGTAAGGCTTTTTCAATATATTGTAACTCAAGGTATAAAGTTCCCCTGTGATGGGGTCCACCTTAGGATGTGCAATCAATGGATCATCAATTTGTCCGTCAAAATTGTAACGTCCGTTAGTTTCTAGATCACCATCATCTGTAATACAGACACTATACGGAAGATCATCCTCGGACATAGCTAAAAGCCGGCCGTTAAAATAAACCAAACCGGCGTTTGCTACGCCGGATCCTTTGGTAGCATCTATCAACCCGAAACTAGCTCGGGCGAAGAAAAGCGCAAACCGAGCCAACCCCAAATGGCCATGCAACTCGCCAATCGGCTTAGGAAAAACCGGCCGGCCCAATGCAGCTTCTTGAACCAACCGACTGGTTCGAGTTAACCGACAAGAGTAGCTAGCTTTATTATTAACTGAATCCAATTTAACGGCATGAATCATTCCGTCACCGTCAAATAAATGATGACCGTTAATCGGTTCAAAGAATGGGTTAGCACCATTTCTAACGTAAACCCCAGTTAAAGTAGATGGAATTTTACCAACTACCTCAAGTCCATGCTGAACCGGGCATTCTTGAACCGGTGCAAAATTCCCTTCTAGCTGAATTTCCGGGTCAACTGTCCGGTTCAGCTTATGTTTCTTTTCCAACTTCGTCACCACAGATTTTTCCAACATGTCCAAGGTTGAAGCAGCAAGTTTCTGTAAAGGGTTAAATTTTGGAGGTTCAAATTTTAATGGAAATATTTTAGGTTCAGCCAAAGGTGGCGGTGACAGTGACGGTGGCGGTGACGGTGGTAGAAACGGTGGAGTATGTCTTCTAGGAAGTGTTATAGTATGTTTTTTAGAAGGATTAATGAGGATTTTACAAAAAAAAGAAGGAGAATTGTGGGGTTTGGGAGGAGAATGGTTTGGTGGGATTGTATGCATGGTTGAAGATTGAGAAAGTAATAATAGAAAAAAGAGACAAAAGAAGAAAGAATGAATTACTGAATTAAGAATGCAGTGCATATATATAAAAAGAGAGATGTGGATATGACAAGGATGATTATATAGTAGTTGAAACTACGGTGTAGAGTGGGTGCAAAACAAAAGTGAGAAAAAGTGGGGGCCAATATATAGAGGAAGTCCAGCTTAGGTCAAGAAGAAGAAGACACGTGTTACATCTCAACTAAACTGATGAATTTGGACAGGTACGAAAAAGAATAAGTTTTAGTTATATGCACTGTTTGTCCGAAGGATATCAAGTCATATTTACTTATTATATAATTTGTCTTATTCTAACGTTATCTCTTATATTAAGGAGACACTTGAAGATTTCCTTTAATAACTTTAGTGGAGTAAAAAAATCTATTACACTCGGGGACAAATATCTATATAGTTACGGCTTTAAATAAATCTATAAATTTCGAAGTGCAGAATAAATTTAAATGTAAACTCTTATTAAAAATTATAATAATAAGTATAAATTTGTAACTTTAAAAATATAATAGTTTAAAATTAAAAATCTTAAAGGTTAAATCGCACATGACGAAAAATTATAGTGCATCAAGCTGCCTATTTTCAAGCAATGATTCTGACCGATTTTAAAATTAATTTTGTGTTGTTAACCATATATTATGATCCGAATTAATTTTCCATCATCGGAACAGTGATAGCTCCTAACATCACTTGCTAGGCAAGCCAACGTTAGAGTTTTATTCACCTTTTTCTAATTAACAAGTCAATAAAAAATAAAATAACGGAAATAAAAGCGGGAGTACATGATGCACGTATCATCCTTGTAGTGTTGACAAAGTCGAAATAAGTGCCACCTAGAAAATATTGTCACAACTCATGAACGTTCTATGAATACGACAAATAAAGGTATGAAAGAGAAATATATCTGTCTCGGAGGAAAATAAAACAAAAATAAGGTAATCATAAGAGGGGACGCTCGGGCCTGCGGATGCCTGCAGGTCTACCTTGGGCCTTCTGAATGTAGAATCAGAAACCGACCTGTCGAACAACCACTACATCTCTGAAATCTGCACAGAAAATACGGAGTGTAGTATGAGTACAACTGACCCCATGTACTGGTAAGTGCCGAGCCTAACCTCGATAAAGTAGTGACGAGGCTATGGAGGGACATATACAATATAACGTGCAATAGTATATGATAAAGTAAAAAGGAAGTACAAAACGAATTGGAACAGTAATTAATAACAAAGTAATACATATCCCAAATGTCTTGCCACTACTTAGCTATAACTAATGCTTAAGAGAGAATTACAACACCATAGAGTAAAATGACAGCAGAAGATAAATAAATAAATAAATAACAAAGTTAAGCGGCGCGTATCCCGATCCCACCATATAATCAGTGACAATATGAACAATCACCTTTATTAGTCGTTTTTGCGGAATGCAACCCTATCCCACCAATCCACCCTTATTACTCCTCAATATATCACTCTTATTCCTCCTGTTGCGGCGTGCAACCCAATCCCACCTGTCCACCCTTATTAGTCTTTGTTACGGTGCGCACCCCGATCCCACCAGATAATCACATTCACCATTATTCCTCCTTTGGGTGTGCATTCGATTTATCGATTCGATTTTGACCCTTATCGATAATTATGTTTCGATTAAGAATTTGTACATATGCTTATCGTTATCGTTTCATTAAGGTTTCGATTTTTTTGATTTTGATTTATCAATTTTTGGGGCTTATCGATTCGGTTACACAAATAAAAAAATGTACATGATTCTACGAAAAGTATATCACTCTAAATACGCCTAACTAATATGGCCAAAAAGAAGCTAAAATAAGACTAACACAATTTATAACATAAAAATTTTGTCAATAAGCACATGCAACTAAACTAAAGTAAGGGATCAAATGTATGCCACCAATACTCCAACGGTATAAAAAAAATAAAAATACATCATCACGGCTAATTTTGTTTTTCATTAATTTGAACTTCATTCCCTTGAGCTTTAAATATGTTCATTCCTTAAATATGGTAGATGAAACAATAGGGTTAGGGACTTAGGGTAAAGGAAAGGATATTATGTGATAAGGGTAAAAAAAATTTTTTAAGTATATCTTATCGCTTTATCAATAAACCGATAACGGAAGAGGACAAAATCAAAATCGAAATCGATAACTCGATAATGAAAATTTCAAAATCGAAATTGATAAATCGGTAAACCGATATCGATAAACTCATAACAAATATAGATTTGATTTATTAATAAACTGATTCGAATGCACACCCCTAATTCCTCCTATTGTGGTGTGTAACTTGATCCCATATATCAGTACCAATCACAAAGTAAGAACAAGTTTTCACAACTTAGCCAAAACCCTCCACAACATCTACCTCAAACCTAAACAACGGAAGATCTATATAGTTATGAAACTTCACCAGTTAGTACTTGATGGGTTTCTAATATCTTAGCTTTATGTTTTGATGATCTAACAAACATACTTCCAAGATCCAGATAGGGAACCTAACGCACTTGGTATACATTGCTAATCAACATACTCCATCTAATGTGAACAACTACAACTGTAGAAGATAGAGAACTAACATAGGGACCTGATCCCTTGTGTTTCAATAACAGCAGTATGAAAGTCAACTGTATACAGCTGGAAAGTGATTGCTAAAGAAACAGTGCAACACAGTTGTGCAGTCACTTGTACTTTGACCAACCAAGTTCTTACATCATGAAAGTGATGTCATCAAAGGTGTATTAACAAGAGCATTACAACAAAACATCACTTGAACACTTGAGAATTTATTTCAAGCATTCAAGCCTTTTGAGATTCGAGCATTCAATTCTCAAGTGCATCAAGAAAAAAGTTTAATGCTACTACGGACCAGTTCCTAAATCTAGTATTTTTTTTATCCTTAGTTGATTTGTAACTTTGTAATTGTTCTTCGTTGTAATTCCTAATTTGCTTAGCTACAAGCGTTGCTTAGGAACCCCTTTGTAAAACCATAAACTCTTATGTTTGTGTCGTGACTAGAGTTAATAGGTATATTTCAAAGTCACTTGTAACAGGCGTATTACAAGTTAGTGAGGGATTAAGATTTTAATTCCTATATTGCATAGGCTGTAATCTAAAAGTTGCTCAAAATGAAGTTGAAATCTTACCATCGTAGATCATGGTTTTTTTATCCCCTTGAGCAGGGATTTTTCCACGTAAACTCTCTCTCTTATTTACTTACTATTTCATTAATGTTCTCAATGAAAACTCATAGAGGACCAAGTACTCTATTATTTAGTAGACTCATAGAAACTATCAATTGGTATCAGAACGGGTTCCTCCTTTCAGGATAACACCTAGGAAGGATCCTTATGGCTGCTCTACCAAATTTTGATGAAGATCAATATACATATAGATCACCTAGGTTCAATGGGCAATACTACGGGTGGTGGAAGATGAGAATGCATGATTTTATCATGGCAGAAGACTTTGAGTTGTGGGATGTCATATGTGATGATCCTTATATCCCAACAAAGAGTGTCGAAGATCTTTCATTGACAATGCTAAAGACCAGGAAAGAATACACTAATGCAAATAGGAAATATGTGGAGAAAAGTTTTTTTGCCAAGAAAATCTTGGTGTATGGCATAGGACTTGACGAGTACAACATGATCTCATCTTGTCAAACTACCAAGAAGATATGAGAAGCTTTGCAAACAACACATGAGGGAACTAATCAAGTAAAGCAATCTAGATTGATATGCTCACCACCGATAATGAACTCTTTAGGATGAAGGACGATGAATCGATTCAAGATACGCACACAAGATTCACTTCCATCCTAAATGAGTTACACTCACTTGGTGAAGTCATTCCAGGAACAAGGTAGTGAGGAAGATTCTTAGTATCCTACCTAGTTCATGGGAAAGTAAAGTAAATGCTATTATTGACGAAAAGGACCTGCAGGAGCTGACCATAGACGAGCCGGTTGGAAATTTGAAAACCTACGAGATAAAGAGGAAGACAGACGGTGAAAGAAGAGAATCAAAGAAAGATAAGAACTTGGTACTCAAAGCGGAAATCAATAACTCAAGTGAGGAGGACAATGACATGGCTTAGTTAACAAAAAGGTTTTAGAAGATGATCAGAAGAAATGGAGAAAATTGAAAAGGGGCAACTCCAACAGACCAAAGAACTATGAACTATGCCACAAATGTGGAAAGCCATGGAATTTCATCAAAGATTGTCCTATCATAAAGGTAGAACACTCAAAATAGAACACTGATCAGCAAAGAGGAACCTGATTTCTAATAAGTACTTCAAAAGAAAGAGATCTGCTGATAATATAGTGAAACAGACTTTTGCAACATGGGGAGATTCCTCTGGTGAGTTTGAAGAAGAAACTGATGCAGGTGACAGTTCCATGATGGAAGTTGAAAGTGAAGAAAATGAATATGATTCAACATTTGCTTTGATGGCTCAATCAGATGATGATAAAGATGATGACAATAATGAGGTAAACTACAGGAATGTTCAGAGAAATCTGAAATCCTATTCCCTACGAAACTCATATCATTAGCTAGTGCATTAATTGATGCCTATCATAGTCATGTGGAGGATAAAGATGCCTTGACCTTAGAACTGAGAGAAGCCAAAAAATAAGAGATGATTTAGTAGTGTGTGTAATTGACCTGAAGGAAATTATAAGCAATTTGGAAGATGAAAAAATGGCTTTAATTGAAAAAATTGCTAGTGTAGAACATGAAAGAGATGATTTGGTGGTTGTAGTTGTCGACTCGAAAGAAACCATTGAGAATTTAAGTAAAGATAAGAATGTGTTAGTGAACAGAGTGACTAAAATTGAGGAGGAAATAGATGACCTCTTAATAGTGATTACAGGTCCGAGGGAAACCATAAAGGGGCTAGAAATTGAGTCTAGGCCTGGAAGTTCCGAGAAAGGAAAAGAGGTAGCTAGTGAGGCACACATTAAGCTTGAAATCGAGTTGAAAGCTGTGAAAACTAGCCTGTGTGCTGAACTTGAGAAAATTAAGCCTTTTCCAAATTGAACTGGAAATAGTAAAAAATGATCTCAAAAAATTCTTTAAGTTTACCTGGTCCTCGGAAGCTATTACTGGCATGTATGTCAATAATGGTGGAAACAAGCAAGGAATAGGGTTTCAAAGGGAGAGAACTCCCTACAACACCGATAGCAAGTATTTTACCGTACCAGATAACTGGTTGTGTACCCAGTGTGGGAACAATGGGCATTTCAAGGAAGATTTCCAAGACAGGGTTGAATCTATTCAAGAAAATAAAGTGTTTGCTGAAAAAGTAACTACTAAAAGGGACCAAGTGCCACTCATAAAAAACGAATGTTGCATGTATGGAAAAAGAGAGTTCTTATTCATCCGCTTGCTTACTACAAGGGACCCAAACTTGTTTGGGTTACTAAAACTAACTCTTGATTTCCTTGTGTGCAGGGAATAGTGAAAAGAAGCAATCAACAATGGTTCATGGATAGTGGATGGTCAAAGCACGTGACTAGGAACACCATGGACTTTTTTTTACTAAAAGCCCTGCAAGGAGGGAGTGTATCTTTTGGCAATGAGAAAGAGGGTACATTCTTGGAGTTGGAAAAGTCGGAAAGCCACGCACGCACTCAATTGAGAATGTGTACTATGTTAATGGTCTCAAGTAAAGTCTCTTGAGTGTTCCTCCGATATGTGATAATGGAACCAAGGTGGAGATCTTTTCCAAGATATGCACAGTTACAAATCTGGTAACTGGTGAAGTGGTACTTTTGGCCAAAAGATACAAAAACATCTATGTTGCTAATTTTGAGTCTCTACAAAGTGGTGATCTCAGTTGCTTGAAAGATACTGATAATGATGCTGAACTATGGCACATAATACTGGGTCACGCAAGCTTCTCTCTTTTGAATAAACTTATTTATAAGGACCCGGTCCATGGTCTGCCCATGTCAAAGTTCAAAGAACAGAAATTATGTGATGTATGTGCTAGAGGGAAGCATGTGAAGTCCTCATTCAAGTTTAAGAAAGATGTCAGCACCTCAAAGCCATTTGATCTCCTTTATATGTATCTGTGTGGCCCTATGAGAGTGCAAAGCAGGGAGGAAAAAGATACATCTTGTGATAGTGGATGACTACTCCATATTCACTTGAATTTTGTTTCTTAGAACAAAAGAAAAAACCTTTGAGTTATTCGTGGCCTTTGTGAATAAAATCGAAATGAAGATGGAGTCTGAGTAGTATGCATGAGATCAAATCATGGAGCAGAAATTGATAATGACAAATTTGATGAGTTCTGTAACGAAAATGGCATTACCCACAACTTCTCACCTCTAAGAACTCCCCAACAAAATGGAGTTGTTGAAAGGAAAAATAGAACTCTTGAGGAAATGGCAAGAACAATGCTAATTGATAGTGGGATTGCAAAGAACTTCTCGGCTGAAGCTATCAACACCGCTTGCTACTTGGTGAACATGTGCATGATCAAATCTCTCTTGAACAAAACTCTTATGAGTTGCGGAATGGAAGGAAACCCAAGCTGACTCACCTAAGAACATTTGGGTGCAAATTTTATGTCCTCAATAATGGAAAGGTTCAGCTTGATAAATTTGATGCCAAGAGTGATGAAGGAATCTTTATGGGGTAATCTAATCAAAACAAAACTTACAAGATATACAATAAGCCGACGCAGTGTGTTGAGGAAAGTGTTCAAGTAATCTTTGAGGAGTCCTATCCCTCATGTGAGAAAATCAACAAAGATGATCAATTTGGGGAATCCTTACTGGTTCCAGGGAAAGTCATCAATATGAAAAATGGAAAGGCAGGCATTATAAGTCAAGTGAAGGAGCCAAGTGGAGACAATGCAACTTCTTCGTCAAAGGAACTAGGTAGTACAAGTACAACCACTAAAGCTAAATATAGAGTGGTTGATGTAGTGCAATTTACTCCACAAGAAGTAGAGATAAGAATACAAGGGAACCAGTTAGATCTGCCCAGATTATGGAATGTGCAATTTGATATTTTAAGTGTTAATACCACACAAAAGGGGTGTGATTTGTGTGGTACCCAATTTTTGCTTAACTACTCTATAGAAGAACCTGGTTCTTCAAGGTTCCAACTACTGATGTTTGCAGAATAATAAATGCTGAAAATAAAGAACACAAAAAAATTTATATGGAAAACCTAGCTTAAAAGGTAAAAAAATCATGACCTACTACTCAGTAGGATTTTCCCAAACTTTCACTAAAATTATTAAGCCAAAATAACAATTATAAAACTCTTTGTAAACATAAGGATTAACTCTAATCCCGTTATGGCACACAGCCTCAACTGTTGCGACCACTTCAAGTTAGCTATAACTTGAACACTTTAGGTACCTAATGCAATTGCTTTTATGAAAGCTAAAAGGTAAAAATTTAAACCACATACTACAATTGAAATAAAATAAAATATAGACACAATGGAACTGGTTCTTCTATATCATTCAAGTTGCTTCAGGAATGCACACTCAAATCACACATAAATTATTTGCAATATCGCCTTGCTCTTTTGTTCTTAATTTAGTTTAACTTCTACGTATGTGCAATACCTGTAAAAGAGAACAACACTATCATTTAATAGGTTAGTAATCAGTGTTTGATTTGGACTCAATTGCTGCTCTTCTATCATAGAAGATTTCATGACGATCTCAAACTCTAACATTATCTTTATCCTGGATTGTGTTCTCTTCATATAAGGAGACTTTCTCCCCTTATCTAATATGCAACCTTTTCGATCAGATCAGGAGATATTGCTGCTTGATCAGTAGGAATTATTTCCTCCACGTGCATCTCACATACATATATTGATCATGACAATGCTTCACAAGATGGACTTGGTCCATGACTGAGTTCTTTTGTCAATCTTCAAAACTTCACTTATTCTTGGTATAATAAATTTCCCCCTTTTTGATGATGACAAACTCTGTGTTTTTTACTGATTTAGAACCTGTAAAAAGTGAGCTTAACCATCAATACTAAACTTAGAAAATTCACTTATCACCAAGAACTAGGTTAATTATGATATAAATATAACTTATTTCAGAATATGTAAAGCACAATGTCTCTTCTTTCTTTTGGCATCATTGAAATGTTGCATACTTAGTGTGATTCCCAGATTTTAATAAGTACTCAGGGCCAGTGGGGCAAATGCAAGTGCAATCATGGTGCAATCATCAATAATCAAGAAAACATATTTAGACTATCAATGACAAATTAATCATTAAACAAGAGCAAGACAGTAGTTATCATTACTAGAGATATATTTCCACCTACAATCCACAAAAAGAAAGAAAAACATTCAAACCATGAGCAAAAAATAGAAAGATAGAAAAATCTTTAATCTGGGTCACTGGGGTACTAAACAAGTTCAAGAGACAAAAGCTAGGAGTCCTAAGGCTTGGAGGAACTTGAGGGCTGGGTTTGAGTTTGGAGAATATTCAGCATGTTCTGAAGAATTCCATCATTCTTCTCCTTTTCTTTGGCAGGCTCAGTTCTGAGATCATCCCTCTCAGTTTCATCTTCAACCACACAAGCCTTGAGCCTAGTTATTTCAGGATCCTTAGCTGCACATTCCTAAACCAGAGCCCTAACTTTGCTGTTGATGGGTGTCTTCTGGGATGAACCAGGTTCATTTGGGATGGCATTGACTGGATAGTCACAATCAAGAAGAGTATTGATGCCAAAATTTTTCTTGCTCGAGTCCATTTACCATTTCTTCAAAAGCACAATGAGCATGTCCAAAACTGTGGTTAGAATACAGCCATATGGAGTAGCATGAGCCTTGGAGCCATTTATGACCCTGTCTAGTATCTTGATAGTAGAGGTAGGACTGTTGATTTGCTTTCCTCTCTCCAGGTAATCCATAAGAACCAGATCCATGTAGTGAGCGGTGTGCCTTCTCTCCTGTCTTGGCAATAATCACTTGTTGACAAATTCAAACACAACCTTGTGTTCAGGCCTCAATTCACTTTTCAGCACAGCCCTGGCTTCATTCACATCTTCTGAATCACAAAACCTCTTGGTTATTACAAGAGAAATAGGGAGGGAATCCAGGAATGGCCACCTTTTTCTTGTATAGTTATCAAACCCTTCAAAGGGTATGTCCAAGATTTCACCCAATTTCTTTGCATCAAACTGCACCTGGACTCCTTTCACCTGGTTGCTAATAATGCCTTCCTTAACCACAACATTTTCCATTAATTCAATCAGCTCATTTCTGGCTAGCTTACCATCCATATGAAGAACCATGTTCTTCCATCCCTGAGTAGCTAAAGCATCCACCAATCTCATTATTCCTAGTTCCACTATGTCCTTCAACAATCTACCCTTTAAAATATTTCTTCTGCCAAACATGGCAAGCTTATCCTATTCCTTCTCGGAATGATTTTCTTCTTCTTCACCACTACATTCATCATCATCAGAAATTTTTGATTGTTTGTTTTTCACTGAAAAGATTATCGTCTTGGCTAGTGTTGGTTCAATAGCCTCAGACATAGAGGAAAACTTATTGGAAGAAGTCTTGGGCTTTTTCGGATTTGGTGTAGGAACCTCCACTGATGTACCCTTTTCTTTATTGATAGTTCCATCTCCTCTTCCTCAACAACCTCTGAGGATTCTACAAACTTTCCCTTTCCTTTATCCAATTTCTTTTTCTTACTTTCTGCTAAAGCCCTTTGTAGCTCAGCTTCACTCTATTTCACTCTGCTTCTTGTGGCTCTACCCTTTGGCAATGAAGAGGCAGTAGGTGTTGGGGATGAAGCCTTTCTTTTCTTTGAAGGCTTAGGAATATTAGGTGTTTTTGTTGTGAGAGTTCTGCATTTCTTTGGGTCATAGATTGCCCCAACCTTTTTTAGTAGGTTTGCTAAGGTATCTTTAGTGATGAAATAGGTTCATCTCTCTGTATGCTCAAATGAACCAACCCCTCAGCAGCTTCCCCAAAACCACTCCCCCTGACTTCATGCCACTATTTTCTACCCTTTCATGTTCAACCCCCCAGATAGCAGACACTACTCATTTTCCAATTCCCCTCTCTTCACCACATGCACCCCCTCTCTCTTTTTATTTTTCAAAATTCTTCTTACCTCCACTCCTCCGTATCTCAGGTAATTTAACATCCCTAATGGGTCCAACAAGAACAAATATAGTCTTCAGGTTTTTAGTCACAGATGAACAAACCTTAGAAGGAGATTCTTGAGTCTTTTCAGAGTCAGAATATCCATGTCCTTCCCATTCAGCAGAGGATTTATAGGATTAAGAATCAGAGCTGGATTCATAGTTTTAGGCTTGGCTTGCTTTCAATTTTTCATTTAAATCCTTCCTCAGAGCACCACATGATATAATCTTTCGAGTAAGCATTTTCACCCTTCGTAGTGTAGGTTTTGGAGATGAACTAGGTGGAGTAGTTAAGGATGAATTTTAGGGAGATGGTGGTGGAGGAGTTTTAAGATTGTCTTGTGGGTTAGACATGATCATTGGTTTCTTGAGAGAATTTGGGAACTTTGAAGAAGAGGTCAAGTGAAAGCGAAGAAGAGTTTTTGATGGTTTGGAATTATGATGAAGGAAGGAGAATTGATGTGTATTTAACGAGAAATACACATTTAATAAGTAACAATATCCTTTTGCAATGGTCAATTAGAGGTCTAATCAACCTGAAATTCCAAATTTTGAATGATCGATTTGGCTTCCCTAGATTTTATGCAACACTTACGATTTGGAGTTCTAGGCAAGAATTGAACAATTTTAGGAATTCTGCTCATTATTGAATTATTGATCTTTCTAATTGTGTAGAGTATAGAAAATATACCTCAGATTTCATATGAATCCATAATGATGAACCAGGTTCTTCATTTAGAACTCTGTTGAACATGCCTCAAATGCCATAGTAGAAATTTTTTGTAAGAGATCAGTGACTCATATAAATACTTGTCACAGGAGTATACTAATTAAAGAATGAAGCTGAGTAAGAATTAATCTAGATATTTACACAAGTTCAAAATTCCTAGCCAATTTTTTTTCATTTTTCATTTTTTTCATTGAGCATTCTGAGTTGGACCTATTATGTGATCTTAATCATCCCTAATTCCAACTCGTTCCTCTTAAAGTTTTCTCAACTTAAAGCTTTAGTGATGATGTCAATAATTTGCTTATTAGTAGCACAAAATTCTATGGTGATCAATCCTTTCTCATAGTTATCTCTCAAGAAGTGGTGTCTAACATCTATGTGCTTAGACTTCTTATGATGAATATGGTTCTTTGTCATACTTATAGCACTAGTATTATCATAGAATATAGGAATGCAACTAACTTCAATGCCAAAATCTACCAGCTGCTATTTGATCCATAGCAATTGAACACAACAAGATGCAGTAGCAACATACCAGCCTCAGTAGTGGATAAGGCCACTGAATTTTACTTTTTAGCGGCCATGATACAAGACATGAACCAAAAAAGTGGCCATACCTGAGGTGCATTTCCTATCAACAAGGAAACTTGCATAATTAGCATCAACATATCCTATTATTGAAATTACTATC
This sequence comes from Nicotiana noctiflora, assembly GCA_032618575.1. Lineage (NCBI taxonomy): Eukaryota > Viridiplantae > Streptophyta > Magnoliopsida > Solanales > Solanaceae > Nicotiana > Nicotiana noctiflora. The sequence continues at coordinate 646,306 of JASVEL010001790.1, forward strand.
TTTAGGATACCAAAGACACATATCAGTGGTACCTTTCAAATATCTTAGTATCCTCTTGACAGTGGTCAATTGAGACTCCTTTGGATTAGCCTGAAAGCGAGCACAAAGCCCTACAATGAAAACGATGTCAGTTCTGTTGGCAGTAAGATACAAGAGTGAACCAATCATACCCCTATACAACTTCTGATCAACTGATGAACCAGGTTCATCAATGTCTAATTTAGTGGCAGTTGCAATGAGGGTGTCAATTTTTTTTGATTTATCCATTTTAAACTTTTTGAAGAGCTCCTTTGCATACTTATGTTGATGGATCATGGTCCCATTTGGGATTTGTTTGATCTGTAAGCCTAAGAAAAAGTTAATCTCACCCATCATACTTATTTCAAACTCACTCCCCATTAATTTTGCAATATCTTTACTTAGTTTATCAGCGGTGGCCCCAAAGATTATGTGATCAACATATATTTTACCATAAGGAGATCCTTAACGTTTTCCCTTAAGAATAAGGTACTATCAATTTTACCTCTTTTGTAGCCATGCTCAAGCAGAAACTTGGACAGTTGTTCATACTATGCTCTAGGAGCCTGCTTGAGTCCATATAGAGCCTTGTCTAATTTGTACACATGCTCCGGACATTCCTTGATCTCAAACACTAGAGGCTATTTCACAAACACTTCTTCTTTCAGGTAGCCATTCAGGAAGTCACTTTTGGCATCCATCTCATGGAGAGTAAATTCCATGTGTGCTGCAAAGGCTTTGAGGAGTCTTATTGCTTATTGTCTTGCAACTAGAGCACAAGACTCATCATAATCTATACCATCCTCTTGGTTGTAGCCTTAGACCATAAGTTTTGCCTTGTTTCTTGTAAGTGTTCTATCTTTATCAAGTTTGTTTCTGAAGACCCATTTTGTGCCAATAACTTATATGTCCTTGGGTCTTGGAACTAGGTGCAAAACTTGACTTATCTCGAACTGATTGAGTTCATCTTGCATTACATTTACCCAATCTGCAACTTGGAAAGCCTCAACAACATTTTTAGGTTCAATAAGGGATAGGAAGGCATTAAAAGCACACAGATTCTTTAAATGTGATCGAGTTTTGACTCTAGAAGTTGGATCAGTGATTATGTTCACAATAGGATGAGAACTTTGATACTTGTGAGGTTTTATAACCAACTGATTTCTGCTGGATATTTCTCCCATGTTCTATTGCCGAGGAACAAGGTCATGAACAAGTTCTTTTAGGGGATTAGTTTCAATTCCTCTTTGATTAGTTCCCCTTGTCATGTTGCCTGGGATGGAATGTTCCTTCTTTTGGTTCCACTTTAATTCTGCTGAGACTTCAGTCAAGTGCTTTACCAGTCCAATGGCTTCATCTTCATGTTCCTATCTCTCAGAAAGAATGTTAGTTTCATCAAACACTACATGCACACTTTCTTCTACATATGTAGTTTTTATATTGAACACTTTATATGCTTTTATATGTGAAGAATATCTCAATAATACTCCCTCATCACTTCTAGGATCAACCTTACCTAGGAAGTCTTTTTTATTATTGTGCACAAAGCATTTGCATACAAATGCCTAAGATGTGATTTATTTGGTTTTCTCTCTTTAAGTAACTCATAGGGAGTCTTCTCTACAAGAGGTCTAGTCATGCATTAGCCTCTGCCCAGAAGCTGTAGGGTAGTTTACTAGAAAGAAGCATAGTCCGATCCATTTCTTCAAGAGTCCTATTCTTTCTTTCAACTACTCCATTTTGTTGAGGATTACTAGGGACCGAGAAGTTATGATCTATACTATGCTCATCACAGAATTTAGCGAACTTAACATTTTCGAATTGTGTTCCATGATCAGACCTAATGGATGCAAGTTGATTACTTATTTGTTTTTGAATTTTTCTAACGAAAGTAGTAAACATGTCAAATGCTTCATCTTTTGTCACGACCCCAACCTCGATCGTGATGGCGCCCAACACACTACTAGGCAAGCCCGGCCAATTCAATAACCTTAACCCTTTTTATACAGTTCACAATTTAATTAACACAATTAATTACTAATTCATAATACTGTAGCTATGAAATATAGTTAAAACATGCGGAAACCCTAGTAAAAATACTGCTACACAGCCCGAAGAATCCGGTGTCACAAGTCTGAGTCTCTAATACATGGGTGTCAACCTACTACATATTGCTCTAAAGAAATGCAGAAATAAAGCAAATAGGTTAGATGGGAAGATTAGGACGGCGAACGTCATGCAGCTACCTTGATGCTCCAAGATATGATGCTCGGCAGAGAAATCCTCACTCAGCCTCAGTAGGTGCACCCGGATCTACACACAAGGTGCAGGGAGTAATGTGATTACTTCAAACCCAGAGAGTAATAAACAAAAATAAAAGACGAGTGTAAGAAATCCTAGATAGGTACAATGTAAGCTATAATTACAGCAGTTCAATATAGATAATATCAACTCAATAAACTAATGAAAATAATGATGCTTCAACAGATAAGTAAATAAATGACAATCAATTAAGAAATGCAACAAATAGTATGGTACTCTCTAGTACCTGCTGTGGCATGCAGCCCGCTCCATTTATTTATCATCGATGACGCTTACTAGGGGTGTGCAGACTCCGGGAGGGGTCCCTTATAGCCCAAGCGCAATATCAAGCCATCTCATGGCATCCATTAGGCCCTAAGCCTCATATCAATATCAATATAGTACGTCTACAACGTTCAACCCGATATATATATATGATATTCTTGTGACTGAGTAAGGCCGAGGGCCTTTATTATGAGGATTCTTTTGGATCGGGTTGCACACCGATCCATATATATATATATATATATATATATATATATATATATATATATGTATATGTATATATCCAAAAGTATCCTCATAATACAGGCCCTCGGCCTTACTCAGTCAAAAATCACATAAGCCCCTTGGGCACACAATAATATGTACATATTAAGCCCAAACTTCATTAGTAATATCAATTAAGTTCCAAGTTTGAGAAAACATGGATGATTTTGCAAAACAATATTAAATAATAGCACTGAGTTCAAATATATGTAAAACTGGTAAGAAACCAGTAAGAGCAATCCCTAAAGGATTCAATCAGTTGGCACGAGACCCAATTATGACAATTAATCCATTTTTATAAGGATATCAACTAAGCTTCAATCAATTAGGTAGTAATTTCATTAAGTGGGACGCACTACGTAACAATCCCCGATGGTGCTCTACCATACGCCTATTATCCAGCATGCAAGTCACCTCAACATAGCACTACGATATGCAAATTCGAGGTTTCAAACCCTCAACACAACATTTACGTCTGTTACTAACCTCAAGCCGGCCAAAATCCTAGCTCTCTTTGCCCTTGCCTCTCAAATCAATATTCTCACGCGTCGAATCTGACCAAAACCACAACGAACATGTAACATTATGCTATATGATCTATACCCAAACAAAAATAATCGAAAAACATCAATAATTTCAAAATTAACAAAACCTGACCCCCGGGCCCACTTCTTAAAACTCAAAAGTTTTTACGGAAAAGTGTTCTTCATCTTCTCCCAATACCGTACATATAAAGAAAACCAAAATCGAAGTCCATTTTACCCCTCAAATCGACCCCTAAAGATCTCGTAATCTCAGGCCCCAAAATCCTATTTTTTTTACTATTTTTCATGAAATAAAGGCGGTGATTATGGTCTATAATCACCCATAAATGAGTTTTAATAATCAAATCACTTACCTCTGTGATACCCACTGATTTTCACTCTAAAAAATTGCCTCAGAAGCTTCTTTCCATTCAACAATTGGAAGAAAACTCAACCTGCTCATTATATATATTCTGTTCACGTATTTTACTTACCCAAATGGATTCCTTGTGAAATTCTAATGAATTTAGGCTTATGAAACACTCAATTTGACCTTATAATGAATGAGATATGTAGGTTTTAATATTTGCAAATAGTGCGGGTTTATAATACGCCATCAGAGGTAATTTCATGATTAACCTAAAAATTTGGATAACCTTGGTAAAATGGCCATAAATCCTCATACGATGTCTAAATTCGATGATTTTTTTTTGCTTTGGGTCCGTAATTATGACACGAATTTAATGCTTCATTCAAGACAGTAATCAAAGTTCATTTGTTTAATATGATACCATGTCTAAGCATAAGAAAAACAAGCACAATGCAGTCCAAACCTATCCGAAACTCACCCGAGCTCCTCGGGACCGCATATGAACATCTAACACGTCACATATGATCATTCAGACTTAGTTTCCCTCTCAAAACACCAAAACCAACATGAAAACACCAAATTTACATCAGATTCAAGCCTGAATTATTCTAAAACTTCCGTACCACGCATTTGATAAAAAACCCAAACAAATCACCTTCGAATAACCTAAAATTTTGCACACACATCCCAAATCACCTAACAAACTAAAATAACTCTCAAAATTCCATTCCGACCCTCGGATCAAAATCTCACCTATCAATCAGAATTTGCCAAAATAGCCACAAAATCAGAATTATTTATTATTTAACCAAAACTCAGAGGAAAATTTGAATATTGTTGAATTTCAATCAAATAACTTCACAATTCAGGTTTTGATGCACAGTATATCAGATTTGACATTAGAGGCATACTCAAAATATTCTCATGTTAAAGACCAACAGAAAATCCTAAAGTGCTCGAGCATACATAGTCAAGTGTAATAGCCAGCTAATCAGGGATTCATGCTTAATAGGAGGAAACAAATCAAAAGAAACAAGAAACATGGTCAACTAATTGATAATCTAAGCATGCAACTAATCTAATCAGAGAAGGTTAACAAGAATTTAAAAGGGACGGGGACTTAGCTTAGCAGGATATGTCTCCTGAGCTTTCCCCTTTATTTGTTCTTTTCTATTCTTTTTTTTTCCAGTTTCCTTTTCTTTTCTTTCAGACTTCAGACTTCAAGCTTTTAACAGAAATGGGTTCAGAGATGTAAAAGATAGGGTGTTTGGTATAGGGCTTGGTTTGAGTCGGCCGGAGTTAGGGTTCCGGCGACTCATTTTTGAATATTCGAACAGTTCAAGAAGGATTCGAAGGAAATGGTTTATATGGGGTTGTAGATGAAGAACAGAGCAAGATACTCCAAGAAAGCTAACTATACCATAAATACGAAGAACAGAGCAAGATACTCCAAGAAAGCTAACTATACCATAAATACGAAAGTTTCCCTACAAAAGGGGCTGGCTTCAACAACCCATAAGGGACGACTTGCCAAGCTACACAAACAATTAGTTTGTTTATAGTCTCAAAAGTTTTCCTACAAACGGGGCTGGCTTCAACAACCCATAAGGGACGGCTTGCCAAGCTACACAACTCGGAAAACTTTTGTACTATAACCAACGTTAGCTATGTATAACTCATAATACTTTCGTACTACAATAAGCTAACTTTCTTACAGTACACTTACTCTATTTTCCATACATGGACCGGCCTTTCCATCCATTCGAAAGAAAGAACAAGAGAGAAATTTAGAAAGCACTCATAAGTAGTATTTCACAAAGGATTTTTAAAGGTTTACAAGATGATTGCTAGATGTGCGGCAAGAGCATCCTGATCTAGTGATTAGATCGGATTTGCGGCATGCTTTGTCAAGTGCTGGATTGTGTTGGATAATTTGTTTCAAGGTAGAGCGCTTCGTACAAATATCATCCAATGCAACAAAAATAGCCTGCCTGATGTAACCAATTTGTGGGATGGTTATGGACTGGAACTTTTCTTCAATGATGGTCATGGTTCGACTTGCCAACAACTTTGGAAGAGAAGATACAAAGGCTTGCTTTAGATTGATATCTCCTCCAATCTCGAAGTATATCTTTGCCATTTTTTGAAAATGTCTATCAATGTCATTTCTGTCGAATGACACGCACTTCATCTCGAAGAGTTGCCTCCGCATTTTCTCCTGTCTTTGGCCAGCATCTCCGCAAAAAACTTCATGTAGGATTCTGATGTTGAAAGCAAAATCCTGGGAAGTAAGAAAAGCATTTTTGTCTTGAATTCTAAGTGCATTCCACCAGTCTTTGAGGATTCCTGAGAATCGTGAAGTGAGTTCTGAAATGATGATATACTTTTCTCGTTCCATCAAATTTCTGGTCACCATCCAAGTATAGAAAACTTGGATCCGTTGAGGCCATTTTGAAACTTTGACATCATCTAAGGTGAAAGTGTGGAAACCAGTTTCAACTGGCTTTGACGCCATAGGCTCATATCTTCTTTCTGGGATTGGTTCATCCGTCATGCCTTCTTGTTCATCATCTACTTCAGATATTTCTGGATCTCTTGGCTGGTTTACAAATATTGGGGGATCATCTCCTTCGGAAGAGTTCGTTGTGGATTCATTTCTTGCTTGAGAACTATCTTCCATTTATTCGTCTTCTGATAAGTTTAGCGATTCTGACCATGGGGTATCTTCTTATGATATGTACCTTGGATGGGAGACATAGAGGTCTGGAGCCTTCAGGTCGGAAATCATCAGATTTTCAGGATTTGATCCTTTTGAACTTTCTCCTTGGTCTTGCCTTTTCTTGGTTTGTTTCTTTGCTGCACGGGCATCTTTCCTTTCCCAAACCATTTTTGCGATATCAAAATCATTTTCTTCTTTTGTTGGTCGGGTGAAAGAGATTGGATTTTTTGAGGTTGATGGAAAGGTAGAGAAGGTATGGTCTAATTTGGGTGGTGAATATGCTTGTGATGACATGGGGAAGAGGGTAGGTTTTGAAGAGAATGATGGGGTTCTTTGTGGCTCATAGTGATCATTTCTCAGAAGCTGAATTTGTTCTTTGAGGGAAATCGTCTCTTGTTGCTGTTGTTGGAAAAATTGGAAAAGTGAAGTTCCTGACGGACAAATCTCATATTGTAAATTTTTCAACCTTAATTCAAAGGCTTTGATCAGTCCTGCATGCTGAGACGATGACTGCTCCACCTTTTTCTCAATAGTTTCCACTTTGCTCATCAACTTGTTTTGTGCATGGGGCAAATTTTTATGGTGTTTCCAATATTGTTGAGCACTTTGTTCTGGCAGATGGAATTTTCTGATTGCCAGTTCATTGTTGCTTCAATATCACTTGTTGGGGTTTTTTCTCCAGACGGTAATATTATGTTCTTTTTGGGGATTTTTGGAGCATGGCAAATACCTTCCTTTTCTAAAGGTTGATATGGAGGAAAATCTTGGGAGTGACTAGAACTTGAAGGGCTCATCATGAATATTTGTGGGTGTGTGGAACTTTGGGTTGATGGAGTTTTAGGTTCAGGTGGCTTTTTGGGTTTTGAGGTGTGGGATGATGTTGGTTCGGATTTGGGCATGGTTTCACTATCCTCCCAGCTAGGGGTGAATGTTTCAGGTAGTTTCGGCCATTCTTGAGGTTTGTAACTAACAAGAAATTCATATTTACCTGGACGGCTTAATGAGCCAATCGAAGGATCTTTATTCTCATATCTGGCCCGAAATTCTCTTTCAGTAGTTTTCCCTTTTTTCATGGATTTAGATTTGCGCTGGTGATGTTCATCATATTCTTCAACTGGATCTTCGATACAATCTTTGCAGGTCCAACCGAGATCCCATGGGCAGTGTCCAGTGAAAGGGCATTTGAACCACCACATTCTTTTCCATTCTTTGTAAAATATTGGCACCAGTCATGTTCTTCCATAATACTTTGTATATTCCAGAAAAATTCTCCATCGGGTTCTGGGTAAGTGTCTGTTGTATCTTTGGGTTCGATCATTTGGCAAGAAAATATGGTTTTATTGGGTTTTTGAGATGGGAATGGTCAAAGCTTATGCAAACGGTTTTATCACTTCTTTTGGTAAAAGTTGGTTCACCAGATTGCAGAGATTCCTCTGATTCTCTTAGCTTCTCATAATTTGTGATCCATGAATCAGGAAGGATTTTGACAAGTTCATCTCTGGAAATTTGTCTGGGTATTTGGGTGCACATAGTGTTTCCTTTGGTAGCATCAATATTTAAGAGCAAAGCATTTTCTCCTCCGGGTAGACAAAGATCCATGGCATGATTTTGGACTCGCCATGCCATTTGGTGGTGGAGGGTTGCTTGGATAGACTCTTTGGCTTGTAGGGCTCCTTGGATTTGGACTTGGATTTTTAAGGCTTCAGTTAGGTACGGGTCATAAAGGGACATGTTGAAATTTGGAAAGATAGTTATGAAGACAGTTCCAGCATTCAGGGTAACTTCGGCAGTACCCAAGTTTGCATGTTGGTACTCCAAATATCGTGTATCTAGAAGAGAAAGTCGAGCTACAATAGGTTGACCTTTTCTTTCGTGATAAGTTAAAGCTATTCGGACAGCACAAAAATGGATATGGGTAAAACCATGAGCTCTCCGTTGCCTAGGAAAATCGTCTGGTATTTGAAGGGTGATAAATTGTTCCTCTCGAGTGGCAAGAATAGGATGCTGGTCAAGTTTTGAGGCAGCAACATATTCTTTGACTCCTTTTGGTCTATGTTGGACTAAGGAGCGAATTTGGGTCCAGGGTGCAAAGGATTTTTTGGCAAACGCTGAGTAAGGGTTTATGAGGGGTAGTTCAGTGGAAGATACTTTTTGTTCATCAGGTAGGATATCTACTTCATAAAGGTAATCATATTTTTTGGACAAGGTTTTATGTAAAGTAGGAGACATATTCATTTTTGCAAGACAAGAAGAAAAAGATGATGGAAATGACTCAGACATATTTAGTAAACTGTTCCTCCCTCCGAAAGGATGAGCTGGCTCTAATACCACAGTAGTGAAGAACAGAGCAAGATACTCCAAGAAAGCTAACTATACCATAAATACGAAGAACAGAGCAAGATACTCCAAGAAAGCTAACTATACCATAAATGCGAAAGTTTCCCTACAAAAGGGGCTGGCTTCAACAACCCATAAGGGACGGCTTGCCAAGCTACACAAACAGTTAATTTGTTTATAGTCTCAAAAGTTTTCCTACAAACGGGGTTGTCTTCAACAACCCATAAGGGACGGCTAAGTGTCAAAGAATGGTGGTCACTGGAGAAGAACTCCGGTGACCGGGTTTTCAAGATTTGGGGCTTTTGGGGTGTTCTTGGTTTTTCATGGTGGTTTTGGGATGAGAGAGGTTTTGGGGTAAGGGGTGACCGGAGACTACCATGAACGGAGGGTAGTCTCCATAGCCGGCGAGGTCAAGAGAAGAGGGAGAAGAAGCATTAGGTGGCTAGGGTTAAGAATGGGGTGAAATGGTTGGTCTCTAAGAGAAGCCTGGCCTTTTATACCTATAACGCATGATTAATTCCTGGCCATTGGATCATCGTTGATCAACGAACAGGATTAGACTCCTTCAAACAACACCGTTTAGTTTAAGTAGGGGCTTGATCTCTTCCGTTGGATTAAATGAATGAACGGCCCATATTCAACATCAAAACTATATTGAATTAATTAGATTTCTGGATTAATCCTCAGCCGTTGGATTAGATAAATGGACGGCTGAGATTATTGTGACTTAATCAGATGGACCAGTCCCTTTATTCGATTGGGTCAATGCATCTGGGCCTAGTCAAATGGCCCAGATGTGATTTTTTATTTTTCATTTATTTTTACTATTTTTTATGTATTTTCTTGTTGTATCTCACTCTCTATTTTTATATTGTTTTTAAATTGCTCAAATTCTTTTAATTTACTATTTTTTCCAATTTTTCTGATAATTTTTTGCCATTTTTTTTCTATTTTCCTTATTCTTCGATATATATATATATATATATATATATATATATATATATATATATATATATATATTGTAACAACCCGGCCGGTCGTTTTTGAAATTTATGCCCCGATCCCCAATTTAACTATCTCCCCAAGTTCATTTATGCTATTGTGGTTTGCCGGATGGGTCGGTTCTGGAATTTGGAGTGTTTTGGGATACTTAGTCCCTAATTGGGAGCTTTATAGTTGGAAAATGGCCCGTAGTCGGAACAGTATCAAGACTATCTTGGAACAGAAATCCGGTGGTTCCATTAGCTCTGTTAAGTGATTTCGGGGTTGGGAGCGCATTTAGAATGTATTTTGGAGGTCTGTAGCTCAATTAGGCTTAGAATGCCGAAGTTTGAAATTTTGGCGAATTCGAATGATAGGTGAGATTTTGATCTGGGGGTCGGAATGGAATTCCGACAATTTCTATAGCTTTGTTATGTGATTTTGGATATGTCCGCAAATTTTCAGGTCATTCAGACGTCGTTTGGTCGGGTTTTAGATCGAATGTGTAATTCAGAAAGTTTTAAGGAAATTAGGCTTGAATTCGATGTGAATGAAGGGTTTTGATATTGTTAGACGTTTTTGGAGGATTGGAACAAGTTCGAATAAGGTATTAGGACGTTTTGGCATATTTGGATGAGGTCCCGGGGGCCTCGGGGTGTTATCGGATAGGTGAACGGGAAGAAAACATGGAAATTGCAGGTTTAGGAGTTCTGTTTCTGTTGTTTTTGCTCCTGCGGAAAATGGGGCGCATGGGCGAGACCGCAGGAGCGGATAATGGAGCGCTAGAGCGGAGTGGATCGCAGGGGCGGTCCGTTGTCCGCATAAGCGGCATCGCGAGTGCGAGGAATGGGGACCGCATAAGCTGTCAGGAGATGAGTTTGGGGAATTACGCAGAAGCGGACAAGTCTTCGCTTAGGCGAGTCCGCAGAAGCGGACTCCTGTTCGTAGGAGCGGAAAGTTCCACAGGAGTGGAACTTTGTCCGCAGGAGCGGCCTCGCGGAAGCGGCTTTAGGCTCGCAGAAGCGGAATGGGCCAGCCAGGCCTGGGATTCGCAGAAGCGACAGAGTATTATGGAAGAGGATCCGCAGAAGCGGAAAATAGTCCGCAGAAGCAAATATCGCAGAAGATTAATTGTATCATAAGTTAGAAAATTTCAGAAAACATTTCACACATTGGGGTCTCGGCTTAAGAGGCGTTTTGGACGATTTTGAAGGGAAATTCAAGGGGTTTCTTCAGGTAATCAACTATGGACTCAAATTATGATTATTGTTGATAATATTAAGCAATTATCTCATGAAAATGGAAGAATTTGGGGTATTTTATGGGGGTTTTTTACCATAGGCTTGAATTTTAGAAAATCAAGGGTTTGAATAGACAAATGGAGTCCGAATTTAGTAAACTTTTATGCTTAGACTCGTATTGAGACGAGGGTTCCGAATATGTAACTTTCATAATTTTTCGAGAAGCGTACCGAAAGTCGAGTTTTGGCAACTTGTGGGTTTTGGTGTATTTTGAGTTGTTTTGATTAGGTAATGCCCAATCGGCCTATTTTGATACGATTCTATTGATTTTTATCATATACTATACATGTGGAGGCCAACATTCGCGGCAAGAGAGTTGTTTCTTAGCGATATTGTACCGGAGTTGAGGTAAGTGTCTTGTCTAACCTCGTGTAGGGGAACCTTCACCCCTAAGATATTATGTGATATTTTAAATGCCTTGTACGCGAGGTGATAGGCGTGTACATGCGCTGGTTATTGTAACTCACTTTACTTGAATCGTCAAATTCGTGATATACCTGTCCTTAGTTGATTAGTTTATGATATTTACCCGGCATTCGTTAGGGAAGCATGATTAGATAGGATTTATCTGTCTAATTGCCAAATTGTCTTACTTGAACTTCTTGATAATTGTTGGCACTAGTTTTCGATGAAGTTGTAGTTAAGCATATTATGTTTTCTCTGTGCGCTTTCTTTATTTGTTGTGTTGGTGGACTGCGGGTTCAATTCCCGGAGATCCCAGGGCTGTGGGTTCGATTCCCAGAGACTCGAAGTGTTATTGTTTGTGGACTGCGGGTTCAATTCCTGGAGATCCAAGGGCTGCGGGTTCGATTCCCGGAGACCCGGAGTTTATTGATATATTATTGAGATACGGACTACGGGTTCGATTCCCGGAGATCCTGAGTTATTGAGATATGGACTGCGGGTTCGATTCCCGGAGATCCTGAGTTATTGAGATATGGACTACGGGTTCGATTCCCGAAGATCCTGAGTTAGTGAGATATGGACTGCAGGTTCGATTCCCGAAGATCCTGAGCTATTGATATATTATTGAGATGTGGACTGCGGGTTCGATTCCTGGAGATCCTGAGATTTATTGAGACATGGGCTGCGGGTTCGATTCCCGAAGACCTAGGGGTACTGTTAATGGGACTGTGGGTTCAATTCCCACAAGTCCTGGACTTGTTAATTGAGTTTGTTACTTGTTGTTAGCTTAATTGTAGACGGTTGCACTAATCATTTTATTGTTGTTATTTCGAAATTATTATCATTTAAACTGCTTATTATTGTTGTTATCATTGTGTTATTGTTCTCTCGGTAGGGCCCTGACCTTCCTCGTCACTACTCCATCGAGGTTAGGCTTGGCACTTACCGAGTACCGCCGTGGTGTACTCATGCTACTCTTCTGCACACTTTTGTTGTGCAGATCCAGGTACATCAGGACAGGCTCATACTAGGTGATTCAGTAGCACTTTGGGAGACCTCGAGGTATGATCTGCTATGTCCACGGATCCGGAGTCCTTCCTTCCATTCTGATAGTATTAGTAGATGTTTTCCTTCATTTCGTTGGTAGATACTCTTTACACATAGAGCCACAGTTGTATATTCTCTTTTAGTCTGTGTTACCCGTGGGATTCCGCGTCTTGGTGGTGTCTTTATACAGTGTATTTGACGGGTGTATGTGCCAAGCGGTATGGATTACATTCCTTTTTATATTATTTTTCTGCTATTTCTTATTTAATGTTCATAAATTTGTATATTCCGCAACGTGTTAGGCTTACCTAGTCATGGGGACTGGGTGTCGTCATGACAGGTTCACGATTAGTGAACTAAGGTCATGACAATTTGGTATCAGAGCTCTAGGTTCATAGGAGTTACGGGACATAGACCGGTTACTTAGAGACTTGATGATCGATACGGAGACGTCTGTATTTATCTACGAGAGGCTATGTAACTGTTTAGGAAACTCTTCAATTCTTTGAATTCCTTATCGTGCGCCATTTATTCTGCTGGAGCCTATATCATATGTTCTTTTGCATCCACTCGTGTATTGAAATTGCGCACTCGGTATCATGTATGCGCCGACGGTTCGTGACGCTGTAGAGAGATCTCAAGGAAGTCAGGAATTTACTCAACCATTGTTTTCGCGTATCATCCATATTGATAATGCAAGAGAATTGAGAGATCTTCAATTGTGCACATGGGGGTGCACTAGGTTCTGACATTCGGTTGATAAGTACGGTCTTGAGAATGTTTACTTAACTGCATAATCGTCACAGTAATGGTAGAATCACAAGGTGGATGTGGATCTAAAGATAGTTAGTGGTAAGAAAGACTATATGTAATGACCCGACCCGTCGTTACGGGAGTTATCACCCCATTTTCTCCATTTAATACTTCAATATGCTAACTTATATGTGTTTGGAAAGTTAGAAGCAAATCGGAGGGAATTTAGAGAGAAATAAGGCCATAAATCTCTTTATGAGAAGAATAGGTTGGAAAAGTCAACCGAATATTGATCGATCAGTTAGATAGCTCGAAATGGAAATCTGATGATTTGACTAGTTTCGGGGGATCATTTATGACTTAGGAGAGCAATTGGAATCGAATTCGGAGGTCCGGTGTAGTTTTAGGCTTGAATTGGCTAAGGTTGAATTTTGGCAAAATTCGAATGATAGGTGAGATTTTGATCCGGGGCTTGGAACGAAATTCTGAGAGTTGCAGTAGCTCCGTTAGGTGATTTTGGATATGCGTGCAAAATTTCAGGTCATTTGGAGGTGTTTAGGTCGGGTTTTAGATCAAATGCTAGTTTCGAAAGTTTTAGAAGAACTTAGGCCTGAATCCGATGTAAATTTGGTGTTTTGATGTTAGTTTTGGTGATTTGAGACTGAAACTAAGTTTGCATGATCATATGTGACATCTTAATATGTTCGTATGCGGTCCCGAGGAGATCGGGTGAGCTTCGGATAGGTTTGGGTTGCGTTGTGCTTGTTTTTCTTATGCTTCGACATCGTTTCTTCAAGCATAAATGATATCATATTGAACAAATGAGTTTGGATTACTGTTTTGAATGAAGAATTAGATCCGTATCGTAATTACGGACCCGTAGCAAAAAGAATCATCGAATTTGGACATCGTATGAGGATTTTATGGCTATTTTACTAAGGTTGCCCAGATTTTCAGGTTAATGACGAAACTGCCCCTGACGGCGTATTAAAAACCTGCACTATTTGCAAATCTTAAAACCTACATATCTCCTTCATTATAAGGTCAAATTGAGTGATTCAAAAGCCTAAATTCATTAGAATTTCACAAGGAATCCATTGGGAGCAGTAAAACGCGTGAACAGTATACCTAGAACGAGCAGGTCGAGTTTTCTTCCAATTTTGGAACGGGAAGAAGCTTCTGAGGTGATTTTTAAGAGAGAAATCAATGGGTAATTGCTGGAGGTAAGTTTCTTGACTCAAAAATATGATTTTATGCTAGAATAAACACCAAAATTCCTGAAATTGGTAGAATTTGTTAAGAATTAGGGCCTAAATCATGAAAACGAATTTTTGCGTTTTGAAAGGCCATTCGAACTCCGATTTCGATAAATTTTATATGCGCGGACTCGTGGCGAGACGAGGAATCTGTTGGTATGAATTTCGGAATTTTTCAAGAAGCAGGCCCGGGGTCCGGGTTTTACCAACTTGGTGTATTATTGCGTATTTTCGTATAAATTGAATTGGGTTATGTTTCTTTGACCCGTATTTGATATAATTGTTGTGTTTGACTAGATTCTACGCATGAGGCGGCAAATTTGAAGGGAAAAGGTATCGCGGACGAGTCTACGGCCGGCTAGAGGTGAGTAGTTTGTGTATATGGTAGCCCGAGGGTTCGAAACCCCGGCTTAGCACATTGTGACGCTAGTAGGGCGTGGCTCACACCCCGTGGCAGGTGCGGGAACTGATTGTGACTGGGCATTGAGACTTAGTCCATCCCGAATGAGTATGATATGATAATTGTGGTTGAAAAACACTGTGTTTGATATAATTGTGGGCGGTAAGCCGTATTTGGGGCCTTGTGCCGACCTGTAGTATCCCTAGATGATAGTTATATATGTGATAGCTATACTTGCTTAATCACTGATCTCGGTCCTGGTTTGGAAATCACCGTATTGAATTGCTAAGTCACATGTTTTGGAAAAATTAAATAAAAGTTAAAAGTATTTTCATAATTTATGAACTGGAACCTGGAAATAATAATAATTGAGCTGTTGTGTGACTTATATGATTGTTGTGGACTGAGTATGGATCGGGCTGCACGCCGCAGCGGTTGTTATGATATGAGGATCGGGCTGCACGCCGCAGCGGTTGATATGAGGATCGGGCTGCACGCCGCAGTGGTATTGCGCTTGGGCTGTAGGAGCCCCTCCGGAGTCTGTACACACCCCCAGTGAGCGCCGTCGACGTTAAATGGATCGGGCTACACGCCGTAGCGGTTATGTGCATTGCATTGCATCTGTATTTGTTAAATTATTCTGTGGTAGCTATATTGTACTGTTGATGCTAGTTCGTAGGAGATTCGGACTGTAGTTTAGCTTCATATTGTGGTATTCTGTGGATTTCCTACTTTCAGTTGCTTTTATATATTTATTACTCACTGAGTACTTAGTACTCACCCCTACTCACCTGCACCTTTGTGTGCAGATTCAGGTACACATGAAGGATATATGAGCACTCCAGCTTTTATCAATATTTATTCGAGTTACTGAGGTAGCTGCTGGGGTTCGCAGGACCTAGCATCTCTTCTTATTCCAGTTTTCCTTTGTATACACATTATTCAGACTTGAGTATTTGGTTTAGATATTGTATCTGATCATGTTAGAGGCTCTAGACTCGTGACCCTAGATCTTTGGGTGGTTATTCAGTTTAGTTTTATTGTTGATAATGATATCCAGGTAATTGAATTGAGCTTCATGCTCGGGATGAGAGTGTAAATGGTCGGGCTTGCCTAGCGGTTGTGTTGGGCGCTATCACGACCGGGATTGGGGTCGTGACAAGTTGGTATCAGAGCCTAGGTTACTAGGCCCATGAGTCTTGAGCCGGTTGGTAGAGTCTCGTGGATCGGTACGGGGACGCCTGTACTTATCCTCGGGAGGCTGCAAACCTTTAGGAAACACTTCACATTTCTTGGAATTCTTATCGTGCATACATGATTCAGCTTGAGATATAATTCTTGGAAATTCCTTCCATACGCCTGTACGCGCACTCGAACGCTCGGTAATATAATTGCCTTGATGGCTTGTGATTCCCTAGTCGAGGGGCGAGATATAATCTCCGCGAGTTCATATTAGGCCAGTCGGGAGGACTTGTGGCCAGAATCTTTGTCTATGACATGAGCACCAAAGTGCTGATTTTACAAAATGGTATTATGAAATTTCGTGTGATCGGTATTGTTCATAACTGTGGAAATGACAGCTTAATAATGTACGAGCTGTCAGGTGTTAGATACTTATTGTAATCTGTTGTGTAGCCCCGAGCTATAGGCGTGGTGAATATTTATCATATCTCTTAGTTGGAAGGTAAAGTGCCTTACGTGTAGTAAAACGAGTTTATACTGAGGAAGACTAAAGTAATTGTGCTATGTGTATCTTGGTGGAAGGTGTTGTACTTAAATACTAGATTGAGGCAAAGTAGGTGGGTTGATTCAGATGTGTAATTGAAGGGTATTTGATATGTGTTATGATGCGAGCAGGTGTAGCGCAGGTTCAGGTATAAATTGTGATAATATGATTCGTATAGTATTGAGATTTAATGTTGTTGAAATGCATTGTGATGTCTTGTTGAGTTGTGGATGTATTGTTAGAATGGTTTGGTGATTCTCTGGCAGGTGGATAGGCCAATTTACAAAGGAAACTCTGCCGAAATTTTTGAAAAATTTAGAACTTAGAAAAGATTTATGTCACCTAAAGAGAGTAGGTTTAACTGTAGTGTGTATATAAATGCAAGAGTTGCAGAAGAGTTAAGGTCTCTGATGATTCGAGTCTCTGTCAAGGCTCGTAAATGACTTGAGATTAATCTCACTATAACATTGTGGCCTCATTTGGGTAAGAATGCTATAAGTGGCTAAATGTGCTTTGATGAATGGCTTCGAGCCAAGTTGGGGAGGTTGTTATTGATTAACTGATTGCACTGTTGTGTGCTATGTTGATTCTGTCTCTAGTCTGTTGGGAAATTCTGATAAAGGTTATGGTGCTTCGTAGATATGAAGAAATAATAGGATGGTTTGAACTATTGTTGGTACAGAATGTTCGATGTATAGAAAAGGAAGATAGCTACTTGCATCTGTATGTAATCATGTTCTGCAGTGTCAGAGTTCTAACAAGGCACGAGTGGTTCTGTTCAATAAGACAACTGAATTATAATTGAATAAGGGTGAATGACGCCTGAGAATGATCTTGTGTTGTTCATGCTTGTAACAGTCAAGTGTCGTAAGATTGGGTATGTGGCTAAAGACGGTGTTTTCGTTATAAGGGATCAAGACTTGTGTAATGATATGTAAATGATGAGATTCTATGTATTTATATTGGAGAGTAATGATAACGAATTCAAAATCGCAGGAAGTTCTTCAAAATGAAGTATTGTAGAATGTGGTACTTCTGGGAAACATTGAGTGAGTATTCAGCGGCCTGTGAGCCTGAGACCGTATAGTCTTGTGTATGAGTCTCGTGTGGTAACATGAGTTGAGATAATGTTGTGCTACAGTAAAGGCTAGTACTAAGTTAAAGATGATTCAGAAAGAAAATTGAGTAAATGGAACAACTTGTTAATAAACTGAAACGGTATGATAAGGATACGATTAACTCCTGGTATGTGTCCGAAGTAATGAGTCTTGCAGATATGGTGCAACCAAGCTCTTGAGTGCTGGCAGTTGCGTAGCTCGATGTGGGTAAAAGGACTCAGTCCCGGTAGTCAAACTTACGCAATGAATTGGGAGAAAGAGTTTCCGATGTGTTCTACCGTGCTTTGAAAGTGAGTATATTCCTGTTGGTATGCGAAGCTGGGAATGTGTAATGAGTTTTCTTCTATATAGGATCATGAAGATCCTTGACTAGTTAAGTGCATCGATGTTGCGGCGTAGGAAAGGGATAAAAGTTTCCATGTTATCTTAGTGTGGTATGGTATATACGATGTGTCATGGGAAGTTGATAATGGCATGTTCAAGGTTTTGAGATCAGTTCATAGTATATGGGAAGTCATTAAAAATTATTGAGCAGCGCGAGCACCTGTAGGTGATTTAAGAATCGATCTTTCTGGTGATTAAGGGAAAAATGGTACTGCTATTATAGTGATTTGGCAGGGTATATGGTCAAAAAGGGGCAAGGTACTGTAAACTGATAATATCTAGTGGTATGATGGTATTCTCTTGTTGGATCGAATGTGATGATTGAGTTGATGATGGCATAGGGAATTTTCTGAATGACTTTCGTGGTATGAATGAATGCTTGATGTGTGTTATGTATTCGTACAGTGGAGTGTGGGATCAGGCAATGTGATTCATGTGTTATATAGGTAATGGAGACTAGAATTTCTCGTAATCCGTCTATGCAGTGGTTGTATATCGAGTGTATCGGCATCGTTTGGCGATTAATGGAAATTGGAAGCCCTAATGGCTCTCTCTTAGTTTGATATGATGAATTTGGGGTAATGATACTTGATTTCAGACTGGTTGACATAAATCAGGTCGTCTAGACTAATATGATATGGACTATGTCGAAAATGGCACAAATTGCGTAGCAGAGTGCAGCAGAGTATGCTCCAGCAAGGTAGTTGTATCCAGGACCAGCGGACGGCTGGTAGGTATTGCTTTGTCAGTTGGGTCTTCGCGGCGGATATCAGTGTAGAGGTCTCTACCATTAATTAAGTTCCGGTAATGGGGAACTTTGTCGGATGCATTTCTTGTGGCCGAGCTTGAAGCTATATATGTTCATTGTAATGAGCAATTTGACTCGATGTGCATTTCCTTTTGCGAGTTTTATGCGTGGATCGGGTGGCACGCCGCCACGGGTTATTTGGATCGGGTGGTACGCCGCCACAGGAATGATATCTGGATCGGGTGGCACGCCGCCACGGGTATGTTATTTTGAGCAGGTTGCACGCCGCAACCGTGTAATATGGAGAATAGTTTTTTCTATAGGCTACCCTGTGTACTATACTTCCTAGTCTTTGAGGAAAATCAGTGTTAGATATCGCTTGGCGAATGGCGCATCGATTATGTCCATACAAGATTCGATGGCGTATATTAATTGTTTCACCGTGGGTGAGATTGATTGCTTGAGTTCAGACCTAAATCTGTGCGTGGCTGACTGTTTTGAGCATGGTGACTTGAGGTGCTTCAGCAGTAATAGTGTTTGGGTGGAATCATGAGCCGTGGCAAGGCCACGTGAAGTTATGACCTTTCGAGGAGGATTCAAGTACTCTAATTCTATGATGCGAGACAAGATCTCAGTTATGTGTTGTGACGGTATTGAGGAATTTGAATTACAGCTCCTTGCTTGAGGTAGTTGTCATGATTTGAGTATGTTCAAGCGTTTCTTATTGGAGCCTGTGTTGTGCTCATTATGGCTTAGGCCGGTGTTGAGGTGTCGTATCACCAATGCGGTGTGTTATAATCGAAATGATCGTTGGAGCCATTAATGAGTGCGGGCATATGTGGTTTAAGCTGATTAGAAAGGTAACATCGAGGTTTGTCTCCGAAATCTATTGTGGTATCAGTTAAAAGGGAAATGGATTCGCGAATGGATGACCTGAGATATGGATTCGATATATCGCGTGTTCGGTAGCCGTGGGTAATATGAAGGTGTTGGAATAAGACTTTAGCTAATGGAAAAAGGGTTTTTCAGTAATATTTGGTTATCGTGAGAAATTGTGGTGATTAGACGGCATTGTCTCGAGTGATTGGTTTGTTTGGTACACCATAAGATCTCACCCGGAGTGGCGAGTATGGGCTATTATAGTTGGTTCGGTGTATTCTGAGTATAGACGTGGGAGTCAAATTTGGTATATGATTTTAGAAAGTGCAATGTGGTCTATGGTTCAGATGGACTGCGGAAGTTCAACTATATTGTGCTATCGGACTTATGATAGATAGGGTGACGTGGTACCACCCCGAATATATGCTTGGCAAGGTCATTCAGCTATTGGGTTGCTTCTAGTACAACTTTGGGTACGCTCGAGGACGAGCGTTTGTTTAAGTTGGGGAGAATGTAACGACCCAACCCGTCGTTACGGGAGTTATCACCCCATTTTCTCCATTTAATACTTCAATATGCTAACTTATATGTGTTTGGAAAGTTAGAAGCAAATCGGAGGGAATTTAGAGAGAAATAAGGCCATAAATCTCTTTATGAGAAGAATAGGTTGGAAAAGTCAACCGAATATTGATCGATCAGTTAGATAGCTCGAAATGGAAATCTGATGATTTGACTAGTTTCGGGGGATCATTTATGACTTAGGAGAGCAATTGGAATCGAATTCGGAGGTCCGGTGTAGTTTTAGGCTTGAATTGGCTAAGGTTGAATTTTGGCAAAATTCGAATGATAGGTGAGATTTTGATCCGGGGCTTGGAACGAAATTCTGAGAGTTGCAGTAGCTCCGTTAGGTGATTTTGGATATGCGTGCAAAATTTCAGGTCATTTGGAGGTGTTTAGGTCGGGTTTTAGATCAAATGCTAGTTTCGAAAGTTTTAGAAGAACTTAGGCCTGAATCCGATGTAAATTTGGTGTTTTGATGTTAGTTTTGGTGATTTGAGACTGAAACTAAGTTTGCATGATCATATGTGACATCTTAATATGTTCGTATGCGGTCCCGAGGAGATCGGGTGAGCTTCGGATAGGTTTGGGTTGCGTTGTGCTTGTTTTTCTTATGCTTCGACATCGTTTCTTCAAGCATAAATGATATCATATTGAACAAATGAGTTTGGATTACTGTTTTGAATGAAGAATTAGATCCGTATCGTAATTACGGACCCGTAACAAAAAGAATCATCGAATTTGGACATCGTATGAGGATTTTATGGCTATTTTACTAAGGTTGCCCAGATTTTCAGGTTAATGACGAAACTGCCTCTGACGGCGTATTAAAAACCTGCACTATTTGCAAATCTTAAAACCTACATATCTCCTTCATTATAAGGTCAAATTGAGTGATTCAAAAGCCTAAATTCATTAGAATTTCACAAGGAATCAATTGGGAGCAGTAAAACGCGTGAACAGTATACCTAGAACGAGCAGGTCGAGTTTTCTTCCAATTTTGGAACGGGAAGAAGCTTCTGAGGTGATTTTTAAGAGAGAAATCAATGGGTAATTGCTGGAGGTAAGTTTCTTGACTCAAAAATATGATTTTATGCTAGAATAAACACCAAAATTCCTGAAATTGGTAGAATTTGTGAAGAATTAGGGCCTAAATCATGAAAACGAATTTTTGCGTTTTGAAAGGCCATTCGAACTCCGATTTCGATAAATTTTATATGCGCGGACTCGTGGCGAGACGAGGAATCTGTTGGTATGAATTTCGGAATTTTTCAAGAAGCAGGCCCGGGGTCCGGGTTTTACCAACTTGGTGTATTATTGCGTATTTTCGTATAAATTGAATTGGGTTATGTTTCTTTGACCCGTATTTGATATAATTGTTGTGTTTGACTAGATTCTACGCATGAGGCGGCAAATTTGAAGGGAAAAGGTATCGCGGACGAGTCTACGGCCGGCTAGAGGTGAGTAGTTTGTGTATATGGTAGCCTGAGGGTTCGAAACCCCGGCTTAGCACATTGTGACGCTAGTAGGGCGTGGCTCGCACCCCGTGGCAGGTGCGGGACTGATTGTGACTGGGGATTGAGACTTAGTCCATCCCGAATGAGTATGATATGATAATTGTGGTTGAAAAACACTGTATTTGATATAATTGTGGGCTGTAAGCCGTATTTGGGGCCTTGTGCCGACCTGTAGTATCCCTAGGGGATAGTTATATATGTGATAGCTATACTTGCTTAATCACTAATCTCAGTCCTGGTTTGGAAATCACCGTATTGAATTGCTAAGTCACATGTTTTGGAAAAATTAAATAAAAGTTAAAGTATTTTCATAATTTATGAACTGGAACCTGGAAATAATAATAATTGAGTTGTTGTGTGACTTATATGATTGTTGTGGACTGAGTATGGATCGGGCTGCACGCCGCAGCGGTTGTTATGATATGAGGATCGGGCTGCACGCCGCAGCGGTTGATATGAGGATCGGGCTGCACGCCGCAGTGGTATTGCGCTTGGGCTGTAGGAGCCCCTCCGGAGTCTGTACACACCCCCAGTGAGCGCCGTCGACGTTAAATGGATCGGGCTACACGCCGTAGCGGTTATGTGCATTGCATTGCATCTTTATTTGTTAAGTTATTCTGTGGTAGCTATATTGTACTGTTGATGCTAGTTCGTAGGAGATTCGGACTGTAGTTTAGCTTCATATTGTGGTATTCTGTGGATTTCCTACTTTCAGTTGCTTTTATATATTTATTACTCACTGAGTACTTAGTACTCACCCCTACTCCCTGCACCTTTGTGTGCAGATTCAGGTACACATGAGGGATAGACGAGCACTCCAGCTTTTATCAGTATTTATCCGAGTTGCTAAGGTAGCTGCTGGCGTTCGCAGGACCTGGCTTCTCTTCTTATTCCAGTTTTCCTTTGTATATCAATTATTCAGACTTTAGTATTTGGATTATGTATTGTTATCCGATCTTGTTTAGAGGCTCCAGACTCGTGACCCTAGATCTCTGGGGTGGTTATACAGTTATGCTTTATTGTTGACATAAATGTTCAGGTAATTGATTTGAGCTTCATGCTCTGGATGAGAGTGTAAATGGTCGGGCTTGCCTAGCAGTTGTGTTGGGCGCCATCACGACCGGGATTGGGGTCGTGACACTATATGTTTCATATGAGATTTCTATTTAGTGAAGGATTCAACCAGCAGAGATACTAGGGGAAATGAGTTTAACTGTCTTAAGAAGGACATGTACCAAATGAATGTCTTGGGCTGTCTTATGATGAAGACGTACAAATGATAAAGGCTATTGTCATGGATTAGCAAGATGTATCTTAAGGCTTCGTGCCAAGTGAAAGGATTCAACTATCAACGATCAGATTATGGGTCATGTGTCATATCAGATTTGGCATGCGATACATCTAGGTGTTATTCAAAAGGCTCTTTGAAACTTGCGGATGGGCAAGAGTTGAGGCTCGTATGGTATGATGTTAGGACTTTTGTTGTTCCTGTGTCCCTAATAAGTTCTACCTTTCATTATCAGCAGGGAAGATTTCGGCAAGGGCTATATGGTGCTTCGTAGGTGTAAGAATCACATTATGCCTTGAGCGAGAAGATGTTTGGTTGTATTGGGATGAGGTCATACCCTATGGTGTCAGAGTGCTAATAGAGCACATGTGATTATGTTCGTTGGATCAAGTGAATTGCAGTTGAATAAGAGTAGATGACTTGAGCGAATGTTTCTAATATGTTCGAGAGTCGTGTAATAGTGGCTTTGAGCTAAGTGGGAGAGTCCCACCACTTTCGATTGGGTCGCATGGTTAATTACCTGCGTGAATTCTGGATACTAGCGTATTAATGGGTTATTGCAGCCACGGGAAAGGACCATGTGTGGTAATTTGAGTATATGTATTATTGAGTGCATGTTATGGTTAGCCTTACTGGCTCACGTTCAAACTTGAGGGAGGATTCATGAATTACGCCTCGTATATGTGCAGGTTGCGAGGGAAGTGGTTCAGCTGGGGGCTTTATCGAGAGGATATTCACATGTTATAAAATTCAGTAGAGTTGGTTGCGTACTAGGGAAAGTCAGGGCCGGATGGCTCTCAATAGCGGTCCTAGTGAATTCAAGAGGTAAAGTGTGGTGCCTGATAATACTGGCACTATAAGTACAGTTGGGAGTCAAATTTTTGAAGCAACCTATGAAGAAAGGGCACAAAACGTTCTATGATGTTTTGACTTGTGGTATAGTATTTGAGAGACATGAAATGGTCGTCGTTCTTGAGATAACATGGCCTCATGATTTAAGGTCACTCAGGGTGAGTGCGGTTGGAATAAGTTAGGAATTGAAGGGAGATATTAACATTTCTAAGGCAATCCAGGATAAACTGGAAGGAAGTAAATTGATTAGCCATAGTTGAGTTGGCTTATTGGTTTAATGATCGATTCATGCAACGTGATCGAGTTATGCATGTGATTTGTGGCGGTGCATTTGAGACTTGTCGGCCGCAGTGATTGATGTTATTCTGAAGTATTCTTCTGTTAGGGGCCTGTTATGAGTAGGCAGATCTCGCGAAAGGTTATGGTGGCTTGGACCACTACTTAGAGATTGGCATATTCGATGGTTATGAGAATTCGCCTGTATGTTGCTATAGTTCTCCTAAAGTGAGTTAAATAGAAAGTCTTATGTGATGAAGTATTAGCCTATCGTCAGTTCTAGAGTTGTGATGGAAATTGTGTCTATCATATATCGGCACGTGAGATGCAGTGAGTGGTATGTAATTTGAAGTAAGGGCCAAGGTCACAGCTTGGTCAATGAATGTGATATATATATAGAGCTCGGATGAGCAGGAAAGGAGTTTCCGTGTTTTGAGTAAGATGGGTATGAACGTCAGTATTACTTGAGATTGGTGTTCTGTGAGAAAGGCTTTGCATGCCGGTTAGGGACTCCCAATCGCTTTTCAACGTTAGTGTAGTCGGTGGTTTGAATGTGTAGGCACGTTAATTATTCAGAGGATGGTGGGAGCTTATCCCACAAGAATATTGTGTAGGTGTGACATGTAGTTATTTGATTAAATAGAAATTTAAACCAAGTATGAGGATCTTGGTAATGTCATCCATTTGAGAGTTTATGCCTGAAGGGCACACTGCTTATTGGGTTATAGACCTGTGAAATATTATTGGCTTAGCTTGGCACGACCATGATAGACTTAAGGTCGGTGGACAGATTTAAATGTGGAAGTGAGCCTTACGTCAGGCCAGTTGTGTTAATCTAAACAATGCGCTCCTTATGGAGGGAGAGTCACAGTCTTATTTCGTGGTTAGTTAATTCATGTAAAGATATATTACGCCGTACGAGTTGTGAGACAGCTTGGTAAATTCCTTATGTGTTGAGGTTCCTCTCAGCGGTGATGTTATATGAGCATGATGGCTCTTGAGACTTAGATTATGTATCGCACCTCAGTTGTGCTTGAGTTTGTAGCCTATAGCGCTATATGTTTTCCTTATGAATGATATCATGCACCTTAGTGTGCTTATGATCGATATTCAGTATTTTGATATGATGAGCTATTCAGCTCGACGTATGGCTCTTGGTGTGAGTGATTAGTGTATATGGTAACCTAAGGGTTCGAAACCCCAGGTTAGCACATTGTGGCGCTAGTAAGGTGTGGCTCGCACCCCGTGGCAGTTGCGGAATTGATTATGATGGGGGATTGAGATTTGGATCATCCCAGATATGAGTAACATGTTATATGTGGTTGAAACACATACCGTGTTAGATATATTGTGGGCTGTAAGCCATGTTTTGGGGCCTTGTGCCGACCTGTAGTATCCCTAGGGGATAGATATATATATGTGATAGCTTGATTTGCTTAATTACTGATCTCAGTCCTGGTTTGAAATCACCTTATTGAAATGCTAAGTCACCTGTTTTTGAACTGTTGTGTGACTCATATGCATGTTGTGGACTGAGGATGGATCGGGTGGCACGCCACCATGGTTATATTGTTTGGATCGGGTGGCACGCCGCCATGGTTTTATTGTTTGGATCGGGTGGCACGCCGCCATGGGTATATTGTTGGGATCGGGTTGCACGCCGCAACAGTGTGATATTTATTTCAGTGTCCATATTTGCTGTTATGTGTTCTGTTTCCTATTTTTCTGAGGAAGTCCATGTTAGTGTGAGAGTGAATAGTTCTCTCTAGTGTTCGCCTTCCTTTTGTATCACGTACGAATTAGTAGCCTACTGGCACATTGTGTCATCTTGCAGGACTTTTGATTATGTCTGAGGTGGCCTATTCGCCTGAGCAGTTCGTACTGGGTAAGATGAGGTTATGGGATTTGGGGTCAGTGCAAACTAATTATATGAAGTATATTGTAGAGAAAAAAGATCATTCTCTGGTTTAGGACAGGGTAATGGATCTTGTCAAGAGTATAGACCCAATGAATTGTTGATTCAGTAGTTGGTTATGGATATCGGCACATCTCTTCCGTCGTGTCAGTATTGTAAAAGTTAGAACAAGACCTATGTAGATCATGAGGTGCAAAGGGAGCATCTGATTCCTTAAATTTTGGCTGATTTGGTCATAAAGTATTACATGATCCTGTGGATTTTGTGTTGCAAGGTAAGAATCCAGCAAGTTATGCATTCATTGAGTGATCTCTTGATGAAAAGAGGCATGTCATAAAATTCCGGATGTTAGAATTCGGCTCTAAGACTTATTTGTTTGAACAAAAGGGAATATCTTCAGATTATATCAGACTAATGTGCCTAGCTGAGTCCGAGATTTATTGGCCCCTTGTTAGATTTTGAGGCGTGTTGGATATCAGTTCAATCCAGCTGGACAAGGATCTGTCTTTTGTTGAGGAGCCAGTAGCCATTCTAGACAGGCAGGTCAAGAAGCTAAGGTCAAAGAACATCGTTTCAGTAAAGGTTCGATGGCGGGGTCAGCCGGCTGAGAAGGTAACTTGGGAGACCGAGTAGGATATACGCAGCCAGTACCCTCATCTCTTCACCACTCCAGGTATGTTTTCTATGCTCGTTCGAGGATGAACGAATCTTTAAGTGTGGGAAGATGTAACGACTCAACCGGTCGTTTTTGAAATTTACGCCCTGATCCCCAATTTAACTGTCTCCCCAAGTTCATTTCTGCTATTGTGGTTTGCCGGGAGGGTCAGTTCTGGAATTTGGAGTGTTTTGGGATACTTAGTCCCTAATTGGGAGCTTTAAAGTTGGAAAATGGCCCGTACTCGGATCAGTATCAAGACTATCTCGAAATGGAAATCCAGTGGTTCCATTAGCTCCGTTAAGTGATTTTGGGGTTGGGAGCACATTCGGAATGTATTTTGGAGGTCTGTAGCTCAATTAGGCTTGAAATGCCGAAGTTTGAAATTTTGGCGAATCCGAACGATAGGTGAGATTTTGATCTGGGGGTCGGAATGTAATTCCGACAATTTCTGTAGCTTCGTTATGTGATTTTGGATATGTCCGCCAATTTTCAGGTCATTCGGACGTCGTTTGGTCGGGTTTTAGATCGAATGTATAATTCAGAAAGTTTTAAGGAAATTAGGCTTGAATTCGATGTGAATGAAGGATTTTGATGTTGTTAGACGTGTTTGGAGGATTGGAACAAGTTCGAATAAGGTATTAGGACATGTTGGCGTGCTTAGATTAGGTCCCGGGGGCCTCGGGGTGTTATCGGATGGGTGAACGGGAAGAAAACATGGAAATTGCAGGGTTCTGTTTCTGTTGTTTTCGCTCCTGCGGAAAATGGGGCGCAGGGGCGAGACAGCAGGAGCGGATAATGGAGCGCTGGAGCGGAGTGGATTGCAGGGGCGGTTCGTTGTCCGCATAAGCGGCATCGCGGGTGCGAGGAATGGGGACCGCAGAAGCTGTCAGGAGATGAGTTGGGGAATTCCGCAGAAGCGGACAAGTCTTCGCTTAGGCGAGTGCGCAGAAGCGGACTCCTGTTCGTAGGAGCGGAAAGTTCCGCAGGAGTGGAACTTTGTCCGCAGGAGCGGCCTCGCGGAAGCAGCTTTAGGCTCGCAGAAGTAGAATGGGCAAGCCAGGCCTGGGGTTCGCAGAAGCGACAAAGTCTCGCGGAAGCGGATCCGCAGAAGCGGAAAATAGTCCGCAGAAGCGAAAATCGCAGAAGATTAATTGTATCAGAAGTTAGAAAATTTCAGAAAACATTTCACACATTGGGGTCTCGGCTTAAGAGGTATTTTGGGCGATTTTGAAGGGAAATTCAAGGGGTTTCTTCAGGTAATAAACTATGGACTCAAATTATGATTATTGTTGATAATATTAAGCAATTATCTCATGAAAATGTAGGAATTTGGGGTATTTTATGGGGGTTTTTACCCTAGGCTTGAATTTTAGAAAATCAAGGGATTGAATGGACAAATGGAGTCCGAATTTAGTAAACTTTATATGCTTAGACTCGTATTGAGACGAGGGTTCCGAATATGTAACTTTCGTAATTTTTCGAGAAGCGTACCGAAAGTCGGGTTTTGGCAACTTGTGGGTTTTGGTGTATTTTGAGTTGTTTTGATTAGGTAATGCCCAATCGGCCTATTTTGATATGATTCTATTCATTTTTATCAGATACTATACATGTGGAGGCCGACATTCGCGGCAAGAGAGTTGTTTCTTAGCGGTTTTGTACCAGAGTTGAGGTAAGTGGCTTGTCTAACCTCGTGTGGGGGAACCTTCACCGCTAAGATATTATGTGATATTTTAAATGCCTTGTACGCGAGGTGACGGGCATGTACATGCGCTGGTTGTTGTAACTCACTTTACTTGAATCGTCAAATTCGTGATATTCCTGTCCTTAGTTGATTAATTTATGATATTTACCTGGCATTCGTTAGGGAAGCATGATTAGATAGGATTTATCTGTCTAATTGCCAAATTGTCTTACTTGAACTTCTTGATAATTGTTGGCACTAGTTTTCGGTGAAGTTGTAGTTAAGCATATTATGTTTTCTCTGTGCGCTTTCTTTATTTGTTGTGTTGGTGGACTGCGGGTTCAATTCCCGGACATCCCAGGGCTGTGGGTTCGATTCCTAGAGACTCGGGGTGTTATTGTTTGTGGACTGCGGGTTCAATTTCCACAGGTCCTGGACTTGTTAATTGAGTTTGTTACTTGTTGTTAGCTTAATTGTAGACTGTTGCAGTAATCATTTATTGTTTCATTGTTGTTATTTCAGATTCATTCTTAATTATTCCTGCTCATTAATTGTTTTTTCTCGGTAGGGCCCCGACCTTCCTCGTCACTACTCCATCGAGGTTAGGCTTGGCATTTACTGAGTACCGCTGTGGTGTACTCAGGCTACTCTTCTGCACACTTTTGTTGTGCAGATCCAGGTACATCGGGACAGGCTCATCTCAGGGGATTCGGTATTTCATCAGGAGACTCGAGGTATGATCTTCTACGCCCGCGGATCCGGAGGCCTTCCTTCCATTCTGATAGTATTAGTAGATGTTTTCCTTCATTTCGTTGGTAGATACTCTTTACACATAGAGCCACAGTTGTATATTCTCTTTTAGTCTTTGTTACCCGTGGGATTCCGGGTCTTGGTGGTGTTTTTATACAGTGTGTTTGACGGGTGTATGTGCCAAGTGGTACGGATTACATTCCTTTTTATGTTATTTTTCCCCCATTTCTTATTTAATGTTCATAAATTTGTATATTCCGCAACGTGTTAGGCTTACCTAGTCGTGGGGACTGGGTGCAATTTGTATATATATATATTTGTTAATTTTCTTTTAAAATTATTTTATTTGTGATATTTACACTCAACCTATTTTTTTAATTTTCTAATTTTCATATTTAATTGTTCACTCACACAAATGCCTTTTATATCAATCAAAACATATAATTGCACACAAAAATATTATTTATTTAATTTTGAAATTTTATTGCTTAGGGCAAAAATCACGTGCTCACAGCTGCCCCGCTTTGCTCGGGAACACGAAGAGCTTCAGTGCAAAGACAAGTGAGGAGTAATGAGAGATTTTTGCCTATTGGCATATTCCGTGAGAAGCATTTTAAAAACCTTTTGACCGCACCCTGCCTCAGAGGTTGCCTACATATCCTGGGCTAAACAGGAATCAGGTCAGTGTAGTTTGGGAAGGTCTGGTAGTTTAAAACTATCAAAACTTTGCTGTTGCATTGCTATTGCTTTGACTATTGACTTATTCCTTATTACACCACTGATGAAAAATGTAAAAATGAAGAAGCTATTCTATGCTATAATACTACGAATTACAATGGTTCCTATCTACTCCTTGTCTTCTTATTCTTCTTTGTCTCTTTTCTTGATTTTCTATGCTACCATCCATCTTTTTTGTTGATTTTTTTTTCTTGCTTTCTTTCCTTTTGGTGTGACTCCCAATTATATTCCTTGCCTTCAAATTGAAGCATGTTTAAGACAAAACAAAACAACAAAACTTTTTCCTCTGTCTCAGTGTGGGCTTTTTTCTCATGTTACGGTGTTACTCGTGTTAGCTAACATAAATCAAAAATTTGCAAAAATTAAAAATTGCAGAAATGTATTCCTTTGTTATATAGGTGGGCGCCTGAAAAGAAATTAAAAATTGCAGAAATGTATTCCCTTGTTATATAGGTGGGCGCCTGAACAGAAATTAAAAATTGCAGAAATGTATTCCCTTGTTATTCAGGTGGGCGCCTAAACAGAAATTAAAATTGCAGAAAAATATTCCCTTGTTATCCAGGTGGGCGCCAGATGAATGAAATGCGAATGTAGAAAAGTATTCCCTTGTTATCCAGGTGGGAGCCTGATGCATGAAATGCGAATGCCGAAAAGTATTCCCTTGTTATCCAGGTGGGCGCCCGATGCATTAAATACGAATGCCGAAAAGTATTCCCTTGTTATCCAGGTGGGCGCTTGATGCATGAAATGCGAATGCAGAAAAATATTCCCTTCTTATCCAGGTGGGTGCCTGATGCATGAAATGCGAATGTAGAAAAGTATTCCCTCAGTTTGATAACTGGGGTGTGAATTTTAAAAAAATGATACCTTCTTGTTGTTTTTGGTATTTTCTTGCTTGATTGAGTGAGTCCTTTACTACGGATTCCTCATTTTATTGTTGTACTTCTTTTTTTGTTTTTTGTTTTTTTCTTTAGTTTCACATTGGTCACATTCACTTTAAAGTGATTAGTGACAATTTGTTCCTGTCTAAATCAAAGAACAATCTTATTAGTTGTAAA